>OX369308.1:7109244-7709244 GCA_947284805.1 Coleophora flavipennella
CATGTCTCAGTTCTGTATGTCATCACTGGCAACACAGTCTTGAGACATCAGCATTTATCTCAAACATTGCCGTACTTCGTAGTCCACGTTAAGCCGTTGGTGCTAGTTGCTATCACTACTGTAGGTGTGATTAGTCAATTTACATACGGTCATCCAAATTGTATAATTCGTCCGTAAGTAAACGGTCAGGCAAAATGTAAAATGCTGTACCAGTGCTCCGTCACTCGCTTATACCTACCTCAAAATGTACCTACACAAAGCGGCCCGCTCGGACTGACTCGCAAGAAGGACGCCCCCGCCGCACACTGGCGAAACGTTGCCAGTTTTTTGCGCCGCCGCCGGCACAAATGAGATACCATTACTTCTTATCGTCGGGTAGAGAGAGACCCCGTCGCATAAAATTGACGTTTGCAGTAATGCGGTGGGCGTTGGCAGAAGAGTTGCCAATTACACCGTAATTACAGTAAATGTACCGTATTTTCGTAATGTTCAGTCTCGCCTACCGTAATGTGTATTGAGAATTATCATACAAATACCGTAGTTTTAGCATCAGCGCTTTTATAGAAAAACTGTATTTTTTAGGGTTTTGGCTAGTGTTGCAAAAAAAACGTCTTTTTTTCTGTGTTGAATAAAAACATTAAAAAAAAACCTTGAAAAAGAAACAGTTTTTTTCTGTAAAGTTGTTTTTTTTACAAGTACAGAACCTTAAATTTATATTTATAAGGCAATTTACTATTGATATGATATGATTTAGAGTTTGTATCGAATATTACTTATTATTTTTGTATCTACTTTATATTAATTCTGGTTCAATTTAAAAAAATCATGAAAAAAATAAAAGTTTTGGCAACATTAACCGAAATTTTCGAGTAAGAACGGGTATTCTCCGAACAGGCTAATAATATTGGATTCGCGGCAGGGGAATTCCCTTTTTTCGTTGTTTGACTTGATATCACTTGATCTTCACTCGGTGTGACCGTTATGTGCGAAGTTTCTTCCATTTTGGTAATTTACATTGTATTCTTTTTTTAAACCCAATTTAGAAAAAAAACAATGGTGCCAGGTTTTTTTTTCATATACTTGAAAAAAAACTTTATTTCCATTTTGTATGGGAAAACCGTAATACGAACTTGCTAACACTGTTTTTTGACCGAGTAGTTTGGCAACACTGCCAACTTGGCAGTATTGGCAGTTGGCTGCAACCCACTGTTCGAGTGAGTCGCGCGCAAAGTTGTAAGTTTTCTTGTGGGTGTATTTCTGCGTGACTAAAATGGGTCGCGCAAAAACATATTGTTCATTATATGGATCTTTGACAAAAAAGACAAGCAAGGACGTGTCATTTTTCAAGCGACTTCCAAAAAGGAGGTGGTTTTCAATTCGTCTATGTTTTTTTTATTTTTTTTATGTGTGTTACCTCATGACTTTTGACTGGGTGAACCTATTTTTATATATTTTTTTTTATTTGAAAGCTAGTGCCATGTCCCATGGTCATGCTAGTGTGGTCCCATATCAATTTTATCAAAATCGGTGTAGTACTTTGTTAGAAAATTAACAAAAACCAAAAATAATAATGCATGGAAGTCGGTTTTTTAACGTGTTTAGCGTTTTCAATTATTAAATTACCGGCAAACGAGGAAAGGTAGGTAGGTGACCTTTCAGATATTAAACATTTAGTTTTCGTGTGTCTGTAATCATAGTGAAGTACTTAGCTAATAATCTGAGATTGAGATAGGTAGGTAATCAATATTATTGTGTATCAGAACCGTGTTAATTATGTGGAAGTATATGTACTTATGTGCTATGTGGTTTATTGTACGCAAAAAAAAGAATAGGTAGGTATTTACCTAAATAAAATCTTAGGTCATTTTAGGTAGGTAATCAAATCATCATTTATTTCAATAAATGTAGATCTAATAAATTGGTAAGCCTTTGGCATCATCTCACCTGATTAAGCAACGATGATGCCGAAGATGGAAGCGTGCTTACCAAGATTACTCAACGCTATGGGGAACTGGCTATCTTATATTCAAGCCGGATCACATCATCACAGGCAAAGTGCGCGTCGGAACGTGAACAAAGAAGGGTTCCGTAGTCATTAAAAAAAGGTATTTTTTAAAAAACAAAGTTAGATTTTCAGTTTGGATTTAGGCATTTTGTAAAGATTTTCTAAGCGCGCCTTCTAAGTGCGGTCGACTAGTATGACTATTAGGTAATATCAATCAAATTCGTAAAGTAAATTTTTAAAAAATCACTTGTTAAACTTTTATTTTCATTTTCATGAGTCAACCCTAGCGCAAGAACGATGTACTGTCGCAGCCGCAATTCGCACGTTGCCTGTTTACGCAGTTATAACCGCTAAGTCGAGCGCCTTAATACCCATGTTTCCGTGTATTGTCCGAAAGTCGGAATGAGTAGGTAAATAAACGCGTAGGTATTTACGTTTTATAAGGGAGTGCAGTATCTGTTACGAAGTAACTATTATCTCATCTGTGGCTGTACGCCGATTCAGGCAATTTGTAATAACGGTCAGTCAAAATTTAAAATTCTGTACGCCATTGTAAAATGTCGAGTCAGGCAAATTGTATTAATTCGTCCGTATATAAACGGTCAATGACGAGTATGGTAAATAGTCAAAATGCCGTACGGCAGATAGTAAATGAGCTCGCGAAGCGAGCGATGATAGGTTCGATCAGGTTTGATATAACTGTCAAAGAGCCTCGCCATTATATAATTTGCCTGACATTTGCCCGACCGTATGTAAAATGACCAATTGTACAGTATGCCTGCGACATAGGCACCCTTACAGACTGCATGTTAACTTCTAACAAAGGTTCCGCCAGCCTTACAACCTCCATCAATCCGGACTTGGCCCCTACGTGTGGAGTATCACTCCTATAACCTTCCCCAGTTTAGGAGGAGAGTCGTGCCGCAGCAGTGGGGACGTTATAAGTGGTAAACAAGTGAATTAAGCCAACTTACCAGACACATTATGGCTCTTACTATCGGCATCCTTATCGAGGTACATCGTAATGGCTTGAGGGTAGAGCTTCAGTATTTCCGAGAGGCAGTTCAACGTAACTGCTTTTACTGACACTCTTATGGACCTTATAACAAAAGAAACGTTATAACAAAAGGAACGTGGCAACAAAAGATAAAATCCGACCACAGACAATAGGGGATCGGACTGCATCAAAAATAAATCTGAAATATGATTTCCTAAATTACTCTCCTCTTGAAGTTTCAAAAAAACCTTACTTGTTTTGTTTTTCCATCACGTCTTCAATTTGAAATTGATCAAATTCACAAAATAAGCTCGTCAATGACGCTTAAATCTATGATGTCACTTGTGGGTGTTGAAACATTTTTAGAACAAAATTTCGTTTTTGACAGATCATAAAAAGTAACTCAAATGACTAGCAGTCCGATCCCCTATTATGTCTAGCATTTACTGTTGAGTTTTGGGCCGCCATGTTCAATGGCGACGAGGAACTTGTATCAAACAAGATCCTAAGCCCCGATCACAGTCGTCCGCCTATCGGTGTTCTACAGTATTCATTTCAAAGAGTGTGACCTAAAAGCTTCACGACTTCATACCCCCGTCTCCATTCCATCATTGGACGACCAGGAGTGGGAGGCGATTCCACCCCTTTGTCGTCAATTTCACGCACGAAGCGTTTTGTTTTATCGTTCATCATGCGAACGGCCAAGGAGTGGAATTCCCTGCCGGAGGCTGTATTCCCCGATTTGTATAACTTAGGAAACTTCAAGACGAGAGTGAATAGGCACTATTTGAGCTTGCGTGTTACATCTTCGGCTGCATCGGCACTTACCATCAGGTGAAGTGCAGCCAAACGCACTCAAATTTATTATTAACAAAAAAAAGTGGCTATTAAGGGTTCTGTAATAATCAAACTAGGAAACCTTGTAATTTCACCATGTCCGTCCGTCTTGGTACGTCGCAGTCTTTATATTCGCAGAATATTAGTGCTTAATTTGAAAATTGAATTAGCTTTTCTTTTGAGCGACGAAGGACCAATGATATCCACAAAGACCGGTCCTACGCTGCCCGCATTCACCGGCTTTCCGCAACCTTCTCCAGATCCTTTCTTTCCACCGAGTGGGAAGCCTGCCCACGCTACATCTTACGGTGCACGGTCGTCATTCGAGAACTTCACTGCCCCAACGGCCAACTGTCCTACGAGCTATGTTCCCCGCCCACCGCCACTTACAAGCGATTCTGTGAAAGATGTCGGTTAGTGACTTGACTTTGTTCTCCTCATTTCTGATTCGATCGCGCGGGAAGACCTATTGCAATTGTTACCGATGAATAAATAAATTATTAAATTTCGCCTCTCTGTGGCGAAAGCTCCGTTACCTGTCAGATATAAGATCGCCTTTATTTCCAGTCAACAAGAACTTGGAGGCCAGCAGCCTGGCGCAATACTTGAGCGGGATATCATCATCCGACGAAGATCCAACATTATTCTGAAAAAGTTTTCAAAAGTTACTAAAATCGATAACGACCATAACCAGAGGCAAAGTATACATATTAGTACTAACATATAGTTTGGACACTTTCTGCCGCTCTCTAGATTCCGCCCTCACCCTCTCGTCACCCAGATTTATACAGATTGGTTATAGTTTGGTTCTCGAACGTATAGGATTTCGACGTGATTTCATTTGTTTTTAGAAATGTCACTTCTCGCCCGTTGCATGAAGTGTCCGGGGTGTGCCAGAGGTCTTGAGTCGGATCCGGCGACGGTACAATAACTAATAAGTTGTTTTTTTTTTTTTTTTTTTTTTTTATTAAAAATTTGAGTGCGTTTGACTGCAACTCACCTGATGGTAAGTGATGATGCAGTCGAGGATGGTACACGCAAACTCAAATAATGCCTATTCACTCTTGCCTTGAAGATCCCCAAATTATAGGAATCAGGAAACACTGACGCAGGCAAGGAGTTCCACTCCTGCGCTGTACGCATAATAAATGAAGAAGCGTAACGATTCGTGCGAAAAGGTGGAACATCAACAACAAAGGGGTGCAACCCCTCCCTGCGTCTCGTTGACCGACGGTGGAATGGAGCAGGGGGAATGAGGTCGTGAAGTTCTTGCGCGCACTCTCCGAAATGAATTCGATAGAATACCGATAGACAGGCGACTTTGCGGCGATGCTCAAGGCTTTGGAGCTTGTCATTGACTAGCTCATCGTCGCCAATGAGTCTCCGTGCGCGTCGGTCGATGGCGTCCAAGGTATCCAGCTGATAGCGGGCTGATCCATCCCATAAGTGTGAACAGTACTCCATACATGAGCGGACCTGTGCTTGATACAAGGTAAGCAGCTGTCCAGGTGTGAAGTACCGTCTCACCTTAGAGAGAATGCCCAGCTTCATTGCAGCAACTTTTGCCTTGGACTCAATGTAACGACCGAAGTTAAGATTGGGTGTTAAATCCACGCCAAGGATTTATATATAAACTATTAAACTATATTATATTTATATATAAACGACAACGTTGTATTTTATGCTCACCGGAAAGAGAGGAAAAAGGGAAAGACTCAAAACGGGGTAAAGACCTACGTTCTTGCAATTTTTTTGCTGACTACATTTAATAGAGTGAAGTCGAGAGAGAAGTCTAGGAAGGCGCACCCCTCCACTATGCCTCACCCTGGACACTTCATACAACGGGCCAGAAATGACATTTCAAAAAAGGAATGACGGATCAAACAAAATGGCAGCGAAATCCTATACGTTCAACAACCAAACTGTAACCAATCTGTATCAATCTGGGTGAGACATTTCAAAACAGGAATGCCGGAACAAACAAAATGGCGGCGAAATCCTATACGTTCGACAACCAAACTGTAACCAATCTGTATCAATCTGGGTTAGACATTTCAAAAAAGGAATGACGGAACAAACAAAATGGCAGCGAAATCCTATACGTTCAACAACCAAACTGTAACCAATCTGTATCAATCTGGGTGAGACATTTCAAAACAGGAATGCCGGAACAAACAAAATGGCGGCGAAATCCTATACGTTCGACAACCAAACTGTAACCAATCTGTATCAATCTGGGTTAGACATTTCAAAAAAGGAATGACGGAACAAACAAAATGGCGGCGAAATCCTATACGCTCGACAAACAAACTGTAACCAATCTGTATCAATCTGGGTGACGAGGCGGTGAGGTCGCAATCTAGAGAGCGGCAGGGAGTGTCCATACTGTATGTTAGTACTAATATATATACTTTAACTATGCACATAAGAGAGAGGGATGAAAACGGTTCTCTTGTATATAAAATACCTGTTGATTCCCGCGACTTGGCCCGCTGGATCTCGACAACAGTGCAACTTAACAGGTCCAACTATAGCTAAAAATCAGGTGGGTTAAGTAAAAATAATAAAAATCATCAAAATCAGTTCATACGTTTAGAAGGGTAAGAATTATGAACACACCGAAATTTTATATATAAAGCCTACTTATACAGGTGTTGTTTTGGTCGACAACGGGCTTTTAAGGGGTGGTAGGACAAAAAATTCTTGTTCTAATAGCACATTTTCTTTTTTTTTATAATTTGAAATTATTGAAAAAAAACACTTACAAGTTATCCTAAAATAACGAATACGTATGGCGCATGCGGAAGGCGGGATTTAGGCGACAAGCACAATGGCTGCCGTGCCGGCTCCATTCATGACTTTTCTAAGAAACGCAGTTTGCCGCGCCAATTAGAAAAGGTTCCTTCATATTTTTCACGGGCTTAGGACCGTCAAAGGAACTACACATGATTTATTGTTTTATTTAGGTAGGTAAACTTAAACAATCTTTAAGATTTAGGAATTCTTCACGCCAAATTCTCACACACTCAGTTTCGTTTTCACCACACGTAAATTAAATGCTTAGTACATCGTACAGTTCACGATTACTAAATTGTTCCTGAGCCATAGTCGTATACGGGAATGCCCCTGCGCAGAACGAAACACACGCGCGTCGCGCACGTACAGCCGGTGGCGAGGTATGCGGCAGACTGGCGACGCGAGCAAGCGCCGCCGCCGCCGGCCAGCCGGCCGTCGATGGCTTCCGCCCGCGCCCCCGTACCCTCCGATCCTCTCGCCGCGCTTATGTTCTCATTCATAGTCGTATGAGAACTCCGCCGGCCGGCCGGCGCGCTCGCACCCGTGCCCCGCCCCCGTCCCTTCAGAGTGTCTCGCCGCACTTACGCTCTCATTCATAATCGTATGAAAATAAGGTAACAATAAAAGAATATCTGCTAATTTTCTTTTGAAAAATTAAGGTATGATTTATTTTTTTTGGCATCAGTATCGTGAACTGTATTACCTCTGAAAAGCTTGTTGTCGACCAAAACAACAGCCTGTATAACAATCGACCACTTACATGTTTTCGCATCATACAAAAAATATTCGACACTTATGCACATTTACTTAATTACCGATTAAATACCGAAGGAAAACATCCTGAGGAATCACGCACATCCTATACCAGATGTGTATGTGTAATGTGTAAGTCGCGTTGCACACGTTCATGGGTGTAAACGCGTGACTACGGGTAGGCATCCGTATCTTCTTCCTTACATTGCACTGTTAGGATAATGCGCCACACAGTAAAACTCAAGAAGTAAAAAAAAGTAATGGAAAAAAAATTTAAGGATCGGCAAAGCCAAATTTCGCTCTATGAAAGTCCCGTCTATAATGCTTGAATAATATGAGAATAATAGCATTGAAATTCTCTTTGAAACGGTGATCTAAATTGAATTTCACTCACTCAGTGAAGAAAAGTGTTTGAATTAAAAATCTTTATAATAAGCATTTTACTGAAAAAAAATATCAAGGAGTTTGGCATAGCAAAGTACAAGAAGATATGCATGCTTTTACAGGTAGGGAAAAGCTTAGTTTATTATACTGAGCAACTTCTATTATTTGCATTCACCTGAAATCCAGTCTCCGTACGATGGTCCACACAGTCGCATTCCTTCGACTGCACCTCTTCTATTTCATGCAACTTCTCCGAAAGATCTCTCGTCAACTCTTCCTCTCGCGGTAGTTCTATTTCTGTGTCGCTCTCTGGGGAATCGGGGCCTGGAGTCTGCACAGAAAGAGATAAGTTATATATACAATTGGTGTAGGTTCCGTTAAATGGGGCTTCTACTCATCATACTGAACAACTTTTGTTCTATAACTTTGCTGAAAAAAAAAAACTTCATACAAAACGATCAGCTGAGCGACCAATTTTGTGCATTTTAGTATCGAGGGTCCACATATTTTTTTGAGAATTGACTATGGGTTCCTTGGGGAAAGTTGTTCAGTATTATGAGTAGAACCCCCAGTTATCGGGACCTACACCAATATTGTTACACCCTGTATATTTAAATGTCATTTATGTACTTAAAATAATCTTTACTGACTGACAGCAACACAATAGCCTAATCCGGTGAGTCTAGAACTAGAAATTTTGCACATGAATTTCCTTATATGGGGTAAACTAGACTAATCTTACATCGAACGCGAATGCTCAGCGAGTAGCGTAGTTCAAGATCCGACCGTTCAACTGCCTGGCTTCAAGGCGGGCCGTAAGATTTGGTCTACGTTGAACCGCATCCGGACAGGGATCGCCCGCTGTAACTACCACCTTTACAAATGGGGCCTCAAGGATTCGCCGTCGTGCGACTGTGGCGCCCCTCAACAAACAGTTGCTCATATCGAGGAGGAGTGCCCGGCCAGGCGCTTCGCGGGCGGACTTAGTGAGCTAAACAACCATACCCCGGCGGCTGTAGACTGGCTATAGAACTTAGATATAGATATTTAACTTTACAACGCAAGTTTCCATTAGAAAGGCCGTACGATAATAATAATAATAATAATAATAATCTTGGCACTTCCCCAGTGATTGTCATTGTCACCTTTGTATTTAAACTTAAATAATAATCGCTTCGTGCCTTTTGCTGTTTCTTAAATGTCTACCCTTAATTATCGTTAAAAAAAATTAGAACTTCACGTATGGCAAAGCCTTAAAAAAGTTTTTTTTCGCCGATGTCAAAAACTCTTGTAGAAGACGTGAAAAAGCTATCGGAGTTGATTAAAAGGTAAGGGATTCAAATAAGCTATTTTCTATGTTTATTGTATACATTCTTGAAATTATTTATGATATATGTTTACTACACCAATCTATCTATAATATAATAAAACTGTAACGGGGACGTGTCTGTTCATTAAAAAAATTTTTGGAAAATAATAACTGTGGTGGACATTACTAACGATAAAAAGGCCAAAACAACAACTTTTGGAATTTTTGTCTTTCTGTCTGTCTGTAAGTTCGCGCATCACGCAAAAACTACCAGGCCGATTTTGATGAAATTTTGTATGGTGGTTCCTTATAGCCTGGGTTAACATATAGCATACTTTTTATCCCGGAAAATTCAAGAGGTCCCGTGGGAAAATCAAAAGTAATCATTTATATCATGGCTCACCACGCAAATGTGGCTTGACCTATTACAATCAAATTTTACACGTTGATACCCTTATCGCGAACTAAAACTGGGACATTGTGAATCCTAAAAAAATTAAGGGTTCCTGCAGGAATGCAAAAAATTGTATCTTTAGAATGGCTCAACGTAACAATATGAAACCTTTACATTGGGATGGGTTGTTTTGACCATCATTGAATAGTCGGGTATTCTTTATCCCGGAAAACTAAAGAGGTCCCGTGGGAAATTATCTATAGATACTTACAATAATAACAATAGAGTACTTTTTTCCACATATTAGCTACACATACCACACATTATAATCATAGCAGCAGAATGTCAATAGATGGCACTGCAGGGATGATAAAAGGCGTTAAGTTGTATTAAAACATTAAAATATTATTTCATACTTTTGAGAGAATTTCTTTTATGTATTTTTCAGCATACGCTACTTTACACGACTCTCTGGAACTATGGCACGTAGCGATGTGTTTCATAGACTTACTTATTTATTTCTTATTTATATATTCAGTCACAATGTAAGTTTACAGTTTAAACCAAAGCACTTACACATTAAATTAAGTTATTGATAATAGACGCACAGATAGGTATTTTTTTACAGATTCCAATCGTGTAAAAAAAATAAAAACACATAAATCGAGTTTAGCATGTTTTAACAGGAGGCACAGATATGGGAACTCTTCTGACGGCGACTTTTTGCGTGTGGCAGTTGTTCTCCGCCTGCAATATCAATATCTGTGAACCTCATCAATGTATTTGCGGGTCCACGTTGGAGGCAAGTGGCCATCACTCACTATGTTGCGGTCGTTGTTTGTGAAGATTCCCACGTCACCAATTCCTAAAAGACACTGGTATCGGCCAGATGGAATATTCCATCTCTGATGCAGCCGCCGGGCTTTAGTCGATGTGATGTCAAAAGGCCGGAGGGTTTATACAGGTGCTATGGCAGAGAGGAACGTGCCTGCTTTGGGACGCCACTTTTTCTGACTCACTCCTCACCCGTACGGTACTGCTGCTCAATTTGCGGCGAGAAAGAAGCATAATAAGTACTCGGTCTTGGAGACAAATTACTGCTTTGTGCCGCTGGTCTGTGAGACAACCGGCTGGTGAACCCTCAGAGACCTTTGCCTTCACAAAGGAGATTGGCCGTCGCCTTCGAGAGGAGATGTGACGTGAGGTCCTACCTGCTGCTAAGGTTGCCTGTTGCCATTCAGCGCGGCAACGAGAAGTGCGTCATGGGCTCCTTCGGAGCTGGTACGACTCGAGGATTTGACCCATAGTCATATTTTTAGGAAATTTTATTACTAGATTGATATAATGATTTGAATTAGTTTTTTGATAATATAGGTATATGTGTTATTTCATCATATCAGTTTATATACGTCCCCACCAAGGGGCTCGATCTGCCCTGAGTTAGGACGATTAGGCCTTAGACAGGCCTCCGTCACTCCATGTACTTGCGCGCTATAATTACCTACCGCCCGGCCCAGCGTTCTCGGGCCGTTTGCGGACCCAATTCAGTGCGGTTTTCACAAATGAAGCGCACGCACGTAGTTCAATTTAAATCGTTTCGTTCGTTCGTACGCGTACCTACGATGCTGTCTGGTGCCTTATGTGCTGTAGATGGGTGCAAATAAAGCAAAAGAAGAGATAAACACCTAACATTTTTCCATTTACCTGTCAATGAAGAAAGGTAAGTGATAAACTATTACTATTTTTTGTCGTTTTAAAATTATTTTTAATAGTAGATATACTTAGCATTAGCTAGTACTCTTTATTACACTGTGGCATTAGCTTGCCTTTCAAACACAGATTTTCATTTATTTGTTACATAGAAACGTCATACTTATCTTAAACACTATTTTAACAACGTTTAAAAAGCTATTTTTATTAAAATAAAATTGTGATAGTATGTGAGTCGCAGGCGCGGCGACCTGTCTCAACTTGTCGTGCTGTTAGCGCACACAAACACTTGTGACATAACTATTTAGTAATCTGTGCTTGTGATTCGGTTTTATGCGATTTATAACCGAGAATTTAGAAAGGGTAAGAAATTAATAAAAAATTATATCAAAATAAAACACATGTAACTCTTAAAGATTTTTTTCATTTTACTACACACTGACCTCTAAAATTATGTGTTATCTAGATGTATTGCACAATCAGCACCTTTTTAAAAAATATATATATTTTACTAGCTGTTGCCCGCGGCTTCGCCCGCGTAGGGGTATGAAAAATAGATAAGAACCTATTCTCAGACCTACCCGATATGCACACAAAATTTCATAAAAATCGGTCGAGCCGTTTCGGAGAAGTATGGTTACTAACACTGTGACACGAGAATTATATATATATACTAGCTGTCCCGGCGAACTACGTACCGCCTTACATTACACTACACTACCCTACCCTACACTACCCTACCCTACCCCACCCTACCCTACACTACACTACACTACCCTACCCTACCCTACCCTACATAAGAACCTAATAATAACGAACTCGACAAAAAAAGAATTAGCCAAATCGGTCCAGCTGTTCTCGAGTTATGCGCTTACTAACACATTTTGCGATTCGTTTTTATATATTAGATATATAGATAGATAAATGATACAATTTTAAACTACCACCTATAAGTCAAAACATATTCACAGTTCTCAATAACATAGACACAAAAAGTTATGTTAATTTAATTTTATCTAAGAGTCAGCCCTGCGATTGCTGTGGGATCGCGTGGTGTGAAGCAAGCTGACGCGATGGAGTAGGCTATTATAGCAGTAGGTATTGGAAATTTACTACTGAGTGAAGTATCTGTTACGTAGTAACTAATTAGTAATCTGTGCCTTAGACGATCAGCGGGTTTTTTCGCAGGCGTGTGCAGGTTTCCTCACGATGTTTTCCCTCACCGTAACAGCGTCGGATAAACGTACATACGAGTATGAAATCGACAATCGTATAGGTATTGGTAAGTGGCAGGATTCGAACCATGGCCTACCGGACAGGAGGTAGTGGCCCTAACCGTTACGCCACCGACGCTCTATATGTTATTTAAGATTTAGAAATCCTTACTTAATATTATAAATGTGAAAATGTGTTTGTTCACACTTCAACACCTCTACCAATCTTGATGAAATTTGCAGGTAGCCTGTATCACTGGGAATGAAATAGTCTACTTTTTATCTCTGGAAATTATCATAGCCCGATGCAGTTCCTGAGGAAACTAAAACCATACTCTTTGTTCGTTAAGTTATTTAAAATCGCAACGAAAACATGGATTGGTGTTATTTTTAGCACAGAGATGAGGTGAAAAATGATATAATTTACTAATAAGTATATCCTGACAGTTCCCGAGGGATCTGGGGACAACTGTTTTCTACGCTCGCGCACGTCGCGTCGGTGGTGAACGGAACAACGGATTAAAGGGTTTTTTTGTATAGAATTTGTTGAGGGGGTGAAAAGTGACAAAGACTGCTAATCCGAATAGCCCGATACAGTTCCTGAGGTACCTGGAGAAAACTCATGTCCACGCTTGCGAGCTGATTGCGGCTCGAGCACCACTCACCCTCGAAAATAAAAGCTATGTCCACGCGGGCGAAGACGCGGGCAAAAGCTAGTAAATAATATGCGTCTGTTGTTTTTTTCACTAAAACATATCATAACCTCAAAAACTTGAGTGCAAATCAGTAATACATTCCTTTGTATGGAAATGCAAATACTTGGCACCCATGCCAATCACTGAAACGTCATTTTATTACATTTTTTAATTAATTTTACATTTACTGTGGCGACCGCGCACCGGATAACGTAGCATAGGCAGGCCTCCCACTCGGTGGACCGATGACCTGGGGAAGGTTGGATGCGAGCAGCGCAGAACCGGTCGTCATGGAAATCCTTAGGGGAGGCCTATGTCCAGCAGTGGACGTCCTTCGACTGATATGATGATGATAACATTTACTGTAACGTCTTCGTTTTGCATTTTATTAAACAATAATGTAAAATTACTGTAACTAACACTTTTACTAATTTTCGCAGTGCAGATTTTTATACTAAAAGTGCCAATCGCTATAGCAGATGGCAGTGCCAATCACTGTAGTACTGGAAATCAAGAATGCAATTTTACGCTTACCTGGGTACATTAAAGTTATATTTTTCGTTTTGACTGAATTTTGTCCAGCAGTGGACGTCCTTTTTTTTTATTTATTAACAATTGGTAAACCCTTGACAACATCTCACCTGGTGGTAAGTGACGACGTTGCCGAAGATGGAAGCGGGCATACCAAGATTCCCCAACGCAATGGGGAACTGGCTATCTTATCTTCATGCCGGAACACACCAATGATATCAACATTGATATTTGGCGGTAAGACTTAGATAAGATGGTGGTAGCTAGCCAGGCGGGCTTAGAAAATGCCCTACCACCAACCGACAGATATGATGATGACATTTACTGTAACGTCTTCGTTTTGCATTTTATTAAACAATAATGTAAAATTAATGTAACTAACACTTTTACTAATCCTTGCAGTGCAGATTTTTATACTAAAAGTGCCAATCGCTATAGCAGATGGCAGTGCCAATCACTGTAGTACTGGAAATCAAGAATGCAATTTTACGCTTACCTGGGTACATTAAAGTTATATTTTTCGTTATGACTGAATTTTGTCCAGCAGTGGACGTCCTTCGGCAGATATGATGATGATGACATTTACTGTAACGTCTTTGTTTTGCATTACAATAAACAATAATGTAAAATTACTTTAACTAACACTTTTACTTAGCTTCGCAGTGCTGATTTTTATACTAAAAGTGACAATCGCTATAGCAGATGGCAGTCCCAATCACTGTAGTACTGGAAATCAAGAATGCAATTTTACGCTTACCTGGGTAAATTAGTTATATTTTTCGTTTTGACTGAATTTTGATAGATTAAATTATCTATTTTGTTTTTTTTTTTTCAAAAAAAGAAGTTCAACATTTTAAATTAGTGATCATTAAGTTGAATATGTGTCATTCATTCTGTGCCTAAATTTGTATTAACATTTTTAGTTATTTTTATTGTTTTTAAAGAAAAATGTTACATGACTGTGCTTTGGATCTCTTTTGTTGGAAAGTTTAAATACTGGCTGTCCCATAAACCAACGTCAACCCGGCGACTGCTGATGGGCTAGGTCATGCATGACTAGCCAGAATATGTAAATTTCCCTACAGTAAAAGTGTCATAGTTTTCGAGATCTTAGCACTTTAATAAAATTCTTATATATCTGTAAATTTCAGTTTAGTAAAAGTGTCATAGATTTCAAAACATTGGCACTTTCATAAAAAAATTTGAACATCTCTACCTTGGGTCAATACTACAAATGCCACATCTACAAATTTAGGTGTAATGTAATAGTTTTTTCTTAGTTCTACATAAAAATAAGGCTATCGAATTCAACCAAAGATTTGTTTAAAATGGCTACGGTTTACTTACAAATAATTAAAATTAATAAAGAGTAACAAATTTTAATCACCTAACTTTGAATCCTTATGTTATAAAAGTGTACTAGGCTATACTGGCATGTTTTTTAAAAAGTATGCTCATCAAGTGCAGTTTTCAAAATATTAAAAGTTTCAAAATATTAATCAGGCCGTTAGGGCACTAAAGTTCCTTAAGTGCGACCGCGCAACGAAAGACGTAGCGTAGGCAGGCCTCCCACGCGGTGGATCGATTACCTGGTGAAGTTCGCGGGAAGCCACTGGATGCGGGCAGCGCAGGACGGTCTTTGTCTAGCAGTGGACGTCTTTCAGCTGATATAATGATTACGTCCTTCACAAGTCACGTTTATCCGATGTTTCCGTTTACTATCACTAAATGGCAGCCATTAATTCATATCCGTTGCTTTATAGGCAGCTTGAAATTTTTTTGTGGGAATCGCCACTACTCCTACAAACTCCTCTAACCCGTACTTGGCTCCCATCTGTGGAGTATGACGTAAGGGTCTAGACAGACGGTCTGCATTTCGACAAATGCAAAGCCAGCCGCAAATTCGCAGTTTACCTCCAATCTATCTTGGCACAACTGCAACTAAACTGCGCCTAAACTGCTTCCAAACTGCGAATTTGCAGCTGGAATGCAGACCGTCTGTCTTTACCCTAATCTTCTCAAGTTTGGGAAGAGACTCTGGCCCCAGCAGTGGGGAAGTTTATGGGTTGTTAACGAACAGAAGTACAATCTAGCAACATGTCAACTTCCGCCCACCCTCGAATCCCTAATTAGAGATCTCCTCCCGCTCATTTACCGAAAGTCAACTTCTACACTGGATGAGAAAGAATCTGGTGATAGTAAGGTCCTACATTTATTTTGACATCATTTTTTTTTAAGTCACCTCCAACGCTAGATCCTCGCGGCTCAAGCTAGGCGTATGCAGCCCAGGTAGACTTCCACCCAGCCACAAAGCTCCGCTTAGAGACAGCTCCTCTCGCTCACTGAGAACATTTGCTCCTATACTTGACGCTGGACTGATGGAGCGGAGAGGATCTGGCGGTAGTCGGGAACCTGGAAAATCATTATATGAGATCATATACGTCGCCAACAAAGGGCTCGAGCCTACCCTGAATTAGGGCGATCGGGCTTTAGTCGACCACGCGGGCCCAGTGCTGGTTGGTCGACTTCACACACAACCTGCGAGTTTCTTCGCAAGCGTGTACAGGTTTCCTCACGATGTTTTCCTTCACCGTGAGAGCGTCGGATAAACGAACATATGAAATCTAAATTCGAAATCACATTGGTAGGTGGCAGGATTCGAACCACGACCTTACGGACAGGAGGCGGCGTACTTAGGCGTTACGCCACCGACGCTCCTGAAAAACCTGGAAAATTCCAATACCAAATAAAATAGAAATCTTAAATAGAAGTAGATAACAAACCTTTATACAGAGGCTTACAGTCCCAAAGATTGTCTTCATAACTAAAATAATTAAAACTACAGATAGATGGCACTATTAATCATTAATCAGGATTTCAGGTCTACTGAGTTCCTGAGGATCTGCAGACTGCTGTGCTCCTAGACACATTTGTCATGCCATCTAACCTAATAACCTGTAGGGATCTAACACAATAACCTGTAGGGATCTAAACCAATAACCTGTAGAGTGTAGGGATCTAACGCACTTTGTAGTTTTTATACTTTTCTTAATTGCAACAGATAATTGTTGCTATTTGGACGCCAGTTTGCATTAAAATGTATAGAGAATAATATACTCTTATCACTTAAAAAAACTACTTAAATCGAAGCAACTAAGTAAAATTTTGCCATTTTTTTTTTGTTTTCTTAACAGATTATGATAAAATTTATATGAGACCAACATTAAGCCATAACATACCAAATAAAAAAAAACAATAAAATAAGTTCAAAAACAGCAGAGAAATCGCGTAACATACACACACAAGAAATCACAGTCGCATTGAGAACCTCCTCATTTTTGAAGTCGGTTGATAAGTGGGTTTTCCGTTAATTGTACCTTTTAGTGTATTATCTAATTAGTAATCTGTGGTATTATACTCGAACGTAAAGAAGCGATACTCACCTCCCACCACAAATTGGTACAGAATGTGGTAACGGGCGGCCGCTCGCTGCAAGTGCGACACGTTGAGACTTAGGTTAGAAAGACAAGAACCTATATCTCTAATGTTATTTAAATGAAAGTCAGTAAAAGGTCAGTTAATTCGCGCCCGCGTCCCGGGTGTGGGTATCAGTATTTGAGTGTAATTACTTGTATGTTCCAACTGTCAGATTTAAAAAAGAATTAACATACGCCAAGTAAAAATAGTGTCAGCTTTTAAAAAGTGTCCCGACAAATAACAGCGTAGGCCGCTAGTTTGAAAGAATTCGTGCTAAAAAATCCAATCACCACCTAAAAACAGTGAACACGTTACACAAACCGACTTCCATCGCAACAACTTAGTACAATTTTGTATTACTATATTTTGGTTTTTAAAACCAATTTTGATAAAATTTAATGGGACCAACCTGGAAGTATACTCCATCGAATAAAAAAAGAATCATGAAAATCGGTTCACAGTCTGCGAAAAGTATCGCTTAACAAACATAAAAAATATCTTACAGTTGAATTGAGAAAATATTCCTTTTTGGAAGTCGGTTACAAATTCATAATTATATGCAAACTTCAATTTCGAATGTAAACACAAAACGGTCAGTTTCGGTCATCAATTTCGTATGAGATCCGTTATCACATTGGTATCTCCAAGAACTATAATCATATATCAATGAGATTTAAACAGAAACTTACCATCTCTTTTATATCCTTTACCAGCCCTCGGTGCCCTGTCATCTAAATTGACCAAGGCGGGATGTGAATCCAGTAACGCTTTTCTACAGGCCCCGGTCGCACGTGATAGGAGCACGCTAAGGCATTCCATCACCGCATTTTGTATGTTGTGTTCAACTGTAGAACGTTCTATGTAGTGGATGCAAAGGTAGTAGAGCTGGAAACAAAGAGAAACAAAAATGTACGCTATGATCTAATCAATATTTTCACCTCACTAGCTCGAAAAGTCAATTTCGCTCACTCAGAAAAAAAGAATTTCGAATTGAGAACGCTGCTGTATGCCGTATCGCAATTTGATGAGCGTATCTGTGGCGTATCTCAAGTGGAGCCTTAACTTTCAATACGAATCACGTCAATACAGTGTACGCCATACACCGTGTAGTCAGTGTTGCCAGATGCAAAGACAAAAAATACAGTAGCATACCTTTTCTTATGCCTTGGAATCCCTTACTACGCTCAGGGCCCTAACTCAAAATCAGAATCCCTTGCCTGCTCGGGATTCAAACTAAGAAGGGGAACAAAAACGACCTTCGCTCCCTTGTTGCATTATAACTATAACAAAACTAACCCAGAAATAAATCATCTATATTAATTTAGCCGCAAAAATCTAATGTCATATTCAAGACACTATAGAAATTGAAAAACGAAATTTGGTACGGAACCCTTCGTGACCGATTCGCACTTGGCCAGTGTTTTTAAATATCTCATTTAATATTCATATTTTTGTTTGTGAACTCTTTATAGTATAACAAAATACAGTTATAGGTACAGAATAGAAATAACTTGTACAAATGCGAACTTATCCCAAACAGGGATCCTGATTTAAATAATGAGCAAAGAAACAAATTAGTACACAATTTAAAAGAATTGAAAACAAACATATTTTTACATACCAGGAGCGTTCAATAATCTACCTATGGGTAAAGTGCACCGTTGAACAAGTGGAGACATGTTCATGCGTGTAGCTTTTTTTATTCGTGTGACGTGTTCGAAATTTGAATTCAGTGCGATTAAAACTTTCAGAATGAGAGCATGGCAAATGCATCGATGTCTAAGTCTACTAAAAATTGCTTGATTTAGAGATGCGATCGGTTATTAAGTTCCTATCACTAAAGAGGGAAAGAAGCCTAAAGAAATATTTGAACGCATAACAACAATATAAAAGGAATCTGCGCCCTCGAAATATAAAGTCAAATTTTGGACCAAGCAGTTTTAATGGGGAAGGGAGTCCATAGAAGATGACCCTCACACGGAGCGACCCGTGACGACAACGGCTCCAGAAACGTGTAAAATAATAAATTTATTTATTTTGGCAGATAGGCGAGTGACTGTTTCCAGGATAGCTGAAGAAATGGACATTTCGGCAGGCACATTATGGAATATAATTCATGAACATTTTCAAATGTCTTGAGTCAGCTCAAGATGGGTCCCGCAGTTTCTGACATCACTTCAAAAGGACGCCCGACGCGAATGTTTCCAAAAGAACTTGGACCTCATTGGTGACAACCCAGGAAGTTTTTTTCAATGACTGATGACAGAAGACGAAACGTGGGTTTACCATAGATATCTCGAGTTAAAAATAGAGTCCATACAGTGGAAGCACAGATCTTCACCCACCCCTACAACGTTTAAAGTATAAAAATCTGCAAGCAAGGTCATGGCCTCTGTTTTTGGGATGAGAAAGAACTTTTACTGCTGGAGTTCATGCCACATAAGACTACCATAAAGGGAGAGACCTACGCTACTACCATAAATGCATTGCGAGATTCTATCAAGGAGAAAAAACGCGGAAAGCTCACATCAAACATTCTGCTCCTTTAAGACAATGCTCCGGTGCACATGTGTGCAGAAGCACAGGCCGCCGTTCGAGCATGCGGGTTCCAACAGCTCAACCATCCACCCTACAGCCCTGTACTAGCCCCGTCGGATTATTTTCTATTCCGAACCTTGAAAAAATTCCTTTGAGGACAACGATTTTCTTGTTCTGAAGAGGACAAGGAAGCTGTTGCCACTTAATTTGACGCGCAACCAAAGGATTTTTTTCCAAGAGTTTTAAGTCATTGCAAGAGCAGTAGACCAAGTGTATTGAGCATAGCGGAGATTACATTGAAAAATAAAAATAAAGTATTTTTACTATAATGTCTTTTTCTTAACTAGGTAGATAAATTATTGAACGCTCCTCGTAAAGTTTGTCCTTGGAGCTAAAAAATATAAATAAAAATCATTTTATTTTATTATCAAGTTATTATTTTTATAAATCTAACTAAAGTACTGTAGGCTGTATAAGCACGATGTCTTTGGATGTGTCAAAAAATGATACCTTGGAAACGTTGCAAAGTCCCATTGCAAAGGCGTCATGCCATATAGCCTTCCTTACTTTTGTAAGATTTATTAAAAAATAATAACTCGATGATAAAATAAAACAATAGGCAAGTAATGAGAGCTATTGTAACATGAGTGCTAGTTTGTTAGTTTGACAGCACGAGTGTTACAATGGCTAATTGTGTGCAGTGGCATACAATACTTTGTTTACGACCATAAAAATAAATAAAATACATTATTAATTTTATTTATTTCATTGTTAAATTTATTATTTATTTTTTAAGCCAGTCATAAAAATATTAAAAAAGTTTTATAAGTTTTAGTTTTTTAAGTTTTATTGTAGGTTGCCTGGAAGAAATTGCTACCTAGCAATAAGGCCGCCTATTGTATAGGCTTTCCTCTTTATTATTGATTTCTTTTTTTATGTTGTGATGCAATAAAGAATATTGTATTGTAGAACAGTTGTCTCGTTTTGAAATGATCATTGTAAAACTACTTGTAGGAATGAATACTTATTTTTGAAGCACAAGCCATAAAAATACTTTAAAAAATTCATTGTAGTACAGTTGTCTCGTTTTGAAATGATTATTGTAAAACGACTTATAGGAATGAATACTTTTGTGATTTCATTTGAGGTTATGTGTTAAGCAAATTACCAAATGGGAGTAGAAAATATAAATTTAATTACAGTTTTGAGCTTCTCCGATGACATATTATAAAATGAATATGTTAAAAAAACTTATACCAGGCTCAGATCAAAAGTAATAGTTATTAGGCCCATTATTTATTTATTCACGCTAAGATAAGCAAGAGCTCATTCTCACATTTAATGGGTGTGACCATAATACTTACCTCAAGATAATCTTGAGAGCCAAATACATCATTTTCCGCCAATTTAGGCACTTCAACAGTTTGGAATATTGCCTTCAAAATTGAAAACCAGCCGAGTACTGTAGCATCGTCTGTCGTAGATGGCCATAATTTTTCTGAAATAAAAGATCACATTTGTCCACTGAGGAAACAGGCGAGAAGAGATTCAAATCTTTATATAAAAACTGCATAGCCTTAACGCCGGACGCGGGGGGGATGAGGTCACTGTATTGCCCCGCTCTAATGTATGATAGCAATCTAGCTAAATTGTCAACTAGTTTTCTACTTTAAGAGCATCTACTCGAAGATAGATATTTAACACGCACTCATCAATGAAAAATACAAAAAATATATACCAAATAATTAAACGCTCACATATGAAATGTTATCCCATAATCTTTCTTTGTTTGGTTTACGCAACCTTCAACAGCGCATGCCGCCTTTGTAGTGCAAATACGATTAAAAACTTGGAGAGTGAAATGCAACGCTCTCTGAACACTTCAGTCGACACTCACACTTGGCCCTGCCCTACTCGTGACGTCAGAGTTAGTTGTAGTTTGTTGTCATTCAGCTCCGCTGCCTTTTATCATCTAATCTGGTTGCCTGACTACTAGGCCGACGCTCGTGGGTTCGATTCCCAGAGCCGTTTTTACGCATGGGCCAGTGGGGCCCAGGCTTTGGGCCCGCGATCTAGGGCCCACCAAGCAATAAGTGTCTCCACCTATTGAAGCTACTTAATTATCATCATATCAGCCGAAAGACGTCCACTGTTAAACAAAGGCCTCCCGCAAGGATTTCCACCACAACCGGACAGCATCCAGCGGACTTTCACCAGGTCAGCATCCAGCGGACTTTCACCAGGTCAGCATTGCACTTTAGTGTAGCGCCCGGCGACTCATTGTCGACGATGAGCTTGTCAAAAACAAATCCAAAACCTTGAGCATCGCCGCAAAGTTGCCTGTCTTTCCGTATTCTATCGAATTTATTTCGGAGAGTTCTCACAAGATCTACACGACCTCATTCACCCAGCACCATTGCACCTTCAATCAACGAGACGCAGTCAGAGGGTCCAGCCCTTTGTTGTTAATATCCTGCCTATCCGCACGAAGCGTAACGATTCCTCATTTATTATGCGGACAGCGACCGTGTGTTTCCCGACTCATACAATTTGCGGATCTTCAAGACAAGAGTGAATAGGCTTATTTGAGTTTGGGTGTACCATCCACAAATACATACATACATACACTGTCCAATCAGGCGAGATGTGGTGCAAAAAATTAACTCACTCGATTTTTTTTATAAAAAAAGCAATTCCGTGAGCTATGCCGGTTACTTTAGTTCTCCTATGGATCTCTTTAATTCAGATTCCAACACTCACCAAATGCTTTGTCCAAAACATCAATCAACAACACCTCTTTATGTGACACAAGTGTCGCCACGCAAGTTGAGGCCGCTCGTCTTATAGATGATTCTGTGCACTCTGCGTGTGTGGATATTTCTTGCAGCAATTCTGTGAACATAATATACAGGTGTAAAAAAATTTTTAGAATGGTGTAGGAACCGTCAACGGGGGGTTCTACAACAGTCCCCAATGAACCTATAGTTAATTCTGAAAAAATTAAACCCTCTATACAAAAATGCACAGGTCGATCAGCTGATCGATTTGATTTCTGACAATTACGAGGAAGAGAGATAGCGTCAGAAGATCCGAAGATTATCGAAGAGGAATGCTTTCTTTATAAAGTCTCAAGTTCTCTATAGTCGCAATAAGGTAGTTGATTACTACTCATCATCATCATATCAGCTCATGTACGTCCCCACCAAGGGGCTCGAGCCTGCCCTCAATTAGGACGATCGGGCCTTAGTTGACCACGCGGGCCCAATGCGGGTTGCTCGACTTCACACACAACCTGCGAGTTTCTTCGCAGGCGTGTGCAGGTTTTCTCACGATATTTTCCTTCACCGTAAGAGCGTCGGATAAACGTAATGAATCGAAATTCGAAAACACATTGGTACGTGGCAGGATTTGAACCATGACCTCCCGGACAGGAGGTAGCGGCCCTTTCCATAACGCCACCGACGCCGCTTACTACACATTTGAATGAATTTTTAATTTCTATCAAAAGCATTTTTTTTTAATTGTAATAGCAAGGTGTGATGTGATATATTGTCTGTCAGCGGGCTGTATTTCATAAGCCGTAATAGGTTGAAATTTTCACAATGTGTATTTCTATTGCCGCTATAACAACAAAATATAAAATTTAATGAACAAAGGGGTACAATACAAGAAAGGTGTTTTTTATATAAAACGTAAAAATTATTTAAAAAGAACATAGTGATTAAAACTTGTACGATAGTACGGAACGGAACCCTTCGTTTGCGAGTCCAACTCGCACTTGGCTTGTTTAAATAATGTTGTACTATTTTTTTTATTTTGATGAATCAAAAATAAAAGATGTGATGGAAACCAAGGCAAGACTTTTTTTGGAATTTCAGTGGGAGAGCAATTTGGAGAACTTAATTTATTTTTAATTCAGTTTATTCTGCCGTAATCGCCACGCTTGACAGGCGGGGTGTGGTGGCATTGTAAACGGATTACGCGAAAAGACGCTGCTGCCCATCCTCCGGTTTTTGGTCGCTTAGTCGGCCTCATACGACACCCTCGGAAGGAATGGGGTGCCACTAATCTAGGCCCAACATGGGGAGGCTTATGTCCAATTTAGATCATCATCATCGCATTCCAAAGAACACTTACCATTCTTCCCGCAGTCATCATCATCATATCAGCAGAAAAACGTCCACTGCTGGAAAAAAGCCTCCACCAAGGATTTCCACGACGACGGCCCTGCGTTGCCCGCATCCTTAACCATAACCGACATAGCTCACAGAATCGCTAAACTGAAGTGGCAGTAGGCAGGTCACATAGCTCGTAGAACAGACGACCGTTGGGACAGTAAAGTTCTCGAGTGGCGACCGCGCACTGGAAAACGTAGCGTAGGCAGGCCTCCCACGCGGTGGACCGACGACCTGGTGAAGATCTCCCGCCGTCAATAAGAGTATATCGTCGCCTGTTACGAGGTACCATGCAGGTAGCACACAGTGAGCCGCTCATTGTGAGTGCGACACGTTGAGTGTGAGGTTAGAAAGAGAAGCACACTTATTACCAAGTAGGTAGTACTCATATAAGACACAAGAAATTGATTGATCCCTTGACGACAAACACACATACTCGTACATATTATCGGATCAAATCATACAAGAGAAAAATAAAAAAAATAACAAGTGGAAAAAAAACCGCAGTATGTACTTAGTTTGGTTTCAATGTAGATGTAGTAGTATCCTATTTATTACTGTTATTACTAAATTACACTTACTCATCAGTGGTGTACTCAGACAACGCCTCCATCAGTTTGGGCAAGTTGTGTTCTAGCGCCTCCATCAACGCCGGCACCTCGCTCGTCTGTCACACCATTTAACAGCTTAGGAAACAGTGTCTGCGCTTGGCTTATATTCACTTATGAAACACTTCCTCATCAGTGGTGTACTCAGCCAACGCCTCCATC
The DNA here is from genome assembly GCA_947284805.1 of Coleophora flavipennella. NCBI lineage: Eukaryota > Metazoa > Arthropoda > Insecta > Lepidoptera > Coleophoridae > Coleophora > Coleophora flavipennella. The sequence goes on from OX369308.1 coordinate 7,133,830, forward strand.
AGTCTCGGGCGGATGTGTTCTAGCGCCTCCATCACCACCGGCACCTCGCTCGTCTGTCTCATTATCTGACTGAGCTTTAGGACCAGTGTCTGCGCTTGGCTTATATTAACTTACCAAACACTTTCTCATCAGTGGTGTACTCAGACAACGCCTCCATCAGTTTGGGCAAGTTGTATTCTAGCACCTCCATCACCACCGGCACCTTGCTCATCTGTCACACTATTTAACAGCTAAGGATACAGTGTCTGCGCTTGGCTTATATTAACTTATGAAACACTTCCCTCATCAGTGGTGTACTCAGCTAACGCCACCATCAGTCTCGGCAAGTTGTGTTCTAGCGCCTCCATCACCACCGGCACATCGTTCATCTGTCGCACTATTTAATAGCTTAGGAAAAAGTGTTTGCGCTTGGCTTATATTAACTTACCAAACACTTCCTCACCAGTGGTGTACTCAGCCAACACCACCATCAGTCTCGGCAGGTTGTGTTCTAGCACTTCCATCACCACTGGCACCGCGCTCGTCTGTCGCACTAATTAATAGCTTAGGAACAAGTGTCTGCGCCTTGGCTTATATTAACTTACCAAACACCTCCTCATCAGTGGTGTACTCAGCCAATGCCTCCATCAGTCTGGGCAGGTTGTGTTCTAGCGCTTCCATCACCACCGGCACCTCGCTCGTCTGTCTCACTATCTGACTGAGCTTTGGGAACAGTGTCTGCGCTTGGCTGCGGATTTTGCCCGGCCCTGGACGCAGCCAGTTGTCGCCCAGACATATGCGGTTGAGGGCTGCACGGATCCATCTGAGAAAATGTTTTGATATAAAAGATTGACAATGTACAAAAAATTAAGCTATTTTTTGAATCCTAGTTCCTACGGATATTATAAATGCGAAAGTTTAGATGGATGGAATGGTATTTTATAAGACTGCTTACCTATCCTGCCTATCACCATCTTATCTGAGACTTGCTGCCAAAACATCAATGTTAACAACAGTGACGCGTACCGAAATGAAAATAAGAAAACCAGCTATTGTGCAGCAGTTTATGTATTGTGAATAAAAATTACTAGATTCCCATCAATTTAGACAACACGAAAACTACCGTTTGTGGGGTGTCGCGTAACAATGACAAAGTCGGGTGGTCTTAGGACTGTTGTCTTATATTTTGGGGTTAGTGCATAAGAAAGATGTGAACAGAATGCTGCAGACCATCCAGAGGGAGAATAGTATGATGGGTGATATAAAAACATATAAACATCTGGCATAAATAATCGCTAAAAATTCTCAAAGCGATTATTTATGCCAGATGTTGCCGGTAAGGTGAATACCTGCCTCAAGCGCTTTGTACAAGGCAGGGAGAGTTCACGCTCAAGAGTTTTCGGACGTGTTCCTCAAGGTCAAATTATAAAATAAATTAATTTGAAACAAAAGATCACGAGCGACAGAAACGTAGTGAAATATTGTAAAGCTATAGAGGTCATCATAGAATGGCTACACCGTATTTCCGTTAGTACTAATATATATACTGTGCCGTAGTTATACAGGTCTCCACTAAATTATTATTTCTCACCTTGCATTCTTAGAACTGTCAATTTGATTTTGTAGAATGACGTTAGTTTTGTGCGAATGGAATGCAAATCCTCCCACAATAGCTCTGTTCAGAGCCTCATCTCCCAGCAAACGTATTTCCGCCTGAAAATAACCTTTTTACAGAAGAATTTATCGAGAAAACTAGTTAAGGTACTCAAATTACTAATAAACTCGTCAAAAGAGTAGGCCTTGCACACCAATGGTTCCATACTTGCCCACTTACTTATCAGCCTGATTTTGTTTTCTCTAATTCCTGAACTGTTAGAATCCTTAGTCAGATTCACACTTAGGTAGTTTTAATTATTGTTTATCTTTAACATATATATGTTACCATTTTATATGAAATAAAAAAACATTGAAAATGAGTTTTGTGGACCTCACTCACTTTTTTACTTTTGGATTTTAGCCAGTCATGGAAGGAAATGAACTCTATTGCCACAGTGCACCTACACATAACAGTCATATAAGTAACATACAAACATACAAAAACTAAAAAAAATGTGTAAGGATATCCACTTGAAATCACATAATCCGTAAAAGTTTCAAGCAGTTACCTGCAACTATAGACAGATCCCCTGAAGTAAGGTTTAACATGAGAACCACTTTGCAACTACTATGAACTTTAAGTAAGCATGTTTCAAAACAGTATGAGCCAAATATTGTCAATCAATGAAACTGTTCAACTTTCAGAGAAAAATAAATAATAAATGGTTTAGGCCATTGTTATTAATTACAAAAACCTACCTGTGTGTGTGTGTGTGAAGTCGACAAACCCGCACTAGGCCAGCGTGGTCGCCAAAGCCCCTCGGTGGGGACGTATATAAGCTAATATGAGCTACCTACAAACTACAAGTACAACTCGAGTTCTCTACCCAACTATATACAGGGTGTAAAAAATGGTGTAGGACCCGTTTGGGACTTCTACTTATCATACTGAACAACTTTCCCCAAGGAACCCATAGTAATTCGCAAAAAAAAATTCGACGCCCCATACAAAAAATGCGCAAAATTGTTCAATCAGCTGATCGTTTTGTATGAAGAGCTCAAACATTTTCCGGATGTGAAATATCCCAATTGTCGGAATTTAAATCACAAGAAAAATAATACTCATATGCGAGTAATTTATTTTGATTAGGTAAAGTAATTTATGAAATGTAATTATCTTTTTTTTCATAAACAATACAGTTGATTGTTTCCATAATACAGTACCTACCTGCTTTACTTTATGTACCTAAATGTTCATTTTTATATAAAATTTTGGATTTCTAATTGAACAAATGTTTCATTTTACCTACTCAGTACCTACTGATTTGCAAAGAAAATCCTTAAATTTTATATTCTGTACAAAATTAGTTGGATTCCATTTTATAAACCCTTGTGCCTAATTAAAAATAATCATTTCCTACTAATTTGTATATGAAAATTGGCAAGAGTACTTCCCACTGCAAGTCAGCAATATGAAGACTTGACTGGCATATGACACGCATCAGCTCTTAGAGCTGCTAGTGTATTAATCAAATAATAATAATAATAACATTAACACTGAGTATTTGCACAGGCACAACCAAGCAGCCAGGATCCTACACCAAGAGATCGCTCTTAAGTATGGCCTCATATCTCAAAGGTTGCCATATTACAAGTACACGCCGGAGCCGGTTCTCGAAAACGACCGCGCCAAGCTCTACTGGGGCCGACCCATCATCACGGATAGGACTATTCCTTCGAATAAGCCTGATATCGTGTTGATGGATCGGGCGCAGTCAAGGGTGTTTTTGGTTGATATCACTATCCAATATGACGAAAACCTCGTGCAGGCTGATGCCGACAAAAGGACCAAGTACCTGGACCTGGCACGAGAGGTTACTGATATGTGGCGAGTGAAATCCACCGAAATCATCCCCTTAGTCCTATCCGTGAACGGGCTAATTTCAGCCGACCTTGAACGTCACCTAAGGCGGCTGGATCTCCGAGGCAGACCAATAATTGCAGCAATGCAGAAAGCAGTCCTCCTCGATAATGCCTGGATAGTTCTACGCTTTCTCTCCCCGTGGCACTGAACTCCAGCCGACTGTGCTTCCGCTGGAGGTGCTCCTGCCACCTTGCCTCGTGCCAAGTGAGCAGAGTAGCTTAAGTTTATATATGAAATTAAAGTGAATCCTAAGTTTCATCATCATCATATCAGCTGAGACATTCACTATTAAACAAGGGCCTCTCCAAGGTTTTCCACAATGAACGGTCCCTGCGCTGCCCTCATCCAGTGGTTTTCCACTACCTTCACCAGGTCAAATTTATAGACCTCATTATTTTCTATAAAAAATCAAACATCTCACTTACGCTATCATCGCTCGCTAAAGAGAGCAAAATAGGCAATGCGGAATGTAATAAGTTGGCGTAATGCCTGGCGCAGCTTGGGCGGTACCCTAGAGCACCCAGACATCTACCAAGAGTTCCAGCCGCCACCTGAAGCTCATGACTCCTGAAAACCACACTCACATCATGAAACAGTAGTAAAAAAATACAAAACATGTCATCGAAACATGAAAACCTACTTCGCAGAACCCTCATAGTTTTTCAATTGTTCCAACGATTTCTCGGCTTTCTCCAGCACGTTCATAGTTGCTGTCGTGTCAGCCCAGTAGAGAAAATTTATTCCATCATATCATAATGCGAACATGTACGTAAAAACTGAATAAAAACAAGATTTTCTGTTGCCGAAAAGTCAAAAACGCAAAAGACTAGGAGAATCAATGCCCGAGTTTGTTTGATGGATGAGTGATGACCACAGAACACTATTACTCCCTCCACAAGGGAGGTGATGACAGACAGACCAGTGTTGCCAACAACTAAGGAAACTACATTGCCATTCTTCACAGTTTAAGTAGTCTAATTTGAGCTGAAATAGTTCAAATTCCAATAAATTTACTATGAATCTTTAATATACAGGGTCTTCGGCAGATGGTTGAAAATACGAAAATGGGGGATAGGTGGGGTCGCCTCCCACCTATTTTGAGAATTAAAAAAAATCTAGGACTTGTAATTTTTTTTACAGGATTTTTTTTCCTTTTTTTAGAAATTTTGCCATTATTATACCTTTGAACACATGTAACTTTTTGTTTTTTAAAGCTAGCTCCAAAATCTTTTTTTTAATAGACTTTTATAAAATGGTCGGCTCTAAAAAAAATTATGTTTGTTTCAAGTTATTGCTAAAAACAAAAATGTGGGCCCCCGAACTTAAAAAAAAAGTTGAACAAAAATTTAAAAGTCAACTTTGCGATGCATTTAAAAAAAAAATAATGGGGCTGGAAGGCTTCTGTTTTTTTTAAAACATCTCTAAAGCTTAGGCTTTTGAATGGTATGTAATTTGTTTCGGTATCTTTTTTGTAACCGGAGTTGTTAATTTTTTTTACTCAATTGGACCATGTTGACGAAATTCCACTAGTTACATGTTTTGTGAAATGTATCAAATGCAAAGTTGAAAATAATGTAAATACTTACTGTTGGGACGGTTACAAAGAGCAGGTACGTTTTTTTACATTCTTGCACACACATAATGGCTATCTTTTGTCATTTATTGGCATATTGGAGTTAGCACTTCCATATGCCAATAAAATGTCCGCATATTCCGCATTGGTAAATTGAGCCATTTTAAACCACAACAAAGTCTTAATAAAACGTCTGATAATAACAAAAAGTGACAAACAACAAAAAAACTTAACAAAATCACAAACACAGCAAAGTGAAATTAACGAAAACAAAAAAAAAACGTTAACGTTATTAACGTTTGTGATTTTGTTAAGTTTTTTTGTTGTTTGTCACTTTTTGTTATTATCAGACGTTTTATTAAGACTTTGTTGTGGTTTAAAATGGCTCAATTTACCAATGCGGAATATGCGGACATTTTATTGGCATATGGAAGTGCTAACTCCAATATGCCAATAAATGACAAAAGATAGCCATTATGTGTGTGCAAGAATGTAAAAAAACGTACCTGCTCTTTGTAACCGTCCCAACAGTAAGTATTTACATTATTTTCAACTTTGCATTTGATACATTTCACAAAACATGTAACTAGTGGAATTTCGTCAACATGGTCCAATTGAGTAAAAAAAATTAACAACTCCGGTTACAAAAAAGATACCGAAACAAATTACATACCATTCAAAAGCCTAAGCTTTAGAGATGTTTTAAAAAAAACAGAAGCCTTCCAGCCCCATTATTTTTTTTTTAAATGCATCGCAAAGTTGACTTTTAAATTTTTGTTCAACTTTTTTTTTAAGTTCGGGGGCCCACATTTTTGTTTTTAGCAATAACTTGAAACAAACATAATTTTTTTAGAGCCGACAATTTTATAAAAGTCTATTAAAAAAAAGATTTTGGAGCTAGCTTTAAAAAACAAAAAGTTACATAATATGTTCAAAGGTATAAAAATGGCAAAATTTCTAAAAAAAGGAAAAAAAATCCTGTAAAAAAAATTACAAGTCCTAGATTTTTTTAAATTCTCAAAATAGGTGGGAGGCGACCCCACCTATCCCCCATTTTCGTATTTTCAACCATCTGCCGAAGACCCTGTATATAAATCTCGTGTCACAATGTTTGTCCTCAATGGACTCCTAAACCACTTAACCGATTATAATAAAATTCGCACACCATGTGCAGTTCGATCCAACTTGAGAGATAGGATAGGGTAGGGTAGTGTAGGGTAGGGTAGGGTAGGGTAGGGTAGTGTAGTGTAGGGTAGTGTAGAGTAGTGTAGGGTAGGGTAGTGTAGTGTAGTGTAGGGTAGTGTAGGGTAGGGCAGGGCAGTGTAATGTAATGTAAGGCGGTACGAAGTTCGCCGGGACAGCTAGTAAATATATAAAAATGTAGTTTTTACAAATTATTTATATTTGAAGTAGTGTCAAATAAAAAACTCTCATCGACAAAGGTCATTGGGCAGCATAGTATGAAACCTATACCCACGGCCTACAGAAAAAAAATTAGGTTGGATGTTTAGATAAACGTCTCTAGTTCACGAATATATATACGAATATATATGTAGTTAATGGGATTCAAGCCAAAAGCTTAAAAAAGAAAAATATAATATTGAGGTTAAAACTTTCGTGTTAGCAACGTGACAGAACGTCCTTAAACCATATTATTATCAACAAAATCCAAACCAAATGCAAACTAAAAGTCCAATAAACACGCCAAAGTAATCGATTAAAACAATAGAAGCTCAAATAACACAGATCGCAACGACAAATGACGAGGGACTGCGTCGATGTAAGACAAGTTGTGCGCGACGCGAGCGCAACGACGAAACCGGTTTCTACTTGTCGTACGAGTGAGATGGCATATGCTTGCCGTTGACCGCGCGTTCTTTGCGCACATACTAAAAACTAAACAAACGTTTATTTTGTCTATTTTACACACTTAATGCTTCACTAAAATTGTTTTATTTACGCATTTATATATTTTTTTTACATTTTATTCCCATGGTTTAAAAAAAAACTATTTGTAATGAAATGTGGGTTAATACTTAACAATTTAAAACTAATTTGGTTTTTGTAGGACAACTTTAGTTAACCGGGTCAGATTTTGCCCAATGACCTTTTATAAAACATTTAAATTAAACTACTACCGCACCAGGAAAAAAAAGAAATAGAGATAAATAAATGAAGACTGTCTCAAAAGGTCATGTTCAATACTCGTATATTAAAAAATAGAAGAGAGGGGAATTCGATAACAATTTGATTTATAAAATGAATAAAAGTAAGTATAAATTATAATTGATCTCCTGATTTTTCGTGGGATCTAATAATTTTCCCAGAATTGGGATGACATCTGATTTACTTCTTTTCATCGGCCAAAAACTTCATTTTGTTCTTAAAATTATTGAAATACCTAGGCGTGACGTCATAGATTTACAGCGTCATTTATGTACTCATTTTGTGATTTTGATGAATTAAAAATCGAAGACTTGATGGAAAACAAAACGAGTAAGATTTTCCGAAGTTTAAGTAGGAGGGCAATTTAGTGATTCATCATCATCATCATCATTACAGCTCATTTACGTCCCCACCGAGGGGCTCGAGCCTACCCTGAATCAGGGCGATTAGGCCTTAGTCGATCACGCGGGCCCAGTGCGGGTTAGTGATTAAGAGTTTATAATTTATTTCTGTTGCTATCGTCATCCCTATTCTACTGATTTACTGATCTGAACTGAAAGTCTACTGGTTTTTTTTCAGATACTAGCTTTACTTAAAACATGTTAAGTAATAAAAAAACCCGCAAAAACTGAAACACAAAATTATCATAGATAGACTGGCATTGCAAAATGTCATCGTAAAATGGACTTAAGTTGATGGGCCAATGGTTGAATATTAAAACTTGAACCATGCTCCACAGTCAGCGAAATAAACCGGTTTACACACACACACACACACACACACACACACACTACACACACACACACCATCCGCCAGGCCTCTCGCACTCTGCGCTGTAAGCGCGAAAATGCACCTACGCTGCGCGTGCTCATGCATGAGGCAAGCTGAGTATATTATTATTATTATTTATTTTTCAGACAACAAGAGTATAGTGTCACGTGCGCGCTCCAACTGACGTGCGAATAACGCTAACAAAAAGTAATGCTTATTTATACCAACTTATTATCGAGTTTTTATTTTAGTATGGCCACTCGAAAAGCCAAAAAGTACTGCACAGCATACAGGTTTAAACAACAACAGAAATGTCGACTTTTTATTTTTTACTATTCCCAAGGATATCGAAAGGTGAGATTTATTATTATTATTAAAACTTAGATCTAAGTAGGTCTAAGTTACTGACATAACTATTAAAGTTTTACTATTTAAATTACGTTTTCCGGTGCGCGGTCGCCACTCGAGAACTTTACTGCCCCATCAGCCATCTGTTCTACGAGCTATGTGCCCTGCCCACTGCCACTTCAGTTTAGCGATTCTGTGAGCTATGTCGGTTACTTTAGTTCTCCTGCGGATCTCCTCGTTTCTGATTCGATCACGCAGAGAAACTCCAAGCATAGCACGCTCCATTGCCCTTTGGGTGACCTTGAGCCTTCTTATGAGGCAGGCCTCCCACGCGGTGGACCCATGACCTGGTGAAGGTCTCGGGAAGCCGATGGATGCGGGCAGCGTAGGACTGGTCGTCGTGGAAATCCTTGGGGGAGGCCTTTGTCCAGCAGTGGACGATTTGTGGCTGATATGATGATGATGATTTAAATTAACGACCTGATCGCAGCTTCGCAGATATCGACTTTTTCGCATCAAAAGTCAATGACCTTGAAGTAGTTCAGTGTTAGTGTGTATAATTTCCCCATACATCTCTGATTTTATAAATATGGCAACGCTGGCTCTTTGTCATATCCGTTAGAGTTTTTTGGCGGCAATGAAGGAGAAGCGCATGAAATTTTAATTTTTTGCTGTTATTTTAGTTTAAATAGCTTTTAAAAGTTTCTTGCATCTTATTTTTTTATATTCGTTGCAATGAATGATTCTAGTGATGGTGGAAAAGTTCAAAATCTAAAAAGTAAATGCGCTTCATAGTGGTCAAGAGGAGCAAGCCCCTGCTGCGAAAATGGTGGCAATATTTTCACATACAAAAAGAGGCTTATTCAAGGACTACAGTCATGTTTATGTGGATGATAATAAAGCTGAATACTCTGTGTTGCTCTCTAAAGAAGATCAGGGCAAGTTTGATTTACTAAACACAAACAAAATACTAAAAAAATGTAATGGGTTAAAGCATATTAAGCCGGTTGGGATCTCACTAATTAAAATACACTTTGAAAATAAAACACTGGTATTGATATGTGATGTTTCTCGTTATATTAATGAATTCAATAATAAAAAAGTAAAAACAATAATCTTAGTGTAAAATCAAATATATTTATTAGTTTATGATGGTTAAAATCACCATTGAATAGATATGCATGCTAACATGCTCATATTTTTAAAGGATCTGCTGTGTATGTTGATATTTACGTAGCGGTGGTTATTGACAGAATGACTGGCATACTGGAGACCGCCATATTTTTTTTTTTCAAAATGACGTCGCACATTGAGACCTATATATTTGGACAGGGGACATACAGACAAACAAAAAATGTCAAACATAGTGTCCTAAAACGTCACGTTACGGAGGTAATTGAATATATATGTAATATTCAATAATAATTTTGATTATTTTTAACTTCTATATTATCTCAGAAACTTTAGGCCAAAATGGTATATGACATTTTTTGTTTTTCTATAGGTCCTCTATCCAAAAACATAGGTTAGATTGTGCGACGCCATTTTCAAAAAAAATCTAAATGGCGAATCCTCAGTATGCCAATAACTTTCAAACCCTTTTAGATTTTGTAATTTCAACTGCTTTCAATCTTTCTTTACTTTTTTTTCATTATCATTTGTGACATAATATTTATGACAGTAATTGAAAAACTTCGCAATTTTGTATAATCACTTTTACGGAGTAGTCTTATGAGACGTTATGTGCAAAAGAGCTTAAAAGCAACTCGATCGAGAGACTCTACTCTTGCAATAACATTGTGTAATAAGTCTTCATCATCATCATAATATTACCCAAAAGACGTCCACTGCTGGACAAAGGCCTCTCCCAAATATTTCCACAATGACTGGTCCTGGGCTGCCTGCATCCAGCGGCATCCCGCGACCTACACCAGGTCGTCGTCCATGCTATGTCTTCCAGAGCGCGGTCGCCACTGGAGAACTTTACTTCCCCAACTGTTCCCTTACTGGCCATCTGTTCTATGCTATGTGTCCTGCCCACTGCCACTTAAGTTTAGCTATTCTGCTGATAGCTATGTCGTTACGGATCTCCTCATTTCTGATTCGATCGCGGAAATTCTGAGCATAGCTCGTCCCATCGCCCTTTGGGCGACCTTGAGCCTTCTTATGAGGCCCATAGTAAGTGGCCACGTCTCAGTTCCGTATGTCATCATTAGCAATGACTGCACCAACAAACTCAGGGACAATAGACGCAGATTGGTTTGCAGTCTCCTGAAAACGCTACTCAGTATCGGCAACTAAATAGGCAGATCTCTAAGTCCCTGACTCGTGATCTTCGCCAGTTTAATACTAATTGTATTAAAGAGGCGAACGAGCACAACAAATGCTCAAAAGTGTTTGCGAGAGATCTGTCTGTTGGACAAAGCCAACTGACCTAGCTGAAGACTGAGGATGGCAGGATCATATTGTCTAAGACTGAGTTGTTTGAAGAAGTTGAGAAGTTCTACGACCACTTGTCTGCCTGTCAGTGATCTGACTTAAGATCCAAGAGCCAGACTAACCCGACACTATACCGAAGATATCCCAGACGTCAGCCTGTACGAGATCAAACAGCTCAAGCACAACAAGGCATCGACTGATGCTGGAATTACGTAACTTCTGAAAGCAAGTGGTACACCGGTACTAAAAGCTCTTTATAAATTGTTCAATTCCGTCATTCTCGTGGGACAAACGCCTAAGGCACCTCTACTGAAGAATTATAGATCCATGTTACTTCTGAGCCATTTCTACAAGCTGTTTTCGAGAGTCATAACGAATCGTCTCGAACACAGGTTTGAGGACTTCCAGCCTCCCGAACAAGCTGGTTTCCAAAGAGGCTTTTGTAACATATACCACATACATATGCTGCGGCAGATTATACTCGATTATGCGGCAGACTATAGAGTACAATCAGTCACTATGCTTGGCTTTTGTAGACTATGAGAAAGTCTTCGATTCAGTCGAAACCTGGGCTGTTCTACAGTCTTCCAACTGTGCCAAATTGACTGTCGATACATCGAGGTGTTGAAGTGTTTGTATAAAAACGCCACCATGTCGGTTCTTCTCCAGGACCAGAATTCGAAACCTATCCAGCTGCAGCGAAGAGTGAGACAGAGAGACGTTATATCTCCGAAACTCCTCACCACCGGCCTTGAAGATGTTTTCAAACTTTTGAACTGGGGTGGACACGGCATAAATAGCAACGGCGAGTACACTACCCATCTCCGATTCGCTGATGATATCTTGATCATGGCTGAGACTATGGAAGACCTAAGCACAATTCTCGATGGCCTCAGTAGTCTCATGGATAAGACGAAAATAACGTTAAATATCTGTTAATTGAATCTTCACTTCAGTATTATTTTGTCGTTTTGTAAGCAGTGTGTCATCATTATTGCCAAATTTTGAAGCAGTAGTAATTGTTGTAGCAAAATATCTTTGAAATTTAACAATATGTTGCATGGTCCCAAATTTTAATTTAAAGGTACCCTCAAGGATCTGTAATATCTCCATTAGTATTCATTCTCTCTTTGGTAAAAAAAACTATTCCTTCTCATGTAAAGTATTTATCCTTTGCTGATGACTTTGTCCTTTATGTCCACTGTGAAAATATAAAACTAGGTGAGCGTGTCATGAATACTTGCTTATAAAATATTCATAATAAATTGACTAATGATTTAAAACTAGAAGTAAATGTTTCGAAAAGTTCTATGATGCTATTTTCAAGAAATTGGACGCCAGTAATTGTTTACAATAATGATATTGTTCCTTTGAAAGATAATATCAAGTACTTATGTATGATTTTAAATTCAAAGCTAGCTTGAGAACAACATATTCAACACATTTGCAAAAAACTGAGTTGGGCATCAACATAATGTCGTCACTAGCTGAAATCAACTGGGGTTCAGATCCGAAAGTTCTAAAAACCTTGTACTTCTCAGCGATTCGTAGTCTTTTCGACTACGGATGCATTTTTTTCAATGAGGCAACTAGCCATTTACTAAAGGAAACTGGATATTATTCAAAACAGAGCATTGCGTATTATCACTGGAGTGTGAAGTCTTCTCCAATTAATTCGCTAGAGGTTGAATCAGGAATATTCCCCTAATCTGTTAGAAGAAGTTTTATTATTGATAAGTATTGTCTCAAATTAATTAGCCGTGATAATATTATTGTATCAAGATATTTGGAAAATTTTGCTTTTCCAAATTACGATTCAACTCCTTTGGCAGTCTATAACTGTATTGGTGGCTCAGTTTCTTATTTGAATCATGAATTACAGGATATTGTATTTTGGTCTAATTTATTGCCTTGTTACAATAATAATTTTATAGTATATGTTATTGGATGTCCCAATCACTATAAACAAATTTAATGATAAGTTTGATTTTTTGAATATTTAAATGATAAAAATGAATACAGATGGCTCTAAGACGAATGCAAGAACTAGTTTTGCTTTATATGAATCTAACTTGAATATTGGCAAAGTTTATAATTGTAATGATTACTTTTCAATTTTCTCTGCTGAAGTTTTGGCACTCTTATTTGCTCTTCATTATATTTTACGTAAAGGCTTGCTATCAAATTCCAAATATTTGATTTTAACAGACTCCATGAGTGTTCTTCAAGCTCTTCAAAAACATTAAATATCTGCCTCTAACAACTATTTACTGTATGAAATAAAATATTTTGCTATACATCTTCTCCAATCTAAAAATACCATAGTCGAATTTTGCTGGGTTCGAGGTCATGCGTGTATTCTAAGTAATTGAAAGGTGGACTTGTTGGCCAGGTCCTCCGACAATATAAACATTTCTAAATTAAAAGTACCATATTCTGACCTTGTACTGTATCTTAAGTTTAATATGATTAAAAGATGGATGTTATATTTGGATGTTACTAGAACTGAAAAAGGCAAATGGTTAAGTATAATAAATAACCCCGGTTCCTAAAATTAAAGTTTGGTTTGAATTATATAAAAAAACTATCCAGGTATTTATCACCACATTGTGTAGACTTAGAATTGGACATTTTAATGTACCCGCTCATATGAATAGGCTTAAACTGGCTAATAACACTTATTGTAAATATTGTCCCGCTGAGTATTGTGATCTTGATCATCTCTTTTTTGCTTGTCCTAAATTCAATATTCAAAGATTATTATTTATTTGCTCCTGCCAAGAAATACTAGGGACAGATTTTATTCCTAGCACAGTCAGGCCTCCGTCACTCCATGTACTTGCGCGCTATAATTACCTACCGCCCGGCCGAGCATTCTCGGGCCGTTTGCGGACCCAATTCAGTGCGGTTTTCACAAACGAAGCGCACGCACGTAGTTATCGTTTTGTTCGTTCGTACGCCTACCTACGATGCCGTCTGGTGCCTTATGTGCTGTAGATGGGTGCAAATCAAGCAAAAGAAGAGATAAACACCTAAAATTTTTCCATTTACCTGTCAATGAAGAAAGGTAAGTGATAAACTATTACTATTTTTTGTCGTTTTAAAATTATTTTTAATACTAGGTATACTAAGCAATAGCTAGTACTCTTTATTACACTGTGGCATTAGCTTGCCTTTCAGACACAGATTTTCATTTTTTTTGTTACATAGAAACGTCATACTTACCTTAAACACTATTTTAACAACGTTTAAAAAGCTATTTTTATTAAAATAAAATTGTGATAATATGTGAGTCGCAGGCGCGGCGACCTGTCTCAACTTGTCGTGCTGTTAGCGCACACAAAAACTTTTGACATAACTATTTAGTAATCTGTGCTTGTGATTCGGTTTTATGCGATTTGTAAAAAATATACATGGTGAATTTTTTCTTTGAGGAATTTCTAAATTATAAGAGATAGAGCAAAGTGCTCCTAGGAACCGTGATCTCAATTTTAGAGAAAATAAAAATTGCGTGTTAAAAAATTAAAAAAAATGATAGGTCCTGGAGTTTGTACTCCAGAGATATGACTTTTTCTTAATGTTATATTATTTAGATTGTATATCACTACACAAACTAAAAATTGTACGGAGACCATAGGTCTAAAGTTGCTAGAAGTTGTTGAAATAAACGTTTTAAATAGTATGTGGAAACTGAACATACAGACCGATTTTCAAATGATAAAAAAAATATAAAAACCAATTTATAAAAAAAAAATATTTTACTAGCTGTTGCCCGCGGCTTCGCCCGCGTAGGGGTATGAAAAATAGATAAGAACCTATTCTCAGACCTACCCGATATGCACACAAAATTTCATAAAAATCGGTCCAGCCGTTTCGGAGAAGTATGATTACTAACACTGTGACACGAGAATTATATTTATATACTAGCTGTCCTGGCGAACTACGTACCGCCTTACATTACATTACACTGCCTTACCCTACCCTAACCTACACTACACTACACTACCCTACCCTACACTACACTACCCATACACTACACTACCCTACCCTACCCTACCCTACATAAGAACCTTCTCCTGACAATAACGAACTCGACAAAAAAAGAATTAGCGAAATCGGTCCAGCCGTTTAGGAGGAGTTCAATGACTAACACACGGACAGAAGGTTTATATATATAAAGATATATATAGATAGATAGATAAATGATACAATTTTAAACTACCACCTATAAGTCAAAACATATTCACAGTTCTCAATAACATAGACACAAAAAGTTATGTTAATTTAATTTTATCGAAGAGGCAGCCTTGCGATTGCTGTGGGATCGCGCGGTGTGAAGCAAGCACTGCGGTTGCTGACGCGATGGAGTAGGCTATTATAGCAGTAGGTATTGGAAATTTACTACTGAGTGAAGTATCTGTTACGTAGTAACTAATTAGTAATCTGTGGCACAGTGCATGGTTTATTGTGTTGTAATTGTGATGAACTGTTTGTACCTATCTATAATTTTATATCTAATGTTTTGTAATGTAATATTTATAATCTTAATTTGTAGACATTTAAGTTTAATGTATTTTGATTTTATTTTTTGTATCGCTTCTGTAAATATGTTTTTTATCTCTTGTTTTATTTTATGTTGTAATGTATCTCTTTAGACTGAAGGCCTTGTTGACAAAGTCTTAATAAATTAAAAAAAAAAACTTTCCGTTAGAACCCTACGTAGTCTGTGGGCATATCATACTTATTTCTATACTCCTTGATCATACTGGAAAAGTTCTTGTACGTAATCGTTTCACAGTTTTCTCTTTGCACTGTTTTACTTTTACAAGTAAAAAATGTGATAAACACGATCTACCGTATAACTAGTGCGAATAAACAAGTGTTTATTAGTGAATTAGTATAACAACAAACTTTTTTGTGTTTGTAATCTGTTCTCATTTCATGGTGCTCTACTTCCTTTTGAGAAAACAACAACTCAAGAAACCACTTATGTTATGGTTCTAGGTAAGTTCTTTGCATCAGAATATGTACGAATCATGAAACTTACTGACTTATCATGCAGATATATTTTTCTTTTCTTACTGCTACACTGTTTATGATTTAGTTGCAGTCTATCTTGTCCACGTTTCACTACCTAAAAATAGGTAAGAGTAGAGTTAATTTATTTCCTTATAGTCTAGTCCCTCCGTAGTGCCATTCAATGTTTTATCTAAGACATGGTCCGGGAGCATGTTTTTTCTATATAAGGCTAACATTAAAAAAAATTGATACAGCTGGCATTCATAGATTTATGCTTCAACCAAATATAAGGGACCGGCCCTATCCATACATTAATCTCATTAAAAATAAGTCAAATACAAGTACATGCAATAACACACGCAGACCACTACCACAGTATATATATTAGTACTAACGTACAGTATGGACACTCCCTGCCCCTCTCTAAATTCGACCTCACCCCCCCGTCACTCAGATTGGGTGTAGATTGGGTACCAAACGTAAAGGACGAGCTACGCAAGCACTTTTATTCACTATATTCACTTTGCGCGCCGCTGTGATTTCGTTCACAAGCATAAAAACCAACCAGTTACCGAACGTAAAGGCCTAACTGAAATCTTTTTTTTTTCATACTTGTCATGTTGTAAACAACCACCGCTCGAACAAAAAACACCACTTTCCGAATACACCATACACAGTATGAGACTATGAGACTATAAAACATCGTAAATATACGGTCTAACACTTTTTCCATAAAATTTGGGGGTTGTAAATATGGGTGGAGGGCGGAGGGGGCTGGGCCCCCTGGACCCCATATCATGAATCTTGGTGATCAAATTGACTTGACTTCACCTTTTTTTGGAATAAGCGTTAGCGATTTTCGCCCGTCAGAGAAGTGAAGGACCTTTTTTTAATAAGCGGCAGCGATTTGTCGGTCAAGGAAAAAGTGTTTAAAGATGTACAAAAGAATAGCAGGTTTCAGTGTTAATTCGTACGTCATTCGGAAAGTGGTGTTTTTTTTTTCGAACGGTGTTCGTTTACAACGAAAAGTATGAAAAAAAAGAGTTTAGTATTCACACAGCATTCAGTAAATAACTAACAAACATTTTGTGACCAATACCGCCGGTGTGATTCAACCCTACCTGCATTCTTGCCTATAGATACGTCAGTTATAATTATGTATATCATTTCTCGCTCGTTTGTATGGAGTGTCCGGGGTGTGCCACTACAGTCTATGGAGTCTCATTCAAATATTAACAATGAGATACTCGGAAAATAGCATTAATGAGATTGTAAATTTCACTCATTTCCACTTTAAACCCATTTGGAGAATACTGATTGACTGAAATGAAATGAGCCAATGCGCTCATTCTGTAGGCATCAAAACTGCTGTCCGCCTGGGCCAGTCTATAGCTGTTATATAGGTTGAAGGATTAACATATCTTTCGAAGCATGGAAATGCTCAAGATCAAACCTTTCCATATATTTTTAATTTAAAATTTGACTGCTACTCACCTGATGGTAAGTGATGATGCAGTCGACGAGGATGGTACTCAAATAATGCCTATTCACTTTATATATTATTTATTCTTTACTAGCTATCTGCCACATAGCTCTGCCTGTGTTTTATTCCCTATTCTGTGAGAATTTCGAAAAATTTGGTCTTTTTCCTTGGCTACATCCTAAGGGGCACATCTGTGCCAAATTTAAGCTTTTGTTGTTCACAGATCAGTGAACAAATCAGGACTTTTTTCTTTTTCTATTGATTTATCCTTGAAAACAGAACAAGGTTTTTAAAGAAACTTATATAATTAATTTAAAATTTTATGACGCAACTCCTGCAGCCTAAATTGTTGTAGAACAATTGAGACGGACCCCTTTGACAACAGTTAGAGTTTTCTCAAATTCATCCGACTTGATATAAGCTCAAATCCTATTTAATTGATACAGCGGTAACTTAATCATAGACTTCGGCATCTGTGAGCATATTGGCACAGGCCTTCCACAACTGTTTCTATTCTCCTTCACTTGTATTGTTGCCAGCAAAGTGGTCCAGGTTCTGCATTCTGCCAGCCATTCTAACTAAGTATTTCATCCTCTTAGCTATGTAATTGTCTTTTCCTTTGTTCCACCTCTTGGGTATCATTTGGTAATGCTTTACTCTGTTTGTTGGGACCCTCATGATTTAATCTGCCCACTTCTATTTTAGGTGTTTTACTTTAAATAGGTTACATCAGTTAGCCTAATGCTCTTTCTCAAATCGACATTTCTAATTCTGTCTATTCTCCTCTTTCTGATCATACTTCTCTTCATGGCTCTTTGAGCAACGTTAATGGTGGGTCCAAATTTAAAAAAAACAGCCAAGTACAACTCGAGGCAAAACTTTTATTACCAGCAAAACAAAATTCTCAGTAAATTCTCAGCTATATAGCTATATTGTTCTGGACTTTAGATATTTAATTTTTCCTGTGAGAACGGAAGGACTTTAGATTTTCTTATAGATTTTCCTTTTATCTATGCTTTCAACCTCATATACTGTGATTTTTTCAAAATTTTAGGCCCAGTAGTTTTGAAGACTTTGAATTTTGGCCTATTTTTTTAAACAACTTTAAAACTATTTACAATCTATAATTTATAAATAATATATTCAATTTCTCACAAGTCCTTTTATTTGATATGCGACACAATTCATTCTGAAAACTTTTTTATGAAATTTTCTAATTTACCCCCCAAAAGTGGCCCCATGTTTAACTCATGTAAACTCTATCGGTCCCGTAGTTTCTGTGCAAATTGGCTGTGATAGACGGACAGACAGACACACGAGTGATCCTATAATGGTTCTTTCCTTTGAAGGTACGGAACCCTAGGAAAAACAAATTTCATAAATGTTTATTCAAAGAAGGTATAAAATATAAAATACCAAAAAAAATATAAGTTTAATCCTTGGCGTCATCTTGCCTGATGGTAAGTGGCGATGATGCCGAATATTGAAGCCGACTTGCCAAGGTTCCCCAACGCAATGGAGAACTGGCTATCTTCAAGCCGGAACACATCAATGTTGTTAACACTGATGTTCGTCTTATGACGATGGTAGACAGCCAGGTGGGCGTAGAAAATGCCCTACCACCAACCAAAAGTCTAGTTCACATGGAGAGCACCCGGTCACAAGTCAGAAGAATAACGCAAGAGTGGGCTATCACTCTCCCCAACCACATTAAAGGGAAAGGAACTACCCCAATAGTAAGTCTAATCAGGCTAATAGGATAATGACCAAAATCTATGCAACCACACAATTCACATTGAGCTATGATGACCTGATGACCCACTTCACTTCATCATGGATCAAATATATTTGCAGTTGAACCTAAGATTTGAACAATAAAAAGTTGTGTGTAGGTTAATATGATAGTGTTGAACAATAAAAAGTAACTGTTATGTGTAGGCTAATAGGATATTGTTGATCAGCTATTAAAAGGTACATATAATATTGGTTTATGGCATGGCCATTGACTTATATAGTTAGGTGGCAGTTTCATAAGCTTGATGGCTTATGTGGTCTTGCCGCACTTACGTATTTACATTGAGTATTGATATGTTCCAAAATAGCTGAGAAACACACATTTGAGCGGGCTTCGTACCATGAACCTTAACAACTTTCTCCAAGGATAGGCATTGTCCAGTTTTTATAAGACATGGAAATAAAAAAATTTCAATTTTATTCTTTAGTAATTTAATAACTCTGAATAACTCTAACTAAATCATCATCATGTCAGGTGAAAGACTAGCTGGGCTGGACAAAGGCCTCCCACAAGGATTTCCACGACAACCGGTCATGAGCTGCCTGCATCTAACGGCTTCCCGAGACCTTCACCAGGTCATCAGCTTGCATACGGTACGTTTTCCGGTGCGCTGTCGCCACTCGAGAACTTTACTACCCCAACGGCCAATTGTTCTATGGGGTATGTGCCCTGCCCCCTGTCACTTTCGATTCCGTAGGGAAACTCCAAGCATAGCTCACTCCATTTCCCTTTGGGTGGCTTTGAGCCTTAACTCTAAGTTCATTTTATAATCGCTTACTGAAGTTATTACTGGGGCCGTTTTTTCTGTGGGGCCTGTGATGTCATTTTTAACATTTGAAAAATCATAAAGAGTAACCAGTGATTAATATTTCAAAAAGTTTATTCAAAATAGGTGCATATCATACTCTTTCTGATGTTCATAAAATAGTAATTAATTACATTACATTACATAATGTCAATGTTTTTGAAAAAGTTAAAAACAAACTTTTTCATTCAGTCAGGTCGAAATAAAATCATTTTTATAAAAAAATACTGGTCTTTGCCATATGTACCTATCCACATGTTCCCAAACCTTTCGTTGAGATAATTTTGTGCAAGGCGACTATTGTGCGCAGGGGCTCCATCTTGTTGTAACTTCATGTTCCGTATTGCTACCAAAGACAAATCATCTATATCATCATCAAGATTTCTGAGAATATCCAGGTATGTTAGACCTCGAAGGGTCCCGCACCAACTTTCAACATTTAATATTTCAAAAAGTTTATTTAAAATAGGTGCATATCATACTCATATTCTGATGTTCATAAAATAGTAATCAATTACATTACATTACTGTCAAAGTTTTTGAAAAAGTTAAAAACAAACTTTTTCATTCAGTCAGTTATGTCGAAATAAAATCATTGCTATAAAAAAATACTGGACTTCGCCATAGCACAGTATTACAATATAGCATCGTAATACTGTGGCCATATGTACCTATCCACGTGTTCCCAAACCTTTCGTTGAGATAATTTTGTGCAAGGCGACTATTGTGCGCAGGGGCTCCATCTTGTTGGAACTTCATGTTCCGTATTGCTGCCAAAAGCAAATCATGTAAAATTTACATTTTAGATTCTAAATCATCATCAAGATTACTGAGAACATCCAGGTAAGTTAGACCTCGGAGGGTCCCACCGTAAAACTGAATCGACACGACTTTATTGTCCAAAATCCCGCACCAACAATTAAATGAAAATCTAATTTTGTAGCTGCTTTCAGTGGTTTAGTTGTTCGCTGGGCAGCGTTCGGGAAGCTTTGCAATATCTTCACGTCCCAAATACTGTGCTGTGTCTTAAGACCAAGATCTTTGACCAGTGTGTGTTGCCAGTGATGACATACAGAACCGAGACATGGTTGCTTATCATGGGCCTCATAAGAAAGCTCAAGGTCACCCAAAGGGCAATGGAGCATGCTATGCTCTAAGTTTCTCTGTGTAATCGAATCAGAAACGAGGCGATCCGTAGGAGAACTAAAGTAACCGACATAGCTCTAAGAATTGCTAAACTTAAGTGACAGTGGGCGGGGCACAGAGCTCGTAGAACAGATGGCCGTTGGGGTCCTAAGGTTCTCGAGTGGTTACCGCGCACAGGAAAACGTAGCGTAGACCCCACTCGGTTAATCGATGACCTGGTGAAGGTTGCGGGAAGCCGTTGGATGCAGGCAGCGCAGAACCGGTCGTCCTGGAAATCCTTGGGGAAGGCCTATGTCCAACAAAAGATGTCATTCGGCTGATATGAATGAAAAATGAATGTATGACTCTTATCCTTATCAGATATTATTAGTTACTAAACTATGGGAAGAAACTGGTTACCACAACGCAGGGAATCCTAGTGTGGGGCCAGCGCTATTGTATGTACCTTACCAAGTGACTTTTGTTTTGGTTTTAAATAACTTATTTTCACTTATTTTTACATCAAGGCGCTGAAAAAACTGTGACGTACCGCCTTGGCATTTGAAACATCTATAATATGTACTATAATTTAATTTGTTTTTGTCGTGATACTTAACGTCTTATAAATCTATGAACACGGGCTGCATACACGCGTTACGCCCGAGTGTCACACGGTCACGTTACCCCTGTCACGTTACGCATGAGCCAAGCGACTTTATTTATGCTACATTTTATTCTGTACTTGTACATGGACGGACGGACGGACGAACCATCAACTAAAAAGAGGCGTTTCTTAAACCTAACATCAGTGTGTCAATGGATTAAAAGTACTAGGCTTCCAGGAGCTTACAAGAGGTGTTCCAATGCGGTCGAAAACACAAAAATCCATTTTGATTCCTTGTATTTTTGACGTGAAAGACTTGGACGGGACTTGGCGGGGACTTGGACGGGGACTGGTACTTGGACTTGGTCGGGCACTCGGACGGGTACTTGGACAGGTACTTGTTATCACGTAAAATTATCGTCCGTAAACCGACTTTACATACAATCGCTTTTTCCACAGATGATAAAAATAACTCAAATAACTACTGTACTGTACTGTGCAAGTCACGTTATAACATTTCAACTCATAAAGAAACAATGTTTTAAAAGAATGGTGACTAATTAATTTGCTGTGTTAGCGGCGCAACCTAATGCTCTCATTGAACCCTGCCCAGACTCATTACATTGTGCATGGTAATTAGTTGTTCTACTTGTTCTCGATAATGGACATTAGAATTTCACTTTTACATACTTTCTTTAACACCTATCTTGGATTTGTTGTGCTTACGAAGTGAATAGTGTAGGGTTAACACAGTGAGTGATTAAGGTCTAAAGAATACTAATGTGGATACTAGCTTTGCTCTCGCCTTTATGAATATACTGTCTTCGGGGTGTGCGGTGCGCGGAACAGTAAAATAACAGCACTAATATTCTGAGGTGAAAAACAAAAAAAAAAGAAAATTGAGAATATTCTCCTTTTTGGAAGTCTGTTAAAAAGTATCCTATGTTGTTCTCCGGGCTTTCCTAATGCTCTAGCTGCAGGAGGGACACAGTAACACAATGGTCACATCAAAACAAACGTATTTTTTTGTCCCTTTTCAACATTTTACTTGACACCTTTACTTGTTTTACTAAACTCTCAATCCCAAGTCGCCATTTTGTATCAATTTTCGTTTGTCAGTTAATCAAATTCTTCTGATAACTGGAGGTTATACTATCATACTGATAAACTTTCTCCGAAGAACCCATAGTCGATTAAAAAATTGGACTCCATACAAAAGTGTACAAAATTGGTCAATCAGCTGATCAAGCAGGCTACGCAAACCCCCCCTCCCCCCAATGAACAAAACACCTAGAAAACAGCCCCTAGTACCCGGCGGCCTTGCTATTCCAGGCTCCGGTAGCAGTCATGGGAATGGCGGGGCGAGGGATGCGAAGAGTAGCGCATGACCGGTCGTCGTGGACTTTCTTGGGGAGACCTTTGTCCAGCCGTGGACGTTTTTTGACTGAGATGATGATGATGATGATACATATTAATCACACCGAAAAAATGATACAATAAAATTAAAAAAAATATTTTAGAGTAAGTACCTCGCCTACAATAAAGATGGGGTGAATTTTTATTTTTCGTTTCAGGGAACCGTTTGCGAAAAATTAAGCTTTAAAGTTTTAATTTTTGTTAGAGTCAAGTGTCATAATAGAACATTTTGATGAAATGTTTCAGATTCTACCAAAAATCGTTACATATACTTTCTTAAAAATTAACCAAAAGAGTTTTCCTACCTCAAACAAAGTTCTCATGTTGAAAAACTCCCAAACACATCAAAAATTCGAAAGCTCATCAAGTTTTTGCAATGCTCATTCCTTGACCTCGATCCGGTAACACTTGCAACCTCTATCCGGCTACTTCATCAAGCGATGAACTCAACAGACACTTCAATTCAGTCACCACCACGTAAATCAACATCTATTCGGTCACTTCACACGTAACCTATATCCGGTTACTTTGAGCTATGCAAAAATTCCAAAAAAAATTATCTCAAATCAAAACTAGGTTTGTTCAACTTGTCATAGAAAGTAAGAAAATATTAAGTAGCTAGGTGTTCAACTATGATTTATCAACATCGTCATTCCAGTCAGGGTCATTATCGATATCGGTGGAACAGCACATCGCATAGAACAAAATAAGTAGGCAACCATTGTAATTAAAAACTCTCATTGTATATATATTTTTTGAAAAGACTACGGAACCCTACACTGCGCGAGTGAGACTCGCGCTTGGCCGTTTTTTTGCGATTTCAGTCAAAACAATTTATTTCAAATAGGTGTTTACACACACTTTTAAATAGTCAAAACAAAAAAAAATTACAGTATATTACAAATAATGTCATGATTCAGATTACAGTCTCAGGTAATGGTATTTGATATAGAATCAACATATATATCTTTGTCATTTACATAATGTATTATTTTATAATATCCTCTAGAGCACAAAACTTTTTTGACATGAGTCTTGAATTTATTCTCTGACAAACTAGTTACATTTTCTGGAATTTTATTGTAGAATCTTGTACACTGCCCCACAAATGACTTTTTAACCTTACTCAGTCTCGAAAAGGCTATATCTATTTTATTTACATTTCCTTAATTCAAATTATGCCTGTCACTGTTTTTAGGAAATAAATGCAAATTCTTATGAACGTACATGATGTTTTCATATATAAATTGACTAGCAACAGTTAAAATATTGTAAAATCATAAAATAAAAGTTGTTTATGATGAGTAAAAGACCTACACCAATTTTTATGTTACACCTCATTACACGTCTCCTTATACTATAATATAATAAACGTGAAAATGTGTTTGTTTGTTTGTTACCTCTCACGCTTCAACACTTCAACCTACCATGATGAAATTTGGCATGCATGTAGCCTGTGGCACTGGAAAGGACATAGGCTACTTTTTATCCCGTGAAAATAGCATAGTTCGATGCAGTTCCTGAGGGACCTGAGAAATTACTCTTTTTTGCTTAATTTCTTTAAAATCGCAATGGAACAATGGATCACAACAGATTTTTTGCACAAAGATGGTTGAGGAGGTGAAAAATGGCATAATTTACCAATTTAATTAGCATAGTTCCCGCGGAATCTCGGGAAAACTAATTTCCACGCTCCCGCAAGTCGGCGTCGCAACGGATTGAAGTGATTTTTTTATATAGATTTGGTTGAGGTGGTGGGAAGTGACATTGACTGCTAATCAGAATTGCGCGATAAAGTTCCTGAAGGATCTGGAGAAAACTCATGTCCACGCTCGCGAGCCGCTGCGGTTCGCGCACCACTCACTCTCAAAGACAGCCATAATAAAAACGATGTCCACGCGGGCGAAGCCGCGGGCAGTAGCTAGTATAAAACTCTATGTGTGTACATATTATGTTCCCTATGGACTCCAAAACGTCTGGATTTTGGAGTGCGAGGAAGTAACTAGTATCTCATCTGTGTGCGAGGTATCTTTAGATTCGTCTTGACCCCGTGAGTGGCAAAGGACACATTTTTACCCGAATGCCCAGACAAGAGGTGTAATGTTTTATGCAGTTGCGTTTTTAGTTTTTAATTAAATTGATCATTACACTATAACAAAACCTTGTTTTTGTGTATAAACCAAACAGTCGTCTATTAGACAAAATACTCTTAAGTAACCAACTACAAGCACGGTTCGGGTACCTACTGCAAAAAACAATCACCGATCTGTAATTCGTTAACAATAGCAACGACGACGGGCTAACAAGCGCGAAGACTGAGACAGGCGTGACATTGTTAACCTGTTAGGTGCTCTTGCACTTCAGATGTCATAATCTTTGTATTGCTGCAGGTTTAGTAACAGAAGTCAGTGGGTTTTTTGGGTGCCGAAGTCAACTAGGAACCCTTGCGATGTCTGTACGCGAAGTGGGGCTAACAAGCGCGAAGACTGAGACGGGCGTGACTTTGTTAACCTGTTTGTGCTCTTGCAGTTCAGATGTCATAATCTTTGTATTGCTGCAGGTTTAGTAACAGAAGTCAGTGGGTTTTTTGGGTGCCGAAGTCAACTAGGAACCCTAGTTTCGCGATGTCTGTCCGCGAAGTCGGGCTAACAAGCGCGAAGACTGAGACGGGCGTGACTTTGTTAACCGGTTAGGTGCTCTTGCACTTCAGATGATTTGTATTGCTGCAGGTTTAGTAACAGAAGTCAGTGGGTTTTTTGGGTGCCGAAGTCAACTAGAAACCCTAGTTTCGCGATGTCTGTCCGCGAAGTCGGGCTAACAAGCGCGAAGTCTGAGACGGGCGTGACTTTGTTAACCTGTTGGTGCTCTTGCAGTTCAGATGTCATAATCTTTGTATTGCTGCAGGTTTAGTAACAGAAGTCAGTGGGTTTATTGGGTGCCGAAGTCAACTAGGAACCCTAGTTTCGCGATGTCTGTCCGCGAAGTCGGGCTAACAAGCGCGAAGACTGAGACGGGCGTGACTTTGTTAACCGGTTAGGTGCTCTTGCACTTCAGATGTCATAATCTTTGTATTGCTGCAGGTTTAGTAACAGAAGTCAGTGGGTTTTTTGGGTGCCGAAGTCAACTAGAAACCCTAGTTTCGCGATGTCTGTCCGCGAAGTCGGGCTAACAAGCGCGAAGACTGAGACGGGCGTGACTTTGTTAACCTGTTGGTGCTCTTGCAGTTCAGATGTCATAATCTTTGTATTGCTGCAGGTTTAGTAACAGAAGTCAGTAGGTTTATTGGGTGCCGAAGTCAACTAGGAACCCTAGTTTCGCGATGTCTGTCCGCGAAGTCGGGCTAACAAGCGCGAAGACTGAGACGGGCGTGACTTTGTTAACCGGTTAGGTGCTCTTGCATTTCAGATGTCATAATCTTTGTATTGCTGCAGGTTTAGTAACAGAAGTCAGTGGGTTTTTTGGGTGCCGAAGTCAACTAGAAACCCTAGTTTCGCGATGTCTGTCCGCGAAGTCGGGCTAACAAGCGCGAAGACTGAGACGGGCGTGACTTTGTTAACCTGTTGGTGCTCTTGCAGTTCAGATGTCATAATCTTTGTATTGCTGCAGGTTTAGTAACAGAAGTCAGTGGGTTTATTGGGTGCCGAAGTCAACTAGGAACCCTAGTTTCGCGATGTCTGTCCGCGAAGTCGGGCTAACAAGCGCGAAGACTGAGACGGGCGTGACTTTGTTAACCGGTTAGGTGCTCTTGCACTTCAGATGTCATAATCTTTGTATTGCTGCAGATTAGTAACAGAAGTCAGTGGGTTTTTAGGGTTCGACGAACAAATATGTAAACTATGCTTTCTACATTTTTTCTTTTCAATAACCAACTCATCGAGTAATGCATACAAAATTGTAATGCGGTAACGCTGTTATTTAACCTTCTTCCTCTCGATCTATTGTATCTACTTCTCATGCACTGGCACATAACAATCCACGTGTCACATTTTGAAAACAAAGTGTGACACATATCTTTCAAAAATCCATTCTATTTGCTATCGTTCAATATTTTCATCACCCAAACTATGAAATAAAATAAAATACCTTGTAAATACTGATTCCCTCTTTATGACCCATCTCGGGTAAGATACGTTTTTTGTGATTTGTAATATTAATTTAACGTGTCAATTCCTTTTGTAATTTTTATGTATTTCTTACTAGGTCTTATTTTAAAAGCTTTTAATTAACTTGCATTGTATGTATGTTTGTTCAGATGAAATCTTGCAAGTTAATTTTGACCCACTTCCCGGTTTCCGATCGAGCTGAAATTTTGCATGCATATGAATATCGCGTGACAATGCAATAATAAAAGCTTGTACATAAAAGTTTTTAGGTTTTTCGCAAAATTATTTCAGTAATAAATTCATCTGTGTGCACGAACGGTGGTTATTTTACCCACGCCCTACCGTACCTACATATTTACCCTACCCGTCGTGCCACAAAATTACAATGTAAGAACCATTTCATAGCAATTTGACACACTTTTAAAGCAAACTCTTACGAGTTTTTTTTTGTTCTAACTTCATCACAGGTATGTTGAAATTATCATCAATTAATGCCACGATTATACAGACGATGTTACATGCCATTACATTATGGAGTTGCTGTTCTGAACGTGCTCGATCTGACTCAACGCGCTTTCTTCTGTGTTAGGCTGTGGACACAATGGAGCAAAATTGGTCGACAAAGCATTTGATGTCTTGAATGGCATGAACAGGTGTAATTGGTTTCTCGAAAACGGCCCTAACAGTTTGGCTGAAAATTGCTACATAGGCGAAAAATATATCTAATGCTGTGAACACAATGGGGCAAAATTGGTCGGCAAAGCACTTGATGTCTTGAATGGCATGAATAGGTGTAATTGGTTTCTCAAAAACGGCCCTAACGGTTTGGCTGAAAATTGATACATGGGCGAAAAATATATCTAGATAGGTCTCGTTTATGGTTTTCACGCACTGCGACTTTTCCACGTAATAGGTAGGTTTTACATTACCGGTTGCGAATCTTAACTCATAATCCAATTAGACCTCAGTTTTTTTTGTTTATTTCAAGTTTCATGTTGTGGCTTTATTTCAACTTATTTATAATAAAAATTCGTTTTGGCACGAAAAAATATTTTTAGTTCACATATTATGAGACTCCCAGCATCGCTCGCTCGCCCATTTACTGTACTTAACTTAGAGGAAACACGGTCTAAAGAATAGGTATTTGAATAAAATGTTGCTTTCTCGCTTCCCCAAACATCTCCGTATACAGCAAGTACTAAAATTGACCCTAACAGCATTTTACTCCTCCAAAACCTGAGCAATAATTATATATTTTTCAAAAATAATTAAAAAAGACGCTCTATGTTTTTATTTTATTGTTAAATATACCTATTATTTTTTGGTGGGTGTCTGAAAATGACGTTTCAATTGGGCAATTTTCTTAGTTTTGAAGGCTCCTACTTACTATTATCATTAGAATATGGGAAAATACAAAACATAGGGGCATGGCCACAGTGGATATAGGTTTGATGAAAAAAACGTTTTTGCAATATTGTCATTATCCAGGGAGGAAACAGGGGACTACTACGTTTGTATGGAAAAAATGGCGCCCGCGTTTCCTCTTAAAATAAACATTTAGAAAGTTTACTCATGAACAAAGGCGGATTAATCTGTTAGAGGGAAGGGAAACGGAAAAAATATGAGCGAGTTGAAAACTTTGCTATAAAACTGAATGTGGCTTGAATGTATGTACGTGTACACGTTTCTTATATGAAGTTCATGCATGAAGGAAAAAAACATGTTTGCGGCGCCATGTTTGCTTTGTTTGAGGCCTTTAGGTTATCCTCCCAAAAATTTTTTTTTCGTTCATGAATTTGTCTTTGACTGACTCGGTGGCTCAGTGGTTAGTGCCCTTGACTACTGATCCGAGAGTCGTGGGTTCGATCCCCACCCAGGGCAAGCATTTGTGTGATGAGCAGATTTGTTTGCTCTGTGTCTGGGTGTTAAATTATATCTATATATGTATGTATTTAAACGTATATAAGTATGTATATCAGTCTCTGGTAACCCATAACACAGGGAATCCTACTTTGGGGCCATATGACCATGTGTGATTTGTCCCAGAATATTATTATTATTATTATTTAGTTCGGTTTAAAAAAAATATTACGATGAAAACCATTAACAGACATTGATATGTGTCTTCTGAATATAATATTTGCAAAGTTTGAATTCGATACAGCGTCGGGGGTTAAAAAACGAAATGTTTAAAAAAGAGGGGTATTATAAGTTTGACGCCAATGCATGTGTGTATGTGTTTGTCTGTGCAATCGTAGCTCTTGAACGGATGAATCGATTTTGATGCGGTTTTTTTGCGTGAAAGCAAGTTTCGTGAAGATCTGTTCAGCAGTTTTAGGATCATCAGCTCTTATCGAGGTAATGAAGGGATGTGGGCAACTTGTACAGGTCTGATCGATTCAAAATTTGGTGCCCTGTTACTGTTTTAATATTGCAAAACCATTGTAACCTTGACCTGATGCTGCAGCATCTCCTGGAATCTGCAGAATACCCAACTCCTCAACAACTTACAGTAGAAGTATCGTGTTTGGACTCATTAGAATAGATGTTATATGTTAACCTCGAAACTAGTCATTTTTTATTGTTTTCACATATTTTTCATGTCATGGGTTTAATTTCAAGTTGTTAATTCTGAGAATTCGGATTTACACAAAAAAAAATAGTTCACATGCCTAGAAGACTCTGAGCATAACTCGGTCGTCAAGGTACTTTTTGATTAAGCCCTATCGTAAAAACGGTAATACATATGAGCGTGAAACTTGGTGTGATTATAGTACTAATCCTGAAGTAAAACGACAAATAACAAAAACGGGCTAAGTGTGGGAAATTTGGGAAAAAAGCACGGGTCGGGCGACGCGATGCACCCTCGCCCTCGATAACAGTCATAAACACTATATCCATGAGAACGAAGCCGCGGCTACTAATCTCAATAAAAGTGTTGACACTTCCTATAATTTGCATTAGAGCTAATAAATAAAGCAATGACATATTTAACCTGATGATCTTGATCATTAGCTCCTTGTTATTTCTAGTAAATTTTGCTATTGTGCAATGAAATATTGATTACCTACGTTCATAATTGGTCGGAAACTGTCGTAGCTCAGATTACGTAAGTACTAACTATTATATTTATCTGTGGCTCAGTGCTTGGTTGGGTTAGATCAACGTAGATTAAGACTCAATCCAAGCAGGTTGATACTTGTTGAAATAATATCGAACGTGAGACTAATAATTTAAGTTCAAATCAATGCGGGCTTCAACGCGGCTGTTACGTTAAAACCCAACGCCCAATTCTCGATTTTTACAGGTTTTTATTACTTTCCTTTACTATCAAAACAGTTAAAAAGAATTTCAATAAAAATTTAAAGGTGTTAAAATCACCGATTATTGTGTGTTGGTTTCATTCAACATTATCTAACTATTTGTGTCCGAGAAATTTTGCAAATAACGGCAAAAACAGGTTCTTCGGTATAATTTGTATATTTTTACAACAAAAGTGGTAATATTTTATTTAGAAATTGTATTCAATTAAATCGATTTTTTAAGTATTTTTACGATTACTTTAAGTATATTATTTATTTTTTGCATAATGATAATTTCACGCAGTCTTTCAATAATTTAAATTGAATATTGCCATTAGACCCAATTTAGGGGCTCAACAGACCTAATGCACGATCATTACCAAGATGGGTTTGTAGGTTGGTGGCATTTTTCTTGGTGTCAGATGCCTTCAAGCCCTTATAGGTGGGTTGAAAAACTTCTGACAGTGGTGTTCGCCACTAGTCCCACAATCTCCACCGACCCGGACTTGGCCCCCGTATGTGGAATACGGCCTATCCTTCCCGAGCTCGTGAGGAGACCCGTGCCCCAGTAGTGAGGACGTTAGGGTTTTTTTAAAATTTAGTTTTATTCATAACTGGTATAAGTCCTTGACATCATCTCACCTGATGGTAAGTGACGATGATGCCTAAGCTGGAAGTGGTTACCAAGATTCCCCAATGGAATGGGAAACTGGCTATCTTATCTTCAAGCCGGAACACATAAATGTTGGTAACATTGATGTTTGGCGGCAACACGTAGATAAGAAGGTAGTAGCTAGTGTAGCGAAAATAAAATAAATAGATTTATAATGGCAGCTATGGATTCGCTACATGACACGTAGAATTTGGATCAATGGCCTAAGTAAGAATTTTGGAAAGAAAATATTTGTGGGTTAATTCAGAATACATTTATTCAATAAACAAAAAAAGGTAAATTCACTAAAAAAAGGATGACTGTGAAAGTACAAAAAACGGAATCATTTATTTCGGATTAAACTTAAGTAATTTTTTTTATTGAAATCTGGATAGCCCTGAAGAAGAAATAAAAATAAACGATTTTCTAAGTAACTAGATAACTACCAACGTTTACTTAAAGTTGGAAGAAATTGACATTTATACACGAAGCGCAACACGTACAAACGACAAAACACCATTTAAAAGTGAACAAGCTTAAATAGCCCAAAAACACACGAGTGTTAAAGGATCGCTGTGCACATCCGTCAGTGTTTATTTTTGCTGCACTGCGCGTCCTGATGCGTGTGCGAAGGGAAGTCAAATCTTAATTATTAATTTTAAATCCTGAGCGAATTTCTTACTAAGTGCCACCAAGAGCTGCTGCTGCCCTGCGAAATTCTTACTAATTGCCACCAAGCGCTGCTGCTGCCCTGCGAAATACTTACCTCCGGTAACTTAAACATTTTATCTATTAACTAGCTGCAAAACCCGGCGTTGCTCGGGTTAAAATACATCGCATGTTTAATGATATAAAAAATATTTGAGGATGCATTTTTTTACGTAGATAATATAGATTTCTATCTTAGATATTGAAAGACTTAGTCGACCATTAAATATGCGGTGTATAGAATTCAAATCACTTGAATTTATGTAATCGCTGTTCACTCTTGGCTTCAATTGATCTTTTCGCGACTGTAAACACGGTTCAACTGACAAAAAGTCACTGATTTTCGGTTTATATACCGTTGGCAATCGAAATTTCTAGTATCAGAAAAATCTAGAACATTCCGATGTACTTAATTACGATCTGGATCGTCCGGATTAATTTCAATAGTTGCACACATTTCGGATTTTCCTAGAAGCTTCTAGATTATTCCAGTCATTTCTAGAACTATCTAGAGCATTCCATATCGATTTTTACACTTGCACACAATTTTGAATCTTTCTAGATCTTTCCAAACATTTCTAGAACTTTCTACACCATTCCATACCGATTTTAGCAGTCGCACACAATTTTGGAACTTTCTACATCATTCCAGAATATTTTAGAACTTTCTGGAACATTCCATACCGATTTTAGCAGTCACACACAATTTTGGAACTTTCTAGATCATTCCATACCGATTTTAGCAGTCATACACAATTTTGGAACTTTCTAGATCATTCCAGAAAATTTTAGAACTTTCTGGAACATTCCATACCGATTTTAGCAGTCACACACAATTTTGGAACTTTCAAGATCATTCTAGAAATTTTTAGATCTTTCTGGAACATTCCATACCGATTTTAGCTGTCACACACAATTTTGGAACTTTCTGGAACATTCCATACCGATTTTAGCAGTCACACACAATTTAGGAACTTTCTAGATCATTCCAGAAATTTTTAGAACTTTCTGGAACATTCCATACCGATTTTAGCAGTCACACACAATTTTGGAACTTTCTAGATCATTCCAGAAATGTTTAGATCTTTCTGGAACATTCCATACCGATTTTAGCAGTCACACACAATTTTGGAACTTTCTAGATCATTCCAAAAATTTTAAGAACTTTCTGGAACATTCCATACTGATTTTAGCAGTCACACACAATTTTGGAACTTTCAAGATCATTCTAGAAATTTTTAGATCTTTCTGGAACATTCCATACCGATTTTAGCTGTCACACACAATTTTGGAACTTTCTGGAACATTCCATACCGATTTTAGCAGTCACACACAATTTAGGAACTTTCTAGATCATTCCAGAAATTTTTAGAACTTTCTGGAACATTCCATACCGATTTTAGCAGTCACACACAATTTTGGAACTTTCTAGATCATTCCAGAAATGTTTAGATCTTTCTGGAACATTCCATACCGATTTTAGCAGTCACACACAATTTTGGAACTTTCTAGATCATTCCAAAAATTTTAAGAACTTTCTGGAACATTCCATACCGATTTTAGCAGTCACACACAATTTTGGAACTTTCTAGATCATTCCAGAAATTTTTAGAACTTTCTGGAACATTCCATACCATTTTAGCAGTCACAGACAATTTTGGAACTTTTTAGATCATTCTAGAAATTTTTAGAACTTTCTGGAACATTCCATACCGATTTTAGCAGTCACACACAATTTTGGAACTTTCTAGATCATTCCAGAAATTTTTAGAATTTTCTGGAACATTCCATACCGATTTTAACAGTCACACACAATTTTGGAATTTTCTAGATCATTCCAGAAATTTTTAGAACTTTCTGGAACATTCCATACCGATTTTAGCAGTCACACACAATTTTGGAACTTTCTAGATCATTCTAGAAATTTTTAGAACTTTCTGGAACATTCCATACCGATTTTGGCAGTCACACACAATTTTGGAACTTTCTAGATCATTCTAGAAATTTTTAGAACTCTCTGGAACATTCCATACCGATTTTAGCAGTCACACACAATTTTGGAACTTTCTAGATTATTCCAAAAATTTTTAGAACCTTCTCGAACATTCTAGATCGATTGTTACACTTGTACACATTCTGGAGTTTTCTAGATTATTCCCGAAATTCCACAAATTTTTAGAACTTTCTAAAAGTTCCCATGAGTTAGAAAAGGACAGATATATATTTTTTCACATTTTCGCTACCCACAACCACCCACTTCCACCCACCGCGACCAAACTCCCTTACTCCCACCTGGAGACCAAGGGGTATTTACCACCCCAACGGGAAGTTGATTGGAGTTAGTGGTGATAGAGAAAACCCTGGCTTTACGTACTAACATAAGCATTTTATATATATATATAGATAGATAGATTTTAAATTATTTAGAGTATTGTGGGTGTACCCCCAAAGTTATATCTATAACCTTGGGGTAATTCCGACCATAAATTAAGTTAAATTCTATGTACGTTTGGTACTTGGTTGTTTATTTAAATACTGGGAGCGACGATCGTTTGCCTGTCCGGCTTTCAATAAAAATTTGCCGATTTAATTTTTACCTATCAAATATTATCTACTTAGGTTTAATTCCGAAGTTAATGATCCCGTTGAATATAGGCGGGCTTAGAAAATGCTTTTCCACCAACCAGACCGAGTCTTACAGAGTTAGACTCCGCCGGGAATCGAACCTGCGGCCGCCTCGTGATATGAAGCTAATATACTCGTACTTAACCATTACGCCACAGGGTTGGTTAAAAGATTTATTATTGTTGTCATGGTTCACGAACGTCTATACTTCCAAAATTTTTGATGATTAATCTCCTTCTAGCACGTCGCATTGTGTGGACGCGTCATTACAACGATTACATCCGTCGCACTTCATGCATCGTTACCATCGCGATCGACAGCAGATTTCAGCGCCTGAGACGATTTCTCAAGCGTTGCGTTGCATCAAATATTGGTGACGCAGAAGCGGCTTAAAAAGCTTTATTTATTTATTTACTTTCAATAAGAACTTACAGTTTCCCAAAACATTACTACTAGATTACACATGTTCTTATACCGGCTGATGTATAATAAAACCGGCCAAGTACGAGTTGAACTCGCGTGGAGAGGGTTCCGTAAAATGCCAAAGTCAAATACAAAATATCACATTTGAAATCCTCACAGTAAGATGCGAGTTATTTTTTTTAATTATTAAAAATTTGAGTGTGTTTTGCTGCACCTCACCTGATGGTAAGTGCCGATGCAGCCGAACACGCAAGCTCAAAAAGTGACTATTCACTCTCGTCTTGAAGATTCCAAAATTTTACGAATCGGGGAATACAGACGCCGGAAGGGAATTCCACCCCTTGGCCGTTCGCATGATGAAAGAAGCAAAACGCTTCTTGTGTAAAGGTGGAACATCATCATCATCATCATAATATCAGCAGAAAATCGTCCACTGCTGGACAAAGGCCTCCCCCAAGGATTTCCACGACGACCGGTCCTGCGCTGCCCGCATCCATCGGCTTCCCGCGATCTTCACCAGGTCGTCGGTCCACCGCGTGGGAGACCTGCCTACGTTGCGTTTTCCGGTGCGCGGTCGCCACTCGAGAACGTTACTGCCCCACGGCCATCTGTTCTACGAGCTACGTGCCCTGCCCACTGCCACTTCAGTTTAGCGATTCTGTGAGCTATGTCGGTTACTTTAGTTCTCCTGCGGATCTCCTCGTTTCTGATTCGATCACGCAGAGAAACTCCGAGCATAGCACGCTCCATTGTCCTTTGGATTACCTTGAGCCTTCTTATGAGGCACATAGTAAGCGACCATGTCTCAGTTCCGTAAGTCATCCCTGTCAACACACACTGGTCAAAGACCTTAGTCTTGAGATACTTCGGTATTTGGGACGTGAAGATATTTCGAAGCTTCCCGAACGCTGCCCAGCCGAGTTGGATTCGTCGATTGATCTCTTTCTTGAAGTTGGACCTACCCAGCTGGACTGTTTGTCCCAGGTATACATATTCATCAAAAACTTACAGTGTAGAGTCTCCAACCTTTAGAGGGGTGGGTGCGACACGGACATTTAACTTTATTTTCGTCTTGTCCATGTTCATTTTAAAACCCACTTGTTGAGAGACGTTACTGAGGCCATCGAGCATTGTGCTTAGATCTTCCACAGTCTCAGCTATGACCATGATATCGTCAGCGAATCGGAGGTGTGTTATGTACTCGCCGTTGATATTGATGCCGAGTTCACCCCAGTCCAGAAGCTTAAAAACATCTTCCAGGGCGGCGGTGAACAGTTTCGGAGATATAACGTCTTCCTGTCTCACCCCTCGCTGCAACTGGATAGGTTTTGAGTTCTGATCCTGGAGGCGAACCGACATGGTGGCGTTTTCAAACAGACACTTCAACACCTCGATGTATCGATGGATGGTCAATTTGGCACCGCCGGAGAGACTGTAGCACAGCCCAAGTTTCGACTGAATCAAAGGCTTTCTCATAGTCCACAAACGCCAAGCATAGTGGCTGATTGTACTCTTCGGTTTTCAGTATAATCCGCCGCAGCGTATGTATGTGGTCTATGGTACTAAAGCCTTTTCGGAAACCGGCTTGTTCGGGAGGCTGGAAGTCGTCAAACCTGCGTGCGAGACGATTCGTAATGACTCTCGAACAAGGAACATTGACGACAATGGGGTGGAACCGCCCCTTGGTCATCCGATGATGAAATGGAGAGGGGGAATAAGATCGTTAAGCTCCAGGACACACTCTCTGAAATGAATCCTGTAGAACACCGATTGACAGGCGACTTTGTGGAGATGCTCGAGGCTTTGGAGCCTGATTGATACAAGTTCCTCGTCGCTAATGAGTCTCCTAGCGCGTTGGTCGATAGAATCCAAGGCATATAGCTGGTAACGAGCCGATCCGTCCCACAAGTGAGAGCAGTACCCCATACAGTTAACTACTACTAGCGCAATCTAGTAGTGTTTTAGTAAACTTATTTTTTTAAATAAAAATTTTAGTGCGTTTGGAAGCACTTCACCTGAGTAGTGCCGATGCAGCCGAGGATGTAACACGCGCGCTCAAAAAGTACCTATTCACTCTCGTTTTGAAGATTCCTAAATTATACGAATCGGGGAATACAGACGCCGGCAGGGAATTTCACTCCTTGCCCGTTCGCATAATGAACGAAAAAGCAAAACGCCTTGTACGTAAAGGTGAAACATCAACGAAAAAGAGGTAGAATCGCCCTCCGCACCTGGTCGTTCGATGATGAAATGAAGAGGGGGAATGAGGTCGTGAAGCTCCAGGACACACTTTAAAAATGAATTAAATGAATCCTGGAGAACTTACGTAGACTATTTTCTATTATGACTAGAACTTTATTCCTTAGGTGAACGTATTACATTTAGTTTACCACTTTTTTTTCAATTGATAGAATTCTTATAGGTTTTCCTGTAATCTACAAGCCATGAAGTATATTTTGTATTTTTTTCAAAATTTTTAGCTTCAGTAGTTTTGGAGAACAGGGGGGGGGGGATGGTTAATTTTCGTCTTCACTCATGAATAAAATCAAAACTATTTATTTTACAAGTTAACAAAAATATATTTAAGATCCTGATAACGAGCCCTTCCATTTTATATATAACACAATAAGGTTTCCAAAACTTTTTTTAATTTCCTAATTTGTCCCCCGAAAATAACCCTTATTTAAAAAAATGTATTTACTTTGCACACCTGTGTTTGGGTCATAGGATTACACTATTCTACCAAATTTCACCTGATTTGGTCCAGTCCAAATGGGCTTTGACAGACGGACGGACAGGCATACGCACGAGTTTTTTTTTGTACGGAACCTTAAAACCGGCCAAGTGCGAGTCGGACTTGCACATGAAGGGTTCCTTTACCATCGTAAGATTTAACACAAAAAAATATGTTTCTTGTATGGGCCCCCTTTAATTATGCTTTTATTATTTATCGTTACTCGTTAGCGACAATAGAAACACTCTGTGAAAATGTCAACTGTCTGCCTATTACGGTTCATGAGATACAGCCCGCTGACAGGCAGACAGCGAAGGCTTAGTAATAAGAATCCCTTTTGGGTACGGAACTTTAAAAATGGCAAAATTTGACCTGTGGTTTCCACTCATGGAACTAAACAACTTTCCCCAAGAAATCCATAGCGTAGATAAATCTATGCCCATAGACACCCCTGACACTTCATACAAACGAGCGAGAAATGATATACATATAAACAACTGACTTATCTATATGTAGGGTTGAATCACACCGGCGGCATTGGTTTGTTAGATATTTACTGCATGTAACAATCAACAGTGACTACTTGGTAAGTAGGTACCTTACATTTATAAAAAAGATCTTCAAACATAGCTACACCAGCGCTGTTCGTTGCTTTTGTCGGTGAAACAATCTCGCATTTTACAACCTTCATTAACAGTTAATCTATTATTTCGTGATCACATTCTATAATATCACGTCACTAGATATTTCTTTACAACTCATATCATATTTTTACATCATAATATAATCAAATTAGTGTTCAATTACGAACAATAATTTTAAATAATTAAAATTTACAACATCCCACGTACGAAAATACTGCATGACTAAAAGAATGTACCAAACTAGCTAGAATGCAGATTCATACAAACTAATTGTTCTTAGATTTAGTCGTGTGTATCGAACGACCAAATACGAAATAATGAACTGGCAGTTTGTGTTTTTTTACTGCCTTTATCACAATGTGATCTAATACATTTACAAATTTCGGGGCGCGGTCGTAGCTCATCCTTATCGTTCGATAACCATACCGTAACCAATCTGTGTGACGGGGGGAGGGGTGGGGGGGATGATGTCGAATCTAGAGAGCGGCAGGGACTGTCCATACTGT
This sequence comes from Coleophora flavipennella, assembly GCA_947284805.1. NCBI lineage: Eukaryota > Metazoa > Arthropoda > Insecta > Lepidoptera > Coleophoridae > Coleophora > Coleophora flavipennella. The sequence goes on from OX369308.1 coordinate 7,172,570, forward strand.
ACGTGTAGATTAAAAATAATCGAAAAACCACGTTTTTATGTGCCTCAAAAAGAATAAAATATCCCTCCGGGGGGGTCTTGATGACCCAAAAGCACATACACACATAAAACACACCACCACCATATACATGCTTACAGGTGAAAAATTTATGGATTCATGTTGTATGAAATAAAGGAATAAAAATAATAACAACTCTACTGGGACCGACTCATCATCACAGACAGAACGATTCCTTCAAGCCTGATATCGTGTTGATGGATCGGGTGCATTCAAGACAAGTGGAATCCACCGAAATCATCCCCGTAGTCCTACCCGTGAACGGGCTTATTTTAGCCGACCTTGAACGTCACTTAAGGCGGCTGGATCTCCAAGGCAGACCAATAATTACAGCAATGCAGAAAGCAATCCTCCTTGCCGACTGTGCTTCCGCTGGAGGTGCTCCTGCCACTTCGCATCGTGCTAAGTGAGCAGGGTAGCTTAAATTTCATATATTAAAAAAATAATAATAATAAAGTGATCTTTGATGTTTGCATCAAAGCCGACATTACTATAGTCACTGGTCACCTGCTTCTTTTGTGCTCATCCTCCTGGAATTAATTATCCCGAACTGCTGAACAACTGTGACTATGGCAGCTTATGCTCGACCTACCCCTTAGACGTTATTTCTGGCCGATTGTATGGATTCTTTAGACTGGACCTCCCTTTTGTTGCTTATCAGCGAATTTAAAGTTACGCCAGGTCAGTTTTACCTGTTCGTCAGTTTTTTAGCTACGGTGTGTTCCTACTTGGCGAGAGCAATAGGAGATATCTTCGCCAGGCGAATTGGTGTGCCTGGGGTCCGGCCGGCCGTGGAGCAGTTGATGGTTGGTAGTTGAATTATAGTCAGAGGCAAAGAAACTTTAATAGCGCGTTATAGATGACAGCTGCCGCCACAGTTTCAAAGAAAATTGATTTGTTTTCTTTCTAATTTTCCCATGGCTCGTCAAAATACTTTCGCCTAAAAGTGTTACGGTTATTGACTAAAATAATTCAAAATAGTTCACTTTCAATAGATTGCATCATGGTTCGAGTTTTCTGTTCAACATTGAATAAATTGACTTAGTTTTGTCATAGAAAACCGACCAAGTGCGAGTCGGACAAAGTAGGGTTCTGTAGTCTTTTAAAATAAAAAACTAACATTTGCAGTTGGTAATAGAACATTTTGTATAGAATTTATATGTCATACTATTTTCATTTTTTACAGATATCTTAAAATAGCGGTTTAGCTGGTAGGGGAGGGGGGGGGGGGGGCACTTGACTCTAACATAAATAAGCACTTTAAAGCTTAATATTTCGCAAACGGATATCTGAATCAAGAAATGATTGAAGAAAACCGTCAGTCAGTAGTTAAAAGACATATTTAAAGATACCCCACTCGTTAAGGTACGTCACCGAAAAAAAACTCACCCCCTGTTTATATGTAGAGGAGGTACTCGAAAAATATTCTTTTTTCAAAATAATATTGTACTTACCACTTTGTCGGTGCATGCCAAATAACAACTTTCTAGTAATAATAGTCTCTGAGCTAAGCCGCGGACAGACGGACGGACAGACATGATGAAACTATAAGGGTTCCTTGTTAACTACGGAACCCTAAAAGTGTGTTTTAGGTTCTGTGTAAAATTATATGTTCGGATTTGAATATAGATCCACATCAGCTCATATATACGTCCCCACCGAGGGGCTCAAGCCTACCCTGAATTAGGGCGATCGGGCCTTAGACGACCACGCGGGCCCAGTGCGGGTTGGTTAACTTCACACACAAGCTTCGAGTTTCTTCGTAGATGTGTGCAGGTTTCCTCACGCACGATGTTTTCTTTCACCGTAAGAGCGTCGGATAAGCTTATATATGAGATCGAAATTTGAAAACACATTGGAACGTGGTAGGACTCGAACCACGACCTCCCGGATAGGAGGTAGTGGCCCTTGCCGTTGCGCCACCGACGCTCAATCAATCTATATGAGCGATACTTACAATTAGGTGATTTCACAATTTACTTTCATCATTATGTTAGGTAATCACTATAATCGACTAAGTAACTAAAATTCAACGACAGATAATAAAATTCCCATCTTTTTGTTTCAGAATTTCTATTTCATCGAACAAACGTCTGCCAAGCTCGTGTGAAATATAATAGTATTGTTTACCACACCATGGACGATGATCTGATGTTAAATGCGAAATCTTAATAAAAACATGCGCAAGAACGTACTTTTTACCGAATTATGACATAGCGTCATCTAGCGGAGCGCGCGAGAACTAAGTGAGAGTGGTTCTAATCAGCTGTGCACGATGAAGCTTAACCTGTTCAAGCGTTCAATGATATTCGCGACGTTCTTCGGGTCTTGCCTTTGCATAGCGCTCATCGTGGCGTCTTTGGGTACGACGCATTGGATCGATGCTAGAGCTCGGAGGACTTCGAATCCCTTGGAGTCGGAGGGAAGGATCAGTTTTGGACTCTTTGAAGGGCACAAGGAACTGAATTTCGGATATGGGTGGAGGAATCACGATTTTAGCGGTAAGTCTTTGTTTATGTGCTTCCTCTTGGTACTACTGACTGGATCTACCAGTGAATGCCAAGAGGAGGTTTAGTTTAAAGGTTTGGTGTAAATAGAAAGTTTCGTCTATCTAGTTATTTTTACTATAAAATACGCACGCTTCCATCTTCGGCAACATCGTCACTTACCACCAGGTGAGATGTTGTCAAGGGTTTACCAATTGTGAATAAAAAAAAAGTTTACCTACGTTCTTCAATTCTGGTGTAGATTGACACATTCATTAAAAGGCTTTTTCACGTTACTTATTATTCGCAAAGTGGATGATCGCTTGTTGCTATATCATATCCCTGTCGCTATATCATATCCCTGTCGCTACTACAGTTTTGCGTAAGGCTCCTTTCAGACAGACGACCGCCGCCGGTCGTCTCTTTATTTGGTCGGACGACTAAATATGCATAAGGAGCCGACACGACTCTTTAGTTCGAAACCACCACAGACTAGCTGACTCAGACTACGACTGAGGAAAATATATGGCACGAAAGAAAGAATGTGAACGGGTATGCCCGACAAAACTGTTCAGTTCTGTTCGTAGTCGTCCGTCTAAAAGGAGCCTCACCATCCTTACTGTCTGGTTCGGGTCTATGCTGTGAGGCGCCATCTGTCGGCAGCAATTGTCAGCTTCCATCCCTATCTATATAAATAAAAGTAAAATGCTTAGCCGCTGGATGCGGGCAGCGGCTGATATGATGATGATGAAAATGCGTATCATTGTTAAGAGCATAACTTGAAACCGGCTTGAACGATTTTGCTAGTTTTTATTTTAAAATGTTCATAATAGTCCGAATAAGATTTTTAAAATAACAACGAGCGGCTATCGAACCGCGCACACTCGATATCCACAGCTAGTAGTAAAGTTATCATGACTTCGTAGCAACACGAAAATACAAGCCCAGCCTACGACGTTAAGATTTAATGCATTAGTTCAGCAATAAACTTAGATTATTTCGTTAGATTCTTCATTTCAAAAGTGCATTGAATTCTTTGCACTAGTTATAATGGCGAAGTTTTTCTCGTATATAATAAAGCAAGACGATAAAGCAATCGACTCGTTGTAAGGTAAGCTCATGAAAAAGACGGTAATACTATTTTTTCCGGCGGACCCGACCACCTGCGTCCATGTTGAACTATTAGGCCGCCAACTTTGTGAGCGGCGTTCCTATGTGGCTACGCGGGCGGCGAGGCAGGGCGTCCCGGAGTGTAATATCAAAGTATATATATTAGTACTAACATACAGTATGGACACTCCCTGCCGGCCGCTCTCTAGATTATTACCTCACCCCCTCGTCACCCAGATTGATACAGTTTGGTTATCGAACGTATAGCATTACGCCGCCATTTTGTTTATTCCGTCAATCCTTTTTTGAAATGCCCTATTGACTCGTTGTATGAAGTGTCCAGGGTGTGGTAAGGTGTAGCAGGACAGTGAAACGCTCAACAGCGCGGGCCTCGCTATAGGCTACCTTGCCCCCGCCAACGTCTTTATACCGCGGGCGCGCTACCCAAAAAGTTGATGGGCTATAGTTGATATTGGATAGCCACACTGAAGAAGTATCCAACTACCTATTGATTTTTGTTCTTCCATTGCAGTGAAAGCCGGTACGCACCCAGCACGCCGATGGGCGTGGTGCGGGTGCGCGGCCCTGCTGTGCGCCGGCGCAGTGAGCGCGGGCGGCGCGTGCATACTCGCTGCGTTGGCCTCCGCCGCGCGCAGCAGGGCGCGCCCGCGGCCCGTGCTTGCCGCTAATGCACTGGCAGGTAAACAAATAAAGAGTGTATAGCCAAAGTATATATATTAGTACTAAGTATAGCTTTGGCAGGTAACAGTGGGTCCAGTTTAGTTCCTATCTGTCTGTATAGTTAGAGGGCTTCTCTAAGAAAAAATCGGCGAACCTTTATATGGCTTGAAAACTTGACTTGATGCTGCAGCAACTTCTGGAATCTGCAAGATACCCAACTCCTCACCAACTTACAGCAGATGCATAATATTGGGCTCATTGAAATAGTCTCAATTCATAAGTGTTAGATAGAATATGGTAACCTTGAACTGATGCTGAATCATCTCCTGGATTCTGCAGGATACCCAACTTCTCGCCATCTTACAGCAAAGGTATCGTGCTTGGGCTCATTAGAATAGTCTCAATGAATAGGTGTTAGATAGAACATGGTTACTTTGACGTGATGCTGCAGCATCTTCTGGAATCTGCAGGATATCCAATTACTCACAAACTTACAGCAGATTAATCGTGTTTGGACTCATTGGAATAAACTCAATGAATAGCTTTTAGTTACAACATGGTAACCATGACCTGATGCTACAGCGTCTCCTAGTATCTCCATGATACCCAACTCCTTACCAACTTGCAGCAGAGGTATCGTGTTCGAGATACATAAAGTTTAAGAAACATTAAATAAAACTTAAATTAAATATTTAAAAACCCCCAACAAATATAAACCTTCAAAAATTAAAGAAATAATATGTTTTGGCCCTTTAAGTTTAATATAAGTAATTATATTTTGATCTAAGAGTCGTCGCGCAGAGGGACCGTTAAGTAAATAAAATAAAAACAGAATACAACTGTTTTACTTTACTACAATAATTACTAATAATTTCAGAAATTAGCGATACCCCTATGCGACGACTCTTAGATCAAAATATAATTACTTATATTGAACTTTTAACGGACAAAACATATTATTTTCTACTTTTTATGTCGGGGGTTTTTTATTTTTTTCTTAGTAGCATTCGGTGCAACTGAAGCGACCTACCTATTATATTGAGTGTGTGGGTTCGATTTTCAAATATTGTTTTCAGTGCACAACCCATCTTTGGTAACAAATCTCTGGTTTTACATGCAACAAATTGCATTCTAAAGAAATTCTAATTGTTCTACAGACAGAGGTAAAATTGAGACATTATTATGATAGGTGTTATATATGCAAAGTTATTAAAACATTTTATGATAATTACACGAATCATAATGAGAAGAAGATGATAGGAAGATTATACAGTTAAGATATCTTTTAAAGTTTTACAGCCCTTGTATCACAATGTACACATCACATCAGCTCATACATACGTCCCCACCGAGGGGCTCGAGCCTATGCTGAATTAGGGTGATCGGGCCTTAGTTGACCACGAGGGCCCAGTGCGGGTTGGTCAACTTCACACAACGTTCGAGGTTCTTCGCAGATGTGTGCAGGTTTCCTCACGATGTTCTCCTTCACCGTAAGAGCGTCGGATAAACGTACATATGAGAACGTAATTCTAAAACACATTGGTACGTGGTAGGACTCGAACCACGACCTTCCGGATAGGAGGTAGCGGCCCTTGCCGTTGCGCCACCGACGCTCTTTTTTACACATCAATGTAATGTTTATAACCCCTGTATCACGAATCAATGTAGGCACAATGTACTGTTTACAATCCTTTAAAATTAGTCAGAAGACGTCCACCGGTCTTGCGCGGCTTTCCGCGACCATCACGGGGTCATCAGTCCACCGAGTGGGAGGCCTGCCCACGTTACGTCTTCCGGCGCGTCTTTCGGTGGACATCTTTCGGCTGATATGATGATGATGATTACAAATCATTATACTATTTACAACCCTTATACAATTTTCTTTTTCAGTGCTGTTCACGCTAGGAGCAGTGGCTGTCTGGCTAACGGAGTATTTCCTCCGTCTGCAGCACAATGTAATGTCCAAAGAGGACCTAGACAATACTTGGTCTTCTGACGGTACTGCTGACCTTGGCTTGTCGTTCTGGTAAGCAAATACAACATTGTAGAACTTTTTTGTTACGTAATTTTAAAATTTAGATTATTTTAATATTTAGTTTTTTAAATCATCATAACAGCTGATATACGTCCCCACAGAGGAGCTCGAGCCTACCCTGAATTAGGGCGATCAGGCCTTAGTCGACCACGCGGGCCCAGTGCGGGTTGGTCGGCTTCACACACAACCTTCGCGTTTCTTCTCAGGGCGTGTGCAGGTTTCCGGTAGAGCCACCGACGCTTTTTTAAATCACTGATAGAGTTTTTATGATTTTTCAAGGTTTGTTAACAGATCATGTCACAGGCTCGAATCTATATGTATTTATATATAAAACCACCATTTATAACTCAAGAACGGCTGGACCAATTTCGCTCATTCTTTTTTTGTTGAGTTCGTTATTGTCAGGAAAAGGTTTTAGGGTAGGGTAGTGTAGTGTAGTGTAGGGTGGGGTAGGGAAGGGGTTGTAGCGCGGTGAGCAGATATTCATTGTCCTTTCAATCGACCATCTTTTTATCCCATTTATTTCTTTTCCGCGCATGCGTCAATCTATTTGACAATATAATTTTAAATTATTTCCGAACACAATCACAAAACTTAATAAATTATAAAATAAATTACCTAAATACCTGGATATAATTACCGGCTGCTCCCTTAAAGACCCATTTTGGGTAATATATCATTAATTATATGTTTAATTAGTTTGTGTATAGTGTAAATTTAATGTATGTTTTCTAATTTTCGTATATCTCTTTTTAGGTCTTATTTTTAATAATAAAATTAATTCTGTGGCACGCATATTCTATTTAAACCTACGCCCTGCTACCTACTACCTACAAGTCGTGATACAGGGTAGGGTAGTGTAGGGTAGGGTAAGTTAGTGTAGTTAGCCTGGACAGCTAGTGATTAATAAATTGTACAGCCACGCTATGCATACTTTCTCGCGAAGCCTTCACCGTCTGTCGCAGGCGGGCATACACAAATCAACAGTAGCTAGGGATATCAGACTTGATGAAGAATTTATAAATAATTTGGGTTTGTATGGGAGGTACCTAACTCAGATTTTTCCTGGAACAATAAGTAACCAGTGCAGTGTAGACTTTATTAAGTCCTAAATATTCAGAAAGTTTCACTAAAATCGTTGAAGCCTTTTTGATAAAAAGTAACTAATAATCTGGATTTGTATGGGAGGTACCTTATTCAGATTTTTCTTAAAACCGGTCCGGTCCTGCGCTGCCCGCATCCACCGGCTTTCCGCGATCTTCACCAGGTCGTCGGTCCACCGCGTGGGAGGCCTGCCTACGCTACGTTTTCCGGTGCGCGGTCGCCACTCGAGAACTTTACTTTGTATAACCAAACTTCCGTGCGATACTCTCGCCCCCCATTGCTAATATAATTACTCCCTTTCTTCCCAGGTTGGTGGTGGGCTCTACCATAGCTGCATTCGTGAACATCGTCTGCATCCTAGTGGCGATGGCGGACGGACGCGACGAGGACACTGTAGCGCCGGCTCTTGAGGAGAAGGTCAATGGTGCTATCATGTTGTACTGAGAGCACAGCAGAGTGAGGTAGATAGAGTCTGTGCCAATGGAGAACCGTTGTCGTGACCATAGATTTAGTATGTATGTGGCAGGCAAATTGTATGATTAGTCATTTTACATATGGTCATTCAAATTGTATAATTCGTCCGTATATAAACGGTCAGGCAACATGTAAAATGCCGTACGCCGTGCCGATTGTAAAATGAACAAGCGAATGTATGATTGATTAGTCATTTTACAAATGGTCAGACAATTTGTAATAATTCGTCCGTATATAAACGTTCAGGCAAATTGTCAAATTCTGCACGCAGATTGTAAAATGCCGAGCCAGGCAAATTGTAATGATTCGTCCGTATGTAAACGGTCAGGCAAATTGTAAAATTCTGTACGCAGATTGTAAAATGCCGAGCCAGGCAAATTGTAATGATTCGTCCGTATATGAACGGTCAGGCAAATTGTAAAATTCTGTACGCAGATTGCAAAACGCCGAGCTAGGCAAATTGTCAAAGTGAGCGATGTTAGGTTCGGTCAGGTTTGATTGATTTAACAGTCAAATAGCTTCGCTTCGCTTCGCGAGGCTACCCCGCCCTTGCCATTATATAATTTGCCTGACCGTATGTAAAATGACGAATCATACAGTATGTCTGCGATATCTATATGAGATCGGCTATGGACTTACTAGGGCCAGACCAAAAAAACAAAACATCTGTGTGCGTGTAATGTGCATGTGTGCTAGACAGGTAGTGCTGTGCCATGCACTCACTCTATGGAACTCAGATTTTTTGTAGCCAAAATTCACGTATAAGTATTGCTCCTATTTTGTTAATGTCTCTCGGCAAACTTTGTTAAACAATAAATCAATAAAGTACGTCGTTCTGAATTCAAAATGATAAAACTAATAATTAAATATTGGACGTGGATTTCGATTCGATTCGATATTCGATTGAAATCGTAAATGCGATGATTGCCGAAAAAATAAAAGAAAATAGAAGCCCCTTTTCAAATTGAATTTATATGCATCTAGAGTATTAATATGATTCAATGCGATGACTTTGTACACCTACATGAGTACAAAAGTGCTGTGGTGTATCCAATATCAAGCATTATTTAGACAGAAAAACATTTTATTAGAGATAATTTAAATTTTCTGAGTTTCCTCTTTTAGCAGAGTGACGTCCGGGCTTCACACACACATAACCGCCTCCGTAGCCCAGAGGCAGAGTTCACTGGCTTTACCCTGGACATCGCGGGTTCTATTCCCGGCGGGGTCAATTTTAAGACTCGGTTTGGTTGGTGGAAGGGCATTTTCTAAACCCTCCTGGCTAGCTACCACCATCTTATCTAAATCTTGCCGCCAAATATCAATGTTGTTATCATTGGTGTGTTCCTGCATGAAGATAAGATAGCCAGTTCCCTATTGCGTTGGGGAATCTTGGTAAGCCCGCTTCCATCTTCGGCAACATCGTTACTTACCACCAGGTGAGATGTTGTCAAGGGTTTACTAATTGTGAATAAAAAAAAACACAAGTAAACATAATTAAACTCATCTTTTGAACAGCAAATTACAATTTTTCAAAAAAGCGGGATTCGTTCTGTTGGCAACCGACGCCAGGCCTATACCAGGCCAGGCATATAGCGTGTTCGTGAATAGCCCAGTCAACCTATCTTGCTCTAACATACGCGTATATGCATATGCGGCAGGCAAATTGTATGATTAGTAATTTTACATACGGTCAGGCAAATTGTATAATTCGGCCTTATGTAAACAGTCAGGCAACATGTAAAATGCTGTACGTCGATTCAGGCAATTTGTAATAATTCGTCCGTATGTAAAAAAAATGTCAGGGAAAATGTAAAATTCTGTACGCAGATTGTAAAATGCCAAGTTAGGCAAATTGTAATAATCCTTCCGTATATAAACAGTCAATGCCGAGTCAGATAAATTGTCAAAATGCCAGCGTCGCTCGCGTTAGGTTCGGTCAGGAAAGGCTCCCCGCCCCCGCCATTATTTAATTTGCCTGACATTTGCCTAACCGTATGTATAATCCGTAATGTATATATACATTGTGTTGCGAATCTAACGATAGTATATACTAAGTCTATGGTCGTGGCGTACAAGCACAGATAACTTACCTCCGCGAGAAGTGAAATACACGGGTGCGGCTAATGCCGATCATTTGCATGTTTAGGTTTATGCCTATTCGCGTTGATGTCTTTGTAGCGCTGTCTTTGTCGGTCGCGTGCAATTGTCTGCGTTACACTCTTCCTTTGTCGTCCGTCACACCCGCCGCCCACTTGCGTCCTGGACAGAAGTAAATAATGCTCGATTAGCGGTCTCGTACGTATGGTCTGTGCGTGCAAAGGAACTGACCTTAAAATTTCTACTGGTCATTTCATCCAACCACAAACATTTTTAATATGTGTTATTTCGTTCATATCAATTATCAAAACGATTACTGTCAAACTATAATGACGTGAATTGAGGGTGTTGTCAACATTACAAAATAATACGATAAATCAATATCATTACATAATAAGTACTACCAGTACAGCCCCCGCCCCCCTCCCAATACCAATATCAGTTACCGCAGAAATATATTATACTAATGTCTAAGGTCACCCGCACTCTTATAAAGGGCGAGTGAGATGACCAAAACAAACCCACATCCCTGACGGACATACAACGCACGAGAAAGGACATAACTAGTAAATACCAATCTGTATCCATCTGGATGACGGTTGGGGAGGGGGAGGGGGAAGTAGAGTGGTCATACTGTGCGTTAGTAATAATGTACAGCATGTCCCATAAGACGTATCACGTCACAGTCACAAGGAAGATATATTAGTCTAAGACGTGTCAGGTAAACACTGTAAACATGACTTCAGTAAAAGCTTTTTAGTTTTTGAGATATTTGCATTTGTTTTAAATGTTTTGTGATTTTTTATCTAATGTAATCTATCTTCCATGTCACTGTGTCGTGGTACTTATGGGATACCTGTATATACTTTGACAAAACCGTGCGGATTACGGGGCAGTGCTGGCTTTTATTAAACATGGAGAGGAAAATACGCGTTCTGCGGTGTACCATTCGGCCCAGTCTCTTTGGAGAAGCCCCTTCTACGACACTGACTAGATGTATGTTATTATTATAGAAGCAAACAAAAGGACAATATGTACCGTATGTATTAAGTTTCTCCATATTATACATTTGGACACGAGTGTCCATTTTATTAGAATACGTAGATAAAAAAAAACCAATGAAATGTTTAATAAAAAAAATACTTTTTTTTTAAATATTAGGAATACAAATACGATTCAAATTAGTTTCTACTACTACCATAATCTTGCTAATAAAACAAAACCAATATCGAAAAAAAAATGAGTGTGCTTTAGACCACACGACTGAAGTAAAATTTCTTTAGCTTCATCTATATGTACGAAAGTAAATACTTAGTCTTCAGAAAATTATCATATATTTTTTTGTAATATGGAGGTATATATGAAAAGAGTTTTATTATCCTCTGAAAATGATCAAATCTTTTTTATTTAATCTTTTTTCTTTTTTTAATTTGTTTTGATTGTTTTGACATCCGATATTGTTGGTAAACAAAAATAAATAGTATCTCTTTCTATCTTCACTAATTTATATATCCCTCTAAACTTCCGTTCGCCTCACCCGAACACACTTCCGTTCGCCTCACCGGAACACACTTCCGTAACGCTCTCGTCACGCATCCACCAGCTTACTCCCCAAGTCAAGCGTGCGTAAAGAAGTTGTACTTCAAAAACTACTTTCATATCGATCAGACCTCACGAAAATAATGTTTTGTTTTAAGCCTTAGAAATAGAAACTAATCCGTCCATTGTAACTAACTACCTATAATTGTATGTAAGGAATTTCATTGTATGTTAAGTAATGTATTTTGCTATTAAAAATGTTGCTTTTGATAGTATTAATGTGCACCAGAGACCACATCAGGTTGGCCGTAGCGACGCTATGCGTTATTGATTTATTTATTTAGCCTACGGAGGCCTGTTTATACTGGTTGTGTATAGCTGATAGTACAGTATAGATCAAATCAAGCTATACACTGCCAGTACAAATCACGCATATGTCACGTGGCCAGCTTATGCTGGTAGCTGGTAGTGCCTAACCCGATGTGGTCTCTTTTGTACCAACGTATATATGATAAAGAGAATTTAAATAAGTCCATTACTACCTTGATAAGACTTTAAAAATAAACAAGCACAAAATTTTACCTCAAAATGGAAATTATACTTACTGATGACAATCTTAAATGTAATTTATTGTATTTGTATGTTAGTATGTCCAAAGGTTAAAATTATTTTTAGGACCTAAGTTTTGATACTGCTTTTTCTAGATGTCGGCATTTAGGGTAACTTTTAAGTTTTTTTTATCTGTTTACTTTAGGCGTGCCATTAATCTAAGAAACAATATTTTTGTACTTAATTAATCTAAGGAACAATATTTTTGTACTAACTTGACACAAGGAAGTTCTTTGTAAAGAGTTTACATTTTGCATATGAATAAGTAATAAATAAATAATATACTGGTATTATTATTCATATATACGACTCAAAACAAAATAAGGGCCACCAAAGTTTTAACAGTACATTTGCATAAACAGAGTGGTCCAAACACCCACGATTTTTTTTAAGAAATGAGTTTTATTTATTTTTTATTTACAATTGGTATTTCATTTCGTAATTTCATCTCACCTGATGGTAAGTGACCATTGTGCCGAAGAAAACTAAGGAACAGTAAGGAAACTAAGGAGTGTAGTCATTTAGGTTAGATCCCTGGCTACACTGTAAACTCAGTAGACTGCTACGAAGGTAGACTGCTCAGAAGAGAGCACACTTTAATTTGGCAAATTTTCCTTACATTTTAGGGAAATAAAAATCATGCTCTTTGTTTTGAGTAGCCTACGCAGTTCGAGGATCAGCACAATGTTGTGCTCTTCATCACATTTGTAGCCAGGGTTCTAACCTAATGACTGCATTTCGTAGTTTCCTTAGTTTGCTTGAATTTAAAAAAAAACGTGGCTGTTTGGACCACTGTATGAAAATTTACTGTTAAAACTTAGGTGGCCCTTATTTTGTTTTGAGTAGTATACATTTTGATAGTCACTTAATATTTGAGCTTTATTTTCGTCTTAATAAATAATGCATTTTTAAATATTGATAGATGTTTTCCTACCTTAGTTGTATAGAGTATGTACCTACCCTTTTCCGTTTTATTTTTCCTTTAAATAATATTTAATAAAAATTAAAATTAATTTTTCTGTGTATATTCGGTAGGTCTGAGAATAGGTATAGAAAATTTTTCTTTTTTATTTATAGTAATTACAAAAAAAAAGAGAAAATTTTCCATTTTCTATTTATTGTATTCATAAAACAAAAATAAATAAAAAACCGATCAAGTGCCAATCGAACTCGCGCATTGAGGGTTCCGTACCACCACAATACTTCACACAAGTACAACAACGATACCTATTCATTTCAAACAAAAGACGTGAGCGACAGAAAAATGCCTTTTTTTATTCATTTCGGACTCCTTAGTGCGATTACGACTCAAACTTGGCCGGCTTTTAGGGTTCCGTAAACCTAACGGGTGACCAACGGGACCCTATTACTAAGTCTCCGCTATCTGTCCGTTTGTCAGCTGGCTGTATTGCATGAACCGTAATACAAGTAGGTAGAAAGTTGAATTTTTTACAGAATGTGTATTTCAAACAAATACTAATAATTAGAAAAAGTGAAAACATTAGGGGGGGTCTACAAAAAAAATGTTTTTATAGGTATTTTTGATTTAGCTCTATCGTAAAAACGGTAATGCGTACAAGCTCACGCTTGGTGTTATTAGTTATTACAGTACTAATACTGAATGTAAAACAACAAAGAATAAAAACTGGACAAGTTAAGGAGTCCTAACTGAATAAAAAAAACGGGTGGGGCTGTGTCGGGGCACACGGCCGTTGGTTTTAACGTGAATACGTCTCGTAACGGGTAATATGTAGTTTCTATATAAAATATTATTATTATTAATATTATTATCTGCGTAATTTCAACCGTCCCAGCTGCAGATGTACTGGCACCGTCGTTGATCCGCTCGGCCGCATTCATTACTTTACGTTGCCGGCACTGCTTGACTCGATCATATGGTGTTTTATTGGTACCATTCGATTGCTGTTGAGATGCCCTTTCCAACCGTATACGATCTCTGTATTTCGATTTGGCTTTTCGACGCGTATAGGCCGACATTATATGTTTTTGGAGTTTACTCCTTAAGAATCGATTTGCATATAAGGCGCCCGGTATGAAAAAAATATGAGGAGTAAAATCTAGTGATCGAAAACGTAGTTTGTTATATTCTCTTTGCGCGTTACGTTTTTACGCGCAACCTATTGTGCGCACCTCTGTCACGTGATAGGTACAAAACAGTCAGGATTGGCTGAATCTGACAAAAAGAATATAAGTCACTACGAAATCAAAAATGAAGTCACACACAACACAGTAATCTAAGTTTTTCTATTCTATTCTATTCTAATCAAATCAGATCTGTTATTGTTGCAGTATTACAATTTTTGATCTGATAAGATTTTAAAATTTGTGATTTTTATATAATTTGGTATTCCACTCCATCATGGGTGTCAATTTTGTGAAAGCAGATAGCAGAAACTTGCCCAAAGTGGACGTTAAAAATAACCCCGATTTTTATTCTGCAGAGCTGAGAAATGTAAAAACTGCAATGTAAGTTACTATAAAATAATACAACACTACCTACGTAAGTAACCTTAATTCTGCTAAGGCGAAATAACAATAATAATTCAGCAGTAGTTTTTTAGGTTATAAAGAATAAATTTAGTTTACAGTAAGTAATTAAATTGCATTTTCAGGAATTCACTATGGTGATAGACGAGACTAAAGGTGAAATCGTCAGTTGCCAGTGCTTGGACTGTGCAGCTTTAGCTGGTGGTTGTAAGCATGCAGTGGCATTTTTGATGTGGACCCATCGTCGCAGTGAAGAACCTTCCTTGCGTGAATGTTACTGAAAAAAACCCGTCCTCTCGAGAGTAGGGACTACTATGAAATACGTCACTGTATATCAAATTTGAAAAACACAGTCCTTTTCCACGGGTTTCTTCAAGAAGCAAAAAAGAAGAAAATTATGAATTGTGTACTTTTAAAGTATCAGAACGACTTTAAACACAGTGATGTTCGACAGTTTTCATTTCCTTATTCAAGTGAGTGATGATATAAAGAAAGATGTCAACAAATTACTAGAAACATTACAAGAGAAACTTAACAAAAATGCTCTTGATTTAATTGAAGAGTCAACACAAAACCAATGTTATAGCCCTTTATGGTATGACCTAAGATATGCTCGTATAACCGCATCTAAAGCATACGAGGTTAGTCGCTGCCAAACACCAAATGGATCATTAGTAGCTGCGACCATGGGAGCTAAAACATCTGACACATCAGCTATGAAAAGAGGCCGGAAATTGGAATGATTAGTTATAAAAACTGTGCAGAGTAAACTTAAAACTAAAGTCAAGCCCTGTTTTGTGCCTGTTTAGACAATCGTACTTAAGTAGTAAACTCCAGTCGTGCGTCGGAGCTGACACACACACTTTTTTTTTGATATTATTTTTTTATTTAAACACCTTATTATAATCACAGTTACAATTTTACACTAATGTTTTATATATAATCGATAGATTTTGACGAGAGCTGACGATTGAAACTTGAATGAGCGTCGTAGCTTCACCGAGTCGAAAGTTATACTAAATGGAATTTTTTTTATTTTTTTTTTATTCACAATTGGTAAACCCTTGACAACATCTCACCTGGTGGTAAGTGACGATGTTGCCGAAGATGGAAGCGGGCTTACCAAGATTCCCCAACGCAATGGGGATCTGGCTATCTTATCTTATCTTCAAGCCGGAACACATCAATGTTGTTAACACTGATATTTGGCGGCAAGACTTAGATAAGATGGTGGTAGCTAGCCAGGCGGGCTTAGAAAATGCCCTACCACCAACCAAACCGAGTCTTACAATTGACCCCACCGGGAATCGAACCCGCGACCTCCTGTGTAAAGTCAGTGAACTTTGCCTCTGAGCTACGGAGGCGGTTAAATCATATTCATCTCGATACGCAGCAAAATGACCTTCAAAATGGCGGGGCTGCCCCCTCCCCCGCGCGCGATGTGTTACAGTCCTTACTTAGCGTAATAAATTCTTTGATTCTTTAGCTATCAAGTGGTGTAAACGAAATTTGGATGGAGATGATAGATATGTAGCTACAACACTAAACTATATCCCCCGATTTTGTTATCATTCGTTTTTTTGTATTGCATCCCTATGGAGGTAATTTTAAAGACGTATTCACGTCAAAATTTCATGAAAATATATTTGCATGCATGTTGTGTCGTAGTGCGGGATACTGCGAAAATACCATATATTTAATCTTCAGGAGGACCGTCTTTATTGGTGGAGTAATGATTAAAAGGTTTACTCTCTCGGTCATTCTGACAATGTAGGATGGATGCTTTGTAGGGTTCCGTAGACCAAAGGGGGGTCGGGTTATGAATATGATTGGTTAGTTTACAGAACTCGCCAGTTTCCGTAACTTGTCAGTTTCGTCAAATTCGTTAGCTGGTCAATTTCCTCACTCTTCAGTTAAAGCAAATCCGTGGTTCTAGCCAGGGGAAGTGGAGGGGGGCTAATTACGGAAACTGGCTAGTCATAACCCGACCGCCAAAGGGTGATCCACAGGATTTTATTACTAAGTCTCTGCTCTCTCCATATGTCTGTCAGCGGACTGTATTTCATGAACCGTAATAGACAGACATTTGAAAATCTCACAGAATGTGTATTTCTGTTGCCGCTAAAAGAACTAATAAAAAACTATATAATCAAGTGAGAAGTAAGCGGGGTCCTCGTTGTTGGCAACAACATAAATTATGTACTCTTTGTTGGCAACAACATAAATTATGTAATTTTAAATTTAACTATAACAACATTAGTAAGTATTGCTTTTTCTCTTTCGTTCAATCCACCAAACTGTGCGCATATCGCTCCTATATATTTAATTTGTTTGTGTCTAATCAATATTGGAATAAAAATAATTAGCAAACTATTGATACGTCTTCGTCATTGCCACAGTATTGCGATATTGCCTACAGTAGCGCAACGCCTTTGGTGTCGCACGATGCCGGCACCGGCGTGGCGTAGGTACTAGCTCACCTACGTAGGTACCTACGCCGCGCGAATACGAAATAACGGAAGGGTTGTCACAAAATTGAAAATAAATAAATCAATTATGATTTATTATTATTGATATAATATGGTGATCGATCATTTATTGAGTAAGATTTAGATATACATATTTATAAGTGTTGCAGTGCCAAATACTTACGCGACACTTTAATTTTAGTCGTTTTAAGATTGTGCTTATAAAATTTTATTGTTTAATGGATTCGCATTCGAATGAATCCAAGATGATGCCAAGGGCTTACCAATTGTAAAATAAAAAAAATACCTATCTAACTATCCTACTGTTGACCTGTACGGCGCGCAGTGAGTGCGGTGGTACCTACATAATATTTCGATGGCGGCGCGACGCCATCCAGATCCCGTAACTGACCCGAAAAAAATAATAATTATGGTATCATCGGCTCATATAAAGAAGATTTAAATACCTACCTATGTACTTATCTATGTACATACATACACATTTTTAAAAATAAGTGGCTTAACAAACATCACGATGGGAATTCAAGCCCAGAGCCGATAATTACAGATTGAATAACTGCGCACCGCGCTAAAAATTTATGTATCAAAACTCCTAAAATAACAAATCTAACTACAAGTACTAATACCATGTTGTAATATGCTTCACCGTTGAATTATGATCACTCACAACTTAAAGTGCTCTTTTTCTCATGTCATATTATGCACATAACCGGTGCCGCCAGAATACCCTCGATATATACACTATTACTCCACAAGGGAGAGCGAGACACTCGAGAGACCTTGGGGATTCCCCGAACTTTCAATGAAAACGAACGGTCTGACGTGGTGTTGTCAGGTGTCATGTCAAAAATCTGAAAAAACGTTTCGTTTACGTATATTTTTCTAGAATTCGTTCATATATAATTGAAGTACAGACACAGTTTAACACGGTAAAGAAAAATACACGGTAGTAAATCACTACCGTAGACCGTGTTTTAGCTAAATATACCTTGCATCTACGGTAGTTAGCGTGTACTTGGTAACACTGCGTCAAAGTATATATGACTGCGCCTCCCTTACTGGGCCACCGTAGTTCGTTACCCGTTGCCCGTAGTGATATCAGTTTAGTAATGACAGTAATTAGTAATTAATTACTTACATACATTAAGCAAAGTATATATATTAGTAAATCAGTTGACTTAGGTACCTATTTCAACAATGATACATATATTTAAAAGACCTTATAATGACAGTGACTTAGACATGGATCTTAATTTATTGAGAGCAAATGGAGAAATAATGTTTAACAACTGCAAGCCAAATAAAAACATAGATTTTGGTCCAATGTCAATAGTTGAGAAAATCGATGTAGTCGAAATATTGAGTGGTCACAGACTGTTTGTTACCACCACTCTAGGCTATACTAGGGCCAAGGAGTTGTATATCATAGATTTAGAACACAAAGAATGTAAAGAGTCTGAGAGTAATGCAGGTGATGATGGTGATCAGCTGCGTCCCATCACAAGCTCTGAAGAAAGAGAGACAGGGGGTGAACTTGAACTATTGGACCCTTCATCAGTTTTATCTGCGTTGCGTAGCCTAATGGAAGAGATAGATATAATGAATATTTAGTTTCTATTCTTATTGTGTCCTTATTATTATTTCTAAAGGTGAAATAGATGTCAATTGGCATTATTCTAAACTAAGGATCTTAATCATGAAACTGAACAACTCCCTTTGAGAAACTGCACAACTTTTTTTGACTTAACACAAAGTTGGTCAATTAGGTATAAGAAGTCGAAAAGTTTTTTCTTTGCACTAGTTGCATAGGTTCCTTTGACAACAAACAAGCATTGTGTCAATAAATCCTCACTTGGTTTATTGAAATAATGCCATTGACTTCAATTTCAGCCTGTACTTATATTCTGTCTACCCGAGTTCAATAACCTAATCTAAGTTTTTTTGTGTAATTAACTCAATAAATTCATTCATTAAATTTTTCATTTTTTTTGCCTTTACAATATGAGCCTATTGATAGAGGAATATGTAAAAAAATATTCTCTGTTCATTTTTATAATGTTGTCAAACTGAACGTCTCTTATCCTACTAATATTATAAAAAGCAAAAGTTTGTAAGAATGTATGGATGTATGTTTATTACTCTATCACGCAAAAACAACTGAACGGATCTGTCTGAAATTTGGTAGGTAGACAGATTAGGACCTGGATTAACACATAGGCTACTTTTTTCCACGCTTGCGAGCCGCTCGCGGCTCGCGCACTGCGCACCCTCGAAAAGTCATAGAAACATCCATGCTGGTGAAGCCGCGGGAAACAACTAGTTTCCCATAATATGGACAGTTAATGAAATATAGGACAACTTCTCATTTGCTGAAGAGTAGCAAATTATAGTCTTAACACTGGACAACTTTCCCCTAGGTATGTACCTATACAAAAACAAATTACAGCATTACAGAAGAGTGAAGTAGTATTATCATCATCAACATATCAGCCGAAGATGTCCACTGATGGACAAAGGCCTTTCCCATGTATTTCCACTATGATAGGTCCTGCGCTGCCCGCATCCAGCAGCTCCCCGCCACCTTTACCAGGTCGTTGGACCCCCGAGTGGGAGGCCTACCTATGTACGCTACGTCCTCCAGTGCGCGGTCGCCACCTAAGAACTTTGCTGCTCCTGTTCTACGAGCTATGTGCCCCGCCTACCACAGAGAAATAAAAATAAAACCAGCCAAGTGCGAGTCGGACTGGCGCAAAGTGGGTTCCAGTCTTCAAAAATAAATGCTTATTTTAAAAACAAAATTATATTTACAGTTGGTAATAGAACAATTTGTATGGAAAATCTATGAACATTTGACAAACTGCACATCTTAAGTTGGTCGATTATTACTCCTAAACTAGGAAAGCCTACTTAGCCGCGATAGTTTTCCTTATAAATTGATTATAATATGTCCTACTATTTACAATTTTTTTCAGGTGTCCTGAAATAGCGGTTTAGTTTGTAGGAGGGGGAGGAGGGAAGAGGGGGCCAACTTGACTCTAACAAAAATTTGCACTTTAAAGCTCGCTAAGCTTTAAAAGCTAAACTTTAAATTTCGCCAACCGATCCCTGTTGTTGTTTTGAAAGACCTATTCAACGATACTATATGGTAAGTTCGCGTTAGTTGTTGATATCATTGGTGTGTTCCGGCATGAAGATAAGATAGCCAGTTCCCCATCGCGTTGGGGAATCTTGGTAAGCCCGCTTCCATCTTCGGCAACATCGTTACTTACCATCAGGTGAGATGTTGTCAAGGGTTTACCAATTGTGAAAAAAAAAGCAAAAAAAAAATCAACCCTTTATACATTTACATGGTGACTTTTAATTAGTTCTTGATAACAAAAGGTATGCATGTACTCATGATTACAAACAACTTTCCCAAAGAAAGTGTATGTCAAATATGAAAAAAAATTTTTGCTCCTCGACATAAATAAGTTATCGAATAGGCAAAAATGTATAAAGGACCAAAATTTATTTTTCATATTTGATGTATTGTTTCTTTGGGAAAGTTGTTTGTAATCACGAGTACATTCATATCCTTTGCTATCAAGAACTAATTAAAAGTCACCCTGTATACAGGGTGGGAAGGAGTACACCGACAGATTTTAACCAAAGATTCTAATGCCTATTTAGAAAAAAAGTAATATAAACATGGGCCAGTAAAACCTAATTTAGACTAAGGTTTTGTTCAGAAGGGATTACTATCGTTAATTGATTTTTTTGTTCCAGAAATTTAGTAGTTAATAAGGCAGCTTTAGACCTAACATATTTTAGATATAACATTATTTACTCATAATACCACCAGGAATCCATGGTTAAAATCTGTCGGTATACTCCTTCCCACCCTGAATATAGGGGAGGTACCTTAATCCATTTTTTTAAAAGATTTTATTGTGCAATTTTGTTGGCGTGATTAATAAGTATAACCATGCCAAATTACAGCTTTTTAGTATTAATAGTCTCTGAGCTAAGCCGCGGACAGACGGACAGACAGACATGGCGAAACTATAAGGATCCTTGTTGACTTTGGAACCCTAAAAGTAACATATAATATAAATCAGCTCATATACGTCCCCACCGAGGGGCTCGAACCTACTCTGAGTTAGGGTGATCGGGCCTTTGTCCACCACGCGGGCCAAGTGCGGGTTGGTCGACTTCACACACAACCTTCGAGTTTCTTCGCAGGCGTGTGCAGGTTTCCTCACGATGTTTTCCTTCACCGTAAGAGCGTCAGATAAACGTACATAAGAAATCGAAATTTGAAAACACATTGGTACGTGGCAGGATCTAACCACGACCTCCTTGGACAGGAGGTAGTGGCCCTTGCCATTACGCCACCGACGCTCCTGCAAAGAAACATTATTATTATTATATCAGCTCATATACGTCCCCACCGAGGGGCTCGAGCCTACCCTGAATCAGGGCGATTAGACCTTAGTCGACCACGCGGGCCCAGTGCGGGTTGGTCGACTTCACACACAACCTTCGAGTTTCTTCGCAGGCGTGTGCAGGTTTCCTCACGATGTTTTCCTTCACCGTTAAAGCAATCGGTAATTATATGTAAGTAAGTTTTTGAAAAACTCATTGGTACATTGGCCGTCCAGATTTGAACCCGGTACCTCTGGTTAGATTGACCGAGTCGTTACCGGTTCAAAGAAACATAAAAATGGGGAATTAATAAACAGTTGCTGGTAGCGTCATCTGCAGTACTGGACTTAACTTTTATATAATTATAACCCTCATAAACCACTGGATAGGGGATCGGACTGCATCAAAAATAAATTCTGAAATATGATTTGCTAAATTTCTCTCCTCTTGAAGTTTCAAAAAACCTTACTTGTTTTGTTTTTCCATCACGTCTCCAATTTTTAATTGATTAAATTCACAATATAAGTTCGTCAATGACGCTAAAAACTTATGACGTCACTTGTGGGTCTTTCAAACATTTTTAGAACAAAACTTCGTTTTTGACAGATCATAAAAAGTAACTCAATTGACTAGCAGTCCGATCCCCTATTCTCCAAAGTACTGACTGCAATTTACCCTGCCACCAACTATACTGCTTTTTAGGTTCAGCGATTCTGAAAGTTATCTCGGTTTTTAGGGTTCCGTAGTTAACAGGGAACCCTTATAGTTTCGCCATATCTGTCTGTCTGCAGCTTAGCTCAGAGACTATTAGTAGAAAGTTAATTGTTGGCATGGGTTCATGCCGACAAAGTGGTACAATAAAATCATGAAAAAAATGTATTATGGTTCCTCCACTATATGTAGAGGGGTTTTTTTTCGTTGACGTACCCTATCGTGTGGGGTATCGTTGAATAGGCCTTTTAAAACAACTGAGGGTTTGCTACAATTGTTTTTTAATTCAGGATCCGTTTGCGAAATATTAAGATTAAATGCTTAATAGCTTGCTAATTTTTGTTAGAGTCAAGTGTCCCCCGCCTCCCTTGTTGGTTGCTGGTGCAAAACCGCTATTTTCAGGTCATCTGAAAAAAATATAAATAGTTGGAGATAATATAACCAATTTAAAAGGAAAACTATCACGGCTAAGTAGGCTTTCTTAGATTAAGAGTAATAGTCGACCGACTTAAGACGTGCAGTTGGATTTGTAAAAAAATTCATCTAAAATGTTCTATTACTAACTACAGAAACAATATTAGTTGTTTAAAATATACATTTACTTTTTGAAAAGACTACGGAACCTTTCTTTGCGCGAGTCCGACTCGCACTTGGCTGGTTTTATTTTTATTTCTCTGTGGTAGGTGGGGCACATAGCTCGTAGCTAATTTTTTTTAGTTCTACGGATCTCCTAAATAAAATAAATAAATAAAATAAATAAATATTCTGGGACAAATCACACATGGTCATCTGGCCCCAAAGTAGGATTCCCTGTGTTATGGTAACCAGAGACTGATATAAATACTTATGTACGTTTAAATACATACATACATAGATATTTAACACCCAGACACAGAGCAAACAAATCTGTTCATCACACAAATGCTTGCCCTGGGTGGGGATCGAACCCACAACTCTCGGATCAGCAGTCAAGAGCAGGACCACTGAGCCAACGAGTCAGTCAAATTTCTGATTCCATTTAGTTTTCTCATATTAATTCTCGATACCTACCTACCTAATTAGTCAGTTAATTAACAATGTTTGTATACGTATGTAATGTAGTCTTGAAACTTTTTTGTTCTGATTGTGTATGTTCCTTTGGGAAAGTTGTTTAGTATGATGAGTAGAACCCCCAGTTAACAGTCCTACACCCGGTAAGGTATAAACGGAACCATTATAGGATCACTAGCGTGCTTGTCTGTCCGTCCGTCCGTCTGTAACAGCCAATTTTCTCCGCAAATACTAAACCGATTGAGTTGAAATTTGTTACACTGGTAAGTCAGTGACCCAAAGCTAACATATATAGGTACTTTGTGCAAAGAAGGGAATAAATGAATTTTAAAAATGCAAACTAAGCATATCGTGTGACATAATGAAATTATGAAATGAAAGGGCTTCTTGTTATATTTTTTTTTTTTCATGATAAATAGTTTTAAAGATATTTAAGAAACTAGGAAAAAATAACCATACCCTCCCCGCCCTCTTCCCCTTGATCTCCGAAAAAACTGGGTCTAAAATCTTGAAAAAATCATAATATATGAGGTTGAATGCATAAATTACAGGAAACATCCTTCCGTTCGTTCCCACAGGAAAAATAAAATTATCAAAGTCCAGAATAGTTAGATTAGTGTCTACTAATCTACCTAGAGCAAAAAAATTAAGGGTGCCTGCAGGAATGCAAAAAAATGTATCTTTAGAATGGCTCGACGTAACAATATGAAACCTTTACATTGGGATGGGGTGTTTTGACCATCATTGTATAGTCGGGTATTCTTTATCCCGGAAAACTAAAGGGGTCCCGTGGGAAAGTAGATCTATTAATACTTACAATAAAAACAATAGAGTACTTTTTTCCCCATATTAACTACACATACCACACATTATAATCATAGCAGCAGAATGTCAATAGATGGCACTGCAGGGATAATAAAACGCGCATAAGTTGTATTAAAACATTAAAATATTATTTCACTCTTTTGAGTGGATTTCTGTTATGTATTTTTCAAACTAACTCTGCCATGGCACTTACATGGATTTCTTTACATGGATACATGGATTTCTTTTATGTATTTTTCGACTAAATCTGGAACTATGGCACGTAGCGATGTGTTTCATAGATGAACAGATAGGTATTTTTTTTAGATTCCAATCGTGTAAAAAAATTAAAAACACATAAATCGAGTTTAGCATCTTTTAACAGGAGGCACAGATATGGAACTTTTCGGACGGCGACTATTTGCGTGTGGCAGTTGCTCTCCGCCTGCAATATCAATATCTGTGAACCTCGTCAATGTATTTGCGGGTCCACGGTGGAGGCAATTGGCCATCACTCACTGAGTTGCGGTCGTTGTTTGTTAAGATTCCCACGTCACCAATTCCTTAATGACCTCACTCGGAGGGCACTGGTCTCGGCCAGATGGAATATTCCGGAGGCCGGAATTACAAGGCCGGAGGGTTTAAACAGGTGCCATGGCAGAGAGGAACGTGCCTGCTTTGGGACGCCACTTTTTCTGCCCCACACCTTACCCGTACGGTACTGCTGCTCAATTTGCGGCGAGAAAGAAGCATAATAAGTACTCGGTCTTGGAGGCAAATTACTGCTTTGTGTCGCTGGTCTGTGAGACAACCAGCTGCTTAACCCTCAGAGGCCTTTGCCTTCATTAAGGAGATTGGCCGTCGCCTTCGAGAGAGGAGATGTGACGCCCGCTCCGGGTCCTACCTGCTGTTAAGGTTGTCTTGCCATCCAGCGCGGCAACAAGAAGTGCGTCATGGGCTCCTTTGGAGCTGATACGACTCGAGGATTTGACCCATATTAATATTTTTAGGAAATTTTATAACTACATTGATATAATGATTTGAATTAGTTTTTTGATAATATAGGTATATGTGTTATTTCATCATATCAGTTTCTATACGTTCCCACCAAGGGGCTCGATCTGCCCTGAGTTAGGGCGATCAGGCCTTAGACGATCACGCGGGTTTCTCCGCAGGCGTGTGCAGCTTTCCTCACGATGTTTTCCCTCACCGTAACAGCGTCGTATAAACGTACATACGAGTATGAAATCGATATTCGTATAGATATTGGTAAGTGGCAGGATTCGAACCATGGCCTACCGGACAGGAGGTAGTGGCCATAACCGTTCTGCCACCGACGCTCTATATGTTATTTAAGATTTAGAAATCCTTACTTAATATTAGTAATGTGAAAAAGTGTTTGTTTGTTTGTTACCTATTCACACTTCAACACCTCTACCAATCTTGATGAAATTTGGTTTGCAGGTAGCCTGTATCACTAGGAATGAAATAGTCTACTTTTTATCTCTGGAAATTATCATAGCCCGATGCAGTTCCTGAGGAAACTAAAACCATACTCTTTGTTCGTTAAGTTATTTAAAATCGCTACGAAAAAATGAATTGGTGTGATTTTTAGCACAGAGATGAGGTGAAAAATGATATAATTTACTAATAAGTATATCCTGACAAAGTTCCCGAGGGATCTGGGGACAACTGTTTTCTACGCTCGCGCACGTCGTTGGCGTCGCAACGGAGCAATGGATTAGATTTTTTTGTAAAGAATTTGTTGAGGGGGTGGGAAGTAACAAACACTGCTAATTCGAATAGCCCGATAATGTTCCTGAGGTACCTGGAGAAAACTCATGTCCACGCGTGCGAGCTGTTTGCGGCTCGCGCATCACTCACCCTCAAAAAGAGACATAAAAGCTATATCCACGCGGGCGAAGCCGTGGGCAAAAGCTAGTAAAAAATAAGTGAATAACATTATTGTCTCGAAGCAAAGAAAAGGCACAGACTCAGCATATACTGTGGCAGACCAGAGCACTGAGCGACCACTTTTTTCAATTTTGCCAACGCATTCGTGATAAATAAGGGATCTCTGGACCTTCAGATATCGATTTTGGAAACAATCGGTTTGGTAACTAAAAAGTGCATAATGGCGGTGATCAAAGACCTCAGGGACCTTCAGATATCGATTGTGGAGGCAATCGGTCCAGTAGCTAAAAACTTTAAAATGGCGGCCAGTCTTTTAAATTCTGACAATGGATTCGTGATCAGAGACGTCAGGGACATCTTCAGATATCGATTTCTTAACTTTATTGCCACCCTCGATGTGGCTAAGGAACTGCAGGTATGCACCGCTAAGTTGGCCAACCTGACAGACCATAAAATCACGACCTCTCTCCAAAAAAGGAAATGTCAGGCCAGGTTGTCTCACCTCTTAAATAGGACTCATAAAATACTTGCCAAATCCAGAGAACATAGCACGGCAAAATTGTCTCTTCTGGACCAGGCATATGCTCTCCGCTTCAGCATCCTCCACACCATCCCCAGTAGAGATCCATCTCCCTCCAGACCACTTTCCGCTGATGACAAAGGCCACAGCCCAGACGTTCATCAGAACGGCAGAAATGGGACGACACAAAACACCATGTCTGAGGAAATATCTCTCCCCATCCCCCCTACCTCTCACACATACTCCCCTTCTAGAAACTCCGCAATGCTGAAGTGGGGAATCTCATTTGATGGTCATACCTGTGTCCTAGAATTTATCAATAAAGTACAGGAACTCTCCTCTTCTTGCTCAGCCTCTGATGCTGAAATCCTATATAATTTCTCACACCTACTTACAGGCGATGCTCTCATTTGGTTCCGTAGCTATAAGGTTAATATCACATCACTATCTCAACTCTACAATGACCTCAAACAAGAGTTCCTCCCAGTCGACTACGACAGACGACTTCTCTTGCAAATAAAAGGTCGCCTACAAGAAAAGTCGGAGGACATTAAATGTTTTATTAACCTTATGCTGTACGAAATGTCCAAACTTTCCACCCCTCTATCTGAAGCTGATAAACTCAGCATCATCTCATCTAACATGCATCCTTTCTACATAGCAAAGCTAGCCCTGCATGACATCTCTAACATAGCTGAATTAAAATCAGTTTGTTCAAAATTAGATATCGCAAAATACAGGTGCGAAAACAGAGGTGCACTAAACTCAGGCACTACTCCTCTCGTACCTGGCTTCTCAACAAAACCTGTTCAAAGAAATTTTGACACATCTCATTCTAAACCCAAATCTTCTCCTGGTAACATCTCTGCGGTTTCACAAAACCAACCCCCTAATCTCACCTGCCTAAAGTGCAGTGGCAACCACCACTACACTAAATGTCCAGTATATAATACCCCTATATGTTTCAAATGTAAAAAACCTAATGTTCTCACCCGTAACTGTTGTTCAAAAAACTGAACAACAGGTCAGTAGTCTGTTCTTCTACCTCAAACAAAATATACTCTACTCCACACACTACTGACCTGGAATGGCAACAACATCTTTCCTTCCTAAAAAACTTTCTGTCCAACCACAAAGCATCTGCGCTTTTTGAGACAACCTCGCCTGACAACAGAGCGTTCATAAAAGTGAACATTTTGGGGACTGAATGTTCAGCTTTGGCCGACTCCGGTGCATCTCTTTCCATAATACATTTTGGCTGGTGGTTTTGTTTAGTTTGGTTTGTTTTGGTTGGTTCGGTTTAGTTTGTTCAAAATGGCGGTTACTTATATAATTCTAACAACGGATTCGTGATAAAGGACCTCGTGGACCTTCAGATATCGATTCTTCAGAATTGGTTAAGTAATTAAAAAGATTTAAATGGCGGCCGCTTTTCTAATTCTGACAACGGATTCGTGATTTGCCCATATACCAGTCGACAGTTGCTTCTGAGCCATGTCTACAAACTGTTTTCGAGAGTCATTACGAATCGTCTCACACGCAGGTTTGACGACTTTCAGCCTCCCGAACAAGCCAGTTTCCGAAAAGGCTTTAGTACCATAGACCACATTAATAATGCGGCAGACCATACAGAAGACCAAAGAGTACAATCAGCAACTATGCTTGGCGTTTATGGACTATGAGAAACCCTTTGATACAGTCGAAACCTGGGATGCTGCAGTCTCTCCAGCGGTGCCAAATTGACCATCGATACATCAAGGTGTTGAAGTGTCTGTATAAAAACGCCACCATTGTCGGTTCGCCTCCAGGATCAGAACTTAAAACCTATCCAGTTGCAGCAAGGGGTGAGACGGGGAGACGTTATATCTCCGAAACTATTCACCGCCGCCCTGGAAGATGTTTTTAAGCTTCTGGACTGGGGTGGACTCGGCATCAATATCAACGGCGAGTACATAACTCACCTCCGATTCGCTGACGATACCGTGGTCATGGCTGAGACTATGGAAGACCTAAGCACAATGCTCGATGGCCTCAGTAAAGTCTCTCAACAAATGGGTCTTAAAATGAACATGGATGAGACGAAAAAAATGTTAAATGTCACCCCTATAAAGGTTGGAGACTCTACACTGGAAGTTGTTGACGAATATTTATACCTGGGACAAAGAGTCCGGCTAGGTAGGTCCAACTTCAAGAAGGAGATTAATCGACGAATCCAACGCGGCTGGGCAGCGTTCGGGAGGCTTCGCAATATCTTCACGTCTCAAGACTAAGTTCTTTGACTAGTGTGTGTTGCCAGTGATGACTTACGGAACTAAGACATGGTTGCTTTACTATGGGCCTCATAAGATGGCTCAAGGTCACCCAAAGGGCAATGGAGCGTGCTATAATCGGAGTTTCTCTGCGTGACCGAATCAGAATCGAGGAGATCCGCAGGAGAACCAAAGTAACTGACATAGCTCACAGAATCGCTAAACTGAAGTGGCAGTAAGCAGGGCACATAACTCGTAGAACAGATGGCTGATGGGGCAGTAAAGTTCTCGAGTGATGACCGCGCACCGTAAAACGTAGCGTAGACAGGCCTTTCACGCGGTGGACCGACGACCTGATGAAGATCGCGGGAGGCCAATGGATGCGGGCAGCGCAAGACCGGAAATCCTTGGGGGAGAGGTCTTTGTCCAGCAGTAGACGATTTTCGGCCGATATGATGATGATAATTCGTGATCAGAGACATCAGGGACCTTCAGATATCGATTGTGGAAGCAATTGGTCCAGTAGCTAGCATTGCATGTGACCGCGAGTGATGCTAAGTGCAACTCCAGGCAACCGCTGTCTATCCTTTGGATAGCAGGGTTAATTGTGCCACACGATAAGAGAGAAACAGAGAGTTGGTTAGGTTTTTTTCAGCGCTGGCCCTAGCCCTTAATCAGGGTACAGCGAGATTATCTTTCAGCGCCCTTTTGGGGCGTCCATTAATTACGTGAGGAGATTTTGGAGATTTTACGTACCGGCTGAACCGCTATTTTAACACATCAGATTTTTTTTAAATAGTAGGACATGTAATCAATTTAAAATGAAAACTGTCACGGCTAAGTAGGCTTTCCTAGTTTAGGAGTATTAGTCGACGATTTTAAGATGTGTAGTTGGATTTGTAAAAAAAAAACATAGATTTTACATACGAAATGTTATATTACCAATTGCAAATATTATTTCGTTTTTTAAAATAAACATTTATTTTTTGAAAAGACTACAAAACCCCATTTTGTGCGAGTGCGACTCGCACGTTTCCGTTTTTGTAGTATGAAGTCATACGTAGCTAAATTTTTTTTACATACACAGCATACATACTAATATAGCCTGTAAATTTCATAACCCCTTAGCAGTGGCGAATTAACACGTTTGCCGCCAGTAGGCTATTCAAATTTTAACGCCCCTACCGAACTCTACTATTTGATACCTTAGTACACAATCATAAGCATTGCGTAAGTAGGTATACACAGTAGGCCTGGGCGACCGAGCGATGTTCAGAGACATGTGTACATGTGAACTAAAAATATTATTATTTGAGTGAAAACGAATGAAGTTGAAATAAACCTACAATATTGGAAACAAGTTGAAATGAACAAAAGCCATAAATATATATATATATATATATATATATATATATATATATATATATATATATATATATACATACATATATATATATATATATATATAGTGTAGTAGGCTGGAACTTATTATATATATATATATATATATAATAAGTTCCAGCCTACTACGCCTGCTGATAAGTCCGCCACTGACCCTAAGTATTGCCGCAGTATTACGATATGGCTTACAGTAGCGCAACGCCTTTGATGTCGCACGATGCCGCCACGGCGTAGGAATTAGCAGTACTAGCCTGTTACCAGTGCCCCGCATTCCGCTGCCCCGCAAGTACCCTTCCGTTTCTCTGCGTAAGTACATTCGTTGCACTACTGTAAGCCGCTATATTTTAATACTACATTTTCAGAGCGAGGAGGTGGAATTCTCGTAGCATCCAGCGTAGCACCGTAGCAGCTACAAGTGCAAGCTACGCCGTAGTAAGGACGGAATTCCTCTATAGCCCAAAGTCACAGTATTACAGTATATAGCGGCCTACAGTAGCGCAACGAATGTACTTACGCAGAGCAACGGAAGGGTACTTGCGGGGCAGCGAGCAGTAGGGGCACCCGCCTGGCAAACAACGCGAGACGACGCGTGCATGTTAAAATATTTACAACTTTCTTGTAATGGGGTAGGTACTTCAAGTGTTTTGTGCACCAAGTCGATAACAAAGGAGTTATAATTTCATAGATTTCCCCGTGTCGAGAGGTATTGAAGTTTTCTATTTCTTGGTTACTTAACTACTTATTTAATATCTATGCAGAGAATCCGTCTAGTATTATTAACGTTTTATAGCGTTAAACCCATAGAAATTGGAATAATACCTATAAGCACGTTACACCTAATCCCATAATGAATAAGTAGGCATGGAGTGTCAAGATAAGGTACAAGGTACCCATGCTCCCTACTACCTACTTAGGTAGGTGAGTGAGTACCTACTATCTAACGTAGAGAGTGATCTGAGCTTGAATTCTCGTCGTGATTTTTTTATTATTTTCTTCGTATTTTTTTTAAAATGTCTATGCAAATAGGTAGGTATTCTATCTACTTTTTGAGAACCAATAACAATGTTATACAATAACTAGTGGGTGCCCACGGCTTTGCGCGCGCAGATCCCGTTTATTGGTGTTCCCGTGGGAATTTCCCGATATCCTTTCTAAGCGGTTGCCTCATCATTACAGCTCATATACGTCCCCACCGAGGGGCTCGAGCCTACCCTGAATCAGGGCGATTAGGCCTTAGTCGACCACGCGGGCCCAGTGCGGGTTGGTCGACTTCACACACAACCTTCGAGTTTCTTCGCAGGCGTGTGCAGGTTTCCTCACGATGTTTTTCCTTCACCGTTAAAGCAATCGGTAAGTATGTACGTAAGTTTTGAAAAACTCATTGGTACATTGGCCGTCCAGATTTGAACCCGGTACCTCTGGTTAGATGGACCGAGTCGTTACCGGTTGAGCCACCGACGCTTGCCTACATCTTCATAACTGTCTGTATTCCAAATTTTAGGTTTATACTTTTTTAAAATGGTTTGTTTATATTTTGTATTTTCTTGATTGAGACAAGATAACTACGTATACCTACATGTACTCACGTTAGACTAGGTCACTTGACTCATTTTACTTTATATGTTTAAATAAATAAAAAATAAAATAAATATTCTGGGCCAAATCACACATGGTCATCTGGCCCCAAAGTAGGATTTCCTGTGTTATGGGAGGGAACCAGAGACTGATATACATACTTATATACGTTTAAATACATACATATATAGATATTTAACACCCAGACACAGAGCAAACAAGTCTGCTCATCACACAAATGTTTGCCCTGGGTGGGGATCGAACCCACAACTCTCGTATCAGTAGTCAAGAGCACTAACCACTGAGCCACCGAGTCAGTCAGTCGACTTGGTATTTTGTTGGGGTATTTCAGATTATTTACCTATCTATACGTAATTTAGTAGATAACTTTAACACTAGGGTGCACTTTAATTTCCAAATCATCATCATCATTGGCCACAACATCTTGTCAAATGGTTGTTGCAGCAGCGGCTTCTATCATGTTGGTCTTGGGGCACCACATCTTCGCTTGTGACTATACAGGCCAATGGCGGCGCAACATCGTTTGCAGATGAAACGTTAGTCCAAGGGTAAGTCATTGTCATGACGACGAAATCTCTTCTGTCTGAGTTGGTTAGCCTTGCTTCGTCGCTGGGCCACTTCGGTCGTTCTGTCAAGTGTGCCTCCCAGTTGCCAGGATCGATGTGAAACTCTCCATGTCACGCTTGCAAGAGTCCTTGAATCTCATCATCGGGCGTTCCACTGGTCGTTTTACATACGCATTCTCCCCTAGCATCACTTAACGTGGCAACCTATCCGGCTCCATGCGTTGGACATGTCCAAGCCATCTGAGTCTTCTTTGCTTAATAATTAATGTGATGCTGGTTGTGCCTGTTAACGACAAGACTTTTTCGTTGGTCATTTTGTCCTTCCAACTAGCTCCCAAGATGTTCCGCAAGCTTCGCATGTGAAATGTGTTGAGTTGTCGTTTTTGCTTGGCGTACGTTGTCCTGTCATTTCCAAATACTTCCTTATCCATAAGTATATCAGTTAGTATCTCCTCATGTATATAGTTTACGGATGAACATTTTTAGCCTTGCTTAGGTATTATTTGCGTCACATTAAGAGACCTACCTACCTGTAATTACCAACAACATGCACGAGTTATTATCCTCCCTGTTGTTTCTAAGTAAATAACCAATATCTTACACGATTTTAATACAAAATATTTGACATGTATGTTCAAAATACATCTTAGTGAGAAATATAAACTCCAAACTATTTGGATTTCGCGCCGTGATCCTTTCACGGCTGACAACCCTACAGTAAATTTACGCACACATGCAAAAGTGTAAAAGTGTAGGAACTTAATTCTGGTCCACAGTACGTCGTATCATAGGTGTGCCTACAATTAGAAAAAAAAAGTCATACGACTGCTTGGTCGCGTTGTCGATCACGCTAGTTATTATTCAATGGATTAAATTAAATGTACCATGAATTTCAAAATTTAATAAAATATCAGTAGAACCTAGATGAGTTTAACAGCTAGTAATTGAATTAATTCGCGCTTCGCGTGGAAATTTAAAAAAATCCAGCCTGACTCCTTGTCTACATTACAAAGGAAACTAAAACTAAAAAAAATAATAATGGTTTCATATTGTTACGTTGAGCCATTCTAAACATACAATTTTTTGCATTCCTGCAGGAACCCTTTTTTTTTTGGGATTCACAATGTCCCAGTTTTAGTTCGCGATAAGGGTGTCAACGTGTAAAATTTGATTGTAATATGTCAAGCCGCATTTGCGAGGTGAGCCATTCTATAAATGAATACTTTTGATTTTCCCACGGGATCTCTTGAATTTTCCGGGAAAAAAGTATCCTATATGTTAACCCGGGCTATTAGGAACCACCATACAAAATTTCATCAAAATCGGCCTGGTAGTTTTTGCGTGATGCGCGAACATACAGACAGACAGACAGACAAAAATTCCAAAAGTTGTTGTTTTGGCCTCTGTATCGTTAGTAATGTCCACCACAATTATTATTTTCCAAAAATATTTCATGTACAGACACGGCCCCGTTACAGTTTTATTATATTATAGTTATATAGTTATAGTTATAGTTACAGTAGATAGATAGATATAGTGCAGGTTTCCTCACGATGTTTTTGTCACCGTAAGAGCGTCGGATAAACGTACATACCAGTATGAAATCGATATTCGTATAGATATTGTTAAGTAGCAGCATTCGAACCACGGCCTTCCGGACAGGAGATAGTGGCCCTAACCGTTCTGCCACCGACGCTTTATATGTTATTCAAGATTTAGAAATCCTTACTTATATAATTATAAATGTGAAAATGTGTTTGTTTGTTTGTTACCTATTCACACTTCAACACCTCTACCAATCTTGATGAAATTTGGCATGCAGGTAGCCTGTATCACTGCAAATGAAATTGTCAACTTTATATCTGTGGAAATTATCATAGCCCGATGCAGTTCCTGAGGAAACTAAAACAATACTCTTTGTTCGTTAAATTATTTAAAATCGCAACGAAAAAATGGATTGGTGTGATTTTTAGCACAGAGATGAGTTGGAAAATGATATAATTTACTAATAAGTATATCCTGACATAGTTCCTGCGGGATCTGGGGACAACTGTTTTCTACGCTCGCGCACGTCGGTGGCTTCGCAACGGAGCAACGGATTAAAATTATTTTTTGTATAGAATTTGTTGAGGGGGTGGGAAGTGACAAAGACTGCTAATCCGAAAAGCCCGATACAGTTCCTGAGGTACCTGGAGAAATGTCCACGCTTGCGAGCTGATTGCGGCTCGCGCACCACTCACCCTCAAAAAGAGTCATAAAAGCTATGTCCACGCGGGCGAAGCCGCGGGCAAAAGCTAGTACATATAATAAAACTGTAACGGGGCCGTATCTGTACATGAAATATTTTTGGAAAATAATAACTGTTGTAGACATTACTAACAATGTACGAGTAGAGGCCAAAACAACAACTTTTGGAACTTTTGTCTGTCTGTGTGTCTGTCTGTATGTTCGCGCATCACGCAAAAACTACTAGGCCGATTTTGATGAAATTTTGTATGGTGGTTACTTATAGCCCGGGTTAACATTAGGATACTTATATCCCGGAAAATGGAACTTTTGTCTGTCTGTGTGTCTGTCTGTATGTTCGCGCATCACGCAAAAACTACTAGGCCGATTTTGATGAAATTTTGTAGGGTGGTTACTTATAGCCCGGGTTAACGGAAAATTTAAGAGTTAAGTTAATTTCTGCAGTCTTAGAACAACAATTGTTAAGTTTGATGAATTGATGCCCACCTTAAAATATTAGTGCTCAGTTTTAACTCAAGCTGTATATTGATAACATATTGCTCTCACAATCACTAATATACAGGGTGTAACAAAATTGGTGTAGGACCCGCTAACTGGGGGTTCTACTCATCATACTGAACAACTTTTCCTAAGGAACCCATAGTCAATTATCAAAAAGACCTACACCAATCTTGTTACATACCAGTACTTACTTAGACTTGTTAACAGTCATCATATCAGCCGGAAATCGTCCACTGCTGGACAAAGGCCTCCCCCAAGGATTTCCACGACAACCGATCCTGCGCTTCCCGCATCCATCGGATTTCCGCGATCTTCACCAGGTCGTCGGTTCACCGCGTGGGAGGCCTTCCTAAGCTACGTTTTCCGGTGCGCGGTCGCCATTCGAGAACTTTACTGCCCCATCGGCCATCTGTTAACAGTCACTTATTTCAAATTAGCTGAAAGTTTTACGGGTCTTTCATCGGCCCATAAATGGTCTATGCCACTACCCTTGAGAATAAAAACATATGTGGTAGTTACCTTATTAAAGTACGACAAGTACCGTACAGTTATGGACATGAAAATTCTAGGGGCACAAGTTATTTTTTTTTGGGGACAGCGGAAATCACTTTTTTCTGTCACCACACCATGCGAGAGAATTCAGACGAGGTCCAAAGCCTCGAGCAGCACTGCAACTTGCCTATCGGGGCTATTCATTTCGGAGAGTCCGCCTTTAAACGCCGATTCGAGTACGATTTTAACCGTCTCCGTAGCTCAGAGGCAAAGTTCACTGGCTTTAAACAGGAGGTCGCGGGTTCGATTCCCGGCGGGGTCAATTGTAAGACTCGGTTTGGTTGGTGGTAGGGCATTTTCTAAGCCCGCGCCTGGCTAGCTACCACCATCTTATCTAAATCTTGCCGCCAAATATCAATGTTGATATCATTGGTGTGTTCCGGCATGAAGATAAGATAGCCAGTTCCCCATTGCGTTGGGGAATCTTGGTAAGCCCGCTTCCATCTTCGGCAATATCGTCACTTACCACCAGGTGAGATGTTGTCAAGGGTTTACCAATTGTGAATAAAAATATAAATAAAAAAAAAGTCCCTCAGGAGCTTCACCACGCATGAACGCTTTTTCCCCCTTCTCTCCGCCGCAGTCCGATGAAATAAAAAAGCATGGACTTAATAACTAAGCCGAGGTCCGTGTCCACCTGGGCGTCCTTAGGCAGTTGCATCTTTTTGCTTTGCACTAGGTTGAGTGCCCTCCGCACTCGCCTCCCCTGTCCGGCGAAGTTGTAAAGGCCCCCACGGCCAACAACAAGATTGTCCTTTCGAAAAAAAAAATGGACTTAATACCTTTTAGATCTGAATCACTGTTATATATGTCTAAGAATAAGAAACGAAATAAAATTTATTGGATTTGACAGTTTGATACTAATGCGACTGCTCTTTCTTACGGATTACTCTGTGACTGGATTGCTTGTAAGAAACTAAATAAATTCTATTTGATTTGATAAAGGCGAACGATTGCTCTTTTTTATGTAGAGGTCCCGAGTTCAAATCCGGACGGCCAATGTACGAATGAGTATTTTGAAACTTACGTACCTACTCAAAATTTACTGATTGCTTTTTAGCGGTGAAAGGAAACATCGTGAGGAAACCTTATCATTACAGATGTGTAGGTCGCGTTGCACACGTCCATAGGTGTAATCTAAATACTCTACACGTGACCGTGGGTGATGTTGAGTGCAACACCAGACAACCGCCATCTATTCCTTGGATAGGAGGGTTAATTGTGCCACACGATCAGAAAGAAAGAAGATTTGTATTTATTTGGGTAAATTATATCATTACGTATCTTTATCTCTACTGTAGTTGTGGTCACTTTCCTTTATATTGTATTCCTTTTAAGGGTTCCGTAGTCAAATGAAAAAAAACGGAACCCTTATGGATTCGTCATGTCTGTCTGTCTGTTTGTCCGTCCGTATGTCACAGCCACTTTTTTCTGAAACTATAAGAACTATACTGTTGAAACTTGGTAAGTAGATGTAACCTGTGAACCGCATTAAGATTTTCATACAAAAATAGAAAAAAAAAACCAATAAATTTTGGGGGTTCCCCATACTTAGAACTGAAACTCAAATATTTTTTTTCATGAAACGCATACGTGTGATGTATCTATGGATAGGACTTCAAAAATGATATTGAGGTTTCTAATATAATTTTTTTCTAAACTGAATAGTTTGCGCGAGAGACACTTCCAAAGTGGTAAAATGTGTGTCCCTCCCCTGTAACTTCTCAAATAAGAGAATGATAAAACTAAAAAAAATACATGATGTACATTACCATGCAAACTTCTACTGAAAATTGGTTTGAACGAGATCTAGTAAGCAGTTTATTTAATTCGTCATAAATCGTAAACCGCAATTTAACTTTCATTCAATCAAGTCAAATATAAAAATAATAATAAAAAAAAATATAATTTCATAAACATAAACCTTATGCATAAACCGTGAACCATTACTTTCTAATAATAAATCTGTAATAGGTGCCTACGTTAATAATAATTATAATTCGCGCGGGGGCAGGTCCCCGACTGCGCTTACCCGAGCGGGCAGACACGTGAGGGCAGACGTCGTTGAGTTGCTGGCGGAGAATTGACTGTGAGGTGTATCGTGCATGGGAGATATTTTTTTAATTATAAAGTTAAGTATGTCCTTAAATCTGTCATACTCGTTTATGTTTCTAAGGTTTCGTAACCAAATGTGTTTCGGCACGGAACCCTTAACGCGCGAGTCGGGGTCGCACTTGACCGGTTTTTTTACTTGCTCTCTATTTTTTCTTTTATCTTGAAGTACTATTGGTTTATTTCAGTTTTTTTTAAAATTTTACAATTTGTATAAATATCGTTAATCAAATACTCCACGCGGACGAAGTCGCGGGCACAGCTAGTAGGAAATAAACTAAACAGTATTTGTTTTCAAATAATGGACTTTATTTCCCTGGCTCTAGTTTCAAGCAAGGGAATAGGGGTGTTCTTCGTCTGCCACAACCATTCGTCCACAGCGCGTTGAATACAGCCACTTAATTTTTTTTAATAACTCCGAAAATTGCTAAAATTGATCCTGGCGCCAGCTAATGCGTAATTTATTACACTCATATGGGGATTTGTTATCTTGTACCAAATGTGGAGTTTCTCGTCAACCTAACAAGGAATGGTACCCAACTTTCCGACTCCGATTTGATTTATTTTGATATATGTTAAAGAGTAGTCTAAAATAACGGACACGTATTTTTTTTAGCTGCCCAAAATCAACCTTTTAGGAGAAAATGGCCTTCACAGTACTGAAAATTGACCAAACCACACTCATTTTTATATAAAAAGATGAATTTGTATATAAAAAATATATATGTATATAAAAATGAGTTTGTGGTGAAATGACAAAACACGTCCCCATTCTTTATTCATGTTCTCCAACATATAACG
Source organism: Coleophora flavipennella (assembly GCA_947284805.1). Taxonomy (NCBI): domain Eukaryota; kingdom Metazoa; phylum Arthropoda; class Insecta; order Lepidoptera; family Coleophoridae; genus Coleophora; species Coleophora flavipennella. The sequence goes on from OX369308.1 coordinate 7,211,190, forward strand.
AAACCAGTAATTAATTATCCATTTTTTTGAACAAATCTCTTCTCAGGAATTAGAAGGTTTGGTCAATTTTCAGTACTTTGAAGGCCATTTTCTCCTAACAGGTTAAGTATGGGCAGCTAAAAAAAAATACGTGTACGTTATTTTTGACTATTCTATAACATATATCAAAATAAATCAAATCGGATTCGGACAGTTGGGTACCCTTCCTTGTAAGTGTTGTCTTAAAGAGTTTTTTTAAAGCTGCTCTTTATCTCCAAATTCTATGGAACGAAATTTATGGGTTCTTCGGAACTACTTGGGACTAAACATTGAATAGCTGACAGACTTGTTTAATTTATGCGAAACATATCTAAAATTCAATGAGCCCCAAAAAAAAAGTAAGGGTGCCTTGTTTTCCGATACTGACTGTTAAATAGGTATGGTGTACCATCACAGGGTCTGTATTGAAGGTACCTTCAGTCTGCATTATACGTTGCTGTTGCTAAGATCGTGTCTCATTAAAATAAATCATAAATAACCTACTAATTAAGCATTTCTCAATATTGAACCATTATCGAGTTACTAAACTGTATCTTAAAACTTTCACTTCAAATCGCTCCTCGAAGTACAACTCACCAATTTTTTTTCTCGCGTTGTACGCAATGTTCACGGTAAGCTTTCGCGAAACGTGAGTGAGGTACAGATTGCCACGTCATTATTCTTGATGACGCGTCCGTCCGTGGCCTACAGTGAGCGTTTGGTGAGGCTGCCGGCTGACTGGGAGCAAAAACGAACAGTACGAGTAGTAAGAGAGTTGTGGGAAGTCCGACTGTGAATCTATTTCTAATTCACTTACGGTCTGTGACTGGGCACGCGGCACGTACCTTCAAGAACATTACAAACCACGGGAGGAAGCGCTCCAAGGTCAGTCATACATGAGGCACAGTCTAATGGATTCTAAGACTGTGCCTGTATAGTTCTTTATAGGGATTCAAGGATTACTAGTAGTTCTGAATTCAGATAAATTATACCGGTTTTGAACAGTTTTATATAATGAAGCGCGCGATTTACCTTTAGGCAAGTAACAATCTACTTACCACTTCCTGTTTGCTCATACCTGCCGCCAAGCAGCGTGCTGCTTTTCGCTCCAATGAAGGATTTAGTTCGCTCCGATGAAGGATTTAGATCGCTCCGATGAAGGATTTAGCTCGCTCCGATGAAGGATTTAGAGTTTGTGAACTTAAAATCCACTTCATGGGAAAGTTTAGTGGGTAGGCACAGCTTACAACTGTGAGTCCCACATAACCAGCACAGCCGGTTGCATTGGTATGCATGAGCATTGACCTCCTCCCCCCTTCGTTCAGAGGATAAAAAAAGCGTTCTGCTTTCTGGGTGGAGCGAGGTAGCCAGCCCGAATACCGGCATACTCGTACAAGGTATTCCATCTTACCCTTCAAGGATCTGCAAATACACTGATTGCGGCAGCATTGTGCTATACATTTAAACACTAAATACTTATTTACATTTATAAATAACGAAGTGTAATGATAAAAGTGTCTGTAAGTATTTTTTCCGCTTAGGGCTTGTAAGTCTGATTGACAAACGCCTTCATAAAAGGTAATAGCCAAAACTCTGAAATAATATTGCCTTACACAAAATGGCAGGCGTATTTTTAGGAACTTACACTCCATGGAATTCGAAGCATATTTTAATGGTAGCAATAGACAACACAATAAATAAGTTTCTTGTTGCTACTAAATTGGCATATCCAAGAAAAAAAAAAACCTCTTCAATAATAATATATTTAATTTACTCAACTTGCGCTTTTAATTCGGAGACGTGCCAAAGCTTTGTTGTCTTAAAGATGTGATAAAACTGTGCGTGCAAATATAAAGGTGAATTAATATTTTCTGAGAAATTAGAGTTTTTGTTATTTATAAATATCGTGAAATGTATGAACTTTGGAGTCAATTTTCTCTGTAACTTACAGAATTGCCACGCTGGAATTTTGCTGAGGTATCAAGCATTTTATAAGTAATAACGCATCGCTTGCTTAGCTTCACTCAAAATTTTGAATATTATCAGCCGAAAGACGTCCACTGATGGATAAGTCTCCTTCAAGGATTTCCACGATGGCCGGTCCTGCGCTGCCCGTTTCCAGCGGCTTCCTGCTTCCTTGTCGTCGGTCAACCGTGTGAGGCCTGCCTACATTACGTCTTCTGGTGCGCGGTCGCCACTCGATTATTTAACTACCCCAACGGCCATCTGTTCTATCTATGAGCCCTGTGCCCTGCCCACTACCACTTAAGTTAAGTCCATTAGCTTCCCATCAGTTGGTCGCCGGTTCGATTCTCGGCGGAGTGTAACTTTGTAAGACTCCGCTTGATTGGTGAAAGTGCATTTTTTAAGCCCGCCTGGCTAGATACCACCATTTTATATATGTCTTGTCGCCAAACATCAATGTTAATAACATTGAATTTTTATTATTATTTACAATTGGTTAGCCCTTGGCATTATCTTACCTGATTGTAGGTAAGTGACGATGATGCCGAAGATGGAAGCGAGCTTACCAAGATTCCCCAACGCAATGGGGATCTGGCTATCCCATCTTCAAGCCAAAACACATCACATTAGCATCATCAAGCCAAAACACATCAATGCTAATAACATTAGCATCTTCAAGCCAAAACACATCAATTGGGTTCCTTGGAGAACTTATTTTAAGGTTCATTCCAGACAGACGGACGGACAAACGGACAGCGTATTCTTAGTAATAGGGTCACAATATTTGGTACGGAACCCTAATTATCTAAGGGTAGGCTCGAGCCCCACCGAGGGGACGTATATGAGCTGATATAATAATAAATAATTATCTAATACGGAACTGCAAAAATGTCTGCTTTTATATGCATTGTATTTTTTTCAAGGCGATAAATCTGAATAACGAACCTTCGAAAGCAAGATGGGAGGAAAGTTTTCGGGACCGAATTTTGCGAGTTCTTTCAGATTTGAGCGAAATATTTACATATTTGGCGATTGTGTGTACAGAACATTCGAAGTCGTTTGCAAAAGTTTGCTAAATAAATATACATGATTTGGTTAACCCTGTCAACGCTTCGAAATTCAAAGATTGAACTTTATTGCCACAGATACAGTTAATATTTATTCTTTTATAGTCAATTCTTTTTCAACCTTTCGACTTTTAAAAATGAGGAGGTTCTCAATTCGACTGTATGTTTTTTTAAGTGTGTTACCTCAGAACTTTTGACTGGGTGACCCGATTTCTATGATTCTTTTTTTATTTGAAAGCTAGCGCTTCCCGTGTGGTCCCGTATACTTTTTATCAAAATCGGTGTAGTACTTTATTAGAAAAATTAACAAAAACCAAAAATAATAATGCAAAAACTAACTGAGTTGTTGCGATGGAAGTAGTTTTTAACGTGTTTAGCGTTTTTAGTTATCAATGCTTGTAGTCACTACTATAATATAATACGAGTAGTTTTTTACTTATGAAATTGCTGATTCAGTTTTTGAAGTTCAATGCCAATTAATAATGAACATAAAAAAATATTGTTTTTTATTATTGACCTTATGGTGACACTACTTATGGTCTTTTATTAGTAACTAGTGTCTTGTCTTTCATGTTCCGATCCCCTGAGCTACGTCTTCTGGTGCGCGGTCGCCACTCGATAATTTGACTGCCCCAACGGCCATCTGTTCTTTGAGCCCTGTGCCATGCCCACTACCACTTAAGTTAACCAGCTCCGTGGAGTAATAGTTAAGTCCATTAACTTCCCATCAGGAGGTCGCGAGTTATCTATGTACCATTGAATGGAACAAAGACTTTGTCTTAGTGGTCAGATGGGGCAATTTTTTAAACGAGTAGTTTTCTTTAATTTTCCTGAAATAGACGAAATCCTAGGCGGCGTATTCTCAAATATGACATTAGTAACGAAGAAACTGCTGCAATAACACTAGAGCTTTAAAATTAAAGATGTACATTTTTTGCCTCTGAATAAAGACCTCTGAATATCCAACGACACCTAACACCATGAGACACGAGAAAAAAATCATCCCCACTTTACGTAGTAAGGTGTGCAAAAAATATATATTTAAAAAAAAATGTACCGCTTCGTCGGCGTGATCAATACATACACCCATGTTAAATTATCTAGTGTTTGTTGAGAATACTTGTGAGGTACCTGCACAAACGTGTGAGGAGTTGAAATATAGTTGAGTCATTACAACTATAGCCATACCATCGCTGTACCTCAAGGAGTCAAGGCAGACTAATACCTTAGGACAGGGATAGACCGTTAACAAGTACTAAGTACTTTACCAAAGTAGGCGTCCTACTTAAGTTTTTACTCAGAACTAAAAGCTCCTGTGGAGCTACCGTACATTATAACTTCGTACATTTATGAAAATCACAAATTAAAAGAAAGTAGGTGAACTACTTGAGTAGGTAAGCGTCGGGGTGGCTCATCCGGTAACGACTCGGTCCTCGTAACCAGAGGTACCGGGTTCAAATCCGGACGGCCAATGTACCAATGAGTTTTTCGAAACTTACATTCTTACTCACCGATTGCTTTAACGGTGAAGGAAAACATCGTGAGGAAACCTGCACACACCTGCGAAGAAACTCGAAGGTTGTGTGTGAAGTCGACCAACCCGCACAGGGCCCGCGTGGTCGACTAAGGCCCGATCGCCCTAATTCAGGGTAGGCTCGAGCCCCTCGGTGGGGACGTATATGAGCTGATATGATGATGAAACACTTAAGTTGGTTCTAAGACCTGCGATTGTGTATTACAGTTACTGTAAATTATGTTATGACAGATAAAGAGCTATGGTCAGTAACATTTGAAAGTGAAATTATCTTTACATCAATACTCTGCCTGGCTCCTGGTGAAACTTTGTGTTAAAGTGTACTGTCCTTAAAACAGAGTAAAGCCAAAGACAGTGGTGCCAACAGTCAGTTGGATCGCTAAGCGCAATGAACAATGTACCAACACAGATCGCATGTCACTGTGACATCCACGCGAATCGTAGACGCGTACCACAGATGAACCAAAGCGAAATGACGTATAAACCAGATGTTCGACAAGTTCTACGCCGCCGGTCTACCCCAAACATGTCATCACCAGTAGTATATATTTGATTAGTTTGATTGCAATACTATGACAGCTGTCTACTTACTTGATTTAAAATGAATTCTTACCCGACCCAGCAAAACCGAGTTATGTTTCCTTTTAAACTTTAATTTGTCATGACTTACTATAATATATATTGGATATTTATTGATAAATATATGACGTTTGAGTGTACTGTTTCATTTATTGTTCGTAAAAATATAAATAATACATAAAAATCCGGGTACGTTTCATACGGTCGCTTTTTAGTTTCGAGCAACGAAGGAGTGAACAAGGTATTGTGATGGCAAAAAAAAATCAAGTTAAAATTAAAACTTAATTTTTTTTTGACTTACACTAATAGAGTTTAAAATTTAAAAAAATGTGAAATGAAGTTCAGATTGTAATGGGGATCGATTGTATTACACTAATAGAGTTTAAAATTTAAAAACATGTGAAATGAAGTTCAGATTTTAATGGGGATCGATTGTATTACACTGATAGAGTTTAAAATACAATAAAATGTGAAATGAAGTTCAGATTTTAATGGGGATCGATTGTCTTAAACTAATAGTTTAAAATTAAAAAAATTGAAATGAAGTTCAGATTTTATTGGGGATTGATTGTCTTACACTAAAAGTTTAAAATTTAATAACAAATGTGTATGTGTGTGTGTGTGTGCGTCTGTACGTCCGTACGGTGCTCTAGTTACCTAACTACTGTACGGATTTCGGTGAAATTCGGGTAAGATCAATTTACTTTTATATCTTCAGGCGTTTTTTTTAAATTTTCCGTATCTTCAATTTTTAGGGTTGCCACCATAGCAAAAAAAAAATTGATTACTTTTTTACTCAAAAATGGCTAACGATTTTGATGAAACTCGGTATGTGACTATAACAACTGTATATAGCCTACATTACGTGGTAATCCGTTGTTCTAACAAAATTGGAATAAGGTACCTCCCATACGATAACAGGTTGTTCGCTACTTTTACTCAAAAAGCGCTGCACTTTGTGAATAATTAGGATTTAATAAAGTCTACACTGCAGTGGGTACTTCATTATTCCAGGAAAACCTGAGTAAGGTGCCTCTCATACAAACCCAAATTATTTGTATTTTTTTTTTGAATCTGCTATACCTACTCGTAGTTTTATTCTTTGCTACTAAGTGAGTGTAATGTTTATTGTTGATTTGTGTAAGCCCAACTACGACAGACGGTGAAGGCTACACGAGAAATTATACACAGCGTGGTTGTACAATTTATTCTCTAATGAGTTGCGCGAGGCTAGTCTGTGTCATAGTGATAGATTTAATTAATTGCCGCCTCGGCGCGCCCTCCTTACCGCGTCGTTTAAATGAGAGAAGGTCTTGCAGGGCAAGCGCAATAATTAAATAATATTGTAACGCGGTATCGCTGCTATATAATCTTCTCTCATTCGACCTTAAGATAAGAGAAATATCCTTTATTGCACACCAAATATACAAAAATGAAAAAACTTATTAACTAGGCAAAATAAACAATGATATGCAAGGGCGGACTTAATATCGCTTTAAGCGATTTCTTCCAGCCAACCTTTGGTGAATGGAGGAGACGAGAAAGTGGAACGATAGCGGGTGGGTGCAAGTGTAACTAAAAATTAATAGTTAACTTATTAATAGACCTTCTTTTCATTCCATAAATTTTTTTTTTCGCGCATGCGCTGTCAATATCATTCAAAAATCAAAATCCGAATCATATTCAATCTTCAATATTTTCACTACTAATTGGATATAAATAACAACATTTGTAGGTTAAAATAATGTAAAATAACAGAAACAGATACTCTCTTAAAAGACCTCTTTCAAGACTCATGTCAAAAAAGTTTTGTGCTATAGAGGATATTATAAAATAATAGATTATGTAAATGACAAAGATATATTATGTTCATTCTATAACAAATACTTAAAATATAACATTACCTGAGACTGTAATCTGAATCATGACATTATTTGTAATATATATATATTTGAAATAAATTGTTTTGAATTTTGAACCCATATCGGGTAAGTCATACATCATTTATATTTATAATTAGTTGGGGTGTTGGCCATTTAATGTGTATTACTTTTCTAATTCTTGTGTATTTACTTTTTAGATCTTAAATTTCATCCTACATTTCCACAATTATCATCAACCGTTAAACTGTAAGCAGGCATCTTCTTTCAAACCCGCGCCCTATCTACCAACCGTACCTACGAAGTCGTGTTACAATATACAGGCTGTAACATAAAGGTGTGGTTATACTTTAAGGTGGGCTTGTACTTATCAAACTGAAACACTTTTGTTCTGCAACTTTGCTAAAATCGCAATTTTTTTTTAATTTTTCGTACAAATCGGTCAGCTGATTAAACGGTTTTGTATGAAAAATCCAATAAAAATTTCGCGATTTCAGTAAAGTTGCAGAATAAGAGTTTCTCAGTTTGATGAGTACAAGCCCACCTTAAAGTATCACCACACCTTTATGTTACATCCTTTATATTGAAACTGAATAAAAATATTAAGAAAAAAGGAACACGAAAACAGATTTAAAGTCAAAAAAATTGAAAATATCGTAACAAAAACAATTAAAAAGGAAATAATATAAAAACAATTCGTAAATGAACTAAATACATAAATAGTTTGACTTTGTCACATCTACCTGTATCCATCTTTTGGAAAGTAAAATAAAGGTATTATGCTATGACTTGGTTTATTAAGTTCACAGTGTCGCAATGCACACAAAATTTACAAAAGTTATTACATTCACAGTACAACTACTTTGTTCTCTCTTAAAAACAACGTAGTAACCCGCAGACTATTGACGACGATCACGAAATAAGTTGTACCTGGAAAGAAATGGAGAGATTGCTTGTGATTTGTCACAGAATAATAACAATAATAAGCCAGTTTTCGCATCAAACACAGGAAGATTCCTTCCAATAAGCCTGATATCGTGTTGGTGGATCGGACGCAGTCAAGGGTGTTTTTGGTGGATGACACTATCCCATTTGTCGAAAACCTCGTGTAGGCTGTTTTTTTATTTTTTATTAACAATTGGTAAACCCTTGACAACATCTCACCTGGTGGTAAGTGACGATGTTGCCGAAGATGGAAGCGGGCTTACCAAGATTCCCCAACGCAATGGGGAACTGGCTATCTTATCTTCATGCCGGAACACACCAATGATATCAACATTGATATTTGGCGGCAAGACTTAGATAAGATGGTGGTAGCTAGCCAGGCGGGCTTAGAAAATGCCCTACCACCAACCAAACCGAGTCTTACAATTGACCCCGCCGGGAATCGAACCCGCGACCTCCTGTGTAAAGCCAGTGAACTTTGCCTCTGAGCTACGGAGGTGGTTAAATGTGGCAGATGCCGAAAATAAAACCAAATACCTGGATCTGGCGCGCGAAGTTACTGACATGCGGCAAGTGGAATCCACCTAAATCATCCCCGTAGTCTTAACTGTGACCGGGCTAATCCCAGCCGACCTTGAACGACATCTAAGGCGTCTGGAACTCCGAGGCAGACCTATTATTGCGGCAATGCAGAAAGCAGCCCTCCTCAATAATGCCCGGATAGTTCGACGCTTTCTCTCCCCGTCGCACTGAACTCCAGCCGACTGTGCTCCCGCTGGAGGTGCTCCTGCCACTTCGCCTCGTGCCAAGTGAGCAGAGTAGCTTAAGTTTTACATTAAATAATATTAAATTAACCGTTTATCGACACAAAAATTACAAAGTAGCACATTCATTCTACAATTCAATGTATAGATACGCTAATACTCTTTATTATACTGTGGTATAGACCAGACGGAAAACTTATATGTAGTACTACATATATTTTCTTAAGTTACAGGAAAAAGATACAAGTCAGGTCCAGAAAAATCAAGAAGAGAATTATTCCCTAATTGATTTCCTACTCATAATTATGAACATTTTCTTCGATACGAATTATATTACATGGGTCTTCCAGCTTCCATTGAATTTTGACGATCCTGTAATCACGTATTTCCTGTCTTTAAAAAAAATGAAAAGCGAATATTACATAGCGTGTTTGAGTCAAAGTACTTACACAGTATATTAGCGATTATCAAGAACAGCATCGTGAGACCGACTGTCAGGCAATCTCCATGTACAGCTGCGCAATAGCATCCTAATACCGCGAAAAGGACCGAAACAACGACGCAGTATACAATGGCGCCCCACTGGTATACTTCGAGCAGCTTTGGAAAGTTCTGGAAAGAAAATTAATAATAGGACGGGGAAAAAGTTTCTTCGCATTTTGTATGTATACTGGTACATTTGTAATCATATCTCTTTGTATGTATTTTTATATAATATAAATACATATTATTTGTTATATATATATATATATATATATATATATATATATATAACAATCCCCGACTTAATATTTTAATACTTACTTACCAAAAAAGCTTTGTAACTTTTTGCGTAAAAATTTAAACGTATTCAACAGCACCCCGCCCAATGGTAAGTGACGATTCTACCAAGGATGTATCACATAAGCTCAAATACTTTTCCCCGGTAAATCTGCTAAACCCTGCTGGAATAGACGAATTAATTAAAAATTAAAAACTTTTTTGTCAGTCGTCGGGATCAAGATGAATCTAAAGGCACCTCCCAATCCATCAAGCCGTTTAGGCTACAGAGCATGCCAAACAAATATACATGCATGTAAACACTCGAAAAACATAACCCTACTTCTAGCGCAGTCGCGTAAAAATATGACTGCATCAAAAATAAATTATGAAATATTACACAGGAAAAGTGCAGATTTTTTGAAATTTCAAAAACCTTAGTTATTTTGTATTCCATCAATAATATTTTTTTCTTATTTTTAAGGTTCAGTACCTAAAAATGAGCACTTCCTTGCCCGTCTGTCTGTCTGTCTGTCAAGATCCTTTTTCAAAGAAACGTATGGAGGTATGAAGTTGAAATTAGTATATGACCTGATATGATGATGATGAGGCTGAAAAGTTATCATGTCACCCCGTTACTATTTCTAACATTTTAGAGCACATTCATGTTTTTTAAATTGACTACTAGTAGCCTAGCCTATTCTCGAAATTTTTTTAAAAACTAATTTCCACACTCGTGACCCACTTTTCAATGTGGCTCACACACCGCAATCCCTCAGAGACATCCATAAAAAGGAAATCACTGATTTGTTTGAAAAAACCATTAGTTTTCCTGAAAACCGTCGGAAAATCCGTACGGTAGTTTAAAAGTTTATCGCGTTCAGGCAGACGAGGCAAGGGGGCTTTGTTTTAATATAAAAGTTGTTAACAAAAGTTCAACTGTTTCATGAGTAGGGTTTCAGGTTGTTTCGAAATAATGATCTGCTGGAACCCGGTATATTTGGGTATGCAGACGATAGCACGGTTACGGAGAGATACTTGTCTAGTGCTCGAGCTAGGGGTCCGGATATACTATCCCAGACAGAGGCCATGAATCGTACTTTCCGAGATGAATCAATCCAGATCTCCGACCATCTTGGCCTAGATCTAACATCCGATCTTAATTTCGGGAAATACATTTAATCCAAGGCAAAAACGGCTGCCAAAAAGCTTGGTATTCTCTCGAAGGTGAGACTTTACTTCACACCAGAATAGCTTCTAATATTATACCAAGCTCAAGTTCGGTCATGTATGGAGTACTGCTCTCACTTATGGGACGGATCGGCTCGTTACCAGCTACATGCCTTGGATTCTGTCAACCGTCGCGCCAGGCGACTCATTGGCGACGAGGAACTTGTATCGAACAGGCTCCAAAGCCTCGAGCATCGCCGCAAAGTCGCATGTCTATCGGTGTTCTACCAGGATTCATTGCGGAGAGTGTGCCCTAGAGCTTCACGACCTCATTCCTCCCTCTCCATTTCAATACCGGACGATCAGGAGCGGAGGGCGATTGCACCCCTTTGTCGTTAATGTTCCACCTTTACGCACGAAGCGTTTTGCTTCTTCGTTCATTATGCGAACGGCCCAGGAGTGGAATCCTTACCGGTGTCTTTATTCCCCGATTCGTATAATTTAGGAAACTTTAAGACGAGAGTGAATAGGCATTCTTTGAGCTTGCGTGTTACATCCTCGGCTGCATCGGCACTTACCATCAGGTGAGGTGCAGCCAAGCGCACTCAAATTTTTAATAATAAAAAAAATACTACCCCTTACATGACACTGTCACTGTTTTTCGTGTTGACCACATTTGGCTGGATGTCATAAAAAGAAAGATGATAAACTCACACACAAAGCTCCAACAAGCAGCATTACACTGATGATGCAGAGGAGTATGGAAATGATGCCCAGCATCATGTGGACCGTCTTCTCCAGTCCCAAGCTCTTGTAATCAGACATGCTGGTCAGCTGCCATATTCCTGGAGTGTGATTGATGTTCGGCGCCAGGAAGAGTCCTATGATCTTGTGGGGAAAACATGGTATTTGTGTATGAAGTGCAGAGCAAGGAAGGTCTATACCTGCACTATACCTATCTACACCAAGCAGTGCACTTTGTTCTGCCAGCTGGGACGTATTAGCAAGCATGATTACTAGCATACAAGATAGCAAGCACGATTCCCGTCATACGAGATAGCAAGCATGCTTCCCAGCATACTAGATAGCAAGCACGATTCCCAGCATACGAGATAGCACGCGCAATTTCCAAAATACAATATAGCAAGCATGATTTCCGGCATATGAGATAGCACGCGCGATTACCAGAATATGAGATAGCAAGCACGATTCCCAGCATACGAGTACGAGGAATTTCTCTAGCTCTCAAGGATTGGAAAAGCATTAATCACTTCAGGGTCATTTTTAACCTTTTTTCTATGAAATTACTAGTTTAACGTCTCTTTGATGTTTTTTTACTAAAAAAAGAGCCACGGTAGCTCAAGGGTAACGACTTGATCCTCTTAAACAGAGGCCCAGGGTTCAAATCCTGACGGCATATGCACCAATGAGTGGTTTTACAATTACCTTGACCGATTGCTTTAACGGTGAAGGAAAACATCGCTGAGGAAACCTGTATAACTGGTTCTAGATGAAGATATATGAAGGTCGCGTTGCACACGTCTGTAGGTGTAAATAAAAATACCCTAGATACGCGACCGTGGATGATGCTGTAAAGTATGATGTATAGCACGGTTAATTATGCCACACCTTAAGAGTAGGGATATGGAGAGATTTTTTAAAATTGTGAACATGGTAAAATACTATGAGACTACTGTCACATATAAAGAACGTAAAAAAAAGGTCCAGGACCCGTTAACTGGGATTTCTACTCATTATAATGAACAAATTTTGTTCTATGATTTTGCTGAAATCGCAAAAAAAAGTAACTCTTCATATAAATCGATCAGCTGATCGGCCAATTTTGTACATTTTTTTATGGAGGTTTTAAATGTTTTCTAGAATTGTCTATGGATTCCTCGGGACAATTTGTCCAGTATGATGAGTAGAAACCCCAGTTAACGGGGCCTACACCAATTTTTATATATTCTGTATAAGGTCATGAAATATCTGAAAATAATTTAAAGGGGTGTTCAGCTCATGAAACTGAATAACTTTCCTGAAGGAATCTATACTCAATTAGCAAAACAATTTTTGGTCTTGTACGTCAGTTTTATAAAAAAAATGCGAATTTTGGGGAAAGTTGTTCAGTTTCATGAGCTGAATACCCTTTACATTATTTTCAAGTACTTCAAAGGGATACAGACATATTCATCCTTTGTCTCCATCTTTTCTTGGTGTTGTTACCAGGAAGTTATGTGTGCCTTGCTGATCCTAGAGGGAAGATGGACTTTTTGATGCAGGAAGTGTCGTTAACAACAACTGGTGGGGCACGGGGCTATTCCCAAACTCGGGAAAGTTAGACCTTACTCCACACACAGGGGCCCAGTCCGGGTTGGTGGAGTTTGTAGGGCTAGCAATTTTTTTTTCTGACACGGCTTAACCAACCACACCCTTTCACCACACACATTTCAAAAAACGAATGACGGAACAAACAAAATGGCGATGAAATCCTACACCAAAGTATATATATTAGTACTAACATACAGTATGGACACTCTCCCTGCCGCTCTCTAGATTGCGACCTCACCCACTCGTCACCCAGATTGATACAGATTGGTTACAGTTTGGTTGTCGAATGTATAGGATTTCGCCGCCATTTTGTTTGTTCCGTCATTTGTTCTTTGAAATGTCATTTCTGGCCCGTTGTATGAAGTGTCCAGGGTGTGCCTATACGTTCGACAACCAAACTGTAACCAATATGAATCAATCTGGGAGGCGAGGGGGTGAGGTCGGACTCTAAAGAGCGACAGGGAGTGTCCATTCTGTATGTTAGTACTTACTACTATATATACTTTGGCCTAACGCTTGCCATCTAGTGATACTTGTAACAACCGGCAGCAGTTACTTAACGTGCCAAAGGGAAAATGCCACTAACATTCAAACTCATCCAGTAAATGACTGTGCTGCGGGTCTGTTAACCTGTTTGACCGTAGTGTGCGTAGTTGTTATCAATAACATAAATTCCGTCAATTTTTTCCACTATTCACAACTGAAAATAATCTCTACATATAAAAGAGATCAGCAAGACATGCAACTTGCAGATTCAGAGAAATTCATTCATCTACGATGAACTTGTGTGATTGATTACACACTAATTACTCGGTCCTGAATCTTTCAGGGTTTAAAGACGTGTGCGTACCCTGATTGTACCTTAAGGCGACGCATTGGAAATTTTGGTCGCAGGGATCTCGATTTTTCTCAGCAATAACATAACATAATATGAAAGTGATATTTTGTAACCTGATTCTTCATATCTATGACTTCATTTTTTCAGTTGCAGAAACACAATTTGTTAACATTTATAACAGAAATTTTTGTATTAAAAAAACACTAATTACTCGGTCCTGAATCTTTCAGGGTTTAAAGACGTGTGCGTACCCTGATTGTACCTTAAGGCGACGCATTGGAAATTTTGGTCGCAGGGATCTCGATTTTTCTCAGCAATAACATAACATAATATGAAAGTGATATTTTGTAACCTGATTCTTCATATCTATGACTTCATTTTTTCAGTTGCAGAAACACAATTTGTTAACATTTATAACAGAAATTTTTGTATTAAAAAAACCAAGAAAGAAGAAAAGATTTGCATTCTACAGGCAAACCAGACCAATTTAAACCACTTAACTTTCTAAGTCGATTAGTCTAAACACACACTTCAATGTTCTTGTTAGATTTTTTTAAAAGTGATGTCGTTTTTAATTGAAACGAAAAAACATACAGAAAGTGCTATTAAGTGAACTAACAAATTCTATGGATATTTATAATCTGCAATAAAAATTGATATGATTAGATTAAATTTTTGTGGTTATTTTCTTTACTCTTTACACGTAAAAAAACCAGAGACAACTGTTCCAATCAACGCCTCGCCTTAAGAAGTACACATTAGAGGCAGCCTCAGCCCCGGAGTGAGCAGCCTCGCCACGCACGGCTCGCGCTGATTGTGCTTCGCTCTTATTCGGAGCCAACGCGCTAAGGTGTCGTGGCTCGCGCCGATCGCAGCATGAGCCATAAGGTTGAGGCCTTGTTGAGGCATGTGCATAGCAAACCATACCTCGGGCTGAGTGAGTCCACATTAGAGCAAATTTACAGATGCATTCTGCCTCAGGCCGAAGCTGCCTCTAAAAGTGGCTCACGCATGGCTCGCAGAACTGATATCAAATCTCAAGTGGCAATAATGGCCACGGCCCCCTAATCGGTAAAACTGATAATCTAGGTAGAAGCTTGCAGAAAGCTGATGGAGGTATGAGTGAGACTCACAATCATGTCTTCCGAAGATAATTGGATGATGTAAGTACTTACAAATGACACCATGGAAATGAGGACAGTCCCAGCTCTTAGGAAGCAGCAGAAACAACAGCTGATGACTGTCGGCAGTCTGTCCAAGCACGTCATTTTGTTTACGGCTGTGAAGCTGGAATAAGACAATAGAGTATTTTCTAGTATCAAAAATAAATTACTTACAAAACATTACCCAGCAAATGTAAGGTAAAAAAGGTAGGTCCAATTTCAAGACAGAGATCAATCGACGAATCCAACTCGGCTGGGCAGTGTTCATTCGCAATAACTTCACGTCACAAATACCGCAGTGTCTCAAGACTAAGGTCTTTGACCAGTGTGTGTTGCCAGTGATGACATATGGAACTGAGACATGGTTGCTTACTAAGGGCCTCATAAGAAGGCTCAAGGTTACCCAAAGAGCGATGGAGCGCCCTACGCTCAGTGTTTCCTTACGCGATCGAATCAGAAATGAGGAGATCCGTCGGAGAACCATCGCAACCGACATAGCTCACAGAATCGCTAAACAGAAGAGGCTGTTCGCGGGGCACATAGCTCGTTGAACAGATGGCCGTTAGGGCGCTAAAATTCTCGAGTGGCGACCGCGCACCGGAAGACGTAACGTACGAAGGCCTTCTTAACTAGTTTGGACCGATGACCTGGTGAAAGTTGCGGGAAGCCGCTGGATGCGGACAGCGCAGGACCGTTCGTCCTGGAAAGAATTTCAAGGGGGGGAGCTTTGTCCAGCAGTGGACATCTTTCCGCTCATATGAAGATGATTATGATGATTGATCCAGTAAATAGCACACCTTCTTAAATATCTGAAACCTTACTTCCTTGACTCTTTCATTTATTTTATATTTAATCAAATACAAAATAAGTTCGTCAAAAATTGTACATATTCGTAACCGTCATATTTGTGTTACAGGAATAATTTGACTAGTGAAGTGGAAAATGCCCAATTACTGCTAAAACTTATTTCAAACTTGACATGAGCAAACATACGGGCTAGTTGCTTAATTACAGAGATCTCAGGGGGCACAAAGACCGAGGTTTGGCGGCTTTAACTCCTTATCCGGAGAACTACAAATCCAAATAAGAGTGTAGAATAAGGGATGAATGTTTGTATGGACAAAAAAGTTATTCCTAGTCGATTTAATTAAAATTCGGCATAAATATTCTTGGAGCGTCGGTGGCGTAACGGCTAGGGCCGCCGCCTCCTGTCCGGGAGGTCGTGGTTCGAATCCTGCTACGTACCAATGTGATTTCGAATTTAGATTTCATATGTACGTTTATCCGACGCTCTTACAGTGAAGGAAAACATCGTGAGGAAACCTGCATACGCCAGTGGAGAAACGCGCAGGTTGTGTGTGAAGTCGACCAATCCGCACTGGGCCCGCGTGGTCGACTAAGGCCCGATCAACCTGATTCAGGGTAGGCTCGAGACCCTCGGTGGGGACGTGTATGAGCTGATATGATGATGATGATGATAAATATTATTAAATAAAAACAAATAGGTACCTACGAGTAGTTTGTTACTGTTTGCCTAGGTCATGAGGGAACTGTACCCACCGGCCGAATTTCGTCGTTCTAGCTTGAGTATGGTGTCGACTCTGCGTTGGTGAGTAAAGAAAGTCACTCGGATTTCTCTCTTTATGTCAATCAATCATTAAAATCTACTTTATTCTATATAAAATAAAAAAAATCAATAGTACAGATAGTAAAAAAATAATAATTGTATAATTCAGGCTCCCTTATCTTCCAGTCAACCTACAGAGATTGGATGCGCCTACATAAAAATAAGGGCTTAACTAAACAACAAATTGCAAAAAGTAAACTATCATCATCATCATATGAGCCGAAGGACGTCCACTGCTGGACATAGGCCACCCCCTAGGATTTCCACGACGACCGGACCTGCGTTACCCGCTTCCAGCGGCTTCCCGCGACCTTGACCAGGTCATCGGTCCACCGAGTGGGAGGCCTTCCTACGCTACGATCTCCGGTGTGCGGTCGCCACTTGAGAACTTTACTACCCTAACGGCCATCCGTGCGACGAGCTATGTGCCCCGCCCACTGCGAAACTATATACTAATCTAAAATCTAAATCGTAATAATAATATTCATACATTTAATAAATATATAAATCCCTACTCAATTCATACTATACATATTATAGTGCAGATAGATCAACTAAATAATATATAATATATATAGTGTGTAGTGGAGGTGGTTGCTTCGTATGGAGGTTCATAGTTATTGTATAGTGAGCAATGACTTCTATATTACTGGCGTAATAGAGAGCGATATTTTTTTTATTAAAATCAAAATATACAGAGTGCTAGGTATGGGTGAAATAGAGAGATGAGGTTCTCGAGTGGCGACCGCGCGCCGGAAGACAGCGTAGGCAGGCTTTCCCCTTGGTGGACCGATGACTTGGTGAAGGTTGCGGAAGCCGCCGGCAGTCGTTGTGGAAATCTTTGGGGGTAGCCGTCCAGCAGTGGACGTCTTTCGGCTGATATGATGATGAGTGAAAAATAGAGCACTTCTTAGAATTTTTTTCTTAATTTTTGTTGATATACTTTGCTAAAAACGTAAAAAAAATACTAACAATGTTGGTTAAATGGTCGAGAACTAACCTTAGGGGGCTGATCGATTCTTGTAGAAGTCCAAACTGTGTTCAATGGTCGAACGTTAGTGTAGATAGGAACTTGAACTTTATTAGGTTCACTTACCACAAAGCAAAAATAAAATGAAGAATCCAGGTATAATTTACTAAAAAAACTAATGAAGCTTGTTTATAAACTCATTTCGAAGAGGGACTACTAATTTTTCGCTAAATTTCCTAATGAAATGTTTATATTTTTAGTACATTATTTTTTCTTTAGGTCACATCCTCTGAATAAGACATTTACGTCACATCTAAATTTGAGTGTCACTCACAGGTGTCACGACAAGGGACTTTGAATCTTCTTAGTGATGAAAAAAAAACTTTTTTTAACTGCGCGGAGTCACAGATGAGATTATATTTGCGTTATATATTATTTACTATTCCTTTTTCCACTGGAACTCTTAAATTTTCCGGGATAAAATGTATCCTATATGTTAACCCGGGCTATAAGGAAACTTTAATCTAAATCGGTCTGGTAGTTTTCCGTGATGCGCGAACATACAGATAGACGGATAGACAGACAAAAATTCCAAAAGTTGTTGGTTTGGCCTCTATATCGTAAGTAATGTCCACCACAGTTATTATTTTCCAGAAAATATTTCTGGTACAGACAAGGCCTTTTTACAGATTTATTATATTACTAGTGGATGCCCGCAGCTTCGCCCGCGTAGATCCCGATTTTAGCGGTTCCCGTGGTAATTTCCCAAAATCCTTTCTTAGCGGATGCCTACGTCATAACATCTACCTGCATGCCAAATTTCAGCCCGATCCGTCCAGTGGTTTGGGCTGTGCGTTGATAGATCACTATGTTAGTCAGTCAGTCAGTCAGTCAGTCAGTCACCTTTGAGTTATATATATTTAGAGATTAATATAATTATATTATAGATAAGATTAACGGTGGAATCAAGGTTGAATCAAAGCCAAATAGATGAAACACATATTTTACTTTCGAGCGAAGAAGGAGTAAGAAGTTACTGTCATTGCAAAATAATAGATGTTGTGATTTTGATGTGTTACTATTGTCTTAACTAGTAAACATAAAATAAAAAATTACACAGACACGCTTTGCATACTTTTTCACATAGCCGTCACCATCTTAGCGGGAGCGGTGAGTGGCAAATACTGGAATTATTCGGCACTTCGTATTAGAATTGTGCCACTTCGTAAACTTGTTCTCCAAGCTTATTAGAGCGATTTAAGTCGCAGAGCTGGAAGTTCTGTCCCTAAGGATTTAAAATGGCGCCAATTTTCAAAATGGCGTCCGAATGTGGGGATTATTTTTTCCTAAATCAATTATGACGCCTGGGGTGTCGTTTTCAAGATTCCCGAGGATTAGGATATCAAAAATTACATCAAAAATGTATATAAAGTATGCTAAATATTGAATATTTAAGTCGATTTTACGCTATTTCTTAAGTCTTGAAAATTTTTAAAGTTTTGATAGATTTCGTAGTTAGGGTGTTATGACGTCTGGGGTGTCGTTTTTGGTGTTCCCGAGGGTTAACATATCAAAAATGACTTTAATTATGCTAAATATTACGTATTTAGGCTGATTTTACACTATTGTTTAAATCTTGAAAGATTTCAAAGTTTTGAAAGATTTCCGTAGTTGGGATATCATTTCCGGGGATATTTCGGGCTAGGATGAAGGAAACAACCTCAATAAAGACTAACCGGATTCATATACCATAATAAAAATACTTTTTCAATTAAAAACAATTGAATTTTTCTCAAAGGGACAAGAAATTCGATCGTTAGCTCGTTTCTTAATGAGCGACTACAGTGACTCGACAATTTTTTAGACGTTTTTAATGAATCCTAGATTGTAAGATAATTTTGTAGGCAAAACGATATTTCTACTTTCTATTTCTAAATTCTATAATTTAAAGTTTTGGAGTTGAGAACACTGGCCATGATTTGGAACACACTGGCAACCAGAACGCAGTCTGCTGCTGCAGTGGACAGTCGGATAACGCTCGCTGTTCTAAGAGCTGTTTCCTCGTGGTCATACTAGTTTGTCATACCAGTATGACCAACAGGACATGTATGTCCTCGTGGTCATACTTTACTAAGACATAAGCATTTTAAAGAACTAGGAAATAACTAGACCTGAATTAATTAAAATAGATACAACAACGGGTGGTCTGTATGTGTTATCTCTTTTTGAAAACTTTTTGTTCTGAATTATAGGTTAGTTATGTTTATTTCTTCACAATGCAGGAGTAAAAGTTGTACCTTCTATATTTGGTAGCGCAATTTTTTTCTGGTTATGGTACCATCACGAATAAAATATCACTTATACTAAATACTGCGTAAAACGACAATTCTTTTCATATTTAAATCCATAGGTACTTTTAATTACAAGCTTTTATTTAACTTGCAAAGTATGTATGTTTGTTCGGGTGGAATTTTGCAAGTTAAATTTGACCCACTTCACGGTTTCCGATTGAGCTTTCCGAATAAGTAACATCTTCTGGGGACTGATTATCAATACTATTTTTATTATAGGCAAGTACTACATAATGCTGAAATCATGGGAACCGGTGGTGTAAAAGCCCTTTATCGAGATTTATGTTCACGACGTAGAGTTATGTTTTCAAGTCCAGAGATAAGTCGTCTTGTGGCTGCATTTGAGAATTTATCTCAGTATTATTAACCTATTGTGCGCACCTTTGTCACGTGATAAAAAACAGTCAGGATTGGCTGAATCTAAGATGACGTCACAACACAGTAATCAGATCTGTCATTGTTGCAGTCTTACGATTTTTGATCTGTTTAAATAAGATTTTAAAATATTATCGTGAAAATTTGTGATATTTTACAATCTCCATCGTATAATTTGGTATTCCACTCCATCATGGATGTCAATTTTGTGAAAGCAGATAGCAGAAACTTGCCCAAAGTGGACGCAATCATGATTGGAATGTTCTTCAAAAATAACCCCGATTTTTATTTTGCAGAGCTGAGAAATGTAAAAACAGCAATGAAAGTACTATAAAATAATTTAACACTACCTACGTAAGTAACCTTAATCCTGCGAAGGCGAAATAATAGACTTTCTTTCAGTAGTAGTTTTTGGGTTATAAAGAATAAATTTTGTTTACAGTAAGTAATTAGTTTGCATTTTCAGGGCTACACGAGAATTTTATGGTGACGATGCTATTGGGTACGTGCAACTACGTCGTGGATCAGGACTTTGCACACTTAATTGCAAGATCTGCCCCGAGCACAAAGTGAGGGCTAGTTCATACAAAATTTCCTATGGTGATAGACGAGATTAAAGATGAAATCGTCAGTTTCCAGTGCTTGGACTGTGCAGCTTCAGCTGGTGGTTGTAAGCATGCAGTGGCATTTTTAATGTGGACCCATTGTCGCAGTGAAGAACCTTCCTGCACCAAGGTTGAATGTTACTGGGAAAAACCCATCCTCTCGAAAGTAGGGACTACTATGAAATACGTCACTGTATATCAAAGCAAAAAAACAGCTCAACATCACATTTTCCACGAGTTTCTTCAAGAAGCAAAAAATAAGAAAATTATGAATTTTGAACTGTTGAAGTATCAGAACGACATTAAACACAGTGATGTTCTATAGTTTTCACTTCATCATTTCCTTATTCAAGCGAGTGATGATATAAAGAATGATGTCAACAAATTACTAGAAACATTACAAGAGAAACTTAACAAAAATGCTCTTGATTTAATTGAAAAGTCAACTCGAAACCAATGTAAGAGCCCTTATGGTATGACCTAAGATATGCTCGTATAACCGCATCCAAAGCATATGAGGTTAGTCGCTCCCAAACACCAGTAGTAGCTGTGATCATGGGAGCTAAAAAACCTGACACATCAGCTATGAAAAGTGGCCGGAAATTGGAATCATCAGTTATAAAAACTGTGCAGAGTAAACTTAAAACTAAAGTCAAGCCCTGTTTTGTGCCTGTTTAGACAATCGTACTTAAGTAGTAAACTCCAGTCGTGCGTCGGAGCTGAAACACACACTTTTTTTTCTGAAAGCACTCGGACTGCAAGAACTTTAAATGCTCTCAGGTGCCGGTGCAAAGCGTTAATACATAGCAACTCACTTGATTGCATTAACACTTGGAGAAGAAAACTCACAAGCCCTACATGGTTTCCATTGTTACACAGGCTGTGACACAACGTCATTTTAAAATAATATTAGCAAAAAGAAGTCATTTATTGCCTGTATGAAACGCCCGGACGTGTAACAGCTTCCCTTGTATTCTCCAATCCGCATACAGAAATTACGAAGGAAAGATTGGAAGAATTTACTGAGGTATTGTAAGACCCCAAACCACAAGAAAAATGCACTGCTAACGTGCGAAACGATTTTTTTTGCATGGAAAAGGAAAGATAATATTTTTCTCATACTTTAACGTTAGAATATATTTTTGATATCTAATCCTCGGGAATCTTGAAAACGACACTGCAGACGTCTTAATTGATTTTGGAATAAATAATCCCTGAAATTGGATGCCATTTTGAAAACTGGCGCCATTCAAATCCTAAGGGACGGAAGCTTCGGCTCTGCGACTCAAATCGCCCTAATAAGGAGACACACAAGTGAACGAAATGCCGCTTGTCTCCACTAACCACTCCCACTACCTGGCATACAGAAATGAATACGCTTACCTATTAGCAAAAAAGAAAACTCAGAATATATAAAAAAAAACGCTAAACACGTTAGAAAACCGACTTCCATCAAAACAACTGAAAACAATTTTGCATTATTATTTTTGGTTTTTGTTAATTTTCTAATAAAGTACTTCTCCGATTCTAATAAAATTTATATGAGACCACACGGGAAGCACTAGCTTTCAAATTAAAAAAATCGTCAAAATCAGTTCACCCCGTCAAAAGTTCTGAGGTAACAAACTTAAAAAAAAAGTCGAATTGAGAATCTTCTCCTTTTTGGAAGTCGCTTGATTTCAAATAATCTGGGAATATTCTGGTTTAATGAACTACTTAGTGGTACCTATGCTTTATTAATTTCTAGTAACTCACCAAGTTTTATTAAAATCGTTATCTAGCGTTAGTTTTAAAAACACAACAAAAAATTTAAGAAAGTAATGAAATTTAATTACGTGTTATTTGTACTTTGGGTCAAACTTAAAAAAAAAAAACTATGATTCTTTTAAAAAAAGATTGGAGATAATAAAATATTATTGTCCTAACTCACATTGTACCCAAATTCGTTCAGTAGTTTAGGTGCTAGAGCACTGTACGCATACACACACACACATGTTTATTTTTTTTGAACTTTATCGGTTTAGGATAATCGTTACATATCAAAATTTTAACTTCAATGTGTATCTAAGTTTGTGCGCGCCTTTGTGCCCTTATCCGGTACTAACCGGACTGATCGAGATAAAATAAATGTTTCCTTATGCATTTTTAGCCATTTTTCCATTTTTTTTCCAAATGTCATTTTAGGATTGCCACCATAACATTTTTTTTAAAGTAGTTCTACCAATTTGGATGAAACTTTGTACGTTTCTATAGATTTATATAGTAATACTACCAGGTTGTTCATTGTATCAGTAAAAATCGGATTATGGTACCTGAAATACAAATACAGGTAATTCATAGAATTTCCTTAAAAAACTGCTATTGTATGAAACTTTGCGAGTTAGGTATTAGAAATTATTTAGGCCTCGGTATTTCATTATTCCGAAAAAAAATCAAAATAAGGTACATTCAAGGAATTAAATTCCCAACCCATGTCGTTAGACATTCGCAATGCAATAAGGTCGATAATTCTATTTCAGTAATAGTATTGAAATGTCAATACGTTACGCCAGTAATATAGAAGTCATTGCAATACGTATTATTTGTCACTTCACATTACGTTAATAAAATGTTATCATTTGCTTTTTTATGTGTCCGTGTCAATCGAAAATAGCTCTTATGGTGACAGTTTGCTATACGATGTTGAACCTTAGGTGGGTTGGAAATTAAATTCCTCGACACCCAGGGTATTAAATACGTACCAATATTTTTTTTTACTTTTACCTCTACCTTAATACTGAGAGAATTAATTTACCTAAATTCTAATGTTTGTTTGTTGTTTTGTGTATGTCAGACGGTCAAAACTGCGTAAGAAAGTATGCAGAATTAGTCCATTCGCTTCACCCCAGGAGGTCGTGGGTTCGATTCCCGGTGGGGTCAACTTCTAAGACTCGGTTTGGTTGGTGGTAGGGCATTTTCTAAGCTCGCTTGATTAGCTACTGCCGCCAAACATCAGTGTTAATAACATTGATGTGTTCCGTCCGGCTTGAAGATATGATAGCCAGTTCTCCATTGCGTTAGGGAATCTTGGTAAGCCCGCCTCCATCTTCGGCATCATCGTCACTTACCATCTGGTGAGATAATGCCAAGGACTTACCAATCGTGAATAAAAAAAAAGCTGTACAATTTATTTTAATTTTGTACGTTCGCCTCTGTTGCGCATTTATTTCTTTCACAAATAGGAATTTAAGCAAAATTTTACGGAATAAGAAGTATTAACTATTGTTTTTAAAAACTTTTATTTAACTTGCAATGTATGTATGTTTGTTTAGTTCAAATCTTGTGATTGATCTTAGACCGAATTCCAGGGGTCCGATTGATCTGAAATTTGGAATGGAGCATTATTCTCGGTGACAATAGATCCTTTTGTTATTTTGAACTAGATCTGATGATGAGATTTGGAGGTGGAATCATGATTTTAGAATCGTCTTTTATTTTCAATAGAATCGTAGGAAATACAGCCTTTTTTAATTTGGAACCGTGAATTTATATTTATTTAAGCATAAAAACTTTAAAATGCTTTTGATTGCTGCGAGCCTTTCAGCATAAAAACTCTTCAAATAATAGCTTTTACCTAAAAGTTTTTGGGTTTCATGAAAATTATTTAACTATTAACTTACATTTTACTCAACGTAAAAAAAGTCAGCCAAGCGCGAGTCGGACTCTCACACCTAGGGCTCCGTACTACCACACATCTCCACACGAGACCTACAATGATAAGTACCTATTCATTTCAATCAAAGGACAGAGAGAGACAAAAAATATTTTTCCAGTTCGGGATCCTTAGCGCGAGTATGACTCACACTTGGCTGGTTTTTATTGCTTTTACCCGACTGCCAAAGAAGGGTAATGTTTTTCTATTTTACTTTAGGACTTTTCCTACAATCACACAAATTTGACGCTTGTATGTATATTACTGTTTAAACGATAACGCAAAATCAAAACATTAAAAACACGTCTCTTATATGGGGTGGGGATCATTCAGTTTTGTTTTATTATTTGTTAGAAAATCCGCCAATTTAACAAATATTATGTGAAAATTTTAACCGGCTACCAATTTCGGTTTAAAAGTGACTGGTTTTTTATGTGTCGGACAGACAGACGGACGGCCGGTGTTGTCTTAGTAATAGGGTTCCGTTACCTTTTGGTACGAAATCCTAAGAAATAACTATAAGTATTTATTATTTATTTTCAAAACTGGGTTAATAAAGCGCCTTGCACGTCACTGCTAGGCACAGTACAATAAAGAGTACTTGCTGCTAGGCTTCTTCCTACCAAGGAGTTTGTTACCTAAAATATGGTAAAACTTCATAAATTTCCGAATAAATAAGAAGTTTTTATAGCTAGCTGGTAGCTAAGCAAACTTTCTTGAAATCTACATACCTGTAGCTTAGGTACCTGCCTGTATTTCAATGGCCTAACGTATTCAAAAACTTTTAAAATTTCTACGCCCGCTTAGTAGGCATTCCGCGTAATACCTTCTTGAAATCAAGATATAAAACCCATATGACGGCTTATCTTAGAGGGACCCTTAAACTTTTGCGATAACGCAGACTATAAAATGTCACAAATTTAATGTAACTGAGGAAACTTAACGGTGATTTGGTTAACCTGTCTCTTACAGAGAGTAATACAGTTAAGTGTTAAGCAAAATTTTAACTTTTTTTTTTTATCCACAATTAGTAACCCTTGGCGTCATCTCACCTGACGATGAGTGACGATGATGCCGAAGATGGAAGCGGGTATACCCAGATTCGCCAACGCAATGGGAAACTGGATATCTTATCTTTCAAGCCGGAACACATTAATGTTTGGAGGCAAGACTTAGATAAGCAACACCACTAGTTAGCCAGGCGGGCTTAGACAATGCCCTTTCGCCAACCAACCGAGTCCTTCAAAGTTAGATAACGCCGGGAATCGAGCCCGCGACCTCGTGATGTGAAGCTAATGAACTTTGCTCTTGTCATAGTGTAAGCATCCATCCTTTGATGTTAGCGTCGACATCACTATTAACAGTAGGCTTGGGCTTCTGGGCTACCGCCGGTGATTTCATTGAACGTCCCCATCTTATGAACAACAGTGACTATGGAATATGGGGATCGACCTTCCCCGTGTCGCCTCTCCTCGGCCTCCGCATCGTTGTCCTTCTAGATTTTAAGACAACTCATGTCATAAAAACTAAACAACTTCCTCCAAGAAACTCAGAGTCGCATATTTTTCTGTATAACTCATAAAATACGATCAGCTGATTAGGGATATTATAAAAATGACTTTCTACCAACCAAACCGAGTCTTACAAAGTGAGACTCCGCCGGGAATCGAACCCGCAATCTCCTGAGTGAAGCTAATGGACATAAACATTACGTCATGTAGGTGATTAATTTTTTTTTCTGACTCGGTGGCTCAGTGGTTAGTGCCCTTGACTACTGATCCGAGGGTTGTGGGTTCGATCCCCACCCAGGGCAAGCATTTGTGTGATGAGCAGATTTGTTTGCTCTGTGTCTGGGTGTTAAATATCTATATATGTATGTATTTAAACGTATATAAGTATGTATATCAGTCTCTGGTAACCGATAACACAGGGAATCCTACTTTGGGGCCAGATGACCATGTTTGATTTGTCCCAGAATATTTATTATTATTATTATTATTTTATGTGCAACTTTATCACGGAAATTTTATAAACCTCCGACACAGATATGTTTCTAGGTCGTGTTTAATTAATATTGTTTGTACGCAGCGTGCTAGAGCGGCCCGCGTGGCCCAAGACGCCATCACAAAAATTTGATCGAAGATCATAAAGTGACGGCAGTAACTTCAAGTTTGACTCCATTAGAAGTTTCCTCTCCCTTCTCACTTATCTAATCCCCGTAATGCCCTTCCCCTTATAAAAACTTATATCTATTTGTAAGGACAGGTCCACAGGCGTTCCAATTGGGTCTATTGTCACTTCCCACTTTTATGCCACTTCCTCCAAAACCGTAATAAATATTACTATTCATCACATCAGCAATAGGACGTTCACTGATGTGCTTCCCCGAGTTGGGGGGTTTTGCTGTAATCACCACGCTTAGCAGGCTGGTTGGCGATCGCAGCGTGCAGTGCGGAATGGACGCTGATGCCTATCCTCCGGTTTTTGATGTTTTGATGGGGTGGCACTATTCTAGGGCCGCATCACAGGCGAAACGAGTATTATTGACATTTAAAATGTTTTTTCATCCTTCGTGTTCGGAAGTTTAATTGTCATGAGTAGATAGCCGGGTGGAACATTGCTTTTTCATCCCTAGGGTGGAAAGTTTTTTTTTAATTGATAATTGAGTTACAGAAGATAAACATTTAAAATAATCTCTACCTCTATTCTGCTGCCCGCCATAATGCCAAGATAACATGACACTTTTTTTTTCGCGTTTCGGCATGGCCATCAAGATGCACGTCGTCGTGACCAACTCGATTAGGTACAATCAAGTGGGCCGTGGCAAGTAGCCATTGCGAAAAGTTTAGAGGTTGGATATAGGTAAACTTAATTTATTTATTTCACAGTCGAAATGAAAAGTAGAGTGTTTAACTCGGGTGAAATAGGTCACTTTGTTCCCTTGGTTATCAATCTACTATTTCGCTCGCTACAGTAGAGGTACCTTTTTCAGTGAAAGTGTGACATGGCGATTACTCTGAAAGTGTTTGGGGTAAGTATCGTAATGATTCTTGTGGGCTAGGGCTTTATGTATAAAAAACCTTTATTTAGGTCAAAAGCTTTTTAAAAAATCTAAAAAGTACAAAAAAATGTGTAATTTTTTTTTCGACTTTTTTCATGAAAAGGCTCACATTAAAAACTGATGGCGGGATTTGTGATGGAAGCATTCGTAGTTTTATTTTGTTGTTTTTTCATTGTTTTCTGCTGGGATTTTGTTCAAGAAGTGGTGCATTTTGGAGAAAATCGTCTAGTACACGTGAGTAATGTGAAGAATAAGTAAATAAAACGAAAGAGGACGTGAGGACCCAACTTTCTCTGGGTGCAGTTTTATAGACGCCCAATAGTAACTGGGTGTTCCACCTCAGAATGTAGCTGCTGTCAAGAACTTCAGAGAAGATTTGTAATGCACCGGCACTAGCATTACAAATCAAAAAACGAATATAGATTATTTAAATACGAATAGTGATTGTCTCGGAAGGGCTTTTGTACCCGTGAGACGTTAAGAGACTAAAACAAAAAATAATTATAATTAAAAACTGATTCATATCATTGAAAAATTAAAAAAAACAACACCTAGAGGTGTGATGTCATGCTACATTTTAAATGTTTACAATGAAACTGGTTGATAAACAAAGTAAATATTGTGTACATTATGTAAAGCGCGCGGAAGTTCGTAAGTGTGCATGACATGAAGTAGAAAATCACTGTTTATAATTTAGTTTTAAATAAATTAAAAAATGTTTTATTTTAAATGCCTGCATTCTGTTTCAATGTAGGTACGTATACAAAGGTCATGTAATGTATGGAATCTGTAATTAAAAAAAATCAAATGTAATACTAAATATTCTGTGAATATATCAAGCGTCTACTTTTTGCCGTTATCAATATCGGGCAAAAAAAGCAAAAAAATCACGTTTGTTGTATGGGAGCCCTCTTTATTATTAATTTTATGCTGTTTTTTAATATTAGTTGTTATAGCGGCAACAGAAATACATCATCTGTGAAAATTGCAACTGTTTAGTCATCACGGTTCATGAAATACAGCCTGGTGACAGACGGAGGGACGGACGGACAGACAGACGGACAGCGAAGTGTCAGTAATAGGGTCCCGTTTTTACCTTTTGGGTACGGAACCCTAAAAATATCGAAACCTTTATGTGTATAGTTTGGTTTAAGGTTTTCGAAAAAAAGTTAAAAGAAATAATCTTTAATTACGTTTTAGGAAGTCACATAAATGGCAAAACCTTATGCCCATTTCAAATGAAGCCCATCAAAGATAATGAAAATTGTATAAAAAAGAAGTTTTTTTATCTATGGAGCCTAAAGAACCACGAAATTAAGTCCACGGGCAGAGTTCCGTAGTAGATTACTATTAAACTAAGAACGCTTTCTTAGCCGTGATAGTTTTCCTTTTAAATTTATTATATGTCCTGTTAATTAGTTTTTTTTTTCAGATATCCTGAAATAGTGTATAGCTGACAGAGAGAGAGGGAGGGGGGGGGGGGGGCACTTGACTCCAACAAAAAATAGCACTTTAAAGCTTAATGTTTCGCAAACGGAACCCCGATTCCAAAAATGGTTCCCACACACTCGCAATATTTTTGAACGACCTATCTACTGACATCCTAATCTATGAAATAGGTGAGAAAAAAAAAACACCCCCACTTTTACGTGTATAGGAGGTACCCAAAAAAAGACCGTCGGCATATATTCGTGCCAAATTACAGTTTTCTAGTACTTAGAGTATCTTAGTTAAAGCACGGACAGACGCACTATAAGGGTTCCTTGTTAACTACGGAATCCTAACAATGTTCACGCAGGTCCAGTGGTAAATGTCTATGTTGGTTCTTCCCCCTCGATTTGTTAGAAACAAAGTTTGGGTATAGATGGATGGGTAAATTGGGATCTCGACTCGATACGGACTTCGCACCTGGACACTACAAAAGTTGACATATGACACATGAAATTAAAATGTCTCGATTAGTAATTTTTATACTAGACTTTTTCGGGAAGCTTCGCAATATCTTCATGTCCCAAATACTGCAGTGTCTCAAGACTCAGGTCTTCGACCAGTGTTTGTTGCTAGTAATAACTTACGGAACTCAGACATGGATGCTTGCTACGCGGGCCTCATAAGAAGGCTCAAGGTCACCCAAAGGGCAATGGAGCGACTTTTCCCTACGCGACCGAATCAGAAATGAGGAGATCCGCAGGAGAACTAAAGTAACCGAGATAGCTCACAGAATCGCTAAACTGAAACCCTTGGGGGAGGCCTTAGTCCAGCAGTGGACGTTTTTCGGCTGATATGTTGATACTAGACATTTTATTTACGAGTAGCTGCCATATTAACTAATGATTAATTTTCTTTCAATATTTTTGTTTAATTTTATGTTATTTTTTGGTGCTTAAAAATAAATGTTGTCTAGGTCTGGTCTATATATAATATGTATATTGTATGTATTTCAATAATAACGGGAAAATCTTAGTAGTAACCTCTTAGTACATTCGCTTTACACTAGGAGGTCGCGGGTTCGATACCTGGCGGAGTCTAACTTTGTAGAATCGGTTTGGTTGGTGGAAGAGCCGCCTCCGTGGCGTAATGGTAAGTCCATTCGCTTCACACCAGGAGGTCGCGGGTTCGATCCCGGCGGGTCACCTTGTAAGACTCAGGTCACTTTAATCCGTCGAAGACTCAAACTATTGTCATAGGAAGTTCCCACTATATTTCACGGATTGATTTTGGGAGCCTCCCGGCCGTCTTTTTTGATGATGTAAGAGTACCGTACAGTGACAACGTGAGGAACCTCGGCATCTACTTTGACCGAACGCTGTCTTGGGAACCCCAGGTTGCCGAAGTCAGCCGGAAAATATTTGGTTCTGTCAGGTCCTTAAACCGTTTGCGGAACTTCCTTCCTACAGCCACAAAAATTACACTAGCACAAACCCTTCTCCTTCCGCTTCTTGATTATGCTGACGTTTGCTATCCTGATCTCACTGGAGTTCTCTATAGCAAACTTGACGTCTCCAAAACGTTGCCATTAGGTTTATATTCGGTCTACGTAAATACGACCATGTTTCTGAATACAGAAGTAAACTTAAGTGGCTTCCCGTCCGCCGGCGTAGGGACCTACATATCCTTTCCCTTCTATATTCTATCCTGTTCAATCCTAAAACACCTTGTTACCTCAAAGAGACCTTTCAGTTTCTCTCCTCTACTCATAACCGTACTCTCCGCTCCTCTGACAATCTCTGCCTGTACATTCCTACTCACTCTACTAACTTCTTCGCTCACTCATTCACTATACAAGCTATCCAGCTTTGGAATTCTCTTCCCGTTTCTATCCGACAAGCTCCTTCGCTTAACTCTTTTAAATATCAAGTTAAAAAATACTTCTTAAGTCTTCAATCAACGTATTAGCACTATTCCTTGTGTTACTGATCAATATTTATTAGTATATTAGTATATATTTTTATTATATGTAAGTATAGTTTATATTATTATTTTTATTTTGTATAGTATTTTTATTAGGTACATGATGTATTATGATTTAGATTTTATTATTATTATTTTTTTTTATATATATTATATAGTAAATTGTTCTATTTTCAATATTGTTGCATATGTTTGCTTTGCACAGCCCATACTTTAATTTAATTGTATTCATTCTCTGGGTTGCCTGGAAGAAATTGCTTTAAGCAATAAGGCCGCCTACATTGTACAATTTAAAATTTTTCTATTTATTCTGTACTTGTATTTTGTATATTTTGTAATTGTACAATAAAGCATATTTGATTGATTGATTGATTGATTGACTCGGTTTGGTTGGCATTTTCTAAGCCTGCCTGGCTAGCTACCACCATCTTGTCTACTAATGTAATCTTGTTAACAACATTGATGTGTTCCGGCTTGAAGATAAGATAGCCAGTTCTCTATTGCATTGGGGAATCTTGGTAAGCCCGCTTCCATCTTGGGCATCATCGTAACTTACCATCAGGTGAGATGATGCCAAGGGCTTACCAATTGTGAATTAAAAAAAGAGCATTTTTATCATGTTATCAAAGTCTTGCCGCCAAGCACCAGTTCTAACAACATTGACGTTTTCCATCTTGAAGATAAGATAGCCAGTTCCTCATTGCGTTGGGAAATCTTGGTAAGCCCGCTTCCATCTTCGGCAACATCGTCACTTACCATCAGGTGACACTATACTAAGGGCTTACCAATTGTGAATAAAAATAATAATAAGTTAAGACTTTCCATGCAAGACCATAATAATAGGCTCAAGGTGATGAAAGGTTTGCCCTTTTGCCAAGCTATGCTCGGGGTTTTGCGTGAGCGACCACGGTTACCGGCATAGCTCACAATACCGTTAAACTTAAGTGGTTGTGGGCAGGCAAATAGCTCGTAGAACAGATGGCCGTTGGGGCAGTATAGTTCTTGAGTAGCGACTGCGCACCGGAAGACGTAGCGTTGGCAGGCCTCCCACTCGCTGGACCGACGACCTGGTGAAGTTCGTGGGTAGACTCTGGATGCGGGCAGCGTAGGACCAGTCGTTGTGGAAATCCTCGTGTATGACTTTTTTTTAGCTTTTTTTATACGTCTTTCAGTTAATTGATGACGTATTTTGCCCGCAGCTGCGCCCAGGTGGACATCGAGCGTTCGCGGTGCGCGAGCCACAAGCGGCTTGCGAGGCTTTTTGTAATACACCTTCCCTGGCGTGTAACAATCAACCAATGTTTTATCGTAATCGGTCGAGCCGTTTTTTATCGGCTTTTATGAAAACCAGCGCTGCAGTTGGTCCATTGTTATTATTTGTTTTTTGTTTTTTTTTTGTTTTTTTTCTGTTTCTGTATGTTTTACTCTTTTTTATATTGTGCAATTGGTGTGTGTTTGTGTCAAATAAAAATCTGTCTATTGTCTAAATATTATTGAAGACTTTCCATGTATTGGAGCGATCTATTAATAACTGACAGAATATGCTTTTGCACCTTTGGTAGCCTGTAAGATTCCTTAACAAAAACTACTCTTTAGCTGAACATACATACACCGGCTGTGAGCTTCATAATCGACGAAGCTGAGGGCCATAACGGCGGGCATGAATGTTTGAACGAGTCGGCACTCGGAATATTGACTCAGCTTGATTTGTTCCGCACCTGACTTGGCCCATTTTTCTCTTCGCATTCCAAATAGTTCTTGTGTCGGTCGCTCCATAACCAAAATCGTTTTCTCGTTGTGGACCGCATTCCTTTTTATAAGCTTTTATTTAACTTGCAATTTTTTTATGTATTTATGTAAGTTAGTAAAGTTCAAATCTTGCAAACGATTTTAGAGTGATTTCTAGGGTTCTGATTTAGCTGATATTTGGTATGAAGCCGAATTTGAGGTGGCAATAGATCATTTTGGTATTTTGTAGTTGATCTGATGATATAATTTTGAGATGAACAGAATCGTAGGAAATACTGTGCTCGCGTTTTTAACCGACTTCAAAAAAACGAGGAGGTTTCTCAATTTGACCGTATATATTTTTTTACTTTATCCACCCTGTACGGTAGTGTATATATTCTTTGACCCTGTAGTACGGTATGTACTCGTACGTACGTAGGAAAAAGGGAAAAATAAAAAAAAAGTTTTTCCAATATTCGTAAAAAATATGTTATACTAGCTATTTGACGCGGCTTAACCCATGTGAACAACGTATCTATGACTTTTCGAGGGTGCGTAGCCAAAAGCCAGTTTTACCCTTTGGGTACGGAACCCTAAAAATGGTTGAAATGAATGCCCTAATAGCACAGTCTAAGAATCCATACAGTCGTCCGACGGCGGGAGTCAGACAGCGCAATCGTGCGGGGGCTGCGGGGCGGGCAGGGCCCACTGGACCATTGTATGTTGTTTGTATGGTGCGGTGGGCCAATTCGTTGAGGGTCGTTATGTTGCATTTTTATTATCAATCATTCATGCACGGCTAATTATTATCTTTTGATTTATTACGGTTCATAATTTTTGAAAATTATAAAACATATTTATAATATAATTTAAATAAATATTAAAACATTTTGTTATAATTAATTTTTAATAAATTCAAATTAATAATGTAGCTACAACTATTTTTTAATATTTTTAAAATTATTAAAAAAACAATTGTAACAAAAAGTTTTAATAATTTATTATATAAATATTGTATATAATAATTATCGATTCTTTTTTAAAATATAAATTTTTTGTGAGTTAGACGACATCTTATTCTCATCTCATCATCATATTCTCATCATGGTAAGTGACGATGTAGTCGACGACGGTACACGCAATAATGCCTAGTCACTCTCGCCTTGAAGATCCTGATATGGATCATTTTATAGGTATTATTGGGGTGTTTTTTTTACGAATATGACATACATACTATAATCCGTTGTTGAAAAAAATGGCCGCCATTTTAAAATTTTTAATTACTGGACCGATTGCTTCCAAAATCGATATCTGGGGGTCCCTGAGGTCCCTTATCACGAATCCGTTGTCAGAATTGAAAAAAATGGTCGCCATTTTGAACTTTTTAGTTACTGGACCGATTGCTTCCAAAATCGATATCTGGAGGTCCCTGAGGTCCCTTATCACGAATCCGTTATCAGAAATGAAAAAAAAGGACGCCATTATGAACTTTTTAGTTACTGGACCGATTTATTCCAAAATCGATATCTGAGGGTCCCTGAGGTCCCTTATCACAAATCCGTTGTCAGAATTGAAAAAAATGACCGCCATTTTGAACTTTATAATGACTGGACCGTATGCTTCCAAAATCGATATCTGGGGGCCCCTGAGGTCCCTTATCACGAATCCGTTGTCAGAATTGAAAAAAGGTCATTTTTGGAAGCAATCGGTCCAGTAACTAAAAAGTTCAAAATGGCGGCCGCTTTTTCAAGTCGGGCAACGGATTCGTGATAAGGGACCTCACGGACCCTCGTATATCAATTTTGGAAGCAATCGGTCTAGTAACTAAAAAGTTCAAAATGGCGGCAACTTTTATCAATTCTGACAACGGTTTCGTGATTAGGGAACTCAAGGACCCTCTTTTTTGGAAACAATAGTTTTAGTAACTAAAAAGTTCAAAATGCCAGCCACTTTTTTCAATTCTGACAACGGATTCGTGATTAGGGAACTCAGGAGACTTCAGATGTCGATTTTGGAATCAATCGGTTCAGTAACTAAAAAAATCAAAATGGCCGCCATTGTTTGATTCTGTACTAAGGTACCTTCAAATATCGATTTTACACTATTGAAGTAATTTTTCTACGTAATGGCATTTTCTTTCATTTAATTGTCAAGTATTGTGACAACCCTTGGTACTGTGATCAGTGACTCGTGAAATCGGCGATGACGCGATTATTATAGGCGTTGGACGACTGTATGGATTCTTAGACTGTGCTAATAGTCAAATCCATCCAGGCTATGACCGTGTTTGTAGTCATTTAACCTGCCTGATCGACGCGACCGCTCAAGGTGCTCACTACCGTTTCCTACGTCTAACTTTACCAGAAGTATAACGAACAACCATAGGTAATCATCATCATCATATCAGCCACAAATCGTCCACTGCTGGACAAAGGCCTCCCCCAAGGATTTCCACGACGACCGGTCCTGCGCTGCCCGCATCCATCGGCTTCCCGCGACCTTCACCAGGTCATCGGTCCACCGCGTGGGAGGCCTGCCTACGCTACGTTTTCCGGTGCGCGGTCGCCACTCGAGAACTTTACTGCCCCATCGGCCATCTGTTCTACGAGCTATGTGCCCTGCCCACTGCCACTTCAGTTTAGCGATTCTGTGAGCTATGTCGGTTACTTTAGTTCTCCTGCGGATCTCCTCGTTTCTGATTCGATCACGCAGAGAAACTCCGAGCATAGCACGCTCCATTGCCCTTTGGGTGACCTTGAGCCTTCTTATGAGGCCCATAGTAAGCGACCATGTCTCAGTTCCGTAAGTCATCACTGGCAACACACACTGGTCAAAGACCTTAGTCTTGAGACACTGCGGTATTTGGGACGTGAAGATATTGCGAAGCTTCCCGAACGCTGCCCAGCCGAGTTGGATTCGTCGATTGATCTCTTTCTTGAAGTTGGACCTACCTAACTGGACTGTTTGTCCCAGGTATACATATTCGTCAACAACTTCCAGTGTAGAGTCTCCAACCTTTAGAGGAGTGGGTGCGACACGGACATTTAACATTATTTTCGTCTTGTCCATGTTCATTTTAAGACCCACTTGTTGAGAGACCTTACTGAGGCCATCGAGCATTGTGCTTAGGTCTTCCATAGTCTCAGCCATGACCACGATATCATCAGCGAATCGGAG
Source organism: Coleophora flavipennella (assembly GCA_947284805.1). Classification (NCBI taxonomy): domain Eukaryota; kingdom Metazoa; phylum Arthropoda; class Insecta; order Lepidoptera; family Coleophoridae; genus Coleophora; species Coleophora flavipennella. Next base: position 7,247,199 of record OX369308.1, read on the forward strand.
GTGGGATATGTACTCGCCGTTGATATTGATGCCGAGTCCACCCCAGTCCAGAAGCTTAAAAACATCTTCCAGGGCGGCGGTGAACAGTTTCGGAGATATAACGTCTCCCTGTCTCACCCCTCGCTGCAACTGGATAGGTTTCGAGTTCTGGTCTTGGAGGCGAACCGACATGGTGGCGTTTTCATACAGACACTTCAACACCTCGATGTATCGATGGTCAATTTGGCACCGCTGGAGAGACTGTAGCACAGCCCAGGTTTCGACTGAATCAAAGGCCTTCTCATAGTCCACAAACGCCAAGCATAGTGGCTGATTGTACTCTTCGGTCTTCTGTATAATCTGCCGCAGCGTATGTATGTGGTCTATGGTACTAAAGCCTTTTCGGAAACCGGCTTGTTCGGGAGGCTGGAAGTCGTCAAACCTGCGTGCGAGACGATTCGTAATGACTCTCGAAAACAGCTTGTAGACATGGCTCAGAAGTGAGATGGGTCTGTAGTTCTTCAGCAGGGTGTTGTCGCCCTTTTTGAAGAAAAGCACGACCACACTTCTGTGCCATGCCTTAGGCGTTTGTCCCTCGAGTATAACGGAATTAAATAACTTCTGAAGAGCTTTTAGTACCGGTGATCCACCTGCTTTCAGAAGTTCAGCCGTAATTCCATCATCACCCGGTGCCTTGTTGTTCTTGAGCTGTTTGAGAGCCATTCTAATCTCGTACAGGCTGACGTCCGGGATATCTTCGGTATAGTGTCGGGTTAGTCTGGCTCTTGGGTCTTCAGCCAGATCACTGACAGGCAAACGTGTGGTCGTGTACAATTGTCCATAGAACTTCTCAACTTCTTCCAGCAACTCAGTCTTAGACGATATGGTTCTGCCGTCCTCAGTCTTCAGCTTGGTCAGTTGGCTTTGTCCAACAGACAGATCTCTCGCGAACACTTTTGAGCCTTTATTGTGCTCAATCGCCTCTTTAATACAATTTGTATTATATTGGCGTAAATCGCGAGTTAGGGACTTAGAGATCTGCCTGTTTAGTTGCCGATACTGAGTAGCGTCTTCAGAGGACTGCAAAACCAGTCTGCGTCTTTGTTCCATGAGGTTGCTGGTGAAGTCGGAGATTTTTTTGGTTCTGTTTGAACGGCGAGTTTTAAAAAACTTAGACCCGACCGTTTGAACAATTTCCACGAACCTGTCATTATAATCGTCCACATTCTCGCAGTCTTCTAGGCATTCGAAACGATTGTGCAGCTCGAGCTGAAAGCTCTCGGGGTTTTGGAGCTGGATGGGCGCTGGTCGGAGCGTAGACTTCATCAGTCGACATCTTTCTAGCTTGGTCTTTAGATTCAATGTGCCTCTGACCATCCGGTGATCACTTCCTGTTTTGACTGAATTGATCACGGAGACATCATTGAATATTTGCCTCCTTGTCGACAAGATGAAGTCTATCTCGTTTTTTGTTACGCCATTGGGATGCAACCATGTCCACTTCCGCTGTTTTGACTTTTTAAAGAAGGAGTTCATCATAAAGAGGCTCTCCTTCTCCATAAAGTCGGCCAGCATCTGGCCACGTGCATTTCTTACTCCATATCCAAATTGCCCCACTCTCAGCTCACCATCGCTTCGTTTGCCCAGTTTCGCGTTAAAGTCCCCCATAACAACGGTATAATGGGTCCTGGTGCTATGTAAGGCTGTAGAGATGTCCTCGTACATACTCTCTACCTCGTCGTCGGAGTGTTCCTTAGTCGGCGCGTATACCTGTATGACCTTCATCGAATACCGTTTGGTGATTCTGAGTATAAGGTATGCTACCCTTGTCGAAACGCTCACGATTTGGACCACATTGTTAATGAGGGACTTGTGGACGAGAAACCCGACACCACCCTGGGACTGTTGGTCGCCCTCCCGGAAATAGAGCAGGTTTCCGGATTTAAGGATCATGGTGTCCTCTCCCTCTCTTCGGACTTCACATAAACCTACGATATCCCACCGTAACCTGCTCAATACTTCTTCGAGTTCTGCAAGTTTCTCGTCAGTCCGCAGTGTGCGCGTGTTGTAGGTTGCCAGGGCCAAAGGTCGTTGGGTTTGGTAGCCTGGCATCTGCCGGGGATTCTTCGCACCCCCTACCCCGCCGTTACCATGACTGCTACCGGAGCCAGGAATAGCGGAGCTGCCGGGGACTAGGGGCCGTTTTCTAGGTGTGAGATTCATTGGGGGGGTTTTGCCGTAATCGCCACGCTTGGCAGGCGGGTTGGCGATCGCAGTTTGATTGCAGGTGTGTTGCAATGCACGGAAAGACGCTGCTGCCCATCCTCCGGTTTTAAGTCCCTTAGTCGCCTCTTACGACACCCATTGGAAGAGATGGGATGGTCCTATTCTTAGCCGGGAACCATACGGACTATAGGTAATACCAACTTCAAAAACAATCCTCTCATCGAACTTCATATAACGAAAAACTTTCTCTATGTGAAATTTACTGTAGCTTTTACGGACAGAGTACGTATCGAAAATCGATATGTCGAAAATTGTAATGCTTTTATTGAGTGTTTTTAACATTAAAAATGTTTTTCGCTCGCTCCGGTTCAGGGGAAGTGGGACTTGGCGATTTCTCTGAAATTATTTGGTGTATAATGTTATGATTTAAGAGTGTCCAAATAAAAAAAAAAATATTTTGTGGACTTTGAAAAATCGAAAAACAAACTGAAAAATGTGTTTTTTTTCTCAACTTCCATTTTTACCCTTTGGGTACGAAACCCTAAAAATTAATGATTTATTTAATTGAAAAATTCAGGAAACACTTACAGATACAAGTGTGATGTCATGATACATTTTTAATTGCAATAAAAAAAGGTAAATAATGTGTACATTATAAAAGAAAAATCCATTTAAAAAGAAATTGGACAAACGTTTTTTTCTCAAATATCTTCTGAAGATGGAAACGGGCCTATCGAGATTCCCTCACGCATTAGGAAATTATGTCAACATTGATGTTTGGCGGCAGGACTTCGATAGGTGGTAGCTAGCCAGAAGGGTTAAGGTTAAGATCATCCAACCAAATCGAGTATTACAAGGTTAGAGTCCGCCGAGATTCGAACTCGCGACCTCCTGATTTAAGCGAGTGGACTAACCACTACACCACAGAGGCAGTCATACCCACAGATTACCCAAAATATGTTTCCTTTTTTTAGTTCAGATAAAAATAATCAAAACAACATTCGACACTTTGTGTAAATACCGTAGCAATACCAATACCAAGTACAGTCGGAGAGATAAGACAAACGACTGGCGCACGCATCGTAACGACTGACATAATAAGTTCGTCGTGACTTCGTCGAATCCGCTAGGCTTCGCTCGCGGCTGTCCCCGGGGAGGGCAGTGAGCCAGCTAACGCGATTACACGGTGTGCCTGCAAGCTAGGAACTGAAGCGATTTAAAAAAAAACTTCAAATACAGGTGATTCCGGAGACGTGATCAGGACCAACCCTTCCCAAGTAAGTAAATTATGAGCAACTATTTCTTATTGGCATTAGAGAGATTAGAACGGATTAGATTCAAACGGATGGCCGTTAGGGCAGTAAAGTTCACGAGTGACGACCGCACACCGGAATGTGTAGCGTAGGCAGCCCCCCACTCGGTGGACCGATGACCTGGTGAAGGTCGCGGGAAGCTGCTGAATGCGGGCAACGCAGAACCGGTCGTCGTGGAAATCCTTGGGGGAGGCCTATGTCCAGCAGTGGACGTCCTTCGGCTGATATGATGATGATGATGATAAGAGAGATTAATCTTAATTTTTTTGATTGCGAAAATCAAAAGTTTTAAATAAATAAATAAAAGCAGTATCTCAACATTTGTTATTACACGAACACGTACGTCAACATCAGTTCTTATGAGTAGATTTTCTTGAATAATTTGTTATATTGTAGGGTAAACACTATTGTCACAGTATTACAATATAGCGGCATACAGTAGCGCAACGAACGTTTTTACGCAGAGCAACGGAAGGGTCCTTGCGGGGCAGCGGACGGTGGGGCACAATTTGGAAAACTCCGCGAGTTTGCCACCGGATTGGTTGGTTACATTAAATTATATTTTCCTTTTCTTTCCAAATCAAAGATGACCTTAATACTTAATGAATCTAACTAAATCAACGTTATTCAACTCAGATCACAATATTAGCTAAGTAGTCATTATCTCATAGTCTTGGAAAGCCCGCTTCTATCTTCGGCATCATCGTCACTTACCCTCAGGTGAGACGATGCCAAGGGCTTATCAATTGGAAAAAAATAATTGACAAGTATCATGAATCAATTATCCATCAAAAATTCACAATGATAAGTTTTAAACATGTTCATATTTTTAAATGTACTTTCTTTAGATAGATGATTATTTTTGGAAAAAAATAGTGTTAATTTTCGTTGTCATCTGTTAATAGATTTTTTATAGAGTTACAAATAAGACCAGCGGCAGATTCTACACTTGTCGGTTTTATTGTAAACAAAAAGCCATGAATAGAAGAAGACAAGTAATTATGTCATCTGTTAATCGACTTCTTGTACTTACAAATACGTATAGCCGTTGACCGAAACGGCCCTTTCAGCTTCTACACTTGTCCTTTTTATTGTGAACAAATAGCCATGAATAGAAGACAAGTCCGATGACCTGGTGAAGGTCGCGGGAATCCGCTGGATACGGGCAACGCAGAACCGGTCGTCGTGGAGATCCTTGGGGGAGGCCTATGATGTCCAGATGTGGACGTCCTTCGGCTGATATGATGATGATAAGACAAGTAATTATGTCATTTGTTAATCGACTTCTTGTACTTACAAATTCGTATAGCCCTAGAAAAGGCCCTTTTAGCTTCTACACTTGTTGGTTTTATTGTGAACAAGTAGCCATGAATAGAAGACAAGTAATTGTGTCATCTGTTAATCGAAAGACGATAAGTAGTTTCCTAGAACTCTTTCATTTTCATTTACAGTGAATTCCTTTTTTAGTTATTTTTTTAAATCTTTCTCTTTTTTGGTATTTAGTAGTATACTTGCTTTCTTACGGATTTGCTCCAATCACACAACACAACGAATATTTTTTGAGTCAAGGGAGTCAGTGACAAGACGGGCCTCGTTTGGCGGCCATCCAAACGTGGTCTGCGTGGCGCAGCAGGGTGGAACGGTGCAGGTGCGGATTTTCAGAGTATGGTATAGTTAGTTTGCTCATTTACCCGTATCTTTGATGACTCCCAGTGATGGCATGATTGAACTTAGGGCGGCACCTTTGATAGAGTGTTTGTCGGGAGCCGTCAAAGATGCGGTTAACTGAGCGAACACTACTACATTACACTACACTACACTACACTACCCTACCCTACCCTACACTACCCTACCCTACCCTACACTTCCCTACCCTAACTACACTACACTACACTACCCTGCCCTAACCTAAAACCAATTATTTTTCGTCTAATATTTTTTTTTATTGATTAATATCATATTTTAATATTTATTATCCTATTCCGGACGAAGACAAATGAAAAACATAAAATTCATAAAAATTGGTCCAGCCGTTCTTGATTTATAAATGGTGTAACTAACACGAATTTATTTTATAATTATAAATATTTAAAAAAATCTATCTATTAAAGCTACATGTACCATTAGTTTATGTATGTTAGAATATCAGTCTTGTGATTTGTCTGTAATTTAACTTTTTTTATTTTTTTTAATTCACAATTGGCAAGCCCTTGGCCTCATCTCACCTGATGGTAAGTAAAGATGATGCCGAAGATGGAAGCAGGCTTACCAATATTTCCTAACGCAACGAAGAGCTGGCTATCTTATCTTCAAATCGGAAAACATCAATATTGTTAACACTGATGTTTGGCGGCAAGATTTAGATAAGATGGTGGTTAGTGGTGGTTAACTAATCATAATTTATATCATGAGTTTTATACTTATCCCGCTTCTGCTTGTAAATTCAACCAAAAAATGTGCGTCGACTCCCGAATACTTCGAAATATAAACATAATAATATACTGGAGCACCGCAGTAGGTAACTTAATATTGAGACCAGGTGTATACCTACTCGCGATATTATTAGTGATGTAAAGAAAAGAAAACCGTAAAGCGTCTCAAAGATAATTATGTACCTTTTTTTTATTATTCACAATTAGTAAACCCTTGACAACATCTCACCTGGTGTTAAGTGACTATGTTGCCGAAGATGGAAGCGGGCTTACCAAGATTCCCCAACGCAATGGGGAACTGGCTATCTTATCTTCATGCCTGAATCGCAGAATGCAATTGGAGTGTTTTGTGATTTATCTAAGGTTTTTGATTGTGTTGAACACCAAACATTACTTATGAAATTAAAGCATTATGGTGTAGAGGAAGGGGCTCTCAGTCTTTTAAATTCGTATTTAGACAACAGAAAACAAAAAGTACAAGTGAATGGCACGAACTCATCTGGATCTAAAGTGAAAATGGGTGTGCCCCAGAGTTCCATATTAGGGCCTTTTCTTTTCCTTGTTTACGTAAATGATTTACCTTTTATGGTGCAACATCTGTCAAATATTGTGTTGTTTGCGGATGATACTTCTCTTATTTTTAAAGTGAATAGGAAAGAAAACGAAATTGACGAAGTAAACAACACTCTTTCAAAGATACTGAACTGGTTCACTGTGAACAACTTATTATTAAATGCTAAGAAAACAAAATGTATAAAATTTTGTTTGCCAAATGTAAAAAAGGTCAATAATAGTGTAATATTAGACAGTAATAAATTAGAATTTGTAAATACCACGGTGTTCCTTGGTATAACTTTGGATGTTTCACTTCAATGGGGACCACACATTGAAACTTTAGCGGGAAGGCTTAGTTCAGCTGCTTATGCCGTTAAGAAAATAAGACAGTTAACGGATGTAGATACTGCGAGACTAGTGTATTTTAGTTACTTCCATAGTATAATGTCTTATGGCATATTACTGTGGGGGCATGCGGCTGATATAGAAACTATTTTCATCCTGCAGAAAAGAGCTATCCGCGCAATCTATCAGATGCGATCTCGTGACTCGTTACAGAATAAGTTCAAAGAAATAAATATTTTAACTGTTGCTAGTCAATTTATATATGAAAACATCATGTACGTTCGTAAGAATTTGCATTTATTTCCTAGAAACAGTGACAGGCATAATTTGAATTTAAGAAATGTAAATAAAATAAATATAGCCTTTTCGAGACTGAGTAAGGTTAAAAAGTCATTTGTGGGGCAGTGTATAAGATTCTACAATAAAATTCCAGAAAATGTAACTAGTTTGTCAGAGAATAAATTCAAGACTCATGTCAAAAAAGTTTTGTGCTCTAGAGGATATTATAAAATAATAGATTAAGTAAATGACAAAGACATATATGTTGATTCTATAACAAATACCATTACCTGAGACTGTAATCTGAATCATGACATTATTTGTAATATACTATATATTATTTTTTGTTTTGACTATTTAAAAGTGTGTGTAAACACCTATTTGAAATAAATTGTTTTGAATTTTTTTTTTGCCGGAACACACCAATGATGTCAATATTGATATTTGGCGGCAAGATTTGGATAAGATGGTGGTAGCTAGCCAGGCGGGCTTAGAAAATGCCCTACCACCAACCAAACCGAGTCTTACAATTGACCCCGCCGGGAATCGAACCCGCGACCTCCTGTGTGAAGCCAGTGAACTTTGCCACTGAGCTAAAAGGAAACAATTAGTAGGTTATCTTCATACATGGCACGGTTTGTATGTGTGCGCGTCAGTAGGCACGCACGCACAGTACAATAATAACAATAATTTAAGATGGCTGCAACGTTATTATTGTAGTGTGCGTGCGTGCCTACTGAGATGCGCACGCATACAAACCGCGCGATGTACCATTGCATGAAGTTATCCTACTATGTAATTGTTTTATTTTTATATGTAACAATGTTTCGAGAAGTCACCTTGAGGAATGAGGAGTACTGAAAAACACTCCGAAGTCATCATCGTCATCATAGCAGCCGAAAAAGTCCACTGCTGGACAAAGGCATCCCCCCAAAGATTTTCACCAGGTCGTCGGTCCACCGCGTGGGACTCTGAATATATATTATATACTCCGAAATATTCAAACTGTATTAGATGTAGTCACTTTTTCAAGTGACTTGTAATCTATTTCTCTCCCTCTCTCTCCATGGTGGCAGGATCTTCCTCCCGGTCTTCTTTCTCCACTTCTTTCTATCGGACACATCCTCAGCGGTAACGTTTCAAGTAAGTACGCGCGGAGTGCGGCTTTGTAAAATACTGAGTAAAAAAAAAACTCCGAATAGAACCGAGTCGGACGGACGGACGGACAGACGTAGGTTAGCCTGTCTTGTTTTACCGTGAAAAGAAGCCCCGCTAAGCGGCCGCCGTTTTGTAAAACAGCGAATTTTACAATATGACTGCGATGTTTACGATATAATATATCGTAATTATAAGGAGCGTCGGTGGCTTAACGCTTACGGCGGCTATCTCCTGTCCGGGAGGCCGTGGCTCGAATCCTGCCACGTACTAATGTGTTTTCGAATTTTGATTTCATATGTACGTTTATCCGACGCTCTTACGGTAAAGGAAAACATCGTGAGGAATCCTGCACACGCCTTCGGAGAAATTCGAAGGTTGTGTGTGAAGTCGACCAACCCGCACTGGGCCCGCGTGGTCGACTAAGGTCCGATCGCCCTAATTTAGGGTAGGCTTGAGCCCCTCGGTGGGGACGTATATGAGCTGATAAGAAGATATACGGAGTATAACAAATTGGTGTAGGCCCCGTTAATTGGGGCTTCTACCCAACATACTGAACAACTTTCCCTAAAGAACCCACAGTCAATTCTCAAAAAAAAACTTTGGACCCAAATATGCACAAAATTGGTTGATCATCTGATCGATTTGTATGAAGAGTGAAATATTTTTATTGCGATTTCAACAATGTCATAGAACAAACGTTGTTCTCTATGATGAGTAGAAGCCCCAGTTAACGGGGCCTAAACCAATTTTGTTTCCCCTGTAATATACGATATAATATATAATACTTACTACCTGACTACATCCTTAATCTATGTAAACTTAGCTGCGATTTCACTTACACATACACAGTGATTATACGTAAAATTATAACTACAACAGTACCCTATAATTATAATCATTGATTATTCCCGTTTGAGTTTGTCTTTCCCTCATTAAAATTCTCCAGTTCCGCTTGTCACGCTGCTGCCGTGCCGGCACGGAAATCATTAATATTCAGATCAGGTATAGCGTACCTTTGTGTTTACTTACATATCTTCGTGATATTTTCACCAAATGTATTTTTTTTTATTCGTATGGCTTTCCAAGTCACTTTTCTTAAAACAGAATAATAATAATAAAACGACCGCGCCAAGCTCTACTGGGACCGACCCGTCATCACGGTCAGGACTATTCCTTCGAATAAGCCTGATATCGTGTTGATGGATCGGGCGCAGTCAAGGGTGTTTTTGGTTGATATCACTATCACATATGACTAAAACCTCGTGCAGGCTGATGCCTATAAAAGGATCAAGTACCTGGAACTGGGGCCCGAGGTTAGATAGATAGATAGATAAAACTTTATTTCACTAAAAAGGCACAATACATTTTAACAATAAACAAACAAATAAATGAAACTTAATGACAAATATTACTAGTTTATATAAAAATATGAAACAGTGTCAGTGGTGCCAAGTTAGTGAAACTGGTCCAGGCTCAGCATAAATGTTGTGGGTCGCAGAGTACTCACAACGCTGTTTTTCAGCCAAAACCAAGAAAAACGTACACGCACCTCAGTGGTCAACAATATGGTTATGAAAAAAATAAAAATTTAAAAGAAAATTTGTGCATTTATACCTGTGCTGGTGATTGAGGGAAGACGACGATAGTGCTCGCATAGACAGGACAAATATCCCTTACAGTGTCTACCTGTCTGGTAATAACATATGTACGCATACACAGCCGCTTAAACCCAGACTATAACGTTATATTATATAAAAGGAAACAGGAAACAGTGACGGAATGACTGATCCTTCGACGCACAAGCTTAAACACTAAAAAAAGGTTACTGATATGTGGCTAGTGGAATCCACCGAAATCATCAGTCCTGTCCGTGAACGGGCTAATTTCAGCGGACCTTGAACGTCATCTAAGGCGGCTGGATCTCCGAGGCAGACCAATAATTGCAGCAATGCAAAAAGCAGTCCTACTCGACAATGCCCTGATAGTTCGACGCTTTCTATCCCCGTCGCACTGAACTCCAGCGGACTGTACGCTGGAGGTGCTCCTGCCACTTTGCCTCGTGCCAAGTGATCAGAGTAGCTTAAGTTTATAAATTAAAATAATAATGAAAATTACAGTATTATATCTAGATTCTTCACCCATTGGGCCGTGTCTTTATTAAGGGTTAAAAGATCCAAAATTATAAGGATGAGCTAGACCAAATGTATTAAGGGTTCTTTTGAAATACCCTAAAAGATAGCAACTGCATAACTTTGAGTGCGGAGCATCGCCTAGCCCCGGAAATGGGAAACTTTATGACTTGTTAACTCAAATTCAAATTCGAATCGAATTAATTTATTTGTGATCATCATCATCATCATCATATCAGCCGACAATCGTCCACTGCTAGACAAATGCATCCCACAAAGATTTCCACGACGACCGGTCTTGCGCTGCCCGCATCCATCGGCTTCCCGCGATCTTTACCAGGTGGTCGGTCCACCGCGTGGGAGTCCTGCCTACGCTACGGTTTACGGTGCGCGGTGGCCACTCGAGAACTTTACTGCCCCAACGGCCATCTGTTCTACGAGCTTAAGTAGCTAATAATTAAATAAATCTCAAACATGCAATGTGCTTTATGATCTGTTCTGTATATATTGTCTTGTTGTTACATGGATGTTTACTTTAAATAATAGTATTTATTTTGTCTCAGTACAACTTAAACGAATAGAAATAAAGTTTTTGTACATTCAAACTCATTTCGCAAGATCGTCGTAACATTTTTAACAAAATTCCTACAATTCGTTTTACAATGATAATTTCAAAACGAGACAACTGTACTACAATGAAACTTTTCAAATATTTCTATGGCTTTGGCTACAAAAATTCAATATATGGTTATGACAAAATTTCAATGTATTTTAATTATTTCATGGTCGTAGAAAAAGTATTTTATAGCACTGCACGCAATTAGTCATTGTAACACTCGTGCTGTCTATTGTGTCACGAAGCGAAGTAACAATGGCTCTCATTACTTGGCAGTGGCATAAATAACTATTGTTCTACGCTACAAAACTGGATTTCACCATATTTTCCTTTTATGAAAACATAAAAACAAATCGAATGGCTGACACGGGACCAGCTATAAGGTAGGTATGTAACGGTTTTATCCGGAAGCCATGTCGTACCGTTGGCGTGCCCGGGTCCACGGGTAAGTGCTGGTCTATGCCATTATTCGAAGTTACTTTTTATTGGACGCCGACGACCTGGTCAAAGTAATTATTAGTACTAACATACAGTTTGGACACTCCCTGCCGCTCTCCCTGCGACCTCACCCCCTCGTCACCCAGATTGACACAGATTGGTTACAGTTTGTTTGTTGAGCATATAGGATTTCGCCCCTATTTTGTGTGTTCCGTCATTCCTTTTTTGAAATGTCATTTCTGGCCCGATGCATGAGGTGTCCAGGGTGTGACCTGGTGGAGGACGCGGGAAGCCGATGGATGTGGACAGCGCAGGACCGGTCGTCGTGGAAATCCTTGGGGAGACCTTTGTCCAGCAGTGATGATTGTGTTTCGACTGATATGAAGATGACTCAACTTATACAGGGTGTGAAAAAATTGGTGTAGGACCCCTTACCTAGGGTTCTACTGGTCACACTGAAAACCTTTCCCCAAGGAACTCTTAGTCAATTCCCAAAACAAAATTTAACCCACTAAAAAATGCGCAAAATTGGTCAATCAGCTAATCGATTTGTATGAAGTTAACTTTTATGCGATTTCAGCAAAGTAGTTGAACAAAAGTTGTTCAGTATGATGAGTAGAAACCCCAGTTAACGGGAACTACACCAAATGTATTATATCCCTGTATAGCCCTGAATCGGCCCCAGTGTGTAGTCGGTACCCCTTTGGCCGTCTATAGAACCGGAGTTACGTACTGGAGTAAGTTAAGACACCATAGTGCCTTAGCAGTAAGGGTCATCATCATATCAGCCGGAGGAAGTCCATTGCTGGACATAGGCCTCCCTCAAGGATCTCCACGACGACCGGTTCTGCGCTGCCCGCATCCAGCGGCTTCCCGCGACCTTCACCAGGTCATCGGTCCACCGAGTGGGAGGCCTGCCTACACTACGCTTTCCGGTGCGTGGTCGCCACTCGAGAACTTTTAGGGTAATGGGTTAAATTGACTATGGGCTCTTTCGGAAGTGTAAGATAGAATTCCTGCACCAATTTTACTACACCCTAAATACAGTTGGCAAGTATTTCAGAATGATGAGCAAAGACGGGTCCCACCGATTCTGTTACACCTGTATGTTGAGGATCAATCCGCGTCACTACTATTTCGTTTTATAACCAATTTCAAACAATGAGGAGGTTCTTAATTCGACTATGTGTTTTTTTTTGTGACTCTTTACCGATTGTGATTAATTTTATTAAATTACTATTTAAGAGGACTGTGAACCCACAGCGAAAATTGGACCTTTCATACAAACGGCGTTAACGATTTTCACCTCTTAAACGTTAACCTAGTATGAATGAGCCTAGCTTTTGTTCTGAACAAAAGCTAGGCTCATTCATACGTTTCGTTTTTTAAATTACTGATTATAAGTAAACTAAAAATGACCGAAATCAGTTTTGTATGAAAACACGTGAATGACAATAAAATTAAACTTTATCGAAAAACAAAAACGTAGAAGCCTAGCTTTTGTTCTGACTGACATCCTATGAAAAATTGGTTCAAATCGGTTAACATTTAAGAGGTGAAAATCGTTAACGCCGTTTGTATGGAAAGTCGCAGCTTCACAATCCTCTTAAGTGATTCCTAGTTCTCCTAGAGTGATTCCATATAAACTATCAAAATCTGTTTAGTACTTTTTCAAAAATTAACAAATACAAAAAAATGCTTAGTTTTACTTAGTTGTTGCAATTGAAATCAATTCAATTCAATTCATCATCATCATAACAGCTGAAAGACGTCCACTGCTACACAAAGGCCTCCCCGAATTTTGTATTTGTTAATTTTTACTTTTTCAAAAATTAACAAATACAAAAAAATGCTTAGATTTACTTAGTTGTTGCAATTGAAATCAATTCAATTCATCATCATCATAACAGCTGAAAGACGTCCACTGCTAGACAAAGGCCTCCCCGAATTTTGTATTTGTTAATTTTTACTTTTTCAAAAATTAAAAAATACAAAAAAGTGCTTAGTTTTACTTAGTTGTTGCAATTGAAGTCAATTCAATTCAATTCATCATCATCATAACAGCTGAAAGACGTCCACTGCTAGATAAAGGCCTTCCCGAAGGATTAGCACGACGACCGGTCCTGCGCTGCCCGCATCCAGCGGCTTCCCGCAACCTTCCGCAGGTCGTCGGTCCACCGAGTGGGAGGCTTGCATTGTAACGTCTTCCGGTGAGCGGTCGCCACTTGAGAACTTTACTACCCCAACGGCTCTATTCTACAAGCTATGTACCCGCCCTCTGCCACTTAAGTTTAGCAATTCTATGAGCTATGTCTGTTACTTTTGGTATCTCATTTCTGATTCGATCGCGTAGGGAAATTCCGATCATAGCTCGCTCTATCGCCATTTTTGTTGACATTCTATGTATGTATGGATGTTCATCTGTTCCCTCGTATTTCCTAAACCACTTAATTGATCTTGTCGAATGTGCCCTATCGTAATCAAAAATTATGGCTTGCGACTACGGCTATTACCCCAGATGAAAGGGAAAAATAAAGGCTATGATTTCAGGCGTGAAATCTGTTCCGTCTTTTCATACTTTTCCGTACTCGGGTTTTAGATTTTTAAAACTTATTTAATTTTCATATTTTTTCTAATGAATACAGGCTAAATACTAATAGATTATAGAGGTATCTGATTTGTTAGCAGTTGGGTACGCAGAAATTTACCTCACCGCAGGGAGCCGCTGGATGCAGGCAGCGCAGGACCGGTCGCTGTGGAAATCTTTGTGGAGGCTTTTGTCCTTTTCTTCGACTGATGTGTTCGAATGATGATGGATGACACAGATATGAGATATGACAACCGCGCACAAAGGTTATTTCCGACGAGCTTTGATAAATAAGAGACCACCGCTTTTAACCGCCTTCGTGGCGTAAAAGTTAAGTCCATTAGCTTCACATCTGGAGATCGCGGGTTCGATTCCTGGCGGAGTCTAACTTAGTAATACTCAGTTTTTGCTGGAGGAGAATTTCTTTAGCCCGCCTGGCTAGAGCTACTACAATCTTATCTAAAACGGCTTGTGTTCCGGCTTGAAGATTAGATAACCAATTCCCCATTGCGTTGGGGTTTTTCGGTAAGCCCGCTTCCATTTTCGGCACCATCTTCACTTATCATCAGGTGAGATGAGGCTTACCAATTGTGGATTAAAAAAAATTTCAAAATATGCCTTTAGGAATTCAAATATCACCGCATAGAGTCCAGCAAGCAAGCGTAAAACAAAATTTGATTGGGCTGAGGATTAACAAGCTCGCTCTTTTGTTTACAAAAGGAAAATTGATAAAACAAAACCAAAATAACGTCAAAATATAATCTTTAGGTCTTTGATGGGGACCCGTTGCTAAAAAAAATGTAAAAGAACTTTCAGTGCGTCTCAGCGAGAGAACTGGTCACCGGTGAAAGCTTTTTAGGGCAACGCATAAGCATCGCCATCCAGCGCGGAAACGCTGCCAGTATGCTGGGTACCTTGCGGGGATGCACTGGACGGCATTTATTATTTATAAGTTTTTTCTATGGTTTGTAACGAAAAACCAAAATTGATTTCTTCGTATTAAAAGGCTCCGAACATTAATTAACTTTTGTTCTGTCCTGTAATCTTAGGGGTGGAAAATATCATTGTCGTCCCACCTATTCAATAATTTTGAACAAAAAAAACCGACTTCAAACAGAAAACTAAGGTTCCCCTCGATTTCTCTGGGATGCTATCATCAGATCCTGGTTTCCTTATCATGATACCACCCTTGGGATATCTCCTTTCCATCGAAAATAATCATCAAAATCGGTTGTTTTAAACGACGAAGTTATCCGCGAACACACATAATATATATATATGAGGTCTAACGAAATTAGAAACTATTTTAACTGGTGCTTCTACCCATGAAACTGAACAACTTTCCCCATGAAACCCATAGTCAAATCTCAAAAAATTTGAACATCTCATACTAAGTTGGCTAATCAGCTGATCGAGTTAGTATGGGAGAGCCAAATTTTTTTGCGATTTGACTATTGGGTTACATGGGGAAAGTTGTTCAGTTTCATGGGTAGAAGCATTAGTTAAAATAGTTTCAGCTATTTTTGTTAAACCTTATATACGGTTGAATTGAGAAACCTCCTCCTTTTTTGAAGTCGGTTAAAAAACGACAATTCGCTTTAGAGGATAGCGGGATCCAAATTCTAGTTTGTCCTTATGGGAGTTTGAGCTTTCTCTCTTCGGATTGGTCCGCGTTCCTGCTTCTGATAGATTACCGTAGTTAGGTAGGAGCCGCTCACGTGAAGGTTGAATATAAAAAAAAAATATCACAATCGAAATTAAATTATCTATGGTGATAAACTCATTTTTGATGCCTATACATTCGAGTTTCTTTTTCTTTTTATCCTATGCTGTAATGAAACAATTTATCACTTGGCGCCAAAACATTTTATTCTCGGGCGGCGTATATTGAATCCTTGCTACGCTCAACATTCTTCTTTAGAATCACGAGCGCAGCGAGTTTTTTTTGTGAATTTACTGATTCTTCTGAGGATCCTTTGCTTCGCTCTGAATTCAAACTAAAATACCCCAGAGGAACAAAATATTACTTTGTCCCGTTGTAACACAAATAACTATTAGCCGTGTCATACTCAGGACAAACCTTTAAGTGCCGAACAGTTTTGTTTGCTCTGTGTCCATTTGTTTCTACATATTCTGATACCTATTTAAAAAAATGGATATAAGTAAGATATGTATATCAACAGTCGTTCAGTGCAACCCGCGTGGTTAACTTACCTGAAGCAAGGTCATTACATGGATGGGTTTGACTGTAAGTGGCATTTCGCTCGACCATTTCCGTGATTCGCAAGAGACTTTAAGCCGTTGGTGCCAGTTGCTATCACTAGATGTCATTAAGTCGTGTTAGATGCCTTACAGGCGGCTTGAAAAACTTCTGACAATGGGGTTCGTCACTACCCCTGCAACCTTCACCAATCCGGATACCCCGTGTGTGAAGTATCGCCTAACCTACCCGAGTGTGATACACCCGTGCCGACGTGCCCCACCAGTGGGCACGTTTATGGGTTGCTAACGATGTGTATTACTCGTATCAGCTCATATACGTCCCCACCGAGGGGTCAAGCCTACTCTGAATCGGGCCTTGGTCGACCACGCGGGCCCAGTGCGGGTTGGTCGACTTAACACACAACCTGCGAGTTTCTCTGCAGGCGTGTGCAGGTTTCCTCACGATATTTTCCTTCAACGTAAGAGCGTCGGATAAACGTACATATGAAATCTAAATTCAAAATCACATTGGTACGTGGCAGCATTCGAACCTCTACCTCCCGGACAGGAGGTGGCAGCTCTACCCGTTACGCCACCGACGCTCAATCACGCTGCACTATATTACCCATAATACAGAGAATCCTAGCAATATTTAGTATTCTTTGATCCTATTTTGGGACCAGATGATAGTATGAAAAGATTGATGAATGTAGAGGAAGGGAGAGAAGTATGTCAGGATCGTAGCAAGTGGAAAACCCTGCCTACCCCTCCGGGAAAGAGGCATTATCTTATGTATGTATGTATGTATGATAGTGTGCGATTTATCCTTTAATATTATTATTATAACTGTCATATAAAACAGCTGAAATTTCCAACATGTTACAGTATTACTATCTGCAGCTTACTGCCAATACGGGGAAAGCTGGTGATACTTGTAAAGTGCAGTGTAAGAGTATTCGATGAGATATCGATCAGCTTACTCATTGTATGGAGGTTCATTCATAGGACGGTATACTACAATGTGAGCACATACCTTCATGTCTGTTTGTTTATCATCTGAGTTTTGTGTAACAGTAACAAAAACCTTATATTATGAAACCAAATAAAATAATGAAGAGAGTGCATTACATATGTGAAGTTCATAGCGTATGATAAGAGTACATTACATATTATGTACAAACGCATAGCATATATAAATGATGAGAGTACATTACATATGTACAAATGCATAGCATATGAAGAGAGTACATAACATAATATGTACAGGTGCATATCATATGATAATAGTAAATTTCAAATGTACAAGTGCATAGCATATGATAATAAGAGTACATAACACATTGACTTTAAAAACCCACCATTGACATGTTTATGTAGTGTAATTTATTTTAGTGTAATGTTCCTATGGAAACGAGATTACTACGTATTTCTTTTACTACGAAAAATGATTTTTATCACGCTTTTATTAACTTCACCTGTATGTATGTTTGTAACCGACTCCTTTGCACTCGATTTTGACCCACTTTAAATGGACAGATTTAATTCAAACTTTGTATATTTATCAAGAATCAGTGACAATACAATAATTTTATAAGTTTATCTTATTATCCTGATCAGGATCGCCAGTATTAAATGCACATCTAACTAAAAAAATAAAAAAAAATATAGTTAAAAAACACGCTTCTAAAGCACATCAAACTAAAAAGTGAAAAATAATTAAACTGAAAACAATAATGAACGAAAAATACTAGTATTATTGTGAAAAAGCGTGGGGCACTTTGTGCAATGTCTTTCGTATATCGAGCGCTCCACGCTTTTTTCACAATAATACTAGTATTTTTCGTTCATTATAGTTTTCAGCTTATATTAAGAATTATTTTTCACTTTTTAGTTTGATGTGCTATGAAAGCGTTTATTTTTAGTCTTTTTAAACTATATTTTTTCACTCAAAGTCGTCTCTGTGGCGTAATAATTAGTCCGTTAGCTTCTTATTAGGAGGTCGCGGAGTAGATTTCCGATTAATTCTAATTTATAGTACTCGGTTTGGTTGGTGGAAGGGCATTTTCTAAGCCTACCTAGCTAACTACCACCATCTTGTCTAAGTCTTGCCATCAAACAGCATCAGCAGTTAACAGCATTGTTGGTATCTTCCGGCATGAAAATAAGCTATTATGTAGGGAAATCTTGGTAAGCCCGCTTCCATCTCCGGCATTATCGTTACTAATCAACATTACAGGTGAGATGATGCTAACGGCTTACTAATTGTGGATTATTTAAAAAAAAAAACTAAATTAAACAACGTAAGATCGAATTGACACGGCATTGAGAAAATTGTGTGCGTCGGTGGCGTAACGGCTAGGGCCGCCGCCTCCTGTCTTGTCTGCGAGCTCGTGGTTCGAATCCTGCCACGTACCAATGTGATTTCGAATTAAGATTTCATATGGACATTTATCCGACGCTCTTACGGTGAAGGAAAATCATCGTGAGGAAACCTGCACACGCCTGCGGAGTAACTCGCAGGTTGTGTGTGAAGTCGACCGACGCGCACTGGGCCGGCGTGGTCGACTAAGGCCCGATCTCCCTAATTCAGGGTAGGCTCGAGCCCCTCGATGAGGACATATATAAGCTGATATGATGATATGATATGATTAGAAAATGAAACTGAACTAACTGAATGATCCATTAAGCGATTTTCAGGAAATACGCGATCCATTATTATAATTTTATTAGCTGAAAAATATCCACTGCTCAACGAAGGCCTCCATTACGACCACGCTGTTCCACAACGACCAATCCTACGCTTCCCACATCCAGCGGCATCCCGCGGCCTTCACCAGGTGACACGGTCACATTTTTATTATCACACTAATATTATAAAGGCGAATGTTTGTAAGTGTGTTACTTCTTCACGCAAAAACTTATAAACGGATCTGGCTGAAATTTGGTAGGTAGACAGATTAGGACCTAGATTAACACATAGGCTACTTTTTTCACGCTCGCGTGCCGCTTGCGCGTCACTCGGGTGACCGCGGCTTCACCCTTAACAGCTAGTTGTCAAAAAATATCCTTCGACGAGAGCAAAACCGTATGTTAAAGCTAGGTACCTGCTCATCTCGAATCCGTGTTGAGCCGCTATCTCAGCGAAAGTGTATGGGAGAGCTTATGGGAACAGATGTGTTCATTCAGCGAAATGGAAGCTTGGATGTTAGAGGGTTAACTTTACGTAGGTATGAAAGAGTGTGATCTAGTTAATGATATCATAAGTTACCTATTATTAACTACCTTTTTTAAAATTTCAACATAAATATAAAAAAATACGTAGGGAAGTGCTGTGAAAACTGATACTCTGTTGATACTTCGGAGACATGAAACTCTTTAAAACTTTACGTAAATTAACCAGATAAAAAAAAAACATTTTAGATGTAGGGGAGGAAGCCTAAATTATTTTTTTAACTTTACAGGGGTCGTAGATTTGTATAACCTTACGAAATTTCAGTCTTATAGCTGTAAAAGTCTGAGAAGAACGACTGTTATATACCGACGGATCAACAGACGGACATGTTGTAACTATAAGGGTTCTTTTATCAAACTTCCTTAAAAAACCGGCCAATTGCGAGTCGGACTCGCTCACCTTAGAAACCTTAAAAACATCAAAATAAAAGACATTTCAATGTAAAAGACATCAACGAGAGGCCTTTATTCAAAAGTGACAAGAAGTTTGACTAAGCCCCTTACCGCAGGCACTTGCAAAGACTACGTGTACTGCTTTTGTGAGTTCTAAAATTAACCATAACTAAATTCAGCCTCGTTCTTGTTTCATTTTCTATCTAGAGCGCAACACAGCGACCAAGCTTAGACCCCTCGAGCGCCAGCTGAAGTACTGTAAAGTGGGCCGCGTCTGGCCACACAACAATGGAAGAAAGTTGGAGCTTAGATGTCGAAATCAATTGCAGACAGACGAAAAAAAAAAGGAAATAAAAGTGGGAGAGCAACGCATTGCCGAAATTGCTCAGCTGGATCGGCTTACTCCTACAATTTTTTGCGTCGCATAACTTAGCTCGCTTCAAAATTTTCTCCTTGACTCCAGCTAACCCTTCTCTTGCCTAGAGATTCTCATCATCATCATCATATCAGCCGAAGGACGTCCACTCATGGAAATAGGCCTCCCCCAAAGATTTCCACGACGACCGGTTCTGCGCTATCCGCATTCAGCGGCTTCTCGGCCTACCGAGTGGGAGCTCTGCCTACGCTTCGTTGTCCGGTGCGCGGTCGCCATTCGAGAACTTAACTACCCCAAAGGCCATCTGTTCTACGAGCTATGTGCCCCGCTCACTGCCACTTAAGTTTAGCAACTCTGAGAGCTATGTCGGTTACTTTGGTTCTTCTACAGATCTCCTCGTTTCAGATTCGATCACGCAGAGAAACTCTGAGCATAGCATGCTCTATTGCCCTTAGGGTGACTTTGAGCCTTCTTATGAGGCCCATAGTAAATGGCTAACTCGCAACTATGGTAAAATCTCACCTACAGCTCGGGCTTACAAATATCACTTATTTGTTATTCACCTTTTTACCATCCTTGTATTGCCAGTTGCCCAAACAGTGGTACTTTAAGTGTCAGTTTCAGTGCGCAAAAAGTGGCACTATGCTGCAAAATTGATTTCGTGCAGAGTTGAAAAGTAAAACGAAAAGGGTCAACGTACCGTGCGGTTAAATCAAAATTGCGCACAGTGACAAAAAAAAAACTGTGCGGTAAAATCAATTTCACTCTCAGTAATTTTTTTAATCGTATCTTAATTAAAAACAGTTAATATATATCAAATAAAAAATATTTTTAAATCAACTTAATTGAATAAATTGTAACAGTAACGTACAAAATTTTATTATGAAGTCATAGTACCTAAACTAATCATCCATCAGAAAGAAGAAAGAAAGAAATAAAGCTTATTCGGCAACCATATATTCACCATTCTTTACCTAATTTTAACAAACTATAGCTGAAATAACTAATTATACAAACTGAAATAAACTAAAATAAACATTTGTGCCGAATAGGTCTCAATATACTCAGCATGGAGCATCAAAATCAAAATCTCAGGTTCGTTTTTTTCCTTGACAGTCCCCACTTCCTTTTCTTACTTCGCTCGGTTTTTAAAAAAATCCACAATGGGTAAGTCCTTGGCATCATCTCACGTTGAACGTTATCAGGTCGTACATTATCGTATCCGCCATTACATGGACCCATCGAAACTACGCGAAACTACTTGAATCGCTACCTATGACGTGCAACGTCACGGAACACAGAGATAACAATAAGTAATGTACATACTCGTGCTGTGCTAAAGTTGTTCAACGACCATATTGCGCCTAAAATCAACTGGTGATTTGAACAAATTTATAATTATTTGATGTATTTTATTAATCAAACCTTTTTTGACATTCTATTACTCAAATTTTATTTTTCATTTTGGTTCTATTTACAGAGTTTGCTTACTGCTAAATCTTTATGCTGAGGTATTGTTTATATTACTTCTTTTTAAATGGAGAATCTGATATATTGTTATCTCTTTCCGAAGTGTGCACTGCCTTAAATACAGTGAAGGATAGCCTATCAAGTGTTGAAACACCAGTCGAGGTCACCACCTTATTGTAAAGATGTATGCGTTAGCCCACTTTTTGAAATGATTGCTGTATCAAAGACAACATCTACGTTTTATTTTTCATCTAATTCCTTGGATGAAGTTAACCCTTCTTTAGGCCTATGGTAAGCGACCACGTCTCAGTTCCGTATATCATTACTGGTAACACCATTGAAGTATTATGTACTGGTAACACACACTCTACGAGCAATGTACCCCGCCCACTGCCACTTAAGTTTAGCAATTCTGAGAGCTATGTCGGTTACTTTGGTTCTCTTACGGATCTCCTCGTTTCTGATTCGATCACGCAGAGAAATTCCGAGCATAGCACGCTCCATTGCCCTTTGGGTGACCTTGAGCCTTCTTAAGAGGCCCATAGTAAGCGACCATGTCTCAGTTCCGTAGAACAGATGGCCGTTGGGGCAGTAAAGTTCTCGAGTGGCGACCACGCACCGGAAAGCGTAGTGTAGGCAGGCCTCCCACTCGGTGGACCGATGACCTGGTGTAGGTCGCGGGAAGCCGCTGGATGCGGGCAGCGCAGAACCGGTCGTCATGGAGATCCTTGGGGGAGGCCTATGTGCAGCAGTGGACTTCCTTCGGCTGATATGATGAACACACACTGAGACATGATGTCTTGAGACATTTACACATAAAATCACACATGACCTTTCCAACAAATTATTTTTTTATATCCATGTATTGCTGGAGCTATCGGCTGATCCATCGCCACTCCTCACAAGTTCAGCCACAACTCCTAACAGCTCTAACAAAGACCTTAAATAAGTATTAATCTAAAGGACGAAGCCATCGACGTTGAAAATGTCACCACTTTGATTGGAGCCCATATCTGGCACGCTTGCATACATGGTCAATAAAGTAGGCTGTGAGAGAACATAAAACAGGTTTGAATGAAATCGGTTTAAGCGCAATACATACTTTTTGTTCAGTCCCAATCCGGGTTTGGCTTGACCCCTGTGTTTGTAGTATGGCTTATTTGGAAAGAGACCCGTGCTCCGGCAGCTACGTGCCCACAAACTTCCCCACTTCGGGACATGGTTTTCTTTCCAAACATGGGAAAGTTAGGCCATATTCCACACATTGGGCCAAGTTTGGGTTGGTGGGCTACCCTCTTAATTTTATTTCTTAATCCTCAGTTGGTAAGCTGTTGGCATCATGTCACCTGGTGGTAAATGACGATGATGCCGAAGATAAAAGCAAGCTCCGATGGAACTGGCTATCTTATTTTTAAACCGGAACACATCAATGTTATTAACAGTGATAATTGGCGGCAACACTTTGATAAAGTGGTGGTAGCTAGCTAGGCGGACTTAGAAAAAGTCACTCCACCAACCGAACCGATTCTTACAAAGTTAGACTTCGCTAGGAGTCGAACCTGCGACCTCCTGATGTGAAGCTTATGGATTTAACCATTACGCCACGGAGGCGATTGGCAAGAAGGCAGCCGAAAATGCAGCTTATGCTGAGTCTGAATACGTTTCCAATTACCCACATAGGTATGCATTTTTTGTCTTATGTTTGTTTTGTACAGTCTTTTTAGACCCTATAACTAAGACTTCGCTGTCTCTCCGTCTGTCCATCTGTCACCAGGCTGTATTTAATAAACCGTGATAGCTAGACAGTTGAAATTTTCACACATGATGTATTTCTGTTGCCATAACAACAAATACTAAAAATTAGAAAAAGTGAAATACTCCATACAAAAAAATGTGTTGTTTTAAACATGAAGAAACTAGCGCCATCTAGTATGGAACTGAAGAAACTAGCGCCATTTACCATGATGGTACGGAACCCTCTGCGTGCGGTTCTGACTCGCACTTGGTCGATTTTTTTCTGCTGTTAAATGTTTTGTATAAAATTTTGGTTTGTATAATAATATTTAGGTAGTCAAAGTGAGACTGCCCGCGACTTCGCCCCCGTGTATATCTAGGGTACGCAGTGCGCGATCCGCAAGCGGGTCGCGGGATTTTTTTTGTTCTTAAGGCCCAATACCCCTTGGAACAGTTGTCTCCGTCTTTTTATGAGTATCAAGAGTATCTGAGTTTTTATGAGTGCAAAGAGTAAAGAAAATAACCGCACTTTTGCACTTTTTCAATGTTTTTTCGTTTTAACTTAGATATTGGCATTTTTGCAAAAAAAGTGAGTCCGATAATATGTCAGGATTTAATTGAAAAAAAAAGAGCTATGTCTAACTGTAGTGAAGTAAAACTGGTTTTTAGGGGCTAAAACATAGCGAAAATTGATAAATTTAAGCGGACTTTGCAATTTTTTTATCGATAAAATTTTATCAAATTCTATACTTTGTAGCAGACATATTGTAATAAATCTATTTAAAAAAATTGATAAAATATTGCAGTATTAAGTGCAGAAAAATGATATTTTTCCAACCCCCGATTTCGGAGTGTGTATTATTTTTTGAAAGGGTTGCCTTTTTAAAACAAAATTTTGTGAAATCGTTCGAGTCGTTCTCAAGTGCGCTTACCAACGAACAACATTTAATTTTTGTTTTTCATTCATTCATATCAGCTCATATACGTCCCCACCGAGGGGCTCGAGGCCTCCTGAATTAGGGCGATCGGGCCTTAGTCGACCACGCGGGCTTAGTGCGGGTTGGTCGACTTCACACACAACCTGCGAGTTTCTTCGCAGGCGTGTGCAGGTTTCCTCACGATGTTTTCTTTCCCCGTAAGAGTGTCGGATAAACGTTCGTAAGAAATCTAAATTTGAAATCCATTG
Source organism: Coleophora flavipennella (assembly GCA_947284805.1). Lineage (NCBI taxonomy): Eukaryota > Metazoa > Arthropoda > Insecta > Lepidoptera > Coleophoridae > Coleophora > Coleophora flavipennella. The sequence goes on from OX369308.1 coordinate 7,271,848, forward strand.
GTACGTGGAGGTTCGAACCAAGACCTCCCGGACAGGAGGCGGTGGCCCTAGTTATTACGCCACCGACGACGCTATTTAAAATATAGTATAAATAATTCTTAAATAAGTTTTCAAAGGCCTTGTCTTTGGATAAAAGGTCTTTGAGCTGTAAAATTTATGTTTACAGCAAATAAGGCGATAGATTTATTTACTTAACATTTTTTCACGATTATTTGTTGTTTCGTCACAAACTCCGTTTCATTTCAAACAATGTCAAAAAGTAGGAAAAGTGTTTGTTTCATTTTGGGAAACGAAGAAAAACATTTCAGTTTTGTTTTGCACTATTGGTAAGCTATATCACCTGATAGTAAGCGTAAGTGATGATGATGCCAAAGATGGAAGCGAGGTTACCAAGTTTTTCCAACACAATGGAGAACTGGCTATCTTATCTTCAAGCCGGAACACATCAATGCTGGAAACATTAATGTTTCCTGGTAAGACATAGATCCTGATCCTGATGTGAAGCTAATAGACTTAACCATTACGCCACGAAGGCGGTATTTGATGCCAGGTAAATTATTAGTAAAGTGAAATGATGGCAGCGGAATGCGCGGCGGCGGCGACACGACGCGTCCCTTTACTGGAAATTGCCGAACGTTTAGTTTGTTTGTTTGGCGCCGACTCAAAATGTTATCCACTGCTTATTAGTAAGCTCTTCGACTGGCTTTTCTTTCATCTCCATGAAGTTGCCAATTTCTTCCCTCAAATCAAAAAACCTTTCCAAAACGGCACCTCGACTGAGCCACCTCACTTCACAGTAGTAAACCACGTCGCCATGATCAGCTTCCAGATCTTCCAGAAACTTTTGGAACTGACTGTGTGTGAGCCCATTTCTTCCTATAAATTTACAGTGGACGTTACAGTATCCATTATTTCTTTCCAGGATATAACCTTGGAGCACAATGCCTCTTGATGGACAATACAGAGAAAAATCAATGGCACAGTAGTCTTTCACTTTACTAATGATTCTCCCATCAACACCTTTGTTTTGACCGCTCATGTTCTTGCCTCCATCGGCAGTGACACTTGTTAACTTTTCCCAGCTGAATTGCAATGAATTCAGGGCTTGTTCCAAATGGTGAAATAAATCTACCCCTGTAGTTGTACCTTTCAAACTGCACATTTTCACAGCTCTTCGTAAACAGTAAAGTAACGTAACATGTTGTGACAGGCATTCACGTTTCCAGAAGCAAAATTCAGAGAGATTTGTTATCGTTTCGATTTTAATTACAATACGAACACTCTACGGAAGACGGACGGGCGGGCGGGACACACTGATGTCAAATTGTAAAGATAAGGTACCTGCGGGCAATAGGCCTAGCTAAGAGACACTTGTAATTGAATCAAAAATATTCAGTTTAAAAAAAAATGAGCCGTCACGGGACGCCTGGCAGATGTGAAACACACACTACTATATAAAGACTGTATATAAATATACACCATCATATAGCGTGGCTACGCCAGAAATCGGTTATACGTGCGGCTATAGATGTTTCACATCAAAATGTTTTATACGTAATGTTAATCCTTATTTAAGTACATTTCCTATAAACCATAAATTAAAAATGGTAAATTTTACATTAAACAAAAACAAAATTAAACATTTTGAAAAACATTAAGAGTAGGTCTAATTTTACTATAATAGAGTAATTAATCCGTGGTTAAATAGTTATATTACACTTAACATTTTTGTGGTATTTGAGATCAGTAACCAAATTATTATTGCTGCATTCATGTGATTATTGATCTCGAATGCCAAACACATAAAGTAAAAAATCACGTGTTTATAGTACGTATGTTGGTACCGTAGGCCATATTACCAACTATAGTAAAATACAAGTTAAAATAACATCTGATACGTAATAACGTCTTATAAATTGATAACGCGGGCTGCATTTACGAAAAAGTGTGACTTCATTATCCCTTTACGTGACGTCATTGTCCAGTTACGTCCATTCTCGCGTTACGCCAATGTGATGTTATTGTCACGTTACGCCTGAGCCAAACGTGCAAGCGAGAGTTGTACTTGTACTTGCTTGGGGCCTGGGACCTGGGACTTTGGGCAGGGGGCCTGTTAAGTTGAAGGTCAGTTAACGTGGGGGCCTGTTAATTTCAAGGTCAAGCTCAGTTAAGTTTTAACAAGTTAAAAGTACTAGGCTTCCAGTATCTTACAAGAGGTGTTCCAATGCGGTCGACTCTCTGTGAGGGAAAAACATATCTGCGTATGTCAATGGATTAAAAGTACTAGACTTCCAGGATCTTCTTGTAAGAAGTGTTCCAATGCGGTCGATACTCTGTGAGGAAAACACGTATCTGTGTGTATCAATGGATTAAAAGTACTAGGCTTCCAGGATCTTACAAGAGGTGTTCCAATTCGTTCGATTCTCTGTAAGGAAATGCCAAAGAGTTAACTCACCCGACTATGGGCGGTATTTTACATCTCCTTAGAGATGAAACTAAAAAAGTTTTACTTCAGTCGTGTGGTCTAAAGCACACAAGCGTTCGGCTTGTGACACGTTATCACGTAAAATTATCGTCCGTAAACCGATTTTACAAAATTTATCAAAATGTATTGTATGCTTGCGATAGTAGATAACACTGAATTAAAAATTTTGTGTTTTTCCTTGCACTGTTCTTATTAATTGTGGCATAGTGCAAGGAAAAACTTAAAAAAGTTTATAAAGATGTAAATAATCATGAACGTTATAAGTTGTTATTAAAATGAATATGTTTTTTTTATTTTAGCACCAATATTCCTAAGCTAGGCCTTACTACCAGACCGGCCTTATTACCTGAGGGTACGTTATTGTTTAAAATAATTGACACTTGAGAAGGTATGAGATACGCGTTTTAAATAACCCTGTCCCTCTTCATTAGTACATTGAAATTGGGTGCGTGCCTACACGATATCACAACATAAACGTGAAAGTATGGATGTTTGTTTGTTTATCCCACTTTCACGCCTAAACGGCTGAATGAATTTGGATGAAATTTGGTTGGTAGATAAGCCGCTGGGAGAGTAAAGTTCGTAGACATAGCGGAGGCAGGTCGTCCACCCGGTGGACCGACGACCTGGTGAAGGCCGCGGTAAGCTGCTGGATGCGGCAGCGTAGGATCGGTATTTGTGGAAATCCTTGGGAGAGGCCTTTCTCCAGCAGTGGACGTCTTTCGGCTGATATGATGAGATGGATCAAGCACTGGATTAACACAAATTCTTATTCCACGCTCTCGAGCCGTTTGCGGGTCGCACACCTTGCATCTTCGATTAGCAGTCATAAAAACGATAGGTACATACGCGGGCGAAGCCACGGGTTATAGAAACTAAAAAAATTAAAGTCAGACCAAGGGTTCTACGGAACCAACTCATGCCGTAACACGGAGCGGCTTGTGCACCGCGCATTTACTATATCACTTACCATGATAGAGGCAATAGAAACTAAAATTCTGCGAAAATTTCAACTATAGCTACGGTATCAGAGATACAGCATTGTGACCGCACTGCCAGGTCAGAGTCCCAAATAGATGGAAGATGGCGGGCGGCGTGGAGTACACATCGTAATTCAGTAGATGATACCTTTTCGGTAACGAACTCTAAAATAGGTTTACTTATGAAATCTAAAATAGTTCGTAGAACAGATGGCCGTTGGGGCAGTAAAGTTCTCGAGTGGCGACTGCGCACCGGAAAACGTAGCGTAGGCAGGCCTCCCGCTAGGTGGACCGATGACCTGGTGAAGGTCGCGGGAAGCCGCTGGATGCAGGCAGCGCAGAACCGGTCGTCGTGGAAATCATTGGGGGAGGCCTATGTCCAGCAGTGGACATCCTTCGGCTGAAATGATGATAATGATGAAATCAAAGGTGATTTAAAATAATAACTCTTGAATATCCATGAATACGTATACCACGCTTACAATACATTATTTTCATATATAGGGATGTACACCAACGACAAAACAATAGCAAAAACCTAAAACGCTTCCTTTTCGCGGACGAACTTGCTCTTTACGCTCAAGAAAAGACCTTTGAAGAGGTGGAGAAGGATGTTACCGAAACTCTTGTGCTGCTGTCGAAGTACTAAGTCGCAAACCCATTAAAACCTAACCCGACAAAAACACAAATCTCAGCATTCCATCTGAAGAATCGAGAAGCTTCGAGACCGCTAAACACTGTATGGGAGGGCCAGCGATTGAAACATACACAGACACAGAAATATCTTGGAGTCACACTTAATGGCACACTCTCTTTCAAGTAACATTTCGTAAACACCAAGCAGAAAGTGTTTTCAAGAAACAACATTCTTCGACGTCTGACAGTTAGCACTTTAGGAGTCAACCCTCACACTCTTCTACAAACCCAGCCTGTAAAAACTCACCTCATGCCCACCAAGTGGAAGTAACAGTCAATGAGGAGTACCGTCTGGTGACTGGCTGTTTGAAACCCTCTCCCGTACAGAAACTCTACCAACTTGCAGTAATTGCCCACCAGCAGTACGGAAAGCGACACATCAAGCTATACAAAACCAGTATAAGCTGGCCGCGCGACGCCTTTGCGTTTCAACATACGCGAGGCCCGTGTATACTGGTTTTGTATAGCTTGATGTGGCTCCGTGTGTACGTCATCAAGTTGCTGCAGCCGTTGAGAAAACCAAGCAGGGCACACAGTAGACACCCTCTTTACTCGCACACCCTCGAGCCTCGTCGTCTTAAGTCTCGTAAGAGCTATTTGACCAATAATCCACAACAAGGCATCTCTCAAGAAGCACGCCTCAACCTGTAGAAAGACCAAATATCCGGAGAGGACGTGATCATCACTTCCGCAGAGCATCTACCCGCTGGGGCCTCTGAAAGCTGGCCTATACGGAAGTGTCTGAACCGGTTGAGATGTGGAGTTGGAAGGAGCAAAGCAGACTTACAACGATTATGTATCCTGCCGCCTCACACCAGTACGGACTGCATTTGTCTGAACACTGAACACCTCGAACAATGCCCGCATTGGTTTTCGCTAGATACTTTTTATTTTGTAAAACTATGTAGTTTTGAGAGATTATTAGATTTTCTCCTAAATTACATAAGTTAGACGCACAAAATAAAATACATGCAGAAAGAGAATAAAAGTATTGATAAAACGGCTAAGACTAAATATTCCTAAAATACTTATTTACAAGGCTAGCAATAAACTAAAATGTCCATTCACACCAGATTTAAAGGACGTGTCTAGGTCGCGTTAAGACAGTCATACGAAATACGACACCGAGTTGTTCGACAGTGCCGCGCGGGCAGCCTGCTTTGAAGGCATTTTTTTTTATTTACAATTGGTAAAACCTTGACAACATCTCACCTGGTGGTAAGTGACGATGTTGCATAACCTATTAAATCAACAAAAAAAATATTTTTCAAAACCGATCCACAGACGGAGAAATCGGTGAACATACATTAAAATATATAAAGTCTAACATAGAATCTCCTTCTATTTTGGAGTCGGTTAAAAATCACTTATATACGCAATTTGACCGCAATATGTAGACGGATGAGGGTAAAAACGTCATCTTTTGTCCTTTAGGTAAGGTAATACGGCACACGTGTGCCCAAAACCGTCCTTTCGCCAAACAAAATATCGCGTTGGAAATATTCCCGTTTCTACAGGAGTAAGTAGGTACTTTAATTTAAAATAATTTTCGAAAAACCTAAAAACTTTTTGGTACAAGCTTTTGCTTTGTATTGTCACGCGATAAACATATGCATGCAAAATCTCAGCTCAATCGAAAACCGGGAAGTAGGTCCAAATTAACTTGCAAGATTTCATCCGAACAAACATACAAGTTAAATAAAAGCTTATAAAAATGGCCGTCACGACACGCCTGGCAGGTGTGAAACATTTTTCTAGAGCCTGCACTTTGATCATCATCATCATCATATCAGCCAAAAAAAGTCCACTGCTGGACAAAGGGCTCCCCCAAGGATTTCCACGACGACATTTCACTTTGATCATTATTCATTTATTTTGGTCACTAGATATTCACTGCCACTTATGTTCGATTCAATAATCTATACATATAATAAAACTGTAACGGGCCGTATATCTGTACACGAAATATTTTTTTGAAAAAATATTTTTTAAGGCCAAAACAACAACTTTTAGAATTTTTGTGTGTCTGTCAATATGTTCGCGCATTACGCAAAAACTACCAGGCCGATTTTGATGAAATTTTGTATGGTGGTTATTATACAATATAGACTTATAGTTATAACATAAAGGATACTTTTTATCCCGGTGAATTCAAGAGTTTCCGTGGGAAAATTGAAAGTACGCATTTCTCAAATGGCCCACCACGCAAATGTTGCTAGACCTAGACCTGTTGCAATTGAATTTTACACGTTGATACCTTATATCGCGAACTAAAACTGGGACATTGTGAATGCAATAAAAATAACGGTTCCTGCAGGAATGCAAAAAAATAGTATCTTATGAAACATATACACTGAGATGGGGTGTTTTGACCATCATTACATAGTTGGGTATTCTTTATTCCGAAAAACTAAAGAGGTCCCGTGGGAAATTAGATCAATTTATACATATCATAAAATCGATTTAAAAAGCGCTTACGTACTTTTTTTCCTCTAATACCTACACATAACAAAGGCAACAGACTGCCAATAGATGGCACTGCAGGGATAATAAAACGCGCTTACGTTTGCGGCGCTCAAACTGCCTTACCTAATTGATCGAAAGCATGGACTTAAAACCTTTTAGATCTGAATCACTGTTATCCTGTCATATCGATCTAAGAAAGAATAAGAAACCAAATAAAATTTATTTGAATTGATAATAATGCGACTGCTCTTTCCTACGGATTACTCTGTGACTTGGTTGCTTTGATTATTTGTAAGAAACTAAATAAATTCTATTTTATTTGATCAAGGCGAATGATTGCTCTTTCCTACGGATTATTTATATGTCCCGGGTTCAAATACAGACGGTCAATGTACCAATGAGTATGTATGAGTATGAGTACTCAAAAATTTTAACGGTGAAGAAAAAAATCGTGAGGAAACCTGCACTTATGATTACAGATGTGTATGAAGGTCGCGTTGCACACGTCTGTAGATGTAAATCTAAATGCCCTGCACGTGACCGTGGGTGATGCTAAGTGCAACACCAGGCAACCGCCATCTATTCCTTGGATAGGAGGGTTAATTGTGCCACACTATAAGAAAGAAAGAAGATTTGTATTTATTTGGGTAAATTATATCTCTACGTATCTCTATCTATACAGAAGTTTGGTTATAATATTAAGTGTGGTCACTTTCCTATATATTGTTTTTCTTGCTCTCTATTTTTTTTTTTTATAAGTATTATATGTTTATATCAGTTTTCTTTTCTCTATTTTACTATCGTGTATAATTATCGTTAATCAAAGCCTCCACGTGGACGAAGTGGAGGGCACACCTAGTATTTAACATTACTGATTCGAAATGATTCGAGAGCGGTGGCCTACACACTCGACATGTTCGACACTCGGCGGCAGTTAATAATACAATAAAAGTTCAGTATATCGCACACAGTATTTTATAAATATATTTCACAACACAAAAGGGTTCAAGGCTTAGCACGGTATGGAAAAGAGAGACTAGTGTTGCCAGAATTCATTACAATGTATCTGTCTCTGACATAATTGGGGCCTTAAAATGGCTAAGTACTTATGGGTCTCTAGGCAAAATACACACCTTAGTAATGGACAGTCGTCGGTGAGTAGGGCCATTAGCGGTTTAAGAGAGCGTTATGCCGTTTGCCGTCACGGCATATGAGTCGGTTTTACTGCCAAGGTGCGCCAATGGATGTTTCACATCAAAAAAGGATAAAATTTTCCACAAATTTTATAATTTTAACTTTTTATTATGAAAAAATACGAGCTACCTTCGAAAAAACCACTTAAAAATAGAAAGCTTTTACCGAAGCCCTTTTAAATTGGTGCCCTACAATAATTAACAATTTTTTATTTAAATTGAGTTTGTTTTTGATATTTGGTATTAAAGTAGGTCTATACTAATAATAATATCATCATATCAGCTCATATACGTCCCCACGGAGGGGCTCGAGCCTACCCTGAATTAGGGCGATCAGGCCTTAGTCGACCACGCGGGCCCAGTGCGGGTTGGTCAACTTCACACACAACCTTCGAGTTTCATCGCAGGCGTGTGCAGGTTTCCTCACGATGTTTTCCTTCACCGTTAAAGCAATCGTTAAGTATGTACCTACGTAAGTTTTGAAATACTCATTGATACATTGGCCGTCCAGATTTGAACCCGGTACCTCTGGTTAGAAGAACCGAGTCTTTACCGGCTGAGCCACCGACGCTTTTATATAAAAAAAATATATATATTAAAAAAAAAAATAATATCATACCTACTAAAAATCTTATGATTAAAAATTGGTTTGTTTTGGTAATCTTTGAAACTAATGAACCGATTTAAAAAAAATCTTTCACCAAAGGAAAGCCACATTATCATTGTTTATTTTAAAAATTTTTCGTTTTCACTTTAGAATTTTAATATTTCTTAGCCGAGTCAGAAAAAAGCACAGCTTGGCCACTTTATTGCTGTGCGCTGTCCAAAATACGTACAAATAATGTACTAAAAAACTTAAATTAAACATTAGACAAACCCCCGACAAATAACCGCTAAAAAGTAAAAAAACAATATGTCTTGGCCTTTTAAGTTTGGGGCATGGAGTTTCTCCTTCATAGGAGAAATTAGGCACCGACTTTGAAATAATGGGTTTGACTCCCGCGTTTGGGGCATGGAGTTTCCCCTTCATAGGAGAAATTAGGCACCGACTTTGAAATAATGGGTTTGACTCCCGCGTTTGGGGCATGGAGTTTCCCCTTCATAGGAGAAATTAGGCACCGACTTTGAAATAATGGGTTTGACTCCCGCGTTTGGGGCATGGAGTTTCCCCTTCATAGGAGAAATAAGCACCGACTTTGAAATGATGGGTTTGACTCCCGCGTTTGGGGCATGGAGTTTCCCCTTCTTAGGAGAAATTAGGCACCGACTTTGAAATAATGGGTTTGACTCCCGCGTTTGGGGCATGGAGTTTCCCCTTCTTAGGAGAAATTAGGCACCGACTTTGAAATAATGGGTTTGACTCCCGCGTTTGGGGCATGGAGTTTCCCCTTCATAGGAGAAATTAGGCACCGACTTTGAAATAATGGGTTTGACTCCCGCGTTTGGGGCATGGAGTTTCCCCTTCATAGGAGAAATTAGGCACCGACTTTGAAATAATGGGTTTGACTCCCGCGTTTGGGGCATGGAGTTTCCCCTTCATAGGAGAAATTAGGCACCGACTTTGAAATAATGGGTTTGACTCCCGCGTTTGGGGCATGGAGTTTCCCCTTCTTAGGAGAAATTAGGCACCGACTTTGAAATAATGGGTTTGACTCCCGCGTTTGGGGCATGGAGTTTCCCCTTCATAGGAGAAATTAGGCACCGACTTTGAAATAATGGGTTTGACTCCCGCATCTGGGGCATGCTGTTTCCCCTTCATAGGAGAAATTAGGCACCGACTTTGAAATAATGGGTTTGACTCCCGCGTTTGGGGCATGGAGTTTCCCCTTCATAGGAGAAATTATGCACCGAATTTGAAATAATGGGTTTGACTTCCGCTCTAGATCCTTCCTGGTGCAAAGGATATCTATAGCAATACATCGGGGCGAAATGCTGCGAGCCTCATGGGAAACTTTGCACCGGGAACGATTATAGGTGGATTTTTAAGGGTTCCTGTTTTGCTATTTTTGCTCCGGAATTCTAAAAAGTGTATTTTATTACTACCTAAAATATCAATTTTTAAAGTACCTAAAATTTCAAAAGTACTGATAGGAATATACCAATAATACGTTATGATATAAGCTCCACAACCCTGAATTTTATTTACTCTTTTCGAATTTATGTGATATTCAGTATTCGGCGGTTCCCTTTCATTCGATTTTTATTCGTAATCCGTCTGTCAGCGTCGGATTATCATACAAAAAGCGGGACTTGATTCCAACTACCTATATATTTATATTGAAGTTACTTAGGTGTACAATATTTTTCGACCGTGACTGACGAGTTTAATATTTAAGTATTTTGTCCAACAGCCAAAGAAGGAAGGAAAAGTTTTTGGGTTTTATTGGAGTTTACCTCCTTAAGAATCGATTTTCATATACATATTAGCCCGGGGTATGAAAATTTATAGGGAGTAAAATCAGGCGTTATGCGTTAGTAAGGAGTAAACTCCAGTCATGTGTTCTTTTTTATTAATTTTTTATTATATCAGCTCATATACGTCCCCACCGAGGGGCTCGAGCCTACCATGAATAAGGGCGATTAGGCCTTAGTCGACCACGCGGGCCCAGTGTGGTTTGGTCGACTTCGCACACAACCTTCGAGTTTCTTTGCAGGCGTGTGCAGGTTTCCTCACGATGTTTTCCTTCACCGTTAAAGCAATCGGTAATTATATTATGTACGTAAGTTTTTGAAAAACTCATTGGTACATTGGCCGTCCAGATTTGAATCCTCTGGTTAGATGGACCGAGTCGTTACCGGTTGAGCCACCGACGCTTTTTACAAACAAACAGACACAGTCGTGTTTTTATATATGAAAAACACAAAAAGGAAAAATATAAATTCTACTTAAAGATCTTTCGCTTAGCTCAGAATTCAAGCTATCGCCCTTCCGAACAAAGTATTACATTGTCCCCTTCTTACACAAATAACTATTTTTTCACTACACATAAATAAAATCAGGCGTTATAAGAAGTAAACTCCAGTCGTGTGTTTATATATGAAAAACGAAAAAAGAAAAATATAAATTCTACTTAAAGATCTTTCGCTTAGCTCAGAATTCAAGCTATCGCCCTTCCGAACAAAGTATTACAGTGTCCCCTTGTTACACAAATAACAATTTTTTAACCAAACATAAATAAAATCAGGCGTTATGTTTTAGTAAAGAGTAAACTCCAGTCGTGTCAGCTCCGACACACATATGCTTTTGTTTTTTTTTGTATTTTTGTGGATATACTTGTTTCTTTGGCCGAGCCTGTACCTATTGTTTTTTTTTAATTCACGTTAGGTAAGCCCTTGGACGAAGATGGAAGCGGGCTTACCAAGATACTCCAACGCAATGGAAAACTGGCTATCTTATCTTTATGCCGGAACACATCAATGTTGTTAACACTGATGTTTGGTGGCAAGACTTAGATAAGATGGTGGTAGCTGGCCAGGCGAGCTTAGAAAATGCCCTACCACCAACTAAACTGAGTCTTTCAAGTTGACCCCACCGGGAATCGAACCCGCGACCTCCTGGTGTGAAGCGAATGAACTAGCCATTACGCCACGGAGGTGGTTAGGAGCTTGATGGATTTTGGAGTGCGAGATTAAAGTTTAAAGTTGTATAAGATTACATTTTTGGCAGTTAGGTTTTTAATTTTTAATTTCAATCCAAAAAGAATATAATCAAATGGAACGAGGAGCATATTTTTTTTATTAAGTGCATCGTGAGTTCGCGGCGGGCGACCCGCAACTGTTGCGCGGTGTGCGAGAATGCACCTAGTTTCCCTCGAACTCAACAAATTTACAAGTAGATGGGCAATAGCTGAAATGAAAGAACGAAGAAGAAGAACTAAACCCCGTATGTGATTCAATTAGAACCGGAGATATTTAAAAAAGAAAGAAAGTTACGAAAATCGCGTTAGAGTCTTGGGTATAACTTAAGAAGGGCGAAAGTTAGGTGATTTTCAATGCTTGGTGAAAAATCTGTGCATCGATACCTTCAAAACAAAAAAAAAACAAATCGGTTTGATAGAATTGCCGGACGGACTCGAATTAATTTTTAAAAAAATTATTTAAGAAGGCGAAAATAAGGTGATTTTTAATGCTTGTTGCCAAATCTATGCATAAATACTTGTCATTTAATGAAAAAAATTGGCAACTAGGTAGGATAGAGCGGCTGGACTGACTCATATCATATTAGATTTCATAATTCTTAACCCCCGAACCAAAAAGAGGGCAGTTATATATTATTATAAGTTTAACGTGTGTATCTGTCAATCTGTGTGTCTGTCTGCGCCATCGTAGTTCCTAAACGAATGGACCGTTTTTGATACGGTTTTATTGTTTAAAAGCTGCCGTGATTGAGGTGGTTCTTATCTGTTTAAATCTGTTCAGCCGTTTGAATATCATCAGATCTTTTCGAAGTGATGAAGGGATGTCGGCATCTTCCACCGGTCTGATCGATTCGAAATTTGATGTGCTGTTACTTTAAAGATATTGCAAAAACATATTAACCTTGACCTGATGCTGCAGCATCTCCTGGAACCTGCAGAATAAAATTCCTCACTAAATTACAGCAGAGTATCGTATTTGGGCTCATTGGAATAGTCTCAATGAATAGGTGTTAGATAGAACATGGTGACCTAGACCTGTTGCTGCAGCTGCTCCTGGAATCTGCAGGATACCCAACTTCTAACCAACTTACAGCAGAGGTCTAGGCAGAGGTAAAAAAAAGTAAATATCGTCCGCTCCTTTGCTTTGCTGCTTCAAAGAAGGGAAGTGAGCAACTTCCACAGGGTGGTTCGATTCAGAATAGGTTATGTAGATTTCGTGTCGCAATTTCATGTTTCATCCCCGAAAGTATGTGTAGTGTGAATGTTAGAATAGATTTTCGATTGTAGCGTGCCTACCAGTAATATCCAAAGTTTAAAAAACCGGCCAAGTGCGAGTTGAACTTGCGTGGAGAGGGTTCCGTACAGTGCCAAAGTCAAATACAAAATATCACATTCGAAATCCTCTCAGTAAGACGCGTGTTAACTACTACTAGCGCTATTTAGTGGTGTTTTAGTGAACTATTTTCCGTAAGTGAAAAACATTTTGAAAAAAATACAAAATATAGTTCATTGCTTTTAGATTTCAGATTTTAGATTTCTTTTTGAAAATAAAGAGGTAAACTCAATATATACGTTCACTTACAGAAAATAGTTCACTAAAACACCACTAGATAGAGCTAGCAGTAGTTAACTCGCGTCTTACTGAGAGGATTTTTTGTATTTTGTATTTGACTTGGCATTGTTCGTAAACCTCTCCACGCGAGTTCAACTCGCACTTGGCTGGTTTTTTTTATACGACCACTCTCATTCTCTTGTTAAAAATTGTGTAGTAAAAAAAATTTAAAATACACTGAAAATAAACATGGAGCGTTTTACTCCCCAAGAACCTGGAATAATCGTATCAATATTTTTACGGAATAATTCATCAGTGATAAAAACACAACGAGAAATTCGTAGACGATTTCCCCACCACCCGGCAACGATTGGTCGTACAATTCCACGCTTTGCCTCACGCCTCGAAGCAACTGGCTCAACATTGGATAGAATAAGAACAGGCCGTTCAGCTGAAAATATCGATGCTGTGCTTGAAGATGTGAAAGAGTGTCCAGAAACATCAACGAGGCGACGTGCCCCACAATTAGGTATTTCCAGACGGACTCAGCAGCGTATTTTGAGAAAAGACTTGAAGATGTTCCCGTATAAAACTCAGATGACCACCGAGCTTGTCTAGAGTACAGCCAGCGCGTCATAAACCTCAACCTTGAAGAGGATAAGTTTTCTTCAAAATTGGTTGACGGTCATTTTTATTTTTCCTTGTTGACTTCGGAACCCTTATAGTTTCGCCATGACTGTCTGTCCTTCTGTCAAAGGATTAGCTCAGAGACTATTAGTACTAGAAAGCTGTAATTTGGTATGGATATACATATTAATCAAGGCGACAAAGGTGTAGAATAAAATATTAAAAAAAATAATAATGTTACCTCCCCTACATGTAAAGAAGGGGTGATTTTTTTCTTAATGGAAATCGTTGAATAGGTCTTTCAAAACTCCCGCAAGGATTTCCAAGACGACCGGTTCTTCGCTACAAGGTCATCGGTCCACCGAGTGGAAGGCCTGCCTATGGTACATTTTCCGGTGAGCGGTCGCCACTCGAGAACTTTACTGCCCCAACGGCCATCCGTTCTACGAGCTATGTGACCCGCCCACTGCCACTTAAGTTTAGCAATTCTGAGAGATATCGGTGACTTTGGTTCTCCTACGGATCTCCTCATTTCTAATTCGATCACGCAGAGAAACTCCAAGCATGGCACGGTCCATTGTCTTTTGGGTGACCTTATGAGGCCCATGGTAAGCGACTAAACTTCACTTCCAACTAACTTTAAACTTACGTTACTAAAACCTTTCGATTTAGTGTTCCGTAACTACTACCAACCAAACCGAGTCTTACAACGTTAGACTCCGCCGAAAATCGAACCTGCGACCTCCTGGTGTGAAGCGAATAGACTAAGCATTATGGACTATAAGGATTTCTAGTTTGACTACGGAACCCTAAGAAGGTCTAACTTTCGGTTGATCAGGTTATGTGACCCAATCCATTTCGGATTGAGCGGTATAAAACCCGGCTCGGAGTTAATGGAGGTTTGATCGACGGCACAAAATAAGATTTTGGTATGTAGGTTCTATTCTAGTTACATTTATTTTATTCACAGCTGGCATTAAATAAAAAATAAGAGCACTCGAAACACAGATCTACTACAAATAGATTAGTAAAGAATTGTTAGAAAAAGATGGATAGTTATGCTATGGTACGAATGCGAAAATATTTTTTTTTGTCCTTATCGGCATGACCACTTTGCTGGCTTATTGTCAAAATCTGACGTTTCTTGGCCAAACAATGTTTCTTGGGTCTGTTGCACTCTGTGCTGTAGGTATAAAAATGTTAAAAATGTACCTGCGCCGCGCTCTGCGCCGCCCCTTGCAAGGTGCAAACTCAGTAGTCAGAAAATATAAAAGTTACGCGATAGGAAGAGAGGCAAATTGTTTGGTGAATATACCTGTAGGTAATTAGCGCTGTGCGACCTGAATTTACACTTTATTGTGTTGTAGCAAGAGTCGCCATTCATTCGAATGATTTTGCAGAGTTAACCTTCTTTTACATAGTAAATAGTCTTTATTATTTGATGTTGCCAAACGTATTTAAATTTTAACTACTAAAATAATATATGTTTGTAGGTTTGTTTATGACCCCGGATTACGAAGAAAATGGAATAATGCTACAGGACACCAGAATTGGCTTCCATCAAACTCTGCCAAAAAGTGCTCTATTCATTTCAACGTGGATTATTAAAATTCTTTTGATTAAGTTTTCTCTCAATTAGTTGAAGATCAAGTAAAACAATTTAGATGTATTAGGCGTGTTCTCTGAACCTCCTCCGTAGCTCAGAGGCAAAGTTCACTGGCTTTACACAGGAGGTCGCGGGTTCGATTCCCAGCGGGGTCAATTGTAAGACTCGGTTTGGTTGGTGGTAGGGCATTTTCTAAACCCGCCTGGCTAGCTACCACCATCTTATCTAAGTCTTGCCGCCAAATATCAATGTTGATATCATTGGTGTGTTCCGGCATGAAGATAAGATAGCCAGTTCCCCATTGCGTTGGGGAATCTTGGTAAGCACGCTTCCATCTTCGGCAACATCATCACTTACCACCAGGTGAGATGTTGTCAAGGGTTTACCAATTGTTAATATAAAAAAAAAAATCTTTAATTATAACTAAAAAAAATGTGTGCTGGTACACACAGTATAAGTAAAACTTCAAGAACAAGTGGAAAGGGTAACCCAGGCTAAGTATCTGCTTTATATTTCTCTATCTACGAATACAGTCGTTGCCCTCTCTCCGTCGCTCCTTCATTTTTAACGTGA
This sequence comes from Coleophora flavipennella, assembly GCA_947284805.1. Taxonomy (NCBI): domain Eukaryota; kingdom Metazoa; phylum Arthropoda; class Insecta; order Lepidoptera; family Coleophoridae; genus Coleophora; species Coleophora flavipennella. Next base: position 7,287,664 of record OX369308.1, read on the forward strand.
CAACGTCTTATAAATTGATGACATGGGCTGCATTGACGAAAAAGTGTGACGTTATTTTCCCGTTACGTGACGTCATTGTCGCGTTACACCAGTGTGATGTCATTGTCACGTTACGCCTGAGCCGAGCGTGGAAGCGAGAGTTGTACTTGTACTAGTACGTGGGGCTTGGGGCTTGGGACTTGGGGCTTAGGACCTGTGGCCTGGGGACTGGAGCCTGGGGCTTGGAGCTTGGACCTTGGGGCTTGGGGTTTGGGGCCTGGGTCTGGGGTTAAAGTTAAGTTGTATAAGTTTAAGGTCAAGATCAAGGTCCAGGTCAAGGTCAAGGTCGCGACTGGTGTGAAGCGAATTGACTAACCATTACGCCACGGTAAGGGCGGTTAAAAGTCAAAGTCCAGTAAAGATGATCTTCATGCAAAATCTAAAAATAAAAATGTGAAAATTTCGAAAACCGAAAAACTTTCGCGGAACATACTTGTACATGGGGGTGATTCGGATACCCCTAGAGGTGTTCATTGGTGTCGGGGGCTGTTACCTATGTACAGTTGTACGATGAAGGTGAGATGATGAAAAGTGACTTAGTCTGCAGTTCACGAAAGTCAAATTTATTTCGAATTTAAAGGAATAATTTTACAGTAAGTAAGATTGTACTTAGGTTATATCTATAGCGAGGCGCGAGTAGGGAGCGAGACTCGAGAACTTTACTGCCCCAACAGCCATCTGTTCTGCGAGCTGTGTGCCCTGCCCACTGCCACTTCAAAAAATCAAAAACAAAATGAAATCAGGAATCTAAAAAAATCGTTTAATTTACGGTGACATTTTAAGGGGGAGTGGCAGAATTTGTGTGGCTTACCCATTGATGTGGCGTATCGGACTTACTCTACTAACAAATGAAATTTTGTGAATCTACTATCCTTACTATAAAATTATTAATGTGAAACTGTGTTTGTTTGTTTGTTACCTTTTCACGCTTCAACGCCTTGACCAATCTTAATGAAATTTGGCATGCGGGTAGCCTAAGTCACGAGGAAGGACATAGGCTACTTTTTAACCCGTGATAATAGCATAGACCGATGCAGTTCCTGAGGGAACTGAAAATATACTCTTTTTTGGTCAATTTCTTTTACATCGCAACGGAACAATGTGTGATTTTTTGCACAGAGATGGTTAATGGGGTGGGAAATGATACGATTTACTAATAAGCATATCGTGACATAGTTCCCGAGGTATATGGAGAAAATTCATGTCCAAGCTCGCGAGCCGCTTGCGCCTCGCGCACCGCGCACCCACTAAGACAGTCACAAAAACAATGTCCACGCGGGCGAAGCCGCGGGCAAAAGCTAGTAATTTATAAAATAAAACACACAACACGAGCTACACTCAATATTATCATCTTTATTAACATCACGCTGTACAATTCACAAAAATAGGGTCTACAATTTTTTTTTGTTTTTATTGGATATTATTTACAAAGGTGAAAATTGTTCTAAATTGATTAACGATTTGTTTGGCAAAAAACATTTTTCTACGATACGAGTCATAATATTATCACTACAAGTAGGTACCTACAATAGTACCTACAATAATTTAAGTTAGTACATTTGGCTTTTTACTATTAAATATCTCTATATGGATTACATCATCATTTCAGCCCATATACGTCCCTACCGAGGGGCCCAAGCCTACCCCGAATTAGGGAGATCGAGCCTTAGTCGACCACGTGGGCCCTGTGCGGGTTGGTCGACTTCACACACTACCTTCGAGTTTCTTCGCAGGCGTGTGCAGGTTTCCTCACAATGTTCTCCTTCACCGTAAGAGCGTCGGATAAACGTACATATGAAGTCGAAATTCGAAAACACATTGGTACGTGGCAGGATTCGAACCATGAAGTCCATATTAACAAAAAATATATAGGGTGTAAAACATTTGATGTAGGACTTGTTGGCTTGGGCTTCTACACGTTCTCCATCGAGTGGGGGGTGGGCTGCTTACGCTACGTCTTCTGGTGTGTGGTCGCTTCTCTAGAACTTTACTATCCCAACGGCTATCTGTTTTACGAGCTATGTGTCCCACCCACTGCCACTTAAGTTATTTTTGCTTAAATCATAGTTAATTCTGGTATATTAATGGTGGACCGACGACCTGGTAAAGATCGCGGGAAGCTTATGGATGCGGGCAGCGCAGGAGCAGTCGTCGTGGAAATCCTTGGGGGAGGCCTTTGTCCGGCAGTGGACGTTTGTTCGGCTGATATGATGATGATGATGAATGGTTAATTCTCAAAAAACTTTTAGGCTTTCCATGCATAACAGCTAATTGATTTACATGAAGAGTATTTTTTGCCAACTGACCATGGTTCTCTTAGAGAAAGTGATTCAGTTTCATCAGTAGACGCCCCTGCTAACGGGTCCTGCTGCCAACTTCATCACACAGTGGCAATCCCTCTTTTCCTGACTGAATGTTCAAAAATTTTTCTATTATTTCAATACGCTTTTTGAACCTAAATTATAAGTGAGCGTTTTACTTCCAAAGATAGAGTATCCTATAGAAAATTACATTGATGCAACTAGGTGCAACTTTACATTCATACTTTCTATTTAAAAAAATATTATTTACATGATTACGAGTTTACATTATCTCTTGTTATTGTTTTAATACACTCCTTTAAGTATTGGTCTAAACATAACAAAGTAAGCCAAATGATCGACTCGCTAAGAAAATGAGTACCAGATATTGAATACAGGGATTTTACTTAAGAAACATAATACGGTCAAAAAGAAAAAAAATTGGACCCTTCAACAAATCCATCAGCTGATCGGCCAACTTAGTATTGGAAGTCCAATTTTTTAACGTGGATTCAATGAACGTCTTCCTCTTCATCCCAGCGGGCTTCCAGAAAAAAGCGTAATTAGATCCATTCGGCGACAATACAAAAAAAAATACTTGGATCCGCCTTCTTTCGCCGCATCTGCCATAGACCACTTACCTCTAAAAATTGTCATAATTATCGAATTCATGAAAAAACTAGCGGTAGTAGAAGCCCTATCCACCCCGATTTTATTAGCGATTTGACCATAGATTCCTTGGGCAAAGTTTTTAATATTCATGAGCAGGAACCCTGTATAAAATATTAAATACTAGTAAAGTAGCACCTTTTACAGGTGTAATAAAAAATGATAACTTTTACCGTCAACTGGGGTTTCTACTTGTAATACTTTAAAATATTCCTATGATTTTCCTGTAAGCAATCAATTACCTTGTTTTTACCTACTTCCATAAAAATGAAAATTGATTAATGTGTTCGTTTTAGGGTTCCGTACCCAGCTATAAAAAATAGAATAAAATAAATATGTCAGGGGGCTCCCATACAAAAATAAATGATTTTTTTGCTTGTTTTTGCTCGATATCGGCAACAGGTAGACGCTTGAAATATCCACGGAATATTGAGTTGTATTATTCGCTTTAAAAAAAATAATTAAAATAAAATAAAATTAAAATATACAAAAAACGTGATTTTTATAGATAATGGTACGGAATCCTTCGTGCGCGAGTCGAACTCGCACTTCACCGGTTTTTTTCTACTGATACTGACTACAAGTTTACTGAGAATCTTTTTCAGTATAATGGATAGAAACCACAATTTAGCGGGTTTTATGTTAATTTTCTTATAATTTTTAAATACTTTATTGCTAATAAATCCGTGATATCTTTTGCAATTTAAGCCTACTTAATTAGATTTTTTACAAGTAACTGTATAACAATTCTGTGTTAAATTAAGAATAAATAATTATATTTACAATTGATACCAAGAGCTTACTATATACCAGTTAAGCTATAATACTTTCTCTAAATAACCCATTTTATGCCAAGATATTTTTTTTAATATGTCGGGTGTAGCAAAAAGGATATAATAGGTAGGTTTTAATTTTTATTGTTAGGGTAGTATGTGGCTGCCAACCAACCTGACAGAGAATAACTATCACCGCCTATAAAGAACTAGACTGAACCACTTTCATTCTACAACTTCGATGAAATTGCAAATATAATTTTATGCTTTTACACTACAAACTGATCAGTTGAATACTTAATTTTTTTGCGCTTTCATCAAAGTTATATAAAAATATCACACCTTTTTGTTACATCCTGTACTATTAAGTAACTTACTGCTTATTTTAAAAATATTACATCAATATTAGTATGTTGTACCTGCCTTCTTAATTTAAAAATTAAGTTTTATTACTAGCTTCATTACAGAATTCCTACATGCAACGAAACTTAAAGCTTTTAACGGCTACTAAATTAATTATTCTCTGAGCCAAGTACCTAAAGCCAACCTATTTATATCAATATTTTTAAAAATTTACACCAGTATTAGTATGTTGTACCTGCCTTCTTAATTTAAAAATTAAGTTTTATTACAAGCTTCATTACTGAATTCCTACATGCAACGAAACTTAAAGCTTTTAACGGCTACTAAATTAATTATTCTCCGAGCCAAGTACCTAAAGCCAAACTATTAAATAATAAATAAATAAATATAAATAAATAAAATAAAATAAATATTCTGGGACAAATCACACATGGTCATCCGGCCCCAAAGTAGGATTCCCTGTGATAAGGGAACCAGAGACTGATATACATACTTATATACGTTTAAATACATACATATATAGATATTTAACACCCAGACACAGAGCAAACAAATCTGCTCATCACACAAATGTTTGCCCTGGGTGGGGTTTGAACCCACAACCCTCGGATCAGTAGTAAAGAGCACTAACCACAGAGCCACCGGGTCAGTCAAAACAAAACCTATTTAAATCAATATTTTTAAAAATTTACACCAGTATTAGTATGCTGTACCTGCCTTCTTAATTTAAAAATTAAGTTTTATTACTAGCTTCATTACAGAATTCCTACATGCAACGAAACTTGAAGCTTTTAACGGCTACTAAATTAATTATTCTCCGAGCCTAGTACCTATAACCAACTTATTTACATCAATGTGGGTATTATAAATGACCTAAATTGACCGTGAACAGAACAACCGACCGTAATGGGAGCACCTTGCATGCGGCAGTGAGCAGATCATGCATGATACAGTACAGGGCGGGCTTCATATCGATTTTATATTTTTAACCGCCGCCGCCGCCTCGGTCACGACTCACAAGTGGGTGTTGCACGGTTTTATAGTAAGGTCCAACTATTGATGATGATGGATTTATTTCTGGCACAGATGAGATACTAGTTACTTCGTAACAGATATTGCACTTCCTTCATCGTATCAGCCGAAGTACGTAGGCCTCCCCCAAGGATCTCCACGACGACCGCTTTTGCGCTGCCCGCATCCAGCGGCTTACCGCGACCTTCACCAGGTCATTGGTCCACCGAGTGGGAGGCCTGCCTACACTACGCTTTCCGGTGCGTGGTCGCCACTCGAGAAATTTACTGCCTTAACGGCCATCTGTTCTACGAGCAATGTGCCCCACCCACTGCCACTTAAGTTTAGCAATTCTGAGAGCTATGTCGTACTATAAAACTTCCTTATAAAACGAAAATATCTATGCATTATTCACCTTTTCCTTACCACTGTCAGACAATACACGGAAACATGGGTATTAAGGCGCTCGACTTAGAGGTTATACTGCGTACACGGGCGGCGCGCGAATTGCGGCGGCGATTGTACGGCGTTCTAGCGCTGACGAGCGGAGCGCGGTCTCTAGGCCGCAAAAATGTGTAGGTACTTATCTCGTCTGCTCGACCGAGTGACGAGGGCCTGCTTTTGGTCATCTTTCAAAAACAACATTGTTTTTCTTAAAACGTTTGAAAATACTTAAGCGTGACAGATTTTCAAAGACATTGATTGTGACGAACTAAAAATTAAAGACTTGATGGAAAACAAAACGATTAAGTCTTTTTAAAAATCTCAGTTGAAGGGTAATTTAGTGATCAAGACTTCATAATTTACTATACTAGATATTTTGGGTCGGCTCAACCTGTTTTTACTTTAATTCTTCCCTTTCATTTACAATCGTCCCACGAACGTAATTTTCATTTGGAAAATACGTAAATTTAAATTACAACACAAAATAAAGGAGAAAAAATTCTAAAAGTGGAACGAAACAATATTTTTCCTGGAATTCGGCATGAGAAGTGAACAAATCAAGAGCACATATACCTACACCATCTTATACAAACACTGAATTTGTTCGTTTAAATGGATACTCAATGAGACTTAACAACTGTCCCCGAGGAACCTTATAAAATTGGGAATAAAGGTAGTTTCGATAGAAAGTTTGCGAATCGACTGATCAATGACAATGACTACGAAAAGTGAGAAAGTTGGCTCCAATGGCTCTTTGGAGAACGCTCTGTTTCATAAGTACAATCACAATGAGTACGAAAAGTGAGAAAGTTGGCTCCAATGGCTCCTTGGGGAATGCTCAGTTTCATAAGTACACTGACAATGACTACGAAAAGTGAGAAAGTTGGCTCCAATGGCTCTTTGGAGAACGCTCTGTTTCATAAGTACAATCACAATGAGTACGAAAAGTGAGAAAGTTGGCTCCAATGGCTCCTTGGGGAACGCTCAGTTTCATAAGTACACTTACAATGAGTACGAAAAGTGAGAAAGTTGGCTCCAATGGCTCCTTGGGGAATGCTCAGTTTCATAAGTACACTGACAATGAGTACGAAAAGTGAGAAAGTTGGCTCCAATGGCTCCTTGGGGAACGCTCAGTTTCATAAGTACAATGACAATGAGTACGAAAAGTGAGAAAGTTGGCTCCAATGGCTCCTTGGAGAACGCTCAGTTTCATAGGTACAATGACAATGAGTACGAAAAGTGAGAAAGTTGGCTGCAATGGTTCCTTGGGGAATGCTAACTTTCATAAGTACAATCTTCCTTTTGCCAATTTTTGGTTAGTAATAATAATATAACTAATTTAATAAAAAATAAACAATATCCCTCTTTTGTTGGCAGCGGGATAAAAATGTATCCTGTTGTAACGCCGCACGCTTTTAAGCGTTCTTCTTTCATTCGATCTTTTTTCATTTCTTCTTTTACGCATGCGCTGTCAATCTATGTGACATGGATTTAAAATTCTTTCCGAACACAAAGCTTAATAAATTATTAAATAAAATAAATTACCTAATTTGGATATATTTACCGGCTGCTCCATTCAAAAGACCCATTTTGGGTCTTATTTTTATCAATAAATTAAATTCTGTAGCACACATCTTCTCTTTAAACCCACGCCCACTACCGTACCTACCTACGAAGTCGTGCTACATTGGCGCCCAACGTGGGGCGCTAATGTAACACGCATCTTCTTTTTAAACCCACGCCCACTACCGTACCTACCTACAAAGTCGTGCTACATTGCGTGCTACACTGTGACACTCATGGGATCAAAATGAATCCAACGACACCTCGTATTCCAGAATCCATCAAGCCGTTTAGACTACAGACTCAGCCAAAAAAACAGACACACATAAAACCGACAAAATAACCGTCGTTTTTGTACAGTCGGCTGTATTTGTCTGTGATGCACAATTGGACATCATCAACTCCTTGGTTTTGATCTGATTTTATATAAACACAAGTTTTTGCTCGTTTAAGTTTCCCTGGGTGGGAATAGAACTCACGATCCTCAGCCTAGCAGTCAAGAAAGCCATCCAATACGGAGTGTATGAGTCAGTAAATGTTTGCCCTTAAAAAAATGAATTTGTTTAAAAGCCAGTTATCAAGACCAATGTAATCTATCACTAAAAACTCTTTTTTTACAGTTTTTCAAAAGTTTTTATGAATAAAAGACCTTTTCTTACCTGACTTCGTAAGCAAACAATCCTTGGAACTTTTGTGCTACGCCCAAAGACATTATATGTCTTCACAAGGAGAGGCCATCGGCGCGGTACTGAATGATGAACATATTAAGCTTGTCTAATATAAGATTATCATTTATTAACCTGTCATTCTTGTAATCAGAGGTTCCACTAGATTCTGAACAACTTTACTCAAATAATCTTTGGTCTTCTCCTACAAAGGTGGCCTGAGACATATGATCAATATCAATTGTTCAATATTTTTATCGCTTTACTTATTGTAACTTTTCTGAAAATAAAGGCCATTTTAGGAAACAAATTTGAATAATTATTATCAACTTTTTCATTTTTTTTAAACACGGATGTGTCGCGCTCGTGTACGACATCAGTGGCATAATATGCAAATGCCTGAATATCTGCGCTTGTACTTGTAAAAATATGTGTCATTTGATTTGTCACAACGAGTATGGAAACCTTAATTTTACTTTTATTATTAAAAAAAATCATAAACTTAGTCGTGTTGGCAAATCCACAGTAAACCACATTTCGTTTACAAAATATACCAAATCACTCATAACTTTTAAAATTAACGCAGAAGCTATTCCTTGAAATGGTTTTTAAACGGTTCATAAAAACTGAACAATGCCTATTAATCATAGCCTTCTTAAAAAAATGTTGAGAATCAGTGCAACCCTGATTCCAATAATGACAGGCAAACTTTGGGCCTTATGGCGATACTTTGGAAACTTTGGTCACAGGGATCTCGATTTTGCTCAGCAATTACAAAACATATGAAAATAACATTTAGTAACATGATTCTTCATTTTGTCAGTTGCAAAAACACAATTCGTTACCTTTTATAATAGAAAAAAATACGAGTATATCGAAGATACCTCTTTTAAAACATAGATTTGCATTCTACAGGCAAACCAGATTAAACCGATTTAAGCTTCTAAATTTTAATAGACGATTAGTCTAAACACATACTTTAATATGCCAGTTGGATTTTTAAAAAATAATTTTAGTTTTTAATTAAAACGAAAAAAACAATGAAAAAGTGCCAAAGTATGTTTTTTTTACTCTGTCTTGCCTTAAGTAGAGTATAACAAAATTGGTATAGGTGCTTATTAACAGACGCTTTTACTCGTCATACTAACTTTCTCTAAGAGACCCGTAAGCAGTCAATTCGTAAAAAAGTACTTTCGATACAAATTTATCAGCCAACTCACCAATTTTGTATGGAAAGTATTTTTTTTTAGACTTTATTATCTTTTCTTGGTGAGTTGTTCAATTTGATAAGATAGAAGCCCCAGTTAACGGGTCCTGCAAAGGTATATTTTGTTACACCTATATAAGTCACGGTATACTGGATGACAATATAGTAGACATAGACATATACATATATTTATTGGTAATTAATATTACAAGTCACATTATTATAATAACACATTTATAAAATTTAAGTAAAATTATTATTAAAGTTGAAACATTTTAAAACATTTAACATTATGAAACAATTCTGAAATAAAATTTTATATTTAGATTTAGCCCTTGTATGTCAAAAATTAGTTATATGTGTAAAAAGACCGCTCGACAAGACATTTCTGTAGCTTACTTTTAAAAGTGTCAAAACTAGATGATTTCCTAATGTCAACAGAGAGTTTATTATACATCATAATATGTATGGTTCTCGCAGATTTCTCTAACCTGTGCGTTACGGCTGTAAACAAGTTTTAACTGCGGAGATTGTGTCTATCTCGGTCACCCCGTTTCGAATAACTATCTATGTTGTGCCACATGTAAGCTGCTACCTGCCTTATTAGTAAGCAGGGTAGCGTCATTATTCCGAGTGATATGAAATAGAGCCTAGCTGATACATCAGAGGGTATTCGTGCTATCATTCCTTAGAGCATTAAACCGACCATCACACTGACGGCGCGCTTCTGCATTCCGAAAACGCGCTCCCAGTATAGAACTTTTCAAATCAAATTGTTGAGAAGAGCAGGTCTATAAGTCTATGGCTACGTCAATTAATTTTGGAATCAATTAGCACCGTAATAAAATCCAAATTTCCATTTGTGATTGCTCTCAGAGCTCGTCAGGCGAAATGAGACTCTATTCTCAAAGTTAAAAGTCGATTTTCGCTGCGATTAAGCAATCAATTAGAGAAATTCCCCATTTGTATGGAACTTTTGATTCAATACTCTTAAAAGTAAAATGGAGGTATTCACGAGGTTTGATTGTCTTAGCATTTATCTCAAAAAGGTTGTTGTTTCAGGCCAAGCGTTGATCGTTAAACCACAGAAGAATTAAGAGTTGGATAAACTTTTGTTTGAAAATTATGAACACCTGACTTTTTCTGACCTTTTAATGAAACTTTTAAAGTGATTGGCGAGGACGCTAGTGTTTTACGTTGTAGACTTAAGGGTATTCTCTTCTTTAAAATGCCATAAGGTCCCTACTGCTGGGGCAATCAGGAATATCAGGCCGTATTCCACACACGGGGGCCAATTCCGAATTGGTGAAGGTTGTTGAGCTAGAGGTGGACCGTACTGTTAGAAGTTTTCAAGCCACCTATAAGCCACCTTTAACGCGGCACAACGACTGCCATCCAGTGATGATAACTAGCACCAATGGCTTAGCGAGTAACTAGCGTGTATCTGATGGCGTAACTATTAGTTAAACCCATCTAGGTAATGACCATGCTTCAGGTCAATTTACTTGAGTGAACCACGCAAGTTGCACAGAGCTACAAGGGCTACTAAGGGTTTTTCTAGGGTTGAGAAAATGGTGGCTTAAACCTAAGCAGCCCGATTTGGTGTGTGTTGGTAATTGCCATTATCATCATATCAGCCGAAAGACGTCCACTGCCCAAGGATTTCCACGACGACCGGTTCTGCGCTGCCCGCATCCAGCGGCTTCCCGCGAATTTCAGCACGTCAACGGTCAACCGAGTGGGAGGTCTGCCTATGCTACGTTTTTCGGTGCGCGGTCGCCACTCGAGAACTTTACTACCCCAACGGCCATCTGTTCTACGAGCTATGTGCCCGACCCACTGTCACTTAAGTTTAGCAATTCTGAGAGCTATGTCGGTTACTTTGGTTCTCCTACGGTTGCCATTATCACATCAACCAAAAGACGTCCACTGCTGCCCCCCCTGAGAGGGGGTTCTGCCGTAATCGCCACGCTTGGCAGTTGGGTTGGCGATCACAATGTTCAGTCTGGTGGCAGAAAAGACTCCAGTTTGTCTCCTAACTCTTACGACATCCTCGGGAAGAAATGAAGTGTTGCTACTTATTCTGTTAGGGCCTCACCACAAGTCAAGGGTATAGATAGTATAATCGCATAAATATATGTTTTATCATTTGTCACTATCACAGAGTATAAATGCATAAATTTGTTTTATCATTTGTTACATATTTCATGTGTTTGCTTTCACACAATGAATATTACAGATTGAATATAGCAATAGATTTCTTCTACTCCCATTTCATCATCATCATCAATGGCCTTGTGCGTCTGTAACAAACGATTTTTAATCAGTGACTCGGAAACAGTGTTTTTGGTGGCTGTGCAATCCGATGCGAGACCGGCACAGTCTACCAGAAAAGCTTGCGGAGGATAGAGACGGGTGGCGCAAGTGTGTGGGAAGTGGTCGCAAGTTGTGTGATGAGGCCTGGTTCAAACTGTTATCCGAACGGAGGCACCGGAAACATCAAGCTGTCTCTAATCCATCTATCGGGAAATTCCCCTGTCAGTTCTACTCCCATTTAGTAATTTGCTTAATACATAACCTCAAATCATATGACAAAAGTATTCAATCCTACAAGTCGTTTTACAATATTAGAATGATCATTTCAAAACGAGACAACTGTACTTTAATGAAACTTTTTAAATATTTTGATGGTTTTGGCTTCAAAAATAAGTTTTTATTCCTACAAGTCGTTCTACAATGATCATTTCAAAACGAGACAACTGTACTACAATTTAACTTTATAAATATTTTTGTGGCTTTGGTTTCAAAAATGCCACTACATGCAATGAGCCATTGTAACACTCGAGCTGTCTATTGTGCCACTCAGCTTCGTGGCAAAATATAGCACTCATGTTACAATGGCTTTCATTACTTGGCAGTGGCATATAATTGGAACAATGGTATATATATATATATTCAATGCTTCTGGTTGTATTGTAGTGGAAGTTGTGACAGCTGTTCCAAATTTAAACTCTTAACGTTACAAAAATCGATACTGTAAACATTAAGGTATACAGATTTTATCTACTACCACAGAAAAGAAAGTTCTCGTAGTAAAATTGGTGGTTATAATGCTGGTCATTGCCTACGGATCTTGAACGCATTTTAGAGGACTTGTGATATGTGTGTAGATAAAATTAATTTCATAATCGGTAATGTAAATTAGGACTGGGACAGATTTTTTTCCTTTACGTCATCAATCTTTAACATTTGAAAAATATATAATAATTAAGTGATTAAAAAGAAAAATATTCAAATAAGTGTCGTAAATTTAACAGTCTACATTTTAACAAAATAATTCTTTTATTTACTTTACTTTATAAAGCCGTAATGAATTAACATACCGTAATGAAATCCTTGTTAGACGCGAAACACTGTAAAAAATGATAAAGTACTTTTTATATGTACGCAACCGTTTAACTTATTAAACAGCATATAGCATAACTTTCATGATTTTTATAGGTTATTCATGGTTACAGATAAGTTTTTTCAGATTGTTCATAGTTTTAGCCATAGTTTTTACATAGTGTTCATAGATTCAGCCGTACGTTTTACAGATGTTTTATAGTTTGTACCGTTATTTTCTGATTGTTACAGAATAGCCTTAAAAAAAATATTTTAAAAATAACCGGCCTAGTGTAACTTGGGGTTACACAAACATGGTAACACACAAAAAATTAAACACCAACAGAACAAGATCTCTCAGTATATACTTTCATCATCATCATCATATCAACCGAAATACGTTCACTTCTTGAACAAAGGCCTCCCCCAAGGATTTCCACGACGACCGGTCCTGCGCTGCCCGTATCCATCGGCTTCCCGCGATCTTCACCAGTTCGTCGGTCCACCGCTTGGAAAGTCTGCCTACGCTACGTTTTCCGGTGCGCGGTCGCCACTCGAGAACTTTACTACCCCAACGGCCATCTGTTCTACGAGCTATGTGCCCGCCCACTGCCACTTCAGTTTAGCGATTCTGTGAGCTATGGCGGTTACTTTGGTTCTCCTGCGGATCTCCTCATTTCTGATTCGATTACGTAGGAAAGTTCCAAGCATAGCACGCTCCATTGCCCTTTGGGTGACCTTGAGCCTTCTTATGGGGCCCATAGTAAGCGACCATGTCTCAGTTCCGTATGTCATCACTACCAACACACACTGGTCGAAGACCTTGGTCTTGAGATATTGCGCTAATTGGGACGTAAAGATATTGCGACGCTTCCCGAACGCTGCCCAGCCGAGTTAGATTCGTCGATTTATCTCTTTCTTGAAGTTGGACCTACCTAGCTGGACCGTTTGTCCCAGGTATACATATTCGTCGACAAGTCGAGTAGAGTCTCCAACCTTTAGAGGGGTGGGTGTGACACAGACATTGAATATTTTCGTCTTGTCCATGTTAATTTTAAGATCCACTTGTTGAGAGACTTTACTGAGCCCATCGAGCATTGTGGTTAGGTCTTCCATAGTCTCAGCTATGTCCACGATATCGTCAGCGAATCGCAAGTGGGTGATGTAAGGACAGCGACACATCAAGCTATACATAACCAGTATAAGCTGGCTGCGTGACGCCTTTGTGTTTGAACATACGCGAGGCCCGCGTATACTGGTTTTTTATAGCTTGATGTGTACTCGCCGTTGATATTGATGCCGTATTCCCAGTCCAGAAGATTGAAAATAATACCTAGGGAAATCATAACTTTCACAAAAATCTAACTACGCATTTTTCTTTGGAATATTAAATTTATATCCATCAATTATAATTAGGAAATTATTTGGATGCGATAGTATAATAAAATATAAGGAGTGCAGGAAAAATATTTTCTGTTTTGAAATAACACACGCCTGCCGCTCTTATAACGGAAATTAAGAAATGTACGCGGAAAGCATCTACAGGATGAATTTTTATTCACTGAAAGGCGGCAAATAGTGGTGCTACTTATGACACAAAACAACTGTAAGGAACCTATGCAATCCATACAAAGTTTGCAAATCAACTGATCAATAGTTGAAAAATTACCATTGAAAGTCAATAACTTTCTAGCTCCTAATATACAGAGTGTAAAAGAATTGGTGCAAGACCCGTTAACTGGGGATGCTACTCGTCATACTGAACAACTTCTCCAAGGATTCCGTAGTCAATTCTCAAAAAAAAAAAATGGTCTCTCCATATAAAATGCACGAAATTGGTCGATCAGCGATCGATTTGTATGAAGTTATTTTTTTGCGATTTCCGTAAAGTCGTAGAACAAAAGTTGTTCAGTATGATGAGTAGAAGCCCCAGTTAACGGGAACTACACCAATTTTGTTACACCTTTATAGGTTCATCAGAAAAATATGTTAAGTTTCATGAGTATCATAGATCTACCATTTGCATCTTTTCAGCGAATAAATAGTCACCTGTACCTTATACAGTGTGTGTGCCCGTGTGTTCACATGTGTGCCCATGTGTGCAAATGTGTGTACATATGTTCACATGTGTGTACAAGTGATCACATGTGTGCCCATGTGTTCACGTGTGTGTACAAGTGTTCATAATATGTGTGCCCATGTGTGTATATGTGTTATATAGTATAGTTATTAATTTTTGTGCGCAACTTATCTTGCGCATTCCCCATCACATTTAATATAATCGTTCGTAACGAGTAAACTCCAGTCGTGCGTCGAAGCTGACACAAACTTTCTTTTGTTTATATTAGAATTTCATTATTAAAAAATATACGAAGAAAATTTTTGCCCGATATATGCATTTACAATAAATTACCTGGCAAAATAAAATACTTCCCTGTAAATAGATTCAATTTTTTAAATTTTTTTTTTAATTCACAATTGGTAAACCCTTGACAACATCTCACCTGGTGGTAAGTGACGATGTTGCCGAAGATGGAAGCGGGCTTACCAAGATTCTCCAACACAATGGGAACTGGCTTTCTTATCTTCATGCCGGAACACACCAATGATATCAACATTGATATTTGGCGGCAAGACTTAGATAAGATGGTGGTAGCTAGCCAGGCGGACTTAGAAAATGCCCTACCACCAACCAAATTGAGTCTTACAATTGACCCCGCCGGGAATCGAACCCGCGACCTCCTGTGTAAAGCCAGTGAACTTTGTCTCTGAGCTACGGAGGCGGTTAGATTGAGCCTATTCCATTGGTAAGTGCAGCACTGTATTTAATTCAAGGAATGTTTTGATAGTGAGCAGCTAAGTTTTGCGTGTCATCTATAAATTATGACTAAATATGAGATTTACGAATATCTATATACCTAAATACATTGCGTTTTATAATGTACCATATTTATAATGCAAAAAAAAAATTAATTTGCATTTTGAATTACTACTGAAATTAATTAAAAATGAAAAACCCGACTGCATAAAACTTTTAACCCGTTAGTCGGGTAAAATGTATGCAAAATATGTGTATTTATGTAGTGCATGGGATCAATACGAATCTATCGACAGCTTGCACTCAAAAATCTATTAAGCCGTTTAGGCTACAGAGCGTGCCAAAGAAATAAATATACATACATACTTTCGAAAAACATAACGCCTTTTGGCGCAGTCGGGTAAAATGGTCAACATATCACACATATAGACCTAGCTAAGTCGCATAACAGACCTAGCTTCTTTTACAAATGAGAAAGAAGGAATAGTAATTATATGGAGTAAAGAAAGTCATTACCTCACAGAATATCAAATTATGGCGGCTCAAATTACTGAAATGGTTTCTGTCAAATTCCAATGTACTTTGTCTGAGAATTGATTTGAGCTCTTAGATGTTACTACGAAAAGACAAAAAGAATTGAGCAAGATATTTTCTTTTGCGTGTAAGCGATATTGCAATCGGAAATCGATTGAAGACTCAGGACAGGATGTCACGTAGAAGGGCGTTGCTTAAGAAGTGTTTCTACTTACTAATCCGAACGAAATTTCGTTTTACAACTTTTCAAAAATCGCAAGTTTTTTTGATATTTTAGATAACTAGGAACGCTAAATACGTTAAAAACCGGTAAAGTGCAAGTTAGAACCGCGCACAAAGGGTTCCGTACCAACATAGTAGATGGCGCTAATTTCACCACGTAAATCACGGTTTTTGTATGAAGAATTTATTTTTTTCAAACTTTTAGTATTTTTTGTTATAGCGGCAATAGAAATACATCATCTGTGAAAAGTTCAACTGTCTAGCTAACACGGTTCATGAAATACAGCCCGGTGACAGTCGGACAGACAGACAGACAGACGGACGGACAGCAGAGTCTTAGTAATAGGGTCTAAGTCTTAGTAAAACCGACTTCAGTCGCAAAAACCAAGCATAATTTTGCTAATTTTTTTTTAATTTTTTTAGTTCCATAAAAAAGTATCTAAACCGATTTTGATATATAACTTTAATGAGAACATCTTTGAGATATAGATAAATAAACAACATCATTCATATCGAATAACATACGGCAAAGATATCGAGTAACTAACACTGAAATAACTTTAGGAATCAATAAAAATTTAAAGCCCGGCTGCACACAAACTTAACCTTTTTTGGCCAGTCGGGTAAAAATGTACCCTTTATCACTCATAGGATTAAGGCTAATCTACCGACACATCGCACTCCAAAATCAAAGTCAAATAATTAAATAAACTTACATGCACTTCAAAAACATAACCTTCCTTCAGGCGCCGTCGGGTAAAACACCATACAGTCCAATAGGGATGACGACAGCATCAGAAATAAATTATCAACTCTTGATCACTAAATTACCCCTTTAATTAAACTTCGGAAAACCTTACTCGTTTTGTTTTCCACCAAGTCACCAAATTAATTCACCAAAATCACAAAATGAGTACATAAATGACGTTTCAAAACTATGAAGTCACGCCTAGGTATTTCAAACATTCTTAGAACAAAATGTCGTTTTTGACAGATGATAAAAAGTAAATCAGATGACTAGCATTCGTCATCCATAATGAGAAACTCTTCCATTTCTATCGATTGAAAATATGCGCCATTTTACTAAAGTAAACCCTGTAGGGACCTTACCACAGATAATTTTAATACACCTTACCGCTGTCTTTTAAAAGAGTTCATTCAAGGTACGCATTTATATCCAAAAAACACATTAGCAACGACAGGAAGGTACAGTTTCTTATGATATCCTTGTTACTCTTTGGTACTATTATAGTCTGTTATTTCACTTTGCTTTCAAAATAAACAGGGACAAAACGCAAACGATGGATAATTGAAAATGCTAAACACGTAAAAACAGACTTTTATCGCAACAACTTAGTAAAATTATGCATTATTATTTTTGGTTTTTGTTAATTTTCTAATAAAGTACTACACCGATTTTGATAAAATTTATATGGGACCACACGAGAAGCAGGTAACAAAAATTAAAAAAAATACAGTCTAATTGAGAACTTCCTACTGTTTGGAAAACGGTTGAAAATACATTTTAATAGGGGATCGGACTACTAGTCATTTGAGTTACTTTTTATGATCAGTCAAAAACGAAATTTTGTTCTAAAAATATTTGAAATACGTCATAGTTTTGCAGCGTCATTTATGTACTCATTTTGTGATTTTGGTAAATTAAAAATCGAAGACTTGATGAAAAACACAACAAGTAAGGTTTTCCGAAGTTTAAGTAGGAGGGCAATTTAGTGATCAAGAGCTCATAATTTATTTCTGTTGCTGTCATTGATGAACTTATTTTGTGAATTGGATCAATTAAAAATTGAAGACGTGATGGAAAAAACACAAGTAAGGTTTTTTGAGACTTTACGAAATCATATTTCAGAATTTATTTTTGATGCAGTCCGATCCTCTATTACAATAGCAACTTTAAATTCTTGAGAAGCGGTCGTAGCAAAGTGCGACCAGCGGTTACTATCATCAGGTGAGATGGAGCCAAGGGCATAGTAATCTAACTACATATTATGAATGAGAAAGTTTGAATGGATGGGTGGATGTTCGTTATTCAATCACGCCACAACAGCTATACGGATCTTGATGAAATTTGGTAGGCAGACATTCTAAGACCTGGATTAATATGAAACTACTTTCTTCCCGCAAGTGGCTCGCGCACTGCGTATCCTCGAAGACAGTCATAGAAACTATGTTCACACGATCGAAGCTGCTAGTAATAGCTAGTTGTGAAGAAAGGTCTGTTGTCACACAGGATAACTAACCATGCACGTTCATTATCAGAGTGTGTGTGACTGTTTAGTGGTATATATTTTAACCTTTACCGTGCTTTGCAAGCCACGTTAAGCCTTTGGTGTCGAACGTATAGGATTTCACCGCCATTTTGTTTGTTCCGTCATTCATTTTTTACAATTTTGTTTCTGGCCCGTTGTCCGTGCCAGTGTCCAGGGTTTGATTAAGCCGTGTCAGATGCCCTTATAGAGGTGGCTTGGAAATTTCTGGCAGTGGGATTCGCCACAAGCCCTACAACCTCCACTAATCCGGATCACCCCGTATGTGGAGTATGGCCTAATCTTCCCGAGTTTGGGAAGAGCTCCGTGTCCCAGCAGTAGGAATGGACTTACTTACTTACTTCGCTGGCTCAGCGACCCGAAGTGGATCTTGGCCTCCGACTTTAAAGTGTGCCACTCTAACCTATTTTGTGTCAAGTTTGACCATTCTGGCAGTGTAGGAACATACTGTTTTTTTTAAAATCCACACTTGGTAAACCCTTGACATCATCTCACCTGATGGGAAGTGACGATGATGCTAAAAATGGAAAATTCCCCAACGCTTTGGGCAACTGGCTTACTTATCTTCAAACCGGAACACACCAATGCTGTTAACATTGATATTTGGCGGCACGATGGTAATAGCTAGTAGCTAGCTAGTCAACCAAAATAGAGTCTCTCAAAGTTAGACTCAGCCAGGAATCGATCTCCTGATGTGAAGTTAATGGACTTAACCATAACGCCACAGAGGCGGTTATAACGGCGGCGGCGTTGTTACAATTTTTACGTCTTTTTTGTGATTCGAAACAATTTACATCAATTCTAGACTTATTAATGATTTTAATATAGATACTTACTTTCGTAATTATTTTTAAGTTTTTAACTTATTACAATGTGAAATTATACTACACTATCTTAGAGTTTAAGCGCTTTCAAATTTTCCCTTTACGTTTGTAAGTTCTTATCTATTTTCTATACTGTTGCGCATCTATTCACACATAGATAATTTACACAGGGTGGTTCTCTAATAGGGCTTTCTACTTTAAAAACTGATTTACAGGGTGGATTTTTAATCGATCTGACCCTACAGCGTAGTGATTCTGTCGAATAATATGGTCCGTTACACTATTGTCAGGAGATTTTTTTTCAAATTTCCAAAGATAGTCGCTGCATTAAAAAAAAACGAAAGAAAAAAAAAAGAAAAAAACTATAACTGTCAATTTTTAAGCAGATCATACTTAACATTTGTTTTATTAATATTGAATTACAGTCACTGCGCTATGGGAACGAAAGCATAAAAAAAATCTCAGTGTATACCACTGTGACAAGCTAGGTCTTCTCTTCAAGGACTTGTTGGCTTACTCTGCAAAAGCATAATATTCATTATGCATCTGTAGGGTTCTTTTAAAATACCTGAAAATTTAAGAGGGGTTCAGCTTATGACAGTGAATAACTTTTCGCTAGGAGCCTGCACTCAATTAGCAAAAAAAAAATGGACCTGCTACACAAAATTTGTTATCTAAATATATATAACTCAAAGGTGACTGACTGACATAGTGATCTATCAACGCACAGCCCAAACCACTGGACGGATCGGGCTGAAATTTGGCATGCAGGTAGATGTTATGACGTAGGCATCCGCTAAGAAAGGACTCAAAGGTGACTGACTGACATAGTGATCTATCAACGCACAGCCCAAACCACTGGACGGATCGGGCTGAAATTTGGCATGCAGGTAGATGTTATGACGTAGGCATCCGCTAAGAAAGAATTTCAGGAAATTCCCACGGAAACACCAAAAAACGGGAACTGCGCGGGCGAAGCCGCGAGCACCCACTAGTTAGCTGATAAATTTACAAGTAGTAGGACAGGTCAGAAAATAATTTTACCAATTGAGTGTACGAGTGTACGAGAAAGTTGTTCAGTTTTTGTAAACTTCACATTTAATTACATTATTCTCAGGAATTACCCAAATACCTTATACACATATCTACAGGATGTAAAAAAATGGTGAAGGACCCGTTAACTGGAGGTTCTACTCTTTATAATGAACAACTTTCCCCACATGAACTCATAGTCAATTCTCAAAAAAAAAATTGTACTCTCCATACAAACATGCACAAAATGGTCATTCAGCTGATCGATTTGTATGAAAAGTAATTTTTTTTGCCAACACCACCTCTGCCCCAACGTGTAAATAGCTGCACAACCTTACAGCCCCTATGTCTCAACAATCACATCCTCAGGTCTCGAGCAGGACGCCTGGTGGGTCCTCAAGATGTCCGCTGAGGTAGACTTGATGCAGTTGTTCATGTGAAGCTCAGACGATGCGTTGGAGTGGTGGTGTTCGCGACGCGAGCGCCGGCAGCAGTGCCGTAGCGCGAAGTCGCCGCAGAGGGACCTGAGAAACAAGCAATTTGTGTCAATATTCATTCAATGATACGGTCCTTACCAGTAGGGATGACGAATGGTAGTCATCTGATTTACTTTTTATCATCTATCAAAAACGACATTTTGTTCTAAAATGTTTGAAATACCTAGGCGTGACGTCATAGTTTAGCAGCTTCATTTATGTACTCATGTCGTGATTTTGGTGAATTAAAAATCGAAGACTTGATGGAAAACAAAACGTGTAAGGTTTTCCGAAGTTTAAGTAGGAGGGCAATTTAGTGATCAAGAGTTCATAATTTATTTCTGATGCTGTCGTCACCCCTATTGGAAATGAGTATTCTAAGACCTGTCATTAATATGCCGCAGTAATACAGACAGAGGGCATATTACTATGTACAGGTAGATAATTGAACTAAAGCGGTTTATCTATGAATCTAGTAATAGTAGTACTCTGTTGATAGATTTGTTTATTGTAACATCATTTTTACGCTTACTTTACAATATTGTCATTTCTTTGAAATTTTATGAATAAATTAAATTTTTATCTAGTAAGATCTTACTTATGGATCGGCACACCCCAAAACTGGAAGTGTTATTTAATCAAGAAAGTTTAAATTTATGAGGACTTAAAAAAATGCTAGAGAAATTTAATAGAAATGACTGAACAGGGATGTCACGTCACAGAAATTTGGACTTGTTTGCAAACTGAATTATCTTTTTATGAGTTATTATTTCTGTTATTAGTATACTGTCAGGGTACACAGACTGGTGAGGGCCCTGGCAGAATATCAGCGTTATATGCATACACCTACAAAATATGCTGAGCCAGAACTTTTTCACTGGCCTGGCATTTACTGCAAATTTATTGTATTTATTAGTAAGTAGCTATAGTTCGTCAGCTGTACTCGTCAATACGAACCAAACGAGCCCAAACTCGATGGGGTTGTGTTGTTTTATTGCGAAATTCCTATGGCCACCTTTCAGTTCCATCATCAGATCAGCACCATATCATCATAATATTGCATTGTCACGCGATTTACACATGTATGCATAATTTCAGCTCAATCGGTAACCGGGAAGTGGATCAGATTTAATTTGCAAGATTTGATGACAAACATCGGGACAGGTGAAACTAAATAAAAGCATGTAAAAATCACGTTCCTTTACATCATCATCATCATATCAGCCGAAAATCGTCCACTGCTGGACAAAGGCCTCCCCCAAGGATTTCCAAGACGACCAGTCCTGCGCTGCCCGCACCCATCGGCTTCCCACGATCTTCACCAGGTCGTCGCGTCGGTCCAAAGCAACATCCGTTATGCGAAAAATAAAGAAAAGGTGTTTAAAAGTTCTGTGATGGATGAGCCAATTTTGTATGAAAAGTGAACACATTTTAGGTACAGATTTGGACAGACAGTAATATAGAAGTCATTGATTTTAGTTGAGATTTCAGTAAAGTTGTAGAACTAAAACTGTTCAAATCCTTGAATGGAATCCATGTAAAAGGGTTCCAGTTAGTTATAAACAATCATATCGAAAACAAATATTTGAAACATTCCACGCAAAGTTGGTCAATCAGCTGATCAAATTAGTATAAGAGTTTCTTGGAGAAAGTTGTTCACTATTATGGATAGAAGCCACTGAAGTTTTTTAATATGATGGTCCAAAATTCCAGAAAGTTTGTCAGAGAATAAATTAAAGATTCATATCAATATATTTAGCCATGCCAAATTACAGCTTTCTAGTATTAGTAGTTCATATATGAATTGTGAATAAAAAAATATATATCAAATAATGCTTGTGCTCTAGAGGATATTATAAAAATAATATAATTATGTAAATGTCCAAAATTCCAGAAAGTTTGTCAGAGAATAAATTCAAGATTCATATCAATATATTTAGCCATGCCAAATTACAGCTTTCTAGTATTAGTAGTTCATATATGAATTGTGAATAAAAAAATATATATCAAAAAATGCTTGTGCTCTAGAGGATATTATAAAAATAATATAATTATGTAAATGTCCAAAATTCCAGAAAGTTTGTCAGAGAATAAATTCAAGATTCATATCAATATATTTAGCCATGCCAAATTACAGCTTTCTAGTATTAGTAGTTCATATATGAATTGTGAATAAAAAAATATATATCAAAAAATCCTTGTGCTCTAGAGGATATTATAAAAATAATAGATTATGTAAATGACAATGATATATACTATGTTGATTCTATAACAAATACCATTACCTGAGACTGTTATCTGAATCATGACATTATTTGTAATATACAATACTATTTAAAAGTGTGTGTAAACACCTATTTAAAATAAATTATTCTTGATTTTGATTTTTAGTCCTATAATTTTCTCCTCGAAAGAATAGATTAAACATTTTTTGACGAATGTTTTTGGAACAAACTCTTATGATCCCTATGAACATCCTTTTGATAGCAGAGTATAGACTCGACATAGTTAGGTGAAAAGATACTACACAGAACTGACACTTCGATATGCCGAGACACAAAATTTCCTTAGAGGGTTTGTTTAACTAACTCCTCAAGCGAAGGGCTGACAGGTATACAGATGTATTAAAGTAGGTATACAGTGTGTATTAAAATTCTACTTATTATACTGAACAGATTTTGTTCAACAAGTGTGCTGATTTAAATATTAAATCACTTCTTAATACACATCGTTTAGCGATTTGAACAATTTTGTACGATTTTAGGTTTACGAAGTTTACAAGAAACCCTCATAGTTTCGCCATGTCTGTCTGTCCGTTTGTCCGTCTGTCGTCGGCTTAGCTCATTATTAAAATTAATATGAAAATTACTTTATACCAATACTAATGACTAGAAAGCTGTAATTTGGCATGGCATCACGCCGACAAAGTTGTACTATAATTTTTTTTATGGTACCTCCCCTACATGATGTGTTCTTTTTTTTTCTAACGTACCCTATCGTATAGGGCATCGTTGAATAGGTCTTTCAAAACAACTGCGGGTTTGCAAAAACCATTTTTTTTCGGGAATCGGTTTGCGATATATTAAGCTTGAAAGTGGTAATTTTTGTTCGATTCAAGGGTCCTCCCGGCCCCCTATAAGCTAACCCTATATTTCAGGACATCTGAAAAAAATATTTGTAAATAGTAGAACATATAACTAATTTAAAAGGAAAACTATCACGGTTAAGAGCAGGCTCCCAGTGCGGCACCAGCGTACAACCTGATATTTATCCTTATGGAATCAGATTTACCGTTGAATTTCGCGTAAGTGTCTTAACGCGACTTACGTCCTTTACTTCGGGCAAAAATGCACATTTTCGTTTATTGCGAGCTTAGTAAACATTCTAGGAAAACTTTGTCTTAGCCGTTTTATCAATACCTTTATTCTCTTATTC
The DNA here is from genome assembly GCA_947284805.1 of Coleophora flavipennella. NCBI lineage: Eukaryota > Metazoa > Arthropoda > Insecta > Lepidoptera > Coleophoridae > Coleophora > Coleophora flavipennella. The sequence continues at coordinate 7,311,711 of OX369308.1, forward strand.
GATATTTTTTTCATGCGCCTAAATTATGGAATGTAGGGGGAAAACTCGAATAATCTCTCAAAACTACAAAGTTTCACAAAATAAAATGTATCGAGCGAAAACCAATAAATCGTGTTTTTGTTTTAGCCATACAAAAGAAAAAAGTTCAAAGAATGAGATGTGTAGTTTTCACGTTCACCAAGCTTGCGGCTGACTATGAACTTTTGACAAATCCAACTTCACATCTTAAGGTGGTCGACTATTACTCCTAACCGACCTATAGTCGACCAACTAAAGATGTGCAGTTGGATTTGTCAAAAGTTCATAGATTATCCATACAAAATGTTCTAATACCAACCTGTTATTATGTTTTTAAAATAAACATTTACATATTTCTTAAAAAGACTTCGGAACCCTACTATACGCGAGTCCGACTCACACTTGGCCGCGTTTTTGTATAGAGCACCATTTTTTTGAGAATTGACTTCCTTGAGAAAATTTGTGTGATGAGTAGAAGCCCCATTTAAAGGCGTTTACACCAATTTTATTACACCCTGTATAGTATACTCTTCGGGAATAAGAAATTTCGCTTTGGACCACGACCTTTCATTATTAATGATGCAGAAGAAAGGAGGAGCTTGCGGGATTTCCAAGAATTGCGTAATCGTTTTCAGAAAATGCGTAGGATTACACCTATACAGGGTGTATGGTAAAATAGAACACATTTTTAGATGGGGGGGGGGGGGGGGGGGCTTTACTCATAAATCTGGACAACTTTTATTTGCAACTGCTGAAATCCCAAAAAATGCCAAATCCAATACGATCGTGCGTTCAAAATACAAACAATTTTAAACCTTATTCTATACACTCACTGTAGAGACTCAAATTTTAGTTTTTGTGCTTAAGGCGGTATATTGGCAAATAAGCAGTGAGAAGCGCTTAGCAAAAATATCAGGAAAATTATTCCTGCTTAATTTTTCGGCCTGCAATAAAGATACAAGTATGCTAAATTCAAGGATATTATCTAGGGCCCTTGTAAATTCATTACACGATTAGATTAACTTGACTGGATCTTAAGAAATCCCAAACATAGCATAAATTGAAACAAAGCCTGTAAACATTTATAGGAAAAAATATTTCTTTTAAATTTGAAATTTATATTATAAATTTCTTCTTTTCAATCGAGGTAGTCTTTGTTTATTCAAATTTAATTTAGTTTACTTTTTCGAAACGTCTCAAGAAAAATACATTGAAAAAGTGGTTATTTTCTTTACTCTTTACACGTAAAGAAGAAGACAGAGACAACTGTTAAACCACTTAGACACTGGAATTTTCCGGAGAATGCTGAAAATCTTAGTGAGTTTTGGATGCGAGTATCAATCTCCTTTTTCTTTGGTTAGTATCAGTAAGGGTGCAACCTAGGTGTATTGAATTTCTCCCCCCCCCCCCCCCCCCCTTATAGGTAACTTCTCTTACCTGAAGATTAAACCATCATTAGGCTGATCTTGATGCACGGATGAAGACCATGGACATTTAATTAAAAAGAGGAGAATAAACTCTAAATACCACAAATTCTTTTTTAGAATAATCCTTGGACCAACCAGATGGATGGATTAAAGACTAGAGACTTAGGAAGAAAAGGAAATTGTAGATCTGTTGTCGGAGCCCAATGGTATGGGGAAGGCAAAGTCAGCTCGTCTTCGCTGGCTTAGCCACCTAGAGAGGATGGAAGATGACCGTGCTGCAAAGAGAGCGTAAAAGGGGCGTCCTACCGGGAAACACCCTGTTGGATGCCCCAGGTACCGCTTCAATGTCAAAGTGCGATAGGACCTGAACGTTCTCCAAATAGCCGATTGGCACGAAGTGGTGGAGGACAGAAGAAAATGGCGTAATTTGGTTAAGATCCTAATTGAGCTAGCGAAGTATTTCTACCGAAATCTACAACTACACATTACTTGTGTTTTATTAAAATTATATTTTCGTTTTGTTTTAATTAAAGAATTAAAAGAATGAGATGTTTTTTTTAATGATTTTAAAAGCTTTTGTATCTTTGTTATTTAAAAGTCATAGGATTGACCATTTCATGTAATGATCGTCGTAGAATTGGCCGTTTCATGAAATGGAATAAATAAAAATGAGTTTTTTTTAAATATGTTTAATTTCTTTTGTAACTTTGTTAATATAAAGACATAGGATTGATCATTTCATGTAATGGTCGTCATAGAATTGGTCGTCTCATAAAATGAAATAAAAAATGTGATTTTTTGAAATATTTTTAAAAGTTTTTGTTCCTTTGTTATTCTAAAGTCACATTTCATGTAATGGTCGTCGTAGAATTGGTCGTTTCATGAAATGGATTAAAAAAAAATGGATTATTGAAATATTTTTAAAAGTTGTTGTACTATTGTTATTTTAAAGTCATAGGATTGACCATTTCATCGAATGGTCGCCGTAGAATTGGTCGTGTCATGAAATGGAAATAAAAAATGTTATTTTTTGAAATATTTTTAAGTTATTGTATCTTTGTTATTGTATAGTCACATTTCATGTATAGTCGTAGTAGAATTGGTCGTTTCATGAAATGGAATAAAAAAAATGGATTATTGAAATATTTTTTAAAGTTGTTGTACTATTGTTATTTTAAAGTCATAGGATTGACCATTTCATCTAATGGTCGCCGTAGAATTGGCCATTTCATGTCGCCGATCCACGTCATGCGACACGAACTTAACCTAAACTGTCTTCCACCACCCACTAGGCTCTTCGACAGTACTATCATCAAACCTGAGGAACCTATTATCGCTCGCTTCGATCGCTCAACTCAGGTTTTTATGATCAATATCCTCCTGACCATTTCATAAACTGGTAAATTTCAATGACATCGCCACGCCATGCATACTGTGTATGTAGACTTCTCTTTAAGTGAGTGTAATAAAATTCGTATAGGAGCCGTTAACTGGGGCTTCTCCTCATCGTACCGAACAACTTTACTAACCGATTTTGTGCATTATTGTACGGGGCGGATAAATTTTGTTTCAATCCACTTTTGTGGTGAAATTTACTCACGAATCAGTTTCTGCCACTTATAAAGCTTTTGAGACTCTGCTAAAATCGTTCAAAACTCGTTTGCACTTTTATACACATCTATTTGACTAATTGAGCGACTTCATTGATAAAAAAAAATGATTAAAAATTAAAAACCCGACTGCAAAAAATAACCCCTCTTTTTTGTCTGTCGGGTATATAATGTAAAACATATTATAGACTATAACTACAGTTTTGATAAATAAACTTTTTCTAACCATTTCATTGAGTACACTACAGCTGGTAGGGTAACCCTCTTTCCTAAAAATATATTTCCAAAAACGACTTCTGATTTCGATTGTATTTCAACACAGTAGGTACTATAAGTGTTTCTCGGCACAGTAGGTACTATAAGTGTTTCTCGACACAGTAGGTACTATTAGTGTTTTTCGACACAGTAGGTAGTATTAGTGTTTCTCGTCACAGTAAGTGCTATAAGTGGTTCTCAACACAGTAGGTACTATTAGTGTTTCTCGACACAGAAGTTACTATAAGTGTTTCTCAAAACAGTAGGTATTATATGTGTTCCTTGACACAGAAGGTACTATTAGTGATTCTCGACACAGTAGGTACTACTCAATAGCTTTTGTCCTTTACCTACTTACTTAATTCATCTGAAAGCTTTCTCTTAACAATCTACGAATACCTACTAGGAGAATGGATTTCAGTCCATAATTTATTGTCCTAAACTCAACTTTTGTAATCATTTATATCATCATGTACGTGAGGAGAAACCTCGACACGAGAGAAGAAGAAGAAGAAGCCAAAAGACGTCCCCTACTGGACAAAGGCCTCTTCTTAAGATTTCTACAACGATCGATCCTTTGGTGAATCAGCTGATCGATTTATTTGAGACGAACAATTTTTTTGGAGTTTCCTCATAAGTTGCTCGGAGAAAAATGATAGGAATCACGAGAAACCCTGTAAAAGTTATCAGGCGAAAGATGTCCACTGCTGGACATAGGCCCCCAAGGATTTCAAAGACGTCCCGACCTGCGCTGCTCGCATCCAGCGGCTTCCAGCGATCAGACCAGATCGTCGGTCCACCGAATGGGAGACCTGGTTACGCTACAGTTAGCTTTTTTTGATTCCATGCAGCAGTTTTTGCGTGAACCGAGTACAAACACATAGATGGACAAATATTCAAAAAAAAAATTCTTTTGGCTTCTTTTGCTCTAATAAAGATTTTTCTTCAATATATGTAATGTACAGACATCGGCCTGTTACAATTTTATCTATAATATACGTACTTTCCTGCGGTGAAATAGAACCTTCATTTTAAGTTAGACCTCTAGCAATACATCGGTGAAAACTGAATGTATTTCCATGCAGTACTTTTTGCGTGATGCTTGTACAGACAAAAAATAAAAAAAATAAATAATTGTTTTGCTTCTTTTGCTCTAATAAGAGCTAATAAGAGCGTTGGTGGTGTAATGGCTAGGTACGCCACCTCCTGCCCGGGAGATCGTGGTTCGAATCCTGCCACGTACTAATGTGATTGCAAATTTAGATTTTATATGTACGTTTATCCGACGCTCTTACGGTGAAGGAAAACATCGTGAGGAAACCTAAACACGCTTGCGAAGAAACTCGCAGGTTGTGTGTGAAAAAAGGCCCAATCGCCCTATTTCAGGGTACGCTTGAGACCCTCGGTGGGGACGTATATGAGCTGACATGATGATGATGATGCTCTAATAAAAACCCCCCATAGCATCTTGCAGGAGGTGCCCGGTGGCGGACAGCTACGACTGTCCCGTGCCTTGGCACTGCGCGCGAGTGGCCTCTGGGCATGCTCGCTAAGCTCATACTTTTGACACACCTATTCTGTTCTAACATAGATCTTAAGACCTTTGTTACTAACAGATATGGATCCACGTTATCCGAATTAAAGAAATAATAAAAATAACAAAAAGTATTAAAAAAGTAGTGTGTAGTTTTATGAAACCACGGTAAAAGTGAAACTTCATTTACAGAGGACGAAACGATTATGGCTGAGCTCTCGTCTTGGAGCTACGGTACAGAGGACGAAACGATCATACCGACCGTCACGCGACACACAGGCGAAACAATTTGAGACGATGTAATAAAAGTTTCACTTTAAAAACAGCTTTTGTTCAGTATCTGTAATGTACTTATACATCGGCCTGTTACACTTTTATTATTTGTAGTGATAATCCTTTTCGTGATTGCATTTCAAAACATATACCATTAAAAAATGGACTTAATTAACAAAAAAATTAAAAATTAAAAACCTGTTTGCTAAAAAATTTTGCTCCACTTTTTTGTCCAGCCGAGTTGAATCCGCACAAATAATGGCGGTTGTTAAAAATAAAGTTCAGATAATACTTATGACCCGGAGCGGGGTTAACATTTAGTGTGGAAAAATATATTTTCAAAAGTAAATAATTCAGTCCTTTGAATGCTGTTAGAGTTGAATGAAAGATGGCTTCTACTCATAAGACTGGACTACTTTTCCTAGAAAACCATTTTTTTTTATTATTTTTTTATTCACAATTGGTAAACCCTTGACAACATCTCACCTGGTGGTAAGTGACGATGTTGCCGAAGATTAGGCTTACCAAGATTCCCCAACGCAATGGGGAGCTGGCTATCTTATCTTCATGCCGGAACACATCAATGATATCAACATTGATATTTGGCGGCAAGACTTAGATAAGATGGTGGTAGAAAATGCCCTACCACCAACCAAACCGAGTCTTACAATTGACCCCGCCGGGAATCAAACCCGCGACCTCCTGTGTTAAGCCAGTGAACTTTGCCTCTGAGCTACGGAGGCGGTTACAATGCGCCAAAATCTTTTTGAGCTTCTCATACACGTTGATTATTTGCCAACCTTGTATGGGGTTTAAAGTCGACACATTCTTTTTTCAGAATTGATGAGAAGTTTTTTATTTCGAATAGAAGCCACTATTGAATTTAGGTATGTTAACCATTTTCTTATCACCCTGTATCTTCGATACAGTGCCTATTTTTACTAAAAGCACTAATTTGTGCAGTAAGAAATGAAGAAGAAAAAAAACCGTCCAAGTGCGAGTCGTACTCTCTCACCGAGGGTTCCGTAACACCACATCTCTGGATGGACGAAACTTAAAAATAATAAATCGAAAACTATACATCATAAAAATAATTACAAATCTGTTTAAGCTTGTGCCAATGAAGCTTTTTCTTACGATACCCTACATGACACGGTCAACTCAATTCAAAATTTATTATGTACTTTACAAATATATAGTTTTCAGATTTTTCTCTATACTTGTAGTATAAGACGGTATTACTTGGCCAATTTCATAGATCTCGGTCAACGGAAAATACCTTATCAATTAGGATTCCCTTAAGAGTATCAAAATATAAGTTTTTTCTTATTTTTTATTAAAAATTTTAGTGCGTTTGACTGCAACTCACCTGATCGTAAGTGATGATGCAGTTGAGGATGGTACACGCAAACTCAAATAATGCCTCAAATAATTTTGCGGCATATACGGCTGTATCTTTTTTTACGGCTGTAACTTCTAGCTTAACAGAAGTTAGATTTTTTCACAGCTTCAAGGGACTGCAAACTGGAGTATATGGTTTTAATTTCAACTCGATACCTCCACGCATTCCCGAGATAAAGGGTCTTGACATACAGTCGGACGGACAGACAACAAAGTGATCCTATAACGATCCCATTTTTCCCTTTTGAGGTACGGAACCCTAAAAACCCAAATGAAACTCACCTGCAGCATGAGTCCAAAGTCTTCCTGAATGCGGCCCTGAAGTCGCGGTTGAAGTAGGCGTAGATGAGCGGATTCAGGGACGAGTTGAAGTAGCCGACCCAGAAGACCGCGGCCACCACCGGCGGGGGGGAGGGGCAGGCGTCGCCGCATAGTGCTGTTATTATGTACCTGTCAAGGGCAAGGGTATTTTAATTATTCTGTAACAAGGGCTAACGAACAGATATAGATACACAATCGGTCGTAGCTCAGTGTGATTTACGTGGTTGGGTTGATCACGTAGGTAAACTGACCTGAAGCACGGTCATTACCTAGATGGGTGTTTTTTTTTATACACAATTGGTAAGCCCTTGGCATCATCTCACCTGATGGTAAGTGACGATGGTGTCGAAGATGGAAGCGGGCTCACCAAGATTCCCCAACGTAATGGGGATCTAGCTATCTTATCTTCAAGCCGGAACAAATCAATGCTGTTAACGCTGATGGTTGGCGGCAATACTTAGATAAGATGGTGGTAGCTAGCTAGGCGGGCTATGAAAATGCCCTACCACCAACCAAACCGAGTCTTACAAAGTTGACCCCGTCGGGAATCGAACCCGCGGCCTCCTGGAGTGAAGCGAATGGACTAACCATTACGCCACGGAGGTGGTAAAGGTGGTGACTATTAGTGGCATTTTTTCGACCGCAACGTGTTTCGTAATCCACGCTAAGCCGCTGGTGCCAGTTGATATTACTAGATGGCAGTCGTTAAGCAGTGTCAGATGCCTTACAGGCGGCTTGAAAAACTTCCGATAGTGGGGTTCTACAACCTCCACCAACCCACTGGCTCCCGTGTGTGGAGTACGGCCTAACCTTCCCGAGTTAGGCCGTACGAAGAGTGATGGGTTGTTAACGATAGATACACAACCGATATCTTACACTTTTTTATACAGGCTAAACGAGAGAATATTTTTTAACCCTTTGGTATTGGCTAAATGTTTGCTAGCGATACTGTGTCAACATAAATCTGTATTGACCTAGAGCACAATCTAGACACTTCATACAACGGGCGAGAAATGACATTTCAAAAAAACAAATGACGAAAAAAAAATCATGGCTAAATCCTATACGTTCGAGAACCAATCTGTAACCAATCTGAATTAATCTGGGTGACGAGAGGGTGATGTCCATACTGTATGTTGGTACTAATATATATTTTTTGCCTAGAGTATGGTTGATTTTGTTCTGGTTCACCGTTGCTGCGTTGCTCATGAAAAGGGGGGGTGGGGGGTTCTAATTATGAAAAACTGAACAACTTTAGTTCTACAACATTGGTTGTTATCACAAAAAAAAACTCTTGGACTTCGTATAAAAAGTTGGTGAAGTGAATAAGCTGATCGATTTCTTTAATTCCCCCGTGGCGTAATAGCTGCACACCAGGAGGTCGCGGGATCGATTCCTGGCGGAGTCTAACTTCGTAAGACCCGGTATGGTTGGCATTTTTCAAGCCCGCCTGGCTAGCGAATTTATTATCTAAGTCGCCAAACATTAATGTTAACAGTATTAAAGTGTTCTGGCTTGCGATAAAATAGACTGTTCCTAATTGCGTTGGGGAATCTTGGCAAATCCGCTTCCATATTTGGCGTCATCATCACTTACCATTAGGTGAGATGATGCTAAAGGCCTACCAATTGTAGATAAAAAAAAAGATTTGTCTATTTGTCATTTAAGCCTCTGTTATCAATGCGATAAAAGTACTTAAATTACCTACAAATAAATGTAAAAATCTTTTTGTATGTTTGTTAACTTTTTACGCTTCAGCACCGCGACCAATATTGATAAAATTTGGCATGCAGGGAGCTTTTCACTGGAAAGCACGTAGGCTACATTTTATCACGTGAAAATAGCTAGTCCAATGCAGTTCCTGAGGGAACTGAAATAATACATTTTTTTGGTCAATTTATTTAACATCGCAACGGAACAATGGATTATTGTGATTTTTTTCACAAAGATGGTTGAGAGGGTGGGAAATTACATAAACGATTAGCATATCCTGACATAGTTTCCGAGGGATATGGGAAAAGCTCATTTCCACGCTCGTGCAAGTCGGCGTCGCAACGAAGCAACGGACTGAAGTGATTTTTGAAGTGAAAACTTCTATAGGCACGTTGGGTATTTTTTGAGATGGGAAAAAACTTTGAACTCGCGACACTGTAATGTAACGTACCAGGAATACTCGGAGGGTCAAAACTTATAAAGCTGTAAAAAGTTTTCACTTCTGTCCGCAAATCGGAGTGGTTATGTTATTTTTATAGAATTGGTTGAGGGGATGGTAAGTGACAAAGACTGCTAATCAGTATAGCCCGATATAGTTCTTTAGGGATCTGGAAATATGTATGTCTACGCACGGGAGCCGTTTGCGGCACGCGCACCACTCAACCTCAAAGACAGTCATAAAAACGTCCACGCGGGTGAAGCCGCTGGCAAAACCTACTTTATTCATAAATGTAGTTTACAGATTCAAAAAAAAATTCAAAATTCAAAACAATTTATTTCAAATAGGTGTTTACACACACTTTTAAATAGTCAAAACAAAACAAAAAACACTTAAAATAAAATTACAAATAATGTCATGATTCAGATTACAGTCTCAGGTAATGGTATTTGTTATAGAATCAACATATATATCTTTGTCATTTACATAATCTATTATTTTATAATATCCTCTAGAGCACAAAACTTTTTTGACATGAGTCTTGAATTTATTCTCTGACAAACTAGTTACATTTAAGTTCTAGTTAGATTCTAGTTAGATTCTAGTTAGATTTCTCGTCCAAGTCACTAACATTTCTAAATCATTATTTTATTATTATTATATCAGCTCATATACGTCCCCACCGAGGAGCTCGAGCTTACCCTGAATCAGGGCGATCGGGCCTTAGTCGACCACGCGTGCCCAGTGCGGGTTGGTCGACTTCACACACAACCTGCGAGTTTCTTCGCAGTTGTGTGCAGGTTTCCTCACGATGTTTTCCTTCACCGTTAAAGCAATCGGTAAGTACATGTACGTAAGTTTTTGAAAAACTCATTGGTACTTTGGCCGTCCAGATTTGAACCCGGTACCTCTGGTTAGAAGGACCGAGTCGTTACCGGTTGAGCCACCGGCGCTTTTTAACACATATTTTTTACATGAAAATCTTTTAATCTACGCTTTTTATCGCAGTGGTGACAAAAAGGTGGGTGGTGAGTGGTGAGATGACTCCTCTGGGGTAGCTTATACTGTGTCCCAAATGAGGCCTGAATATGAATAGCCCATTGTGTAGGTATTGTACTCGCAGTAATAGAATTTTATCTTTAATTTTTCTCAAGCGATAGGTAATATTAAGGTATTATATGTGTTTTTATCCGACTGTGTGCGTGAATCAAAGAAAGAATCCTTACTAATATTATAAACGCTTACTATGGGCCTTATAAGAAGGCTCAAGGTCACCCAAAGGGCAATGGAGCGTGCTATGCTCGGAGTTTCTCTGCGTGATCGAATCAGAAACGAGGAGATCCGCAGGAGAAACAAAGTAACCGAAATAGCTCACAGAATCGCTAAACTGAAGCTTCTACTATGCCTGAAGTGGCAGTGGGCAGGGCACATAGCTCGTATAACAGATGGCCGACGGGGCAGTAAAGTTCTCGAGTGGCGACCGCGCACCGGAAAACGTAGCGTAGGGGCCTTCCTACGCAATGGACCGACGACCTGGTGAAGATCGCGGGAAGCCGATGGATGCGAGCAGCGTAGGACCGGTCGTCGTGGAAATCCTTGGGGGAGGCCTTTGTCCAGCAGTGGACGATTTTCGGCTGATATGATGATTATAAACGCGAAAGTTTGTATGTATAAATGTTTGTTACTATTTCACGCCACAACAGATAAACGGATCTAAATGAAATTATGTAGGTAGATAGATTAGGGCCTGGATTAACATACAGGCTACTTTTTTCCACGCTCGCTGCACTGGGCACCCTCAAAGACAGTCATACAAACTATGTTCATACGAGCAAAAGCTAGTATGAGATAAGCGAATCTAACTATTTTTTTTTACAAATCCAAGTATTCTTTATTCGCCATTAAACAATTTACATATTGATGTTATTTTTAAGAAAATAGACTAGCTTGTTTAGCTATATTAAGTTACAGCATGCAAGTTTATAACAAAGGTTAAAAAAAAAGATTACCAAACAAACTATCATATTTTCACCCCATAGTATAGAATACAAAAACATGTAATTGTACTTATTATATTATAAATTAATTCACATCATGTCATCTTTACTATAATATTACAAAGAGGAAGAATTGATTGTTTTTTTGTTTGTTTAGAATAGGCTCCGAAACTACTAGACCGATTTGAAAAATTCTTCCACCGTTGGGAAGCTACACTATCTGCAGTTGCTATAGGCTATATTATATTTTCAAAAAATTAGGGATCCTTACTAAAACTCAAATAATGTAACCCAAGTTGTAAAAAATGACCTAAAAATTCCTGCAATATATACAAAAAGTAGTGTAGTGTAGTGGTATTGGTAGTGGTAGCGTAGTGGTAGTGGTAGTGTAATGGTAATGTAGTGGTAGTGTAATGGTAGTGTAGTGGTAGTGGTAGTCTAGTGGCAGTGTAGCGGTAGCGGTAGTGTAGTGTAATATAGTGTGAGGCGGTACGACGTTCGCCAGGACAGCTAGTGTTTAAATATAATCGATAATAATATCAATTTCTATTGGTGTCATTTATGTGTCAAAAATTCTAGACTGAATAAAACATATTTTGTAGCAGCCACGTATGCAATTTATTTTTAAATTTATCAGATGGTAATGATGTAATATCATCAGGTAGTTTGTTAAACATTCTATTCAATTCAGTTGCTCGAAGAGTGGTTCTTTATATGCCAATCAAGTGTATGCAAAATTGATTTTACCGTACACGTGCTTTTACTTTACCACTTTTTGTAAATTTCTAGCTCGGCGGAAAAAGACATTTCTAGCAAATATAAACTATAACAACCAAATATAAATAATCTTCTTTAAGACTTTTTATAGGAGAATTTTAAAAGAGATAGGTTATTCCTCCGTAAGGTTAGTACATAACTCTAGCTGATTAGATTCTCTTTGGGTCATATCTTTGTGAAGAAAGGAGAATAAATATAAATGAAGCGCATCTAAGTAACAGGTCATCTTTTAAAATAATATTATGCCAAACCTTATTGTAGTCAAACCTAGCTGTAATAATATTTAAAAAAAACTCACGCACGCGTGTGTGTTATCTAAAATATGGCGCAATTTTCGTAAAACTGTATTTAGATAATTTAGTTGTGAAAACGAATTAAATTATGAATAGTTAATAAATGTGTAATAAAAAATATACTACTGTGTACGTTTAAGAAAAAACAAAGTGAGATTACTCAACGGACATTTAAAATGAGCTACAAGTCGCGTAAAATGAACTTTGGTTGCCGAAACCTTGATAATGTGTATGTATAAGAAAGAACAAAGTAATATAACTCAACGAACATTTAAAATGAGACACAAGTAGCGTAAAATAATCTTTGATGGTCGAAACCTTGATACGTATGTACCCATATATTTGGTTTTTCTGTCACGGTTTTTTCTATTTTACCTGTTTTCTAACAACTGTATTGAAAAACTTCGTCTGATACATGGGTGTAAAAGAAAATAACAAACTATTGCGGCTCAGGCTAACAAATGTCACTCGTTTGTTATTGACCTTTTTACTACCCATGTATCTTAAATAACTATTGTCCCATCCATGTCCTCTACAACTAATCTATCGGGGATTCTCCTATTTCTTTGCACTGCATCTCTAGCTTCTTTATAGAATATTTATGAACTTAGCCATTTCAAATATGTACAAGCAAGGTAACAGTAATACATCAAGCTTTCTAAACAATGGTCTACATGAAGTGTATGTCGCTTCACCAAATTTGGCCCGTAAGGATTTTCTTTTGCGATATGAAAGCTTTGCTAACATCTGTGCTATTGCTTCACATGATCAGACCATATCGAAGGACAGATTCGACGTAACCATGGTAGGTTGCTACTGCTGTAGGTCTTGATGCCAATTTGTTAATTTATAAAAGGCGAAAGTAAAAACATTCACCTTAGCACATACCCTTTAATTAACCTTTTCAGTCTAACTTATCATTTATGATAGTACCAAGAAACGTAGTCTTGTTAGTGTTCTGTAAAGATTGTCCATTGTAATTGATATGTAATAAATTATTGGAATTATTGTAGTTAATGTACTATGATTTATTTAAAGTAATTTGTAAATTATTATTTTATAGCCATTGAACTATTTTAAATATTGTACTATTGACTTCTGATTCATGTATCTTTAATGTCATTTTCTTATCAGTTGCAACTATTACTGAAATGTCATCAGAAAACAAGGTATTTTTATGATTGATCAAGTCAGGTAAATTATTTATATAAATTAAGAATAATAGTAGTCCAAGTACACTACCCTGTGGTACTGCGAATTTATTTTTCGTGAACCCAGATTGGTGTTTTTAGTCATGACTTTTCCATCCAGTTTAGTAATTAAAACGATTTTTTAAATACGTTTTTAACCATTCATAGGCAGGGCCTCGAATCCCATGGTTTCCTAGTTTACGAAACAAATGCCTATGCGATACAAAATCTAAAGCCTTAGATAAATCAAACAAAAAAGCCGTTATAAATAATTTCAAATATTTTTTTTTGTAAAACCTCTTTTATGAGATTAAATATAGCAAGGTTAGTTGACTTATTTTTTTGAAAGCCGTATTGGTTTCTATTTAATATATCAAAACTAGTTAAGAAATTCATCAACTTCATGTGCATGACCTTCTCTAAGATTATGGAGAAGATAAGTACCAATGTGATTGGTGGATAGTTGCCCATTTCCGATTTAGAACCTCTCTTATAAAGAGAACAGACAGTTTATGTTCATATAAAAATGTCCCTGTCTGTAATGAGAGATTTACTAGATAAGCCAAAATCCTACATTCTTAGTTGATTACTGCATGCCTTAACGACCTTCGTGAAAATAATGCCATCAACAACTGTTGTCCTAAATACATAATATCTAGTTTCGTCTTACCTTTTGTTCATTATTAAAAAAAAATTGTGCATTTGACTGCAATTCAGCTGATGGGAAGTGATGATGCAATCGACGATGGTACAAGCAAACTCAAATAATGCCTATTCTCTCTTGCCTTGAAGATCTCCAAATTATAGGAATCGGGAAACACTGACGAAGGCAAGGAGTTCCACTCCTTTGCTGTACGCATAATAAATGAGGAAGCGTAACGCTCCGTGTGAAAAGGTGGTACATCAACAATAAAGGGGTGCTCCTTATTTCACTATTTATAACTTTTATTTATAACTTCCACGTGGCTTTCAGCAGGTTTTTACTATTAAAAATGTAACTCTCATGATTTTGTTTTTTGCGCTATATATACACTTGCGAGACTCTATTGAAATCAAGATATGCCTTTTAATTTTCCTCATTATTACATACTGTAGCGAAAATTAAATAAATAGATTTAAAATACCAGCTATGGTCTCGCTACACAATACGTAGAATTTGGATCAAAGACCTAAAAGCGGATTTTGAAAAAAATATATTTTGTGGGGTAATTCGAAATATATATGTATTTAATAACAAAAGGATGGTAAACAGGCTATAAAAGGGATAACCGTGAAAGTATAAATAGGGTTTTTAGTTAACATTGAAATTTATCTCAGGAAAATAAAGTTTGTTTGGTATAATTAAATTAACTAAATTTAGTTTAAATGCCGGACAGGCAACGATCGTCGCTCCCCAGAATCTAAATATTATTACCACGTAAAATATGGAAATAGAACTTAGGATCTATAAGGTTATTAAGGTTGTCTTTATAACCTTGGGGGCATACAAAACTCTTGCTAATTTAAAATAAATAAACTTAAAAGTTCAGGAGATCACAGGTAAGAATTTCTTAGACAAAACTTCGCACAGCAGCAGCAGCACTCAGTAGCAGCTTCGGTCAAAAGATCAAAAAGATAATAAAAATTAAACTTCGGTCAGAGCTGTGGTTACGGCGCATTTGATCAAAGAAAAAACCCTAAGTCTGGTCATCGGCACTCCATAAAAAAATATAGTAACCGCAAGAAAATACGTGGGCCGAGACAGTGCTAACCACCACGAAGACAATTAACCACAAAAAAGGTGGGTTAGTGCCATTACGCCGGGGAAAAGACCGACTTGTGTGATAAGACGCTTAGAAAACCGCAATGTATAATCACGATCCCAAAAATTTAAAAACAGCAAATTAAGTATTGCGATAAATATCTGTCGACAAAATACGTTAAAAGACGTTTTGGTACTCTATCATAAATATGAACCAAAGTGGTAAATGCGGATGCGGAACGATTCCGACTTTCGGGTAAATCAACACCGGAAACATAATGGGTCGAGGGCATTTCTAAAATTGGGGGTTTGATAGTGACAACTCCAACATCACGTCAGTGTATAAAAAAAAACACTCCACCCAATCTTGAACAAAAAGTTGACCAATTTGGCAAAAAAAAACGGGTCGTTACCGAGTAACAAACACATCTATCAACGACAAAAAAGTAAGATTGGTTCGGGAAAGGAAAGACTAAATACCCCCTGTTAACCAGTTCGGGTGCCATAAATGTAGGGAAAATTAAATAAATAGATTTAAAATAACAGCTATGGTCTCGCTACACAATACGTAGAATTTGGATCAAAGCCCTAAAAACGGATTTGGAAAACAAAATATTTTGAGGGGTAATTCGGAATATATATATATATTTAATAACAAAAGGATGGTAAACAGGCTATAAAAGGGATGACCGTGAAAGTATAAAATATAGACTAGGAATATAAAGTTTGTTTGGTAAAATTATAATAACTAAATTTAGTTTAAATGCCGGACAGGCAACGATCGTCGCTTCCCTAAATAAATTACCAAGTAAAATTTGGAAATAGAACTTAGGATCTATAAGGTTGGAATTATCCCAAGGTAATAAAGATAACCTTGGGGGCACACAAAACTCTTGCTAATTTAAAATAAATAAAGGTGATCACAGGTAAAAATTTCTTAGGCAAAACTTCGCACAGCAGCAGCAGCGCTCATAAGCAGCTTCCGTCAAAAGATCAAAAAGACAATAAAAATTAAACTTCGCTCAGAGCTGTGGGTAGGGCGCGCAGTGTGGCATACATAAATTTTGGTAGGTGTGACTGCTGCGACCCAGGGATGACGAAAAACGGCGGCTTGGTGCAGATACCATGGGGCACTTAGGTGTAGTTAATCCAAAGGTAGGTGAAGCCCTATGAAATTAAATAAATATGAAGCTCGCAACAGAACCAAACTAAAACACATAGCGGTACCAAAAATAAATTTCTTACCTCTGACAATCAACGAGGGCTTTGTGAAAACCGAACCTAAGAGATTTTATTTGTATCAACAAAGGAGTTTCCGTTACAGTACGTAAACGACAAAAATCTAGCGTAAAATTAGTAAATTGATTTTATTAAAATGAAACTTTTATTACATCGCCTTAATTTTTTTCGTCTGTGTGTTGCATGTCGCGTGACGATCGCTTTCGTCTGACGGTATGATCATTTCGTCCTCTGTACCGTAGCGAGAGCAGCCATGATCGTTTTGTCATCTGTAAAGTTTCACTTTTACCGTGGTTTTATAAAACCACACACTTACTTTTTTTAGCACTATATCGGCGTGATTACCCATGTTTACCCTATGTTTACCCATGCCAAATTAAAGTTTTCTAGTACTTATAGTCTCTGAGCTAAGCTAAGCCGCGGACAGACGGACAGACAGACATGGCGAAACTATAAGGGTTTCTTGTTTACTACGGAACCCTAAAAAACGAATAATTGATACATTTTTTTTACTCTGTCCGTAGGTTTAAGCTACGACCCTCTACCGTAGAAATCGCAGGAGTCTTTTGGTACTCTTTACGAAATTTACTGAAGTGATTTTCGGATTCACAGAATTCGTAGTATTTCCAAAGTTCAGGTGTAATTCAATGAATAACATGAATGAATTAAATTCGGGATTTTGGAAATACCATTCTCATATCACCTCCATCCCCCTATTTTATGACAATGTTTAATGGACTTACCATAAAAAGAAAGGTAGCCAGCAAGCAAGAAACGCTGACATTATGATGCCCAGCGTGCGCGCAGCTTTCCTCTCTCTCTTCATTTTGTTGCTCGCCATAGGCTGCATCTGTATGCTCTGTCTCTCTCTCATGGCCTCACCCATCGATATGCCGTTGATCTGCAGATGTTTGTCCAGGAGAAGCGCGGCCACTTTACTCCTGGAAAGAGTAACAAGTGTTAAGGTGGTGTGTTAAGGATTATTCTGATCGTAAATGAGTATATTTAAATCGTATCAGTATTTTCGTGTGATTGTGAGTTTGTACACGCTAATCTCCATAATGACTGAACCAATTTGAATAGGATTTTTTAAGTGATGTACTGAGACAGGCTCGGACTAAGATAGTGTGTTTCCAATTAATATAAGATATGATATATCTCATTTACTTATCAGCTGATTTAAATGGAAACACAAAATCCTAGCCCGAGCCTTGTAAAGTGTCTTGCAGGAGGTGTGTCATAGTGCGCCACAGTGCGCCACAGATCGCACACTGACGAAGTAACAGCCTGTTTAAAATTCTTAATATTATAATATGGCATTGTGAATAGGCATTGTCACCGTGAAATCCCGTGATTCCGTAAAGTCGCTTCATACGTCATTAGTTAATGGATATTTAGTGATAGTAAAGAATTTGTTATGTTAAGTTAGTTCACCATGCCTATAGGCATAATGGCATTAGTTTCATGCTTCTATATATAACCGTTTTCACGGTAGCGTAAAAACAAACACTTTGGAAACATATTTCATATATGACATAAATTTTCACTTCTTTATTTTTATTATTCGTTAGTAAGTCCTTATCGTTACACATATCCCTTGAATATTTTAGCCAGTTCCCTAACACTGTTCAAAAGATGCAGCATTTCAAAAGTTGGACAGACAGAGGGCAGTGCAGGCTTAGTGATAGGGTCTCGTTACCTGTATGGAACCCTCAACATTTTGAAAGTCCATTGACTTTCCGTGTAAATTGATCAGACCTGATTAATTAACTAATTTTGTATGAAGAGTTCGTATTTCTTTGCGATTGTAGAAAATTGGCCTATAGTGCGGCTCTAGAATAGTACCACCCCATCTCGTTCCGAGAGTGTCGCAAGAGACGACTAAAGGATCCAAAACTGGAGGATGGGTATCACTTTCCTGCGTATTGTCACAGGTAAGATACTAGTTACTTCGTAACAGATATTGCACTTCCTTATAAAACGAAAATACCTACGCATTTATTCACCTACTCCTTCCCACTGTCAGACAATATACGGAAACATGGGTATTAAGACGCACGACTTAGCGGTTATAACCGCGTACACGGGCGGTGCGCGAATTGTGGCAGCGACTGTACGGTGTTCTAGCGCTCACAACCGATTGACGAGCGGAGCGCAGCCTGTAGGCCGCGCCAATATGTATCTCGCCTGTTCGACCAAGTGACGGGGGCCTATTGTGCCAACACACTGCACGCTGCGATCACAAGCGATTACAGGTCTGTTTACAGCAGTGGACGTCTTTTCGCTGATGTGCTGATTTGGCATTATCATCACATGCCAAAGCAGGCCGATTAGCAATAGCAAAGTTATATAAAAAAAGTTAGTCACTTTCTTGAGACAACGAAAATGACTGGTTGCTTAAGTAAAGGGACTAATAGTACATGGTCATCTGGCCCCCAACTAGGATTCCCTGTACTCTGGGAACCAGAGACTGATATGCGGTTAGATACATAAACATATAGATATTTAACATCCAGATACAGAGCAAACAACCCTGTTCGTTACACGAATGTTTGTCCTGGGTGAGGATAGAAATCCACGACTCTCAGCCTAGCAGACAGCAGCGCTGTCACTAAACTAACGAGTCAATCTACCTTTATTCACCATAATGACACATTAAATTAATAAACAGAGTTTAAATAATTTATATTGTATGTTGTAGCGATATCACGGAATTGACATTTCATGATCGTCGTAATTGGCCATTTCATGAAATGTATTGACTAGATCATGAAACGCCGGCTACATCATGCGGAACGAACCACACCTAAACTGCCTTCCAGCACCTATAGGGACCCACCTCTCTGTATCATCATCAAACCGAACAAACCTATTATCGCTCGCTTAGCTCGCTCAACTGAGATTTTCATAATCACGCCCGCCCGAATAGTTCATGAAATGGCAAATTTCAATGAAATCGCCACGACATATACATAAATGAACTTACAATATGCCTACTATCAATAAACTTAGTTTATCTTAATAGGTATGGATAAATTAGAAAGAAATATTTCGACTCAGCTTAAGCCACGTTGACACGAAGTCTGATTGGACAAAGTAGATTTGACAAAGTAGCTTTGGTAAAAGTTTGCTTTAATATCGGTTGACACGAAACATTGTTCACTTTGATCATTTTCTCCATTATTTATGAAGTCACAATTGAAAATGACGGACGTGTTGCTAAACGGTATCATGATTGTAGCGGACTTGTTGATAGACGTTTCTGCTTCGACAAATCGACGAATTTGAGAGTACCCCGTTCACTCCGTTCTCTTTTATTGGGAGGTGCCACTTTTTTCGCAGTTGACTCTATTTTTTACCGACTTTAAAAAGGAGGAGGTTCTATGTTCCACTGTATGTATTTTTTATGTATGTGCACCGATTACTCTGTCAATTGTGAACCGATTTACAAAATTATTTTTTTGTTCGAAAGAATATACTCCCGAAATAGTTCCATTGTCACCAAGTCAGGATTTGATGATGAGATCCTAGTGAAATCGAGGTAAACCCTCAAATTTTATAAACACGTATTACGTGTGTCATGTATTTTCTAAAGTTATTTAAGTTTTTGCGTCTGGTAGTTATCATCTCATGTTGATGAGCTGATGATGGAGAGTACAACCCTTAACGGTTAGGAGTTGGAGGATAATTCTTTAAATATTATACGTAGGTACGTATAGACCGATAGTTGTATTCTTTCAGGTTATTCAGTTGAGCTGATAATAGACGGTTTGGCTCCTTAACTTGAAAGTTACAGAACTCTGTACTGGTTAACGAAACACATGCATTGTGAAATGATGATTCCTTTTGGTGAGTAGGTAATTGAGTTTAATGTTGTTGCATAGATCACTAAATAGATCATGTTAATAGATCACAAAAAATAAAAAAAATGAGATTAAAAACCTAAAAACCAACTTCAAAAGAAAAATTCACACAAAAGTATGAAATAATATTTTTATAAATGAATACATGCAATTAAACAACAATAACGAATCAAATTACGGGCCTAAAATGTTCTTGAGGTCGGTGCCAACAAAGCCATCGAATCTAAAACGTTTGATAGTTAAGTGTGCTGTACTGGTACCGACCTCAAAAAAAATTTATTCCCCTTATTTGATTCGTACCTACTTTTGATTTCCTTATTGTTGGTTAATTTATTGTTTTCATATATAACAATATTATTTCATACTTTTTAGTTATTTTTTTTGAAGTCGGTTTTTAGTTTTTTAAAACTTTTATTGTTCTGTCAATTGAAAAAAAAAACTGCAACTTGATTCGCGTTAGTAAAAATGACAATCTAAACTAGACTGAAATAACGTTCATATTAGTGTGCATCGTGAAGTTGCGATTACGACTACCTTTGACGTGGGTTAACAATTTTCTGTTACTTATTAAATAATATGCAGTTAAATAACATAATTTCTTCCTTAAGATATCAAAAACATTACAAATAATATTTCGTTTAAAAAAAATTCTGTTAAATGGGGACCACAATCGAAGAACTTGAAAAAAAAATGATTTTCGGATAATACATCCGAAAATCATTTTTTTTCAAGTTCTTCGATTGTGGTCCCCATTTAACCGACGGATCTGGTTGGACCTCGATTTTTAAACAACAACGAAATAAAATGAATAAAATAAAACCTAAAAACATTAGGCACTAGGTAAAATTTATTTTAAACGAACAAAGTCAAGCGTAAAAGCAGTTTAAGATTGGTTAAGTTCTTAAAGTAGACAATAAAAAGTTGAACACAGCCTTAGTCCACTTCGATTGAAAGGCGTTGTCCAAGTTCAATTTGATCAGTGTTACCGCAATCCAAAATAGTGTCCAAATAGTCGTCTAATCTACTTTGTCAAAGCAGACTTTGATCGTGTCAACGCAGCTTTAATGCTTCGCTAAATCAAAGCTTGGCGCTGTTTTTCTACCGTTAACTGCCTATGTGGTTGTTTATGTGCGTAAATATTTCACACGGAGTTTCCTACACTTGATAGCAAAGAAAACGGGTCGGTAACAAAAACCTCAATAACTTCCAAAATATTGAAACTAGCTTTATGAAATGAAGACTGCGTTATAGACAATTTTATAGTGCTAATATAAAAATATGCAGCGTGCGTGCAGCCTGTATAACGAAAAATTTGTAGATGTCCATGTTTTTAGCGAAACAGTACCTAGATTTAAGACTTTATAAAGAAAAAATCTGTTTTAAATATCTTAACTAGACTAGAACCACTTCAGTATACTAAATTTATTAATTTAAAATTGTTTGCAGCAAATACGTTGTTTGCGCTTCGCGTTTGGAGTTAATCGTACATACCTAAAATATTGAAAAGTATAGGTCCATAATCTACCTTATTTAAGATATATTAATATTAATTTAAAAGTATTTCTTACTTAATATTTTTTAATTATTCATAAAAGTACAAGATTATAAAGTTTATTTTGAATAAAAGTAGGTTAAGTGAAAATTATAATTTTTCACTAGATTCCGAAACATGTGCTACGGTGTCAAATGTGCAATTTTCACACATATCAGTATTTTGTATTACCACCACGAGCTTTTAAAACAGCTGTTACACGTTTGGCATACTTTCCACCAGATTTCCGAGCCGATGCTGAAGAATATTCTGCCATACCTGCTTTTTTCAGATTACGAAGCGTGATTAGAGGAGAATTTTGCTGGCGTACACTGTATGGGGAGGAGCGTTATCTTGCATAAAGATGGCGTTCTCGCCCATATTTACTAATAGTAGGCCAACATACTCATTTAGGATTTCATTCACGTATCTCTATGCAGTTAAAGTTCCATTTTAGATCACAACTAGCTCGGTGCGGCTTTCTGAAGAAATTCTAACCCACACGTGTATGGAGCTTCCGTCTTATGACACTTTCTCTTCAATGCAAGCCTGGTTCTAGTGTTCTAGTGTCTAAATGGCTTCTAGTTTGCTTTAGCAAGACGGCACCTTACTGTACACGTGCTCAGAATGCTCCCTCCAGCGCGTAGAAGGAGATTTTTGACTTTAGCAGCCCTTTGAATTCGATTTCTTAATATTGTTGACACCATATATTAATCCTCCCGCCCTGTCATGCACCTCGCTCGTGATGTTCCTGGTCTGCAAATATTGGATCCAGTCTCTTAAAATTGCTGGAGCACTCTTTAAACGGTTGATAGCGACACACCAACAGTTCTCGCTGTATAACACTGACTTCAATAACACCGTCTTCAAGCATTATCAGAATTCTGGTACACTCTTTAGAGGTCAGTGACATGTTTTTAAGTGACTTTGATCAGAATAATGAATTTCTGCAAAAGAAATGTCCTATTTATATGACAGAATAGAAACAAAAGTAAAATAAAATAGTAATAAAATCACTAAATCCTTAATTACTAATATTATAAATGTGAAAATGTGTTTCTTTGTTTATTTGTTTGTTACCTTTTCACGCTTCAACACCTTGATTAATCTTCATGAAAATTGGCATGCAGGTAGCCTGTGTCACAGGGAAGGACAAAGGCTACTTTTTATCCCGTAAAATAGCATAGTCCAATGCTCAAAAAATACTCTTTTTTGGCTACATTCTTTAAAATCGCAAAGGAACAATGGATTTTTGCGATTTTTTGCACAGATGGTTGAGAAGTGTCATATATTGCTAATCATAAAAGCAATAAAATAGATCTGGAGAAAACTCATTTCCACGCTCGCGAGTCGTTTGCGGCTCGCGCACCACTCACCCTAAAAAGCAGTCATAAAAATGATGTCCACGCGGGCGAAACCGCGGGAAAAGCTAGTAGAAAATAAAAAAGGTTTAACTCCTTAATTTATTCGTAATGAAATTAACTATAATTTAGTTTTTATTTTGAAAGGATCTCTAAATATTTTAAAAGATATCGCATTTTTATAACCGACCCGTTTGCTTTGCAATTCAGTGTATTTACAATTCAAGATAATTCTGTATCTAATATGACGCAACAATATCCAAAAGAAAATAGGAAAACGAAAACTAGGTATACCTTGTGGTAAAGAAAATAACACAATTAGAAAATAAAATTTTCCAAAATTAAAACTGTGGGTTTAGTGAGTGCTACTTTTATTTTGAACCCCAAACCAACCGAATTGTCTGAATAAACAAATACATCATTGAACTAATAGTTGTTTATGATACAAGAAAGAAGAGGATGTCATGTCATTTCTTTATTTATTATTATTTTTTGCGTTGGACCGACGACCTGGTGAAGATCGCGGGAAGCCGATGGATGCGGGCAGCGCAGGATCGGTCGTCGTGGAAATCCTTGGGGGAGGCCTTTGTCCAGCAGTGGACGATTTCCGGCTGATATGATGATGATGATGATGATACAAGGGTGGTAAACAGATAAATGGCGCAAACGAGTGATATTTGTAAGCCCAAACCGCAGGCGAGGGTTTACCATCGTCACGAATTTGCCAATTAACTACGTTTTACAATACAGTTGTAAGAAAACAAGTTAAACAATAAACTGTACGGCAGCTCGCATTAAACTTTTTCGAAAATATTTTTTTATATTTTATTTTGTCATACTAAAATTAAATTAAAAAAAATGTATTTAAAAAAAAATATTTATTCATGTTGCATGACAAAATATATTCTTATTCGTAACCAAATATATACTTATTCTTAATACATGGCAATTCAACAGCTCTAACCATTTGTAAATAATTTGCAATTTTCTATTTCTATTTGCAGTAGAACCATACAAACACGATTTTTCCCCTTATTAATGGATGTTACTATGTATTAGAAAAACAGAAGCAACAACGACGTGCAAAGTTGCATCAAAATCATTTTAAAGAAAAAAAAATGTTGTATGACGGCTACTCTTCGGTATGACGGTACTAAGAAACTTTTGATAATCCATATTTCTTTATACCATATACTTGGCTCATTTTAAATGTCATTAAATTTTTATTTAATTTTGAGTTATTTCACTTTATTTTTCCTGTACATTGATACACATGTATATTTGTAGGTACATTAATTAAATTCCTACCATATTTAGCTAGGCACATATATGCTTGTGTAAGTTTTTATTATATAACCATAAATAAATTATAATAAGGCTTGGGATAGTAAGATAAGCATGCAATCTCCTTGGCAAAGTTGACCTATATTTTGGTGTGACGTATGCGCTTCATGTGTCATTTCTTGGATAGCACGGTTAATTGTGCCTAACGATAAGAGAGAGTGTCATCAACAGATACAGGCCACCGTGGTATTTAATGTCCTTTCTTCACATTGATGTACAACCAGGGTACAACTTATCTCTTTTAAAACTATCCTTTTCAAAATCTGTAAGAAGATTTTGTATCTTTAGATATTACTAGCTGTCCCGGCGAACTACGTACCGCCTTACATTACATTACACTGCCCTACCCTACCCTACCCTACCCTACACTACACTACACTACCCTACCCTACCCTACACTACACTACCCTACCCTACACTACCCTAACCTACACTACCCTACCCTACATACACTACACTACCCTACCCTACCCTACACTACACTACCCTACACTACACTACCCCACCCTACCCTACACTACCCTACCCTACACTACCCTACCCTACCCTACATACACTACACTACACTACACTATCCTACCCTACACTACCCTACACTACACTACCCAACCCTACCCTACCCTACCCTACCCTAAAAAAAATAAAAAAATTGATGTTGGCCGATTCTCAGACCTACTCAATATGCTCACAAAATTTCATGAGAATCGGTCAAGCCGTTTCGGAGGAGTAAGGGAACGAAAACTGTGACACGAGAATTTTATATATTAGATATGTTTTTATTTGCTAGAAACTAAAAAAATGATAAAACGAAAAGCACGTGTGCGGTATAATCAATTTCGCATAATATAGTAAACTGGCATATAACGGACCACTTTTCTAGCAGCTGTATTCATCATCCACTTAGGTAAAAAGCGTCGGTGGCTCAACCGGTAACGACTCGGTCCTCCTAACCAGAGGTCCCGGTTTCAAATCCGGACGGCTAATGCACCAATGAGTTTACGTTTGCTTTAACGTTGAAGGAAAAAGTCGTGAGGAAACCTGCACATCTGATTCCACATAAGATATTATAACATAAGATCCACTTGGGTTGATAAAATAAAAATCGCAAAGCTCGAGGCTATTTTCCTTTGCAGCCACAAATTAAATTCTCTGAATAAATAACCCCGTAAATGAATAGCTCGTAGTTTATACAATAATAGAATTGGAATTTCCATTTGTTCGTGCGAATTCTCAAGAGATAACTCCCACTGAACGCGCAATTCATAAATCTGGCCAGAGATATACTCAGGTCGTTAACTGGGGTCCTTAAACATGGCTTTCCGAATTATTTCTGATCCCTTAGTTGTTACTTTGTATTTTATGTATACCCATGCCAAATTACAGTTTTCTAGTAGTAATATTCAGTTTTTTTTGCTAATGGTCTCTGAGTTAAGACGGACGGACATCTTGGCGAAACTAAGGGTTCCTTGTTGACTTGGAAACGCTAAAAAGGGGCCCTTTAATCAAACCATCTCTGACTGCGTCACTGTGCGAAACCTCAACGCCTGCCTACTCCTCAAAATTTTGCCTAAATGTAGGTGGGTATACATTGCGAGGGTTTCAAATCCAAGAAGGGTAGAGTTATGTTGTGTTTACATTGAAACTTCTCGTATTAATTGTTTGATGTTTAGTAATCGATCTTGTTTTGGGATTATCTACGAGTAGTTCTGTATCAATATTGAATAGGTATGCGTCGGTGGCTCAACCGGCAACGACTCGGTCCATCTAACCAGAGGTACCGGGTTCAAATCTGGACGGCCAATGTACCAATGAGTTTTTCAAAAAACTTACGTACATACTTACCGATTGCTTTAACGTTGAAGGAAAACATCGTGAGGAAACCTGCACACGCCTGCGAAGAAACTCGAAGGTTGTGTGTGAAGTCAACCAACCCGCACTGGGCCCGCGTGGTTGACTAAGGCCTAATCGCCCTGATTCAGGGTAGGCTCGAGCCCCTCGGTGGGGACGTATAGGAGCTGTAATGATGAATGATGATTGAATAGGTAACATTGTAATAAAAGAATTCTGGGAAGACGTATCCATCCACGTCCATATTCAGCAGTGAATTCCCTTGGAACATAGTTTTAAGAATCTAGTAGTACCTACATACCAAAACTAATTGTACAGTCACCCAGAACATACTTTTTTACGAATCCTTCATCGTCTGTCGTAGTCGGGCTTACAAAATCTTTAAATAATACACTTACTTAGTCGCTAAGAATAAAGGTAAACCACCATCTTATCTAAGTCTTGCCGCCAAACGTCAGTGTGTTAAAAACATTGATGTGATCCGACATAAAGATAAGATAGCCAGTTCTCCATTGCGTTGGCGAATCTTGGTAAGCCCGCCTCCATCTTCGGCATCATCGTCACTTACCATCAGGTGAGATGATGCCAAGGGCTTACCAATTGTGAATAATCAAAAAAGGTGTACCAGACCAAATATTTATATTAATAATTTAGATTTGTATGGGTGGTAACTTATTTTGTTTATAATGTTCATGTAATAATGAATGTATTACCAAGTTCTAGTTATTCAGAAAGTTTTATTAAAATCGTAAAAGCCATTTTTGAGAAAAACTAACAAACAACCTAGGTTTGTATTAGCGTTTTCCAATAATAACGAACTGTATAATAACGCACAGAGTTTTATAATAATCGGTAACTTTTTTATAAAAAAAGGGTTTTTAGTAAAAACCTTGAATAATTTGGATAGAAAAAGAAAGTGTGTGTGTGTGTGACAGCTCCGACGCCCGACTGGAGTTTACTCCTTACTAACGTTTATAAATGTGTTGGGGGATGGCGGCCAATTTTTTCAATTCTGACAACGGATTACGCAAGAGAACCAAAGTAACCGACATAGCTCATCGAATCGCTAAACTGAAGTGGCAATTGGCAATGGCGGCCAATTTTTTCAATTCTGACAACGGATTACGCAAGAGAACCAAAGTAACCGACATAGCTCATCGAATCGCTAAACTGAAGTGGCAATTGGCAATAGCGGCCAATTTTTTCAATTCTGACAACGGATTACGCAAGAGAACCAAAGTAACCGACATAGCTCATCGAATCGCTAAACTGAAGTGGCAATTGGCAATGGCGGCCAATTTTTTCAATTCTGACAACGGATTACGCAAGAGAACCAAAGTAACCGACATAGCTCATCGAATCGCTAAACTGAAGTGGCAGTGGGCAGAGTACATAGTTCGTAGAACTGATGGCTGTTGGGGCAGTAAAGTTCTCAAGTGGCGATCGCGCACCGCTAAACAGCGCAGGAACGGTCGTCGTAGAAATCTTTGGGGAAGGCTTTTGTCCAACAGTGGACGATTTTCGGCTGGATATGATGATGATAATTGTAGTACAGTTGTCTTGTTTTGAAATGATCATTGTAATATTGTAGAACGACTTGTAGGAATGAATACTTTTGTGATATGATTTGAGGTTATGTATTAAGCAAATTACCAAATGGGAGTAGAAAAAGCATTTTTTGATTCAGGGAACTCTTTGCAAAATATTGAAGTTTAAAGTGCTAATTTTTGTTAGAGTCAAAAGTAAAAAAAAAACGCTTTTTCAGGACATTTGAAAAAAAATGTAGGAAAATATAATCAATTTATGATTTTGACCGATGCCCTTAGACAAAAACAGTTTTGACTGATTTTTAACTGAGTTCAAAAAAGGAGGAGGTCTCAATTCGACTGTTTCACGATATCTTCGCATATTGTAGATAAATTTTCAAAATTATTTTTTTACTGCAATGAGTATACTCCCAAAACGGTCCCATTATCGTCAAGTCAGGATCTGATGATCCCAGGGAAATCGAGGGCAACTCTCAAATTTTATAGGCAGGTATATTTTATTTTATGTTATAATGCTATTTAGCTATTTGCGTCTGATAATCGTCATCTCATGTTGATGAACTGATGATGGAATATCCAACTCCTTAACGGTTAGGAGTTGGAGGATAATTCGTTAAATATTTTAGCTACGTATAAACCGATACTTATATTCTTTAAGGTGAGCTGATGATGGAAGGTTTGACTCCTTAATTTTCATGCTGCTGAGATGATGATAGAAGCCACAGGACTGTGTATCCTTTAATGAAACACATGCATTATGATTTGATGATATCCTATTCTTTTAAATTATTTATATACACTCAGAGATATGCTATACAAGGGGAGGTAGATAGGTTACAGGCGACCAAAAAGTGAAGCAAATAAAATGATGCCAATTGGCATCTCTTTCCATAATAGCAATCGGTATTATTGTGTGTGTAAATGAGTTCGATTTTCAAATGTTGTTTGTTAGTGCATAACCCATCTATGGCAACATATTTCTGTATGCACTACATTTTCTAACACTTTTCAGATATCCTGAAAAAAGCTATATAGCTGGCAAGGCAACATGCAACTATAAACAATTTTAAAGTGTTTCTAAACTATTGGATCTAGGAAAACAATTTTAAAGTAATGACTCCGGAACCCTACATGTTGAATGGACCGACACACACTTTGCCGATCGATTCTAACTGGTATTCAAGAAATTAAAATTTAATTTATTTGGAACTACTAAGGTACAGTTTTGAATGTGTATGAAAATAATTTTAATTGATTAAATTCTCTTATACATACT
Organism: Coleophora flavipennella; assembly: GCA_947284805.1. NCBI lineage: Eukaryota > Metazoa > Arthropoda > Insecta > Lepidoptera > Coleophoridae > Coleophora > Coleophora flavipennella. The sequence goes on from OX369308.1 coordinate 7,340,709, forward strand.
TATGTTATTAAAGCTGTATGTTTTTAGAATTGAATAAAATAAGAAATAAAAATAATAAACCCTAATTTTGCAAGTCTGACTAGCACTTGCCAGTTTTTCGATTTTTTTTCTTTGTATACGCCTAGTTCCTTATATCGATGGCAAATTTCAAGTTTATAAGCTATAGTCTATATATTTTGCTGATTAGTGGTGATATGGGACCCTTAGTACGCGAGTACGACTCACACTTGGCCGTTTTTCGAATATTTCCTTTATATCATATAATTACCTACCTCGATGCCAAATTTCAAGTTTTTAAGTTACCTGGAAGTAGTCTTTATATTTTGCTGAGTAGCGGTGATACGGAACCCTTAGTACGCGAGTACAACTCACATTTGGCTGTTTTTTGAATTTTTCCCTTGTACACGTCCAATAATTTACCTCGATGGCAATTTTCAAGTTTATAAGTTACCTAGAAGTGGTCTTTATGTTTTGCTGAGTAATGGTGATACGGAGTCCTCATTGCGCGACTGCGACTCACACTTGACCTTTTTAGAATTTTCCCTTTATAAACGTCTAATGCGGGTTGGTCGACTTCACACACAACCTTCGAGTTTCTTCGCAGGCCTGTGCAGGTATCCTCACGATGTTTTCCTTCACCGTTAAAGCAATCGGTAAGTATGTACGTAAGTTTTTGAAAAACTCATTGGTACATTGGCCGTCCAGATTTGAACCCGGTACCGCGTGGTCGACTAAGGCCTAATCGCCCTGATTCAGGGTAGGCTCGAGCCCCTCGGTGGGGACGTATATGAGCTGATATAATAATAATAAAAAAACGTCTAATACCCTGCCTTGATGCCAAATTTCAAGCTTCTAAGTTACTCGGAAGTGTAATTTGTTGTAATTTCAATAGTCAGTCTCAGTCAGTCATCAAAATAGTGTTTTTCGGATGTCAATATCTCAAAAATGGTAAAAGATATATTTATCAAAACTGGGATTCTAGGTGATCGAGGGGGTTGTATTAGACACACAAAATCGTATGTCAAACAGATTTTAAGTAACAGATAGGTCGAAAGTGGCCGGAAATGGTTCGTGTATTATAACCCACGGCCGGTGTCGCCTTTTTCTTTTCGAACTTGGCGGATACACCGCCGTGTGTCTAGATAATGTAAAATTCCATAAAGTACAAAAAAAAGCAAAACAAATTTAAAAACCCCTTAAAAATTTAAAAAAATCTCTAATAAAAAGTAGAAAATAATATGTTTTGGCCCTTTAAGTTTAATTTAAGTAGTTATATTTTGATCTAAGGGCAGGGGAACCGCTAAGTTGTGAAATTATTAGTAATCAGTTGTAGTAAAGTAAAACAGTTGTTTTCTGTTTTTATTTTATTTTATTTTGCAGTCCCCCTACGCGACGACTCTAAGATCGAAATATAACTACTTACATTAAACTTAAAGGGCTAAAACATACTATTAACCACTTTTTAGAGATTTTTTTTAGGATTTTTAAGTTTCAAATTTTATTTCATGCTTTTTAAACTTTACGAATCCCAAATACGATACCTCTGCTGTAATTTGGTAAGGAGTTGGATATCCTGCCAATTCCAAAAGATGCTGCGGAATCAGGTCAAAGTTACCACGTTTTATCTAAACCCTATTCATTGAGACTATTCCAATGAGCCCAAACTCTATACCTCTGCTGTAAGTTGGCGAGGAGTTGTTTATCCTGCAGATTCCAGGAAATGCTGCAGCATCAGATGAAGAATACCATGGTTTTACAATATTATTACAGTTATAGGGCACCAAATTTCTAATCGATAAGATCGGTATAAGTTGCTTACATCCCTTCATCACCTAGATAAGAGCTGATGATCTTCGAACGGCTGAACAGATCTTCATAGACTGGTAGCTAAGAACTATCTTGATCATGTCCGATTTTTTACAAAAAAAAACCGCAACAATTGTTCTATTCGTTTCAGAACTACGATGCCACAGACAGACACACAGATACAGAAGTTAAATTTATAACACCCCCCAATTTGCGACGGGGGTTAAAAATAGAAGCAACATAATTGGAAATACTAAACATTTAAAAAAACGACTTCCACCGCAATAACTTAGTACAAAACATTCTTATTTTTAAAAGGTACTCCACCGACTATACTATACGAAAATTTATATCGAGACAATTTGGCTGCATAATCGAATAAAAAGAGAATGTGAAAATTGATTCACAATATCACGTAATTATCTATACATATAATAAAACTGTAACGGGGCCATGTCTGCACATGAAATATTTTTGGAAAATAATAACTGACGTGGACATTACTAACGATATAGAGGCCAAAACAACAATTTTAGTTTTTTTCTTCTGTCTGTCTGTATGTTCGCGCATCATACATAAACTACCAGGCCGATTTTGATGTATTTTTTGTATGGTGTTTCTTTTTAGTCCGGGTTAACATATGAGACACTTTTTATCCCGAAAAATTCAAGAGTTCCCGTGGAAAAATTCAAAACCTCCACGTGGACGAAGTCGCAGGCACAGCTGGTCTTACAATAAAAAACATACAGTCGAATTAAGAACCTCCTCTTTTTTTGGAGGTTTGAATAAATATCTTTTAAGTAAGAAATAGAGTGAAAAGATCAGATTTAGTTCACACTGAGATAACTAGTAAACGCAGTGAACATGCTATATTTTCCTTGGCCCAAAATATTATGGCACCAATCTGTCTTTATTGGCACCAAACATAAAATCTACCTGACTTGGTAGAAATATTTGCGGAACCACTCGCAGTGAATCCTATCCCGGCCGCGCTTCGGGATCGAACCCACGATACATCAACTTGTTGACCTCTTTACCGTTGGCTTACCGGTGTACAGATACAGGGTGTTTCCAAAAGTATTTTTAATATTTTGGACTAGCTGTTTCCCGCGGCTTCATCCGCGTGGACAACGTTTCTATGACTTTTCGAGGGTGCGCAGTGCGTCAAAAAAGTAGCCTATGTGTTAATGCAGGTCCTAATCTGTCTACCTACCGAATTTCAGCCATATCCGTTTAATAGTTTTTGCATGAAAAAGTAACAAACATATACACTCACAAACTTTCGCGTTTATAATATTATAGTGTGATTAAAAAAATATAGTCTAGACGCTTGTCTTCGCATGGTTCCACATCAGGACTCCAGAGGTCTCGGGTTAGATTCCCAGCAGAGTCTTTAAAAGACTAAGTATTGCTGTTAGCAGGACAGCCATTGCGTTGAGGAATCTTGATAAGCCCACTTTTGTCTTCGGCATCATCGTCACTTACCATCAGGTGAGACAATACCACGGGCTTATCTCACAATTTTTTTTTTTTTTTTTTTTTTTACTGTTTGTAAGCGTCCCCACAGCTGGGGCGAGGCGCACGAGTCTCTTTCCAAACTCGAGAAGGTTAGACCGTACTCCGGAAGCAGTCGTAGCTCAGTGCAACTTGTGTGCTTGGGTCGATAAACATAAGGATAAACAGTAAACATTTTTATAAACACCCATTTCTCCGATAAAATACACACTCCAACCAATATAATTTTATATAGGCGAAAGTTTGTGAGTGTGGGGGTGTGTATGTTTATTACTTCTTCACGCAAAAACTACAAAACAGATCTTTCTGAAATTTGGTAGATAGACAGATTAGGACCTGAATTAACACATAGGCTACTTTTTTTCACGCTCGCGAGCCGCTTGCGGTTCGAGCACTGCGCACCATCGAAAAGTCATAGAAACGTTGTCCACGCGGATGAAGCCGTGGGAAACAGCTAGTTAGTAATAGATAAAATACTCAGGTAATATCCGTGCTCCAGGTAAGTTAACCTGATCGACCCAAGCACACAAGTTGCACTAAGCTACGACTGAGTACGGTCTAACCTTCTCGAGTTTGGAAAGAGACTCGTGCGCCTCGCCCCAGCAGTGGGGACGCTTACGGGTTAAACAGGATAAACAGTAAAAAATTTTATAAACACCCATTTCTCCGATAAAATACACACTCGAACCAAAGTATATATTTTAGTACTAACATACAGTATGGACACTCCCTGCCGCTCTCTATATTGCGACCTCACCCCCTCGTCACCCAGATTGATACAGATTGGTTACAGTTTGGTTGTCGAACGTATAGGATATCGCCGCCATTTTGTTTGATCCGTCATTCGTTTTTTGAAATTTCATTCTGGCCCGTTGTATGAAGTGTCCAGGGTGTGCTCCAACTATGGCTAGGGATATTTTTTGACTTTTCATACAAAGCATGGTTTTTTTAAGAAACAAAATTACTTAGGACATGTGTAGGGTAGACTGTATTCTTTTCGCTGACGATATTTCGGTAGTAGTGACCTCAGAGAAAAATACTGATTTACATGATATTAATGGAACTATTGATTCTATAGCAAAATGGTTAGATAACAATAATTTGCAATTAAACGTGAGTACAACAAATTAGGTACAGATCTCAAAGTATTGCGAGTCAGTTCAATCGATTCTTCTAATGTTGTACATAGTGGCCAACATCTAGAACAGTTTAATGAGACAAAATTCCTGGGTTTTATAGTGGAGTGGCGACCGCGCACCGGAAAACGTAGCGTAGGTAGGCCTCCCACGCGGTGGACCGACGACCTGGTGAAGATTGCGGGAAGCCGATGGATGCGGGCGGCGCAGGACCGGTCGTCGTGGAAATCCTTGGGGGAGGCCTATGTCCAGCAGTGGAAGATTTTCTGCTAATATGATGATAGTGGATAGATATTGTAACTGGAAGGCTCACGTTGAAAAGGTTTGCAATAGGATTATTAGCCATGTTTACTTACTAGATAGACTCCGTAAAGTACCGCAGAGTGAAAGCATATTGACTGCGTATCACGGGTATGTAAGTTCCACTCTGACATATGGTCTGCTACTTTGGGGCAACAGTACGGACACTAAGAAAGTTTTTATTGCTGCGAAAAAATGTATACCAGCCATATGAGGAGTGGCACCAGATGATCCATGCACCCTGAAGACCCCTGTTTGAGTTTACCATGCATGTATGTACATTTATAAACTTGCTTACTTCGTTAAGACAAGTAACCACTTGTTCACTAAAACAAGAGATGTACATGCACGATCCGTCAAAGATCCAAATAGATCAATTCCCAGAACTGATGTATGTTCTAGAAAGTGTTATGTTATGTGTGTTAATAGTTATAAAAAAGGTAAATAAACATACGAGTGACTTTGTGAGCCCGAGTCGTAGGATTTTGTCATTTACCTTTTACACCCATGTATCATACGAAGTACAGTTGTGAGAAAACAGGTAAATTTCAAATTGCATTGCAAATCACTTTTCACAAACAAAAACGTACCATTGACACTGTAAATGACCCGAATTTGGTTGCCCAAACTATAACCATAAATTACTTGCGTACCACGCAGTGCGCATGCATAAGTTATCTGGTGTAAGGAGGATGACTATAGCAACGCTATATCGTTCGCCCTCTCGCTCGGATATACGTCTTACCACACTTGTTCAATTTCAACATCAAATTCAATTTCATTGGGTGGTTGCTATCTGAAATTCACATCCAAGAGGCAAAGATGTCCTATTATTACTACAATTTGCGTACAAGAGGCATGCATGCTAAATTGAACTTGAAATTAAGCAAGTTAGTGAAGTTAGGCCTAATGTAAATACTAAGAATATTGACAGTAAGAGATTATAATATGGTCTAGAAATGTTGGAAAAGGTGTAAAGTAAAAGCACGTGTGCGGTATATTCAATTTTGCGCACACTTTACTGCCATATAAAGGATCACTTTTCGAGCAACTGTATTGAAAAATATATTATAATGCGTTGCCTAATGGTATTAAAGATTTTGACATCCTTTTGTGTACAATTAAAGCGTTGGTTAAAAAAATAAAATTATTATTATTTAACAGAGTTATTGAATTCTAAATTACAATAGTATATGACAATACTTGTGACTTTCTTTTTATTTTATATGTAAAGTTGAAATTTGTTATATGACGTAATTTAGGTGTGTAATGTCTTATAAGTAAGTAATTAACCTAAGTAATTATGTCTTATAAGGCAATGTTGAGCAGCATAGTTTGCCTACTTAAAAAGATCGAGAAAGTTATAATTTTTTACCCGACTGCCCTAACAGAAGGGTAGTGTTTTTTAGGATGTGTCTATGTACTGACGAAAATATTCACTTTAGAGCTCGATTTTTCCAAGTGCTAATACTTTATTCAAAATCAATCAAAGAAACCTTTTTTTATAATAGTTTGTGGTTCAATTACCCTGAAGGAGAATTTTTGATCACAAATACTAAAATTTTCCTTAGAGCATACATAGGTGATGAGTTTAGGGCTTCAGTAGTCTTATGTGGAAAATTTGTGAAAAAAGTTTCGAATTCTTTGGCTACATCGGCATTCGAACAAATTTTACCATGATCTGTTTGCAAAAAAAAACCCTAAAAATTATAAGAGCTCCGTTATTAACATTTTGATTCTGGGACCCTCAAAATTACAAGGGCTCCTTTATCTTTATTTTGACTCCGGAACCCTAAAAATTATGAGGGCTCCGTTATTCTCATTTTGACTTCGGGACCCTAAAATTATAAGGGCTCCGTTATTGTCATTTTTACTCCAGGCAGGCCTGTCGCACTCTGCGCTGTAGTACGAAAATCTTAAAAATGTACCTATGCCGCGCGGCCTCTTGCAAGGTGCAAATTCAGTAGTCAGAAAAGATAAGAGTAACGCGATAGAAAGAGAGGCAACTTGTAGGTGAATATAACTGTAGGTAATTAGCGCTGTGCGACCTGAATTTGCACTTTATTGTGTCGTAGCAAGAGTCGCCATTCATTCGCCGATTTTTATTATTCTTCTTTATTTGAAACCTAGTGCTTTCCGTGTGGTTCCATATAAATTTTCTTAAAATCGGTGTTGTAATTTATTTGAAAATTAACAAAAACCGAAAATAATAATGCAAAAATGTACTTAGTTGTTGCGATGGAAGTCGGTTTTTTAACGTGTTTAGCGTTTTCAATTATTAAACGTAAAAAAACTAGCGCCATCTAGTTTGATGGTACGGGACCCTTTGTGCGCAGGTCTGACTCGCACTTGACCGGTTTTTTTATGAAGTAAGACACCGTCAGGATTCAAAACCGCGGCTTCCTCGTGTGAAGTCAGCTGACTAACTACCTACTATGCCAAAAAGGTGGTTATTGTCTGTTCAGTAGGCGTAAAGATGATAATATTGTCTGGACAGTCCGTAAACTAATAATGGACGATTGTCGTTACCACTTGGCGACACACTGTAGTTAAATCATCCTGTATAAGGTGCGCGGAAATTAGAGGTTGGCCGTAATACTAGTGATGGCGCGGGAACTGTCAAACTTAGTCTCTCTCGGGTATAATTTGGGACCATAATTGTGATGCTGTGTCTGTTTCAAGGCTCGAACTAAAGTACTCAAAATGATTAACGGGTAGGTGCCTACGGTAGGCAAAATTATGCTACTTGCTTATTCTAAAATTGCGCTGCTAACTTTGCTGCTTTGTAACCACTTTATACATACACAGGGTGTTTTAACCCGACTGCCCAAAAAGGTTCAGTTCAGTTCATTTATTGATAAAAATACATTTTATACGTCAACGTTTTGTAAATTTAAATAATTTCAATTTATAGGTAAATATAACAGGTACAATGCAAAATGCAAAAGTATCATAAAACCAAAAAATAAATATATGTACATTTAAAAATCAATTAAATTGTCACTTAAATAAATCACTTACCTACTCTACAAAGCGTCTGCTCGACAAGCCAGCCTTTTAATCTTGTCTTGAATACGTTCTCGTTTTAGACCGTTGTTATGTTCTCAGGCAGTTTATTAAATATCTTAGGACCCATTATATGTGTCAATCTATGAGATTTAGCAAGTCTATGCGGTACAGGTATTAGCTTCCCGGCGCCCCTGGTATTTAGTTTACGGTTATCCCTATTTCTTGGATAATTATTACTAAGGTTCTTCCACACACTTATAGCTATTTGAAAAATAACTATAGAGGGCAGAGTAAGGAGTAAGTAATTGTTGTGATGCGCAGCATGATTGAGTAGGTTTCATAAAATCGTAAAGCTCGGGCGCTCTTGTGCGGCTCATTTTAATTTCGCAATTTTTCATCTGCAAAAAAGAATATTACGATGCAATGGTCGTTTCTGAATATTCTTTTCAGCTGAATTTTCAATTACGGATTTTCAGTGTTCGTTTACCTACTTTTATTTGTTTGTCGCTTTAATATTAATCAACAGCTGGCAATTGGCATAGACAAAAAATAAGGTATTTAAAAAAAGAAAATCATATAGACTATTTTTAAGAATATAGGTAATTTTAATGTTTTTAGGGTTCCGTACACAAATAAAAAACCTAAACCCTTATAGGATCACTCGTGCGTCTGTCTGTCTGTCCGTTCGTCTGTCACAGCCAATTTGCTCCGAAGTTACTGGACCAAATGAGATGAAATTTGGTAGGATGGTGTAATTCCAATGACGCAAACACAGATGTGCAAAGTTAATAAATATTGAATTTAAATAAGGGTCATTTTCGGGGGACAAATTAGATAATTAAAAAAAAAAGTTTTGCAAACCTTACTGTGTCAAATGAAAGGGCTCGTAATGAGGATCTTAAAAACATTTTTGTATATATTGTAAAATAAATAATTTTGATTTTATAAAAGAAGACGAAAATTGACCATTTCCCCTCCTCTCCACCCGGCCTCCAAAATTACTGTGCCTAAAATTTTTATAAAAATATGAAATACAGGAAAACCTATAAGAATTTTATCAAAATAAAGTAGTAAACTCAATATAATACGTTCACTTACTGAAAATAGTAGCGTTAGTAGTATTTTTCTGTAGCTCGCGATTGTGTCTTTTGTTTGTCACGTGAATAGGTATCATTGTCATAGTTGTGTGGAGAGGTGTTGTGGTACGGAACCCTCATACCACGAGTTCAACTCGCGCTTGGCTGGTTTTTTCTTTTAAATCACTTTTTTTGTAATTTGTCAAATGTTAAAAAGTGATATATAATAGTATGAATAAAAAACAGTCCCAGTACCAATTTAAATTGAGGATTTTGAAACTAATTTAGTTATTTAATGTTATATATTTTTTTACAGTCAGCATATCAGCTCATATACGTCCCCACTGAGGGGCTCGAGCCTACCATGAATTAGGGCGATCGGGCCTAAGTCGACCACGAGGGCCCAGTGCGGGTGGGTCAACTTCACACACAACCTTTGAGTTTCTTCGCATGCGGGTGTAGGTTTCCTCACGATGTTTTCCTTCACCGTAAGAGCGTCAAATACATACTTATAAAATATACATATGAAATCAAAATTTGAAAACACATTGGTACGTAGCAGGATTCGAACCACGACCTCCCGGACAGCGCTACCTCCTTTGCCATTACGCCACCGACGCACTCTCTTTTTTTACAGTATAAAATAGTTATTTTTCCAAATGCTTTTTTAATTAAATTAACATGCACTAAAAAACTAAACAATGTTTTTTAGTGCACGTTAATAAAATTAATTAATTAATTCGGAACACTAAACGTAAAAACTTTTAATTAATTGAACTTTTTTGTTTTGCTCATTCAATTCAATTCAATATATAGAATATATTTATTCAAAATAGGAGCAAATCACACCCTTTCTGATAGTCATAAAATAATAATAACAATTTCATTTGTGAAGATTCAAGAAATAAACAATAATTAGTTAATGACGTCGAAATTAAATCCTTTATATAAATCAGATTACGTCATTAGAACATGAAAACAATATGAAACGAAAAGTTAACATAAAAATCATTGAATGCATTAAACCAGAGTAAAATCATTCTACGTGATCTCCGTCATTACATGTGTGCCAAATTTCATGAAGATCAGTTCAGAAGAGCTATTTTGCCGTGATGTTGAAGGAAACATCCAAACCATAGTAATATACGATATAATAACACATTCGTATCTTTGAAGGAAAAAAAAATGTTGGCGGCGGCGACCCAGAGAGAGCGTTGCAAACATTTTTTACCTTCACATTCGTATCTAACACTTGTTTGACACTTTGGAGGGCAGGTTAACATTTAACAGCTGGTGACCCTCTAACTTAACCCTCTTCACACCTGGCTCAGTAAGTTGAGGACAAACTTAACTTGTAAATCGTTCGTAAACTAGACCTCGTACGCGTTACAAATCCTCGAGAGTGCGCGCCGGATGACCTCAAATGTAGACAAAACTACAGGATGTAATAAAAATAAGTTGTTATATTTTTAGGTCTTTAAAGTGGGTTTTTAGTTATTTCTTTATCCACAGTTGGTAAGGCCTTGGCATCGTTTAACCTGATGGTAAAAGCCATATATGGAAGTGAGCTTTCCCAGATATCTCTAACGCAATGGATAACGGCTATCGTATCTTAAAGCCCAAAGACATCAATGCTGTTAATATTGATGTTTGACGCCAAGATTTTGATAAAGTGGTGGGACCTAGCCAGGAGGGCTTACCAAAGGTCCTTCCAGCAACCAAACCGAGTCTTTCAAAGTTAGACTCCGCTGGGAATCGAATCCGCGACCTCCTGATATGAAGCTAATGGACTAACCATTACGCCAGGGAGGTGGTTAGCAGTTGGCGTCGAGGAACTTGTATCAAACAGGCTCTAAAGCCTCGAGCATCGCTGCAAAGTCACCTGTCTATCGGTGTTCTACACGATCCATTTCGGAGAGTGTGCCCTGGAGCTTCAAGAACTCACTCCCCTTCGCGACTCCACCCCTCTGTCGTTCATGTTCCACCTTTACGCACAAAGAGTTTTGCTTCTTCGTTCATTATGCGAACGGCCAAGGAGTCTGTATTCCCCGATTCGTATAATTTAGGAATCTTCAAGTCGAGAGTGAATAAGCACTATTTGAGCATGCGTGATACATCCTCGGCTGCATCGGCACTTACCCTCAGGTGAGGTGCAGCCAAACGCACTCAAAAAAAAAAACTTAATTCAATTAACTTTGCACCTTCCGACCAGTCCGTTTTAAAAACTATTAACGGAAAAGTCAACAATATCCTGAGGCATCTTAATCTATAGTAATTTAGTGTGTGATGTCCCACATTAGTATTTGAGCGGTTATGAGCCAAACTCATAACGTTGGCATGTCTAGCGCGGTGGATGATGCTCATATAAATCATCACATCAGCTCATATACGTCCCCACCAAGGGGCACGAGCCTACCCTGAATTAGGGCGATCGGGCCTTAGTCGACCACGCGGGCCCAGTGCGGGTTGGTCGACTTTACACACAACCTTCGAGTTTCTTCGCAGGCGTATGCAGGTTTCCTCACTATGTTTTCTTTCACCGTTAAAGCAATCGGTGAGTATATGTACGTAAGTTTCGAAAAACTCATTGGTACATTGGCCTTCCGGATTTGAACCCGGCACCTTTTGTTAGGAGGACCGAGTCGTTACCAGTTGAGCCACCGACGCTTCAATGTTCATATAAATAATATGCGATTATTGTTGCTGTAACGGAACAAGGGTAGGTTACAGTATCATCATGTGGAAGGCGGAAGGTGGAAGGTGGATGGAAGTGTGCGCCACTCGAAGACTTTACTGTCCCAACGGCCATCTGTTGTACGAGCTATGTGCTCTGTCTCTGCCACAGAAATTTAGATTTTCTGTGAGCTATGTCGGTGACTTTGCTTCCCCTAATTCTCATTCATCCTCATTTTTAAAATGACTATAAAGAAACTCCGAGCATAGCTCGCTCCCCGTCAACCTATATAGTTTAATATTATTTGATTTAAAAGCAAGCTATATATACGTACCTAACCGTCTTTTCTTATATATTTACATATATTAACCTTTTTTACCTAACAGCTCGCCAGAACCTCAATTAATATTCAACGGTGATTAGGTAGATTTTCGCTTAAATTAGGTACGAAAGGGAGAACAAGTATTAAACCTTTCTTGATTGCATGTAGATTTCGTCCCGGGCCGGCTGGGGCGGGGCGGGACCAGGGGCGGGCGGGTTGAGATCGGTGCAGCTACATAGGGTTACGGAAATACTTTTTTCATAGGCTTCGCTCGCGTGGCCATCGTTTTTAAAAAGGAGGAGGTTCTCAATTCAATTTTTACCCAAATGCGTCAAAAGGAAGGTTACGTTTTTCGAGTGTATGTATGTATGTTTATTTATTGATGTGTAACATCTTTGCTCTCGCTTTCCTGCAATTTGTGGGAGTGATTTCGTAAAATGGGACGGATTCGTGTAACATAGGACGGAAATGTGTAACAGGAAGTCGCGAATACATTCTGTTTATAAAAAACCCGGCCAAGTGATTTCGTGAAATGGGACGGAAATGTGTAACAGGAAATGCGAACGTTTTTTAATTCTCGAAAACTAAGGTTGTTATAGCCATGCCGCCTAGTGTGATGGCAGAGGCAAAGATGACATACTACTATTCGAAGGGTCAGCCGGTGAATGTACGACCCGATAATTAATTAATTTCATAAGTATTTTGTCACATGTTACACATCATATGCGAGTACTGTAGGTCTCGTTTTTTATTTTTTTTATTTCTTTGGCACGCTCTGTAGCCTAACTCGCTTGATGGATTTTGGAATGCGAGGTGTCGTTAGATTCGAATTGATCGGATGAGTAACATAGGATACATTTTTATCTGACTGGCCAAAAAGAGTTGTTAAGTTTATATGCAGTTGTGTTTTATTCTATTATTAATTCGTGTGATTATTTGTATGTTTGTTACGCGATATCTTCGCAGGTTTTCTTGTTTTTCTATCAGATAGGGTACACTGCCAGGTTACTCCCATTTTAATATTTTATCTAAATCGGTTAAGAATTTGTTAAGGAAATTAATAAAAATGTACCAACATTGTACTTGGTTGTTGCGATTGAAATCGATTTTTAACGTTTTCAGCGTTTCCAATGTCTTCGAGGGTGTACGGTGAGTGAGTCGCAGGCAGCTCGCCGCCATGACACATAGTTTTGCCAGTTCCTTTGAGAACTATGTGTGGCTATGTTAATTAGTAGTCTTTGTAACTTTTCACCCAGTCAACTATCATTGTGCAACAAATAACAATGGATTGCTCCGTTGCTACGTAAAGGGCAGCCTGCCTTTTTTCGCAACCAGGCGACCAATTTTTTGGACGAGCCTACGCAGACATCGATTAAAAAAATTGTATCCACAACACCGTAATGCTTTAAAAACCCGACTGCGCCATAAGTCGGGTTATGGTTTTCGAGTGTATGTATGTATTTATATTTATTTCTTTAGCACAATCTGTAGCCTAACTCGCTTGATGTATTTTGGAGTGCGAGATATCGTTAGATTTGTCTTGATCCCGTGAGTGACATAGAATACATTTTTAGCCCACTGGCGGCCAAAAAGGAGGGGTAAAATTTTTAAGCAGTCGGGTTTATAATTTTAATTAAATCTTAATTTTACAAGTAATGTTTGATATATAATTAAAAATTTTAAGTGCGTTTGACAACATCTCGCCTGATGGAAAGTGACGATGTAGTCGAGGATGGCACACGCAAGCTGAAATAATGCCTATTCAAAAAATGCCTAAGATAAATTACAAAACTTTATGTAGAAATAAATATTCAGTATCTACTGAATAAAAAAGCATTTGACTTTGCCCATTCCAGTTCAAGTATAGTTGAAGGTAAATAAGCACTGTTTGTATTTTTGGAACTTTAAATTGGCTCGTTATGTGCAGCAACAACAGTAACTGTTAAACTTTATAATTAGATAAGTTCCGAAAGTACTAGTAAATGCAAAAGTTAATTTTTAATTCAAACAATTCAAGGAGTTAGTTATAACTTATTTGTGTTTATTTGAAAAGAAAATATTATAATACAGAGATAGGTATCCACACACATAGATATCCAATTCTTGTAAATCTGTTACGGTAAATAGTGTGGTTAGTGTTAATAATCATCATCATCATATCAGCCGAAGGAAGTCCACTGCTGGACATAGGCCTCCCCCAAGGATCTCCACGACGACCGGTTCTGCGCTGCCCGCATCCAGCGGCTTCCCGCGACCTTCACCAGGTCATCGGTCCACCGAGTGGGAGGCCTGCCTACACTACGCTTTCCGGTGCGTGGTCGCCACTCGAGAACTTTACTGCCCCAACGGCCATCTGTTCTACGAGCAATGTGCCCCGCCCACTGCCACTTAAGTTTAGCAATTCTGAGAGCTATGTCGGTTACTTTGGTTCTCTTACGGATCTCCTCGTTTCTGATTCGATCACGCAGAGAAACTCCGAGCATAGCACGCTCCATTGCCCTTTGGGTGACCTTGAGCCTTCTTATGAGGCCCATAGTAAGCGACCATGTCTCAGTTCCGTACGTCATCACTGGCAACACACATTGGTCGAAGACCTTGGTCTTAAGACACTGCGGTATCTGGGACGTAAAGATATTGCGAAGCTTCCCGAACGCTGCCCAGCCGAGTTGGATTCGACGATTGATCTCTTTCTCGAAGTTGGACCTACCTAACTGGACTGTTTGTCCCAGGTATACATATTCGGTAACAACTTCGAGTGTAGAGCCTCCAACCTTCAGAGGAGTAGGTATGACACGGACGTTTGACATAATTTTCGTCTTGTCCATGTTCATTCTAAGACCCACTTGTTGAGAGGCTCTACTGAGGCCATCGAGCATTGTGCCTAAGTCGTCCATGGTCTCAGCCATGACCACGATATCGTCAGCGAATCGAAGGTGGGTGATGTACTCGCCGTTGATATTGATGCCGAGTCCACCCCAGTCCAAAAGCTTAAAAACATCTTCCAGGGCGGCGGTGAACAGTTTCGGAGATATAACGTCTCCCTGTCTTACCCCTCGCTGCAGCTGGATAGGTTCCGAGTTTTGATCCTGGAGGCGAACCGACATGGTGGCGTTTTCATACAAACACTTCAGCACTTCGATGTATCGATAGTCAATTTGGCACCTCTGGAGAGACTGTAACACAGCCCAGGTTTCGACCGAATCGAAGGCTTTCTCATAGTCCACGAACGCCAAGCATAGTGGCTGATTGTACTCTTCGGTCTTCTGTATAATCTGCCGCAGCGTATGTATGTGGTCTATGGTACTAAATCCTTTTCGGAAACCGGCTTGTTCGGGAGGCTGGAAGTCGTCAAACCTGCGTGCGAGACGATTCGTAATGACCCTCGAAAACAATTTGTAGACATGGCTCAGAAGTGAGATGGGTCTGTAGTTCTTCAGCAGGGTATTGTCGCCCTTTTTGAAGAAAAGCACGACCACACTTCTGTGCCATGCCTTAGGCGTTTGTCCTTCAAGTATAACGGAATTAAATAATTTCTGAAGAGCTTTAAGTACCGGTGTTCCACCTGCTTTCAGAAGTTCAGCCGTAATTCCATCATCACCCGGTGCCTTATTGTTTTTAAGCTGTTTAAGAGCCATTCTAATCTCGTACAGGCTGACGTCCGGGATATCTTCGGTATAGTGTCGGGTAAGTCTAGCTCTTGGGTCTTTAGCCAGATCGCTGACAGGCAGACGTATGGTCGTGTACAATTGTCCGTAGAACTTCTCAACTTCTTCCAGCAACTCAGTCTTAGACGATATGATCCTGCCGTCCTCAGTCTTCAGCTTGGTCAGTTGACTTTGACCAACAGACAGATCTCTCGCGAACACTTTTGAGCCTTTGTTGTTCTCAATCGCCTCTTTAATACAATTTGTATTATAGTGGCGCAAATCGCGAGTTAGAGACTTAGAGATCTGCCTGTTTAGTTGCCGATACTGAGTAGCGTCTTCAGAGGACTGCAAAACCAATCTTCGTCTTTCTTCCATGAGGTTGCTGGTCAAGTCAGAGATTTTTTTGGTTCTGTTTGAACGGCGAGTTTTGAAAATCTTAGACCCGACCGTTTGGACAATTTCCACGAACCTGTCGTTATAATCGTCCACATTCTCGCAGTCTCCTAGGCATTCGAAGCGATTGTGCAACTCGAGCTGAAAGTTTTCGGGGTTTTGGAACTGGATGGGCGCTGGTCTGAGTGTGGACTAGTGTTAATAATAACCGGTCATTATTCATAGTTACCTTATGATTTAGTAAATGTGATGAAAACTGTGAAATTTATCATTTTTCTGGTTGTTATTAAAATTCAATACTGTCTTCTAAAAAAGAGATTAAAAAGAAACGACCTCTTATGGTTTGTATTTATTGGTACATAAAAGACCATCTATTAAGCTATATAATAATGTTATACTGAATCCCATCTCCACCTTTTTTCGTGCCCATCGTCAGCTTCGACATCCATTATCAAATCGAAAAAGCCTAATATCCCTCGCTTCGCTCGCTTAAAAAAAGTAAGTTATTTTTGAAAATTTATTACTTTAAACAAAATAAGGTATAAGTATTAAGAGTCTCCAGGAGGCTTGATTTTCCATACAAACGTAGTTCCGCTTTAATACAAAAACTACAAGCCGGATTGAATCCAAACTTTGTAAATATATTGAGTGGACACATATCAATATTTGTAATTAGTTTTCATAGTAGTAAATTTTAACGTAACTAAACGAAGGCTTAAATTAGTTTTGTAGGTACTGTGAGTTTGAAACTGCTCTTATTTTTTTATGTTTTATAATAGTACTTCGAAAACTAACTACAAACATTGATATGTGTCTCCTCAATATATTTGCAAAGTTTGGATTCAATCCGGCATGTAGTTTTTGTATCAAAGCGAAACTACGTTTGTATGGAAACTCGAGCCTCCTGGCGGCCCTTAGTACTAATCGGTAAAAGTAAATATTTCACTACTTTAACCTATAATTGTTATAATTAATTACGATTGGTAGTTGTAAGATATTTAGGGTTCCAAAGACAACAAGGAATGTCCGTCTGTCCGTCTGTTCGCGGCTTAGCTCAGAGACTATTTATTCTAGGAAGCTGTAATTTAGCATGGCTATACATATTAATCATGCCGACAAAATTATACAATAAAAACTTGAATTTTTTTTTACGTTTTTTATGGTACATGTAAGTTGGGGATGATTTTTTTTTGCTAACGTACGTAATAGGTCTTTCAAAACAGCTGAGGATTTGCTAAAACCACTTTTTAATTGAGGAATCAGTTTGCGAAATTTTAAGCTTTAAAGTGCAAATTTTTGTGTACAAGTGTCGTCTGCTATTTCAGGACATCTGAAAACAAAATGTGAATAGTATAGGATATATAGTCAATTTTAAAAAGAAAAACTATCACGGCTAAGTAGGCTTTCGCAGTTTAGGAGTAATAGTCGACCAACTTAAGATGTGCAGTTGGATTTGTCGAAGGTTTATAGATTTTCCATAAAAATTTTGTTTTGTAAAATAAATATTAATTTTTTTAAAAGACTTCGGGGCCCTACACTTTGCGCGAGTCCGACTCATTTTAAATAATCTAATCACATTTACCGTAACATTCCTAAATACAAGTTGTCCCAAAAGTAAATAAGAAAAAATTATAACATGTCTTATTCATTAATGATTTATTTTTTGTTAAAATACATTACAAGCATTTAATTTTTATTTCTTGAGATATCTATACACTAAAGAAATAAAAATTAAATATTAAAATAATTAAATGTTCTGAATAAATTTTATGGGAAATTAAAATTGGAAAATTTGCCGACAAATCAGATAATTTAGTAAAAGCTGAAGGTGACTTTTTCTATGGGAGGATTTTTATATGAACTCAAGACATTGCTCGTTATTCGGATGACACTGCCCGGATTACAGTCATCAACATTATATCCACGCGAGCGAAACTGCAGGCAAAAGCTAATTTATAATATCTTTGAATTAAAATGTTTACTAAACCCTACTGAGCGTTTAGTCCAACACACACTTTAAATAATTTATTCTTTTCTTTAAAATAAAACAGGCTTAGGCACTGTTCACAATTACACTTTTCCTTTCAGTAAATTAGGTCGACTTCGTTTAAACTTTAATTACATGAAAATGAGCAAAGAATTTTCTTTAACTTTTGTTTTTCAGCTATTTCAGGGCTTATCAACCCTTAATTAAAAAAATCAATTGGGATACCTTATATACAGGGTGTAACAAAATTGGTGTAGATCCCGTTAACTGGGCCATCTACCCATCATACTAAGCAACTTTTGATCTAAGACTTTGCTGAAATCGCAAAAAAAATACTCTTCATACAAATCCATCAGCTGATCCAAAAATTTTAGGTATTTTAATACGGAGGTTACATTTTTTTTAGAATTGGCCATGTGTTCTTTAGGGAAAGTTGTTCGGTATGATGCGTAGAATTCCCAGTTAACGGGTCCTACACCAATTTTGTTACACTCTGTATAATGATTCATAGATGCCAATCACATTGCTCGGGGTTTTTAAAGTAGTAAACCTTTCTGGACGTGCGCACAACGATCAACCAAGTTTCATCGTAAACAGTCGAGCCCTTTTCAAGTTTTAGCGATACTAACTAACAGTAATTAATTTTCGTAAATAAGATTTTATTTTCACGCTATAATTTAGATTAATTATGTATGTTTTTTTAAATTTTTAACAAGCGTTGACATTATTTAATGTAATTACTCTTGTATGACCATCAGAGAGAGAGTGCACTATGCACCTACTAGGTATAAACATTTTGAAATGTAAAACTACGAGTATATTGATATGTAATTACTGATTTTACACCTTACTACAACAACCTATCGACAGGGAGTTTAGTGAAATAGAACATAATTATGAAACTAAACATCTATTGACGTGAAACGTCTGTGGCGGCAACTGCAGTAACCCGACACTGAGCCTTAACACAAACGAAGAGAGAACAAAAAAGAAACTCTACATCTAGTACGCGCTATTAGAGTTTCTTCAGCGCTGAGTATATTTACAGATACCAATCATCAACGATTGGTCCATGGTCGGACCCCAGGCATACCACCTCACCTGGCGGAGATATCTCCCTATGCTCTCTTCGAATAGGAACGCACCGTTCCTAAACGTCTTTAAATCACATACAGGGTACCAATATAATAGACCCTCATATTTAGCCTTTGTTTTGTGCTAGATTTAAAAATATAAAGATTGAATTATTGTTGTTTCGTGTTTATTAACATGGAAATATAAGCTAGATTAAATAAATATAAATTATTAATAATAATGATGTGAAGTACATGATTTAATTAACTAACCAATAAATTATAACTTGTTAATTAATATAAACATGCGAGTTATTTGTCATTATAATGGTAGTATTTTATTGAGCAGCTTTTCTATAAATTTTTTTTTAATTAATTTTAATTAATTAATTTTAATTTTTAGGGTTCCGTACTTTAAAAGGAAAAAATGGAACGCTTAGAGGATCATTTGTCTGTCTGTCCGTCCGTCTATCTGTCAAGACCTTTTCTCGGGAAAATCGTGGAGATATCGAGTTGAAATTAAAACCATATACTCCAGTCTACACAGTACCTGGAAGCTGTGAAAAAATCATACTTATAAGTGTTTATTAATTTAGGCAGCATATTATATATCATTATTGCTCGGTAGTATAGACTATTTTTGTAGAAGTCTAGCTTGTGCTGTGGTAGGAATAGATTGTCTTAGCGACGTGCGCTGAAACAAAATGTAAACCTACATTTTTTCTCGCGAATAAGAAATAAAGAAGATAAGACAGCCAGATCCCCATTACGTTAGGGAATTGGTAAGACCGCTTACATCTTCGGCATCATCGTCACTTACTATCAGGTGAGATGATGCCAAGGGCTTACCAATTGAAAATAAAAAAATAAAATATAATGCTGTTTCCAAAATATAAATTGAGGGGAAAGTCTGTATATTTTCCTTTTTGAAATATAGTTGACAACTTATTTTAGACCCTATGTTCATAAACAATATTGGGAGGCATTTTTTGAAGGACCAATATGTCACTAGGATCCGTGCTGTGACCCCACAACATGACCCCGTACCGCAGCCACGCGTAGGTGCACGCGCAGTGAGCGGACAGGGCTGTTGGGAAATTAGTGTTAGACCTAAGGACGCCTAATGCTTAAGGGCCGCCAGCCTAGGATGCTCGAGTTTCCATATAAACGTAGTTCCGCTTTAATACAACAACTATATGCCGGATTGAATCCAAACTTTGCAAATATATTGAGGAGACACATATTGATGTTTGTAATTAGTTTTCGATGTATTAATATAAAACGGAAAAAAAAATAGAGCAGTTTCAAACTTTCAGTACAAAACTAATTTAAGCCTTCGTTTAGTTACGTTAATATTTACTACGATGAAAAGTAATTACAAACATCGATATGTGTCTACTTAATATATTTACAAAGTTTGGATTAAATCCGGCATGTAGTTTTTGTATTAAAGCGGGGAGACTTAAGTTGCAACAGTTTTGTTTGCAGTAACAAACCGCCGCCGCCGCAAGGCCGCTAGCCGAGCTCCACGTGGGGTGAAGCCTGAAGCGCTCGCTGCGAGGCTGGAGGAAACAAAACGCTGCGAGGCCGGTGGAAAAATAATAATTAAGAGACGTCAAAAGTAGACCTTTCACGTCAAACCAACGGCAGTGCACCAACAAAGCGCCCCCATCCCATCAGCTCATATATACGTCTCACCGAGGGGCTCGAGCCTACCCTGAACTAGGGTGATCGGGCCTTAGTCGACCACGCGGGCTAAGTGCGGGTTGGTCAACTTCACACACAACCTTCGAGTTTCTTCGCAGGCGTATGCAGGTTTCCTCACGATGTTTTCCTTCACCGTAAGAGCGTCGAATAAACGTACATAATGAGATCAAAATTCAAAAACACATTGGTACGTGGCAGGACTCGAACCACGACTTCCCGGATAGGAGGTAACGGCCCTTGCCGTTGCACCAACAAAGCTCCACCCGACATTTTTCTTCTGCAACTATGTTAACATCACAAAAAAAAATACTTTTCATACAAATCTTTGAGCTACTTAGTAGACTAATGAAAAGTCCAAATTGTTTTATTCTGATTTCAACAAATTTGTAGAGAAAAAGTTGTGCACTTTTCCAAACAGACGCCTACTTCACCTGACACTTACTGTACCTACCTAATTTACAATTTGATGTCAAGTCGGATTTTGAGGTTAATTAAGGCAGGTTTAACCAAATTCGGGTAGGGCCCGACTCCCTTACCATATTACGCAAACTCCGAATTTAAGCACCTTGATGCTCGGGTCTACATTTGTCCTTGGACCTTAAGTGCTCTGCGGGCGTTTATATTAATACACAGGTAGTATTTCAGCACCTGATAATCAGGAATAGTATAAGCTACTCATGAATCAAAACGACTTTTGCCAAGAAACCTATACAATTAGAAAATATCTTCCATACAAAGTTTAAGAATAAAACAATTATTTGTTGTCTTATAATGTAGGAAGTTTGTATAATGTTTGTCCTGTGTTTGTATTGTATTGTATTTTAGTGTATAGTATTGTATTGTATTTTAGTGTAGAGTATTGTATTGTATTGTATCGTATTGTATTATAGTGTATTGTAAGTTTTTGCTTGAATTAAATTTTATAGATCTGTTCGGGAAACTTGTTTAGTTTTATACTGTAGCATCTACTATGTACTCTTTGCAGTTAAAAAAATTGGGGTGGTAAAAGTAATAGCGCAGAGTACTAGAGTTTAATTTTTTTAATTCGATGATTTTTATAGGTCACTTGACGTCCTCGGCGCCAAGATAGGGCGGGTCTAAAATTATATTTTTTTTTTGTCATCTGATGGATCTTATCGGCGGTGTAATTATTATTTTTCTGTCTGATATAGCACATTGTTGCAAAATAGGGTTAAAATACATTAAAAAAATCATTGAGAAAACCAATTGGCACCCTAAAAAAAGTTAAAATTTCTCCTTTACGAGCTTTGATTTATTTTTCTCTTACCCCATCCCGAACCAACCTTTTTTTTCTTGTCATTGGTAGGTGTGCCCGTTACTCGGTTACTCACATCCCTTTGTTTTTATCCTGATTGGTCCATTTTTTATCCAAGTTGGAACAAGGTGAACCTGTTGATGTTGTTGCCGATGGTTTCGAGTTTTCAAGTGGCGACCACGTACCGGAAAACGTAGCGTAGGCAGGCCTCCCACGCGGTGGACCGACGACCTGGTGAAGATCGCGGGAAGCCAAGGCCGTCCTGGAAATCCTTGGGGGAGGCCTTTGTCCAGCAGTGGACGATTTTCGGCTGATATGATGATGATGAACCTGTTGATGTACCCCCACGCGATGTTGGAGCTGACGCTGTCGAACCCCCAATTTTTATTTATTTATTTATTTATTTATTTGCCAGGAAAAAAATTTATTATATTTATTTATTTATTTTATTTTCCCTTATGTTCCTTATGTTCGGTAGAGGAGTTCTTATGGACTCTCGCGAATTGCGTTTTCAGTCTTCCAGTGTTTATTTATCTGAAAGTCGGAATCGTCACGCATCCGTACTTAGCGCTTCGGACCTTATTCATGATAGGGTACCAAGACGTCTTTTTACGTTTTAAGTAGGTATATAGTTATGTTAACAGTTATTTATCCCGTTATATATTTAATTTTCTTGGATCGTATCGAGTTTACTACGCGGTTTTCTAAGCGTCTCTTCACACGCGTCGGTTTTTTTCCCTATCGCAAAGGCACCCACCTTTTGTGCTTTTAATTGCCATTGTGTTGTATAGTGCTGTCTTAGCCTGTGCATTCTCTTGCAGTTCCTAGAGATTTTTATATAGAGTGTCAATGGCCAGAATTTTTAATTTTTCTTCGATCATCAATCGGGTCCGACTTACTTTTATAATGTTGTGTTTGTCGAATTGCTCTGTGGTGCTCTCCGTTAGGGATATTATTTGGCGCTGAAATTTCTCTCGCTTTCATCTAGTTAAAAATCATAAAAGTACAACCATGTAATGTAATAATTGACGTGGAAGCGAAAAGACATGACAAGGCAATATTTTTTTAATTTATTAAATTTTATCATTGACACGAAAGGTGCATGCTCGCATAAATGTTCGTGCGGATGGTGGCGCATCGGGATTATTTGGGAGCCGGGTCGTTCCTTTCCCTCTAATATGGTTGAGGGGAGCGATGGCTGACTCTCGCGTTATTATGTCCGTGTGAACTAGCCTACTCTTGTCAAATGCACTAATGAAAATCAATGATTTTAATGTAAAACTTCTCGTGTCATATTGTTTTCATGTTCTAATGACATACCTAATCTGTTTTGAACAATGATTTTGACGTCATTAACTAATGATTATTTTTTATTTTTCACAAATGACATGTATAATTATGTGATTACTATTTTATGTCTAACAGAAATAGTGTATATTTGCACCTATTTTGAATAAACATCTTGAAATCTTAAAAATCTTAAAATATTTTTTTAAGAAAAAAAAAACGAATAACCTGGATTTGCACGAGAAATAGCGTAGGCAGCGTATTTCATCCCCTATTGAAATTTTCACAGTGTGTGTTTTTATTACCACTGTGACAACAAATAATAAAAATTAAAGGGGGGGGGGGGGGCTAGCTAATATAAGAAATGAGGTATTTCGACTTTTTTTAACTTGTACGTTGGTAAAGAACCTATCATGTGTTGAGTCCGACTCGCACTTGGCGGGATTTTTTAAAACGAGAACATGTTTGTTCTATACAAACATTGGATAGCTGGACTTGACAATCGATTCCCTGAAATTGGACCATCGGGATCTATCGTAATGGTTAGGCCGTCAATATGTCCATCACAGGCCCTTCCTTAGTTAGCTGGAAACGGTGGAGGGTTGACAGTCTCTCGTATCATTGATTCTAATAACAATGGATAAGCCATTTCAAAGCTATATGTTGTTCGTGTCGGTGGTGTAACGGCTGGGGTCGCCACCTCCTTTCCGGGAGGACGTGGTTCGAATCTTATGTGTTTTCGAATTTCCATCTCATTTCACTTTTATTCGACGCTCTTTTGGTGAAGGAAAACATCTTGAGGAAACCTGCACACGCCTGCGGAGAAACTTGAAGGTTGTATGTGAAGTCGACCAACCCGCACTGGGCCCACGTGGTCGACTAAGGCGTGTTCGCCCTAATTCAGGGTAGGCTCAAGCCCCTCGTTGGGGACGTATATGAGCTAATATGATGATGTTAGTACTAAATTATGGTTTGCTATTGAATACTACGGCGTAGTCAATACGTCGTAGTGCGTCGTAGCCGATGGTCGTAGCAGTGATTTAGTTTTGTATACTTATTGTTTGTTATTATTGTTACAGTTTGTGCTTGAGGCAGCGGTACGGGAGCCTGGAGCATTTGAACCACCTTATACTCAGGGCAAAGTATATATATTAGTACTAACATATAGTATGGACACTCCTTGCCGCTCTCTAGATTGCGACCTCACCCCCTCGTCACCCAGATTTGTATAGACTGGTTACAGTTTGGTTGTCAAACGTATAGGACTTCGCCGCCATTTTATTTGTTTTTTCATTCCTTTTAGAAATGTCATTTCTGGCCCGTTGTATGAAGTGTCCAGGTTGTGCTTAGGGGGAAATTTAATAACTATAATAACTGTTTAGATGGAGTTTGTTGAGAGATTACTGAAAATCTATCTGAAAAGTTTCAGATAAGATGATGGAGATAGGAGCTTCGTGCTCAGGAGAGTGGTTACAGATCCCTAAAAAGTCAAACAAATCGTGATGAAAGTGCAAATCGTATGGGGCGGTCGCAAAATGACATTTGAGAGCAAGTGTGGGCCCTAGATAAATCTGATGGCTCCAAAAACGAAGATTTTTCTCTTTGATCAACACGTGGTTCAGATGCTCTCGGCTCCCCTACCATAATACTAACGCTACCACAACGCTACATATGCAGAACAAAACAAGCTCATATTTTAAGAAACCTTGAAACTTTATAAAGGTACAAAAAGATTTAATTAGGTATTACTTAAAAATATAAAACTTAAGCTACCATGTGAACTTGGCACGAAGAGAAGTGGTAGGAGCAACTACAGCGGAAGCACAGTCGGCCGGAGTTCAGTACGACGGGGAGAGAAAGAGTCGAACTATACGCAATAATTAATCTACCTCGGAGTTCTAGCTGCCCTAAGTGTCGTTCAAGGTCAGCTGGGAGAAGCCCGCTCACGGATAGGACCATGAGTATGATTGCGATGGATTCCTCTTGCCGCATGTTAGAAACCTCGTGCGCTTATTATTATAACTATTATTATTTATTTATTTATTACCCCCGACGCAAAAAGAAAGGTGTTATAAGTTTAATGTGTGTATCTCCATGTCTGTCTGTGAAATCTTAGCTTTTAAACGAATGGACCGATTTTGATGCATTTTTTTTAGTTTGAAAGCTGATGTGATTGATGTGGTTCTTAGCTTTAATTTATGAATATCTATTAAGCCGTTTGAGGATCATCAGATCTTATCTAGGTGATAAAGGGATGTGGGCAACTTATACAGGTCCGATCGATTCAAAACTTGGTGGCCTGTTACTGTAATAATTTTGTAAAACGATGATAACCGTGAACTGATGCTGCAGCATCTCCTGAACAACAACACAAAAAAAAAGAAAATTTTTAAATTTCCTTATTTTTAGGGTTCCGTACCCAAAGGATAAAAACGGGATCCTATTACTAAGACTAATAGGGTCCCGTTTTTAACCTTTGGGTACGGAACCCTAAAAACGTCTCTGTTGTAGAAAGGTGGCGTGACACTCGTGACATTTTTCAGTTTTCAGCCAAATGACTAGCTCAAATCCAAAGTTTCACAGAGTATGCATTTCTGTTGCCGCTGTAACAGCATAATATACAAAAATTAGAAAAAGTGAAAAAATAAGAGGGTCTCCATACAAAAAAACCTATTTTTTTTAACGTGAAGTAACTAGCGCCACCTAGTATGATGGGGCAGAACTGAAGAAACTAGTGCCACTCGGCCGGTTTTTCATTATTTATTGGCTTGAACAGTGCAAGTTTCATTAAAATAGGTTAGGACGTTGTCAAAATAATATATACGTGTAAGTTTGATGGCATGTTCTAATGATACGAACTATGGGTGTAGTGTCACTTAACTAAGAAAATCAAAATGGTCAAAACCAGTATTTTTATTTTTTTTTATTCACAATTTGTAAACCCTTGACAACATCTCACCTGGTGGTAAGTGACGATGCTGCCGAAGATGGAAGCGGGCTTACCAAGATTCCCCAACGCAATTGGGAACTGGCTATCTTATCTTCATGCCGGAATACACCAATGATATCAACATTGATATTTGACGGCAAGACTTAGAAAAGATGGTGGTAGCTAGCCAGGCGGGCTTAGAAAATGCCCTACCACCAACCAAACCGAGTCTTACAATTGACCCCGCCGGGAATCGAACCCGCGACCTCCTGTGTAAAGCCAGTGAACTTTGCCACTGAGCTACGGAGGCGGTAATACACAAAATTAACCCACAAAAAACAAAGGACCGTAATTTGTTTCGTACCTATACATATGATTACGTTTTTGTTGGTTTATTTTGTGTAATAAAAATATTTTTTCATAATTTTGAGTATATTTCTTATAAAAGTCGGTTAATTTCCGTAATTACTTTTTTTTAATTATCATCATCATATATCATATATCAGCCACAAATCGTCCACTGCTAGACAAAGGCCTCCCCCAAGGATTTCCACGACGACCGGTCCTGCGCTGCCTGCATCCATCGGCTTCTCGCAATCTTCACCAGGTCGTCGGTCCACCGCGTGGGAGGCCTTCCTACGCTACGTTTTCCGGTGCGCGGTCGCCACTCGAGAACTTTACTGCCCCAACGGCCATCTTTTTTTAAAGTAAAATCTAAATGGCCGAAACCAAACTGGCCAAACAAAATTATGAAATACAATTTTAATTACACTAAATTAACCAAAAAAAATATAGTCTCCTTATTTCTTTCCTACCTACGTTTGATTTCGCTTTGTTGGTTTGTTTTGTGTAATTAAAATATCATTTTTAAAATTTTAAGTCGGTATGTAATGAGTAATAATAAATTTTCGTAACATATGAATGCATGCTTACATATGTAAACATTACACAAAAATATTCTCATTAAGGCCTTAAGATGACTCTATCAGATCGGGTTGATACGTGTTTAAATAAAAGTCTTTTTTTTTTAAGTTCAAATCAATGCGGGCTTCAACGTAACTGTTACGTTAAATCCGGACGCCCAATTCTCGATTTTTACATGTTTTTATTATTTTTCTTCACTTTCAAAAAGTTCAAAAAAAAATTCAGTTAAAATGAAAGGTGTTTAAGTCACAGATTTTTGTGTTTTGGTTTCATTCAACATTAACTATCTGTTTTCGAGAAATTTTGCAATTAATGCCAAAAACAGGGTCTACAGTATATATTTTTATATGAAAAGTGGTAATATTTTTAAAATTGTATTCAATTAAATCGATTTTTTATATTATATATTTTTTCTATAGTGATAGCTTTAGACAGTCATTTAATAATTTGAATTGAATATCTTAGGGCCTTATTTAGTGCGGCTAGTCAGTGCTCTTACATAAATGTGCGCGCTCAAATCTATAGCTGTGTGAGTAAATGTCTCAACGCGCCGTTTAGCTCTAACACTCTTAAGCTAAGCGCGCACAACACGCACCCCACCACGCCCCATTCTTCTACAACTATAATTGCACCACTATCAAACAAGAAAACCATTGAGCCTCAGCCAGCAACAAGCTCTTGCGCTGATTATATACAACACTTTACAATGGATCTGTCAGATTGCAATACATCGGGATCGGAAGAGTTGTATGACCTAGGAGGATTGTATTAAATTTGTTTGTAAAATTATGAAACGGAAATTGATTGATAAAAAAAGATTTAATTAACTTACCTCAGTGTTACCGACAGCCTCTCTTCAGGAGATATTGCATTCCGCCATGAAGTGTTGTTGTACCGAAGAAAAGGGCCAACGATATGTATAAGGTTATCAAAATTTTGAATAGTCATCGGAAAATAACCAAAAAAAAATGTTGCATGTACACGAAGATCATTATACCGTACGTAAAAAATCCTTTTATAGGTCTTAATGATTTCAAAGGATGGATGCAGTAACATTTATTTTTTATATTTTTTTCTTTTTCAAAATTTTTTTTACGTAAAATTAAATATTAGATATTTTATTCGCAATTGGTAAACCCTTGGCATCATCTCACCTGATGGTAAGTGACGATGATGCCGAAGATGGAAGCGGGCGTACCAAGATTCCCCAATGCAATGGAGAACTGGCTATCTTATCTACAAGCCGGAACACATCAATGTTGTTAACACTGATGTTTGACGGCAAGACTTAGATAAGATGGTGGTAGCTAGCTAGGCGGGCTATATATATAATATAATACTTAATTTTACGTAATTTTTTTTTAATATATGTTATATATTTAAATTTAAGTGTATATAATGGCAATTTTCTTTTGTAAATCCATTTATCGATGTACTTTCCCGTCTTTCGTGGTGGCACAGTATCAGTGGCATGCCTTTTGGCGTCCACTATTTTGCAGGCGAAAATATATTGTCGTGCGCGTAGGAACATAGTCGTTTGCAAATATATTTCGCACTTTAAAAATCGTAAAGATTAAATTTCGTAGTGCTCGCTTAGCCTTAAAAAAATTCGCAACGCAATGGTTTTAAAATATAGATACAGAACAGCTTAAAAAATTAAGATAACAGGACATGGTGCTGTAAATGTGTTTTAAACAAGAAAGATCAATACTTGCCTTTCCTCTGAAATTTAAATGGCTTTACCAAGAATTTTGGAATTTCTTCCAAGACATAGTTCACAAATTGAGTGGAGTTTGCAA
Organism: Coleophora flavipennella; assembly: GCA_947284805.1. NCBI lineage: Eukaryota > Metazoa > Arthropoda > Insecta > Lepidoptera > Coleophoridae > Coleophora > Coleophora flavipennella. The sequence continues at coordinate 7,369,569 of OX369308.1, forward strand.
TTTAAGCGTACATAGTAACATGCCAGGAATGCATAGTTAATTACAAACATAATAGACTCTACCGATTATTATACAGGATGTTACAAAATTGGCGTAAGAATCCTTACTTAATCCTTACTGATATTAATAAATGTGATAATTTGTTTGTGTGTTTGTTTATTTGTTACCTTTTCACGCTTCAACAACCTAAACCAATCTTAATCAAACTTGGCATGCAGGTAGCCTGTATCACTAGGAAGGACATATGCTACTTTTTATAGCGTGAAAATAGCACAGTCCGATGCAGTTCCCGAGGGAACTGAAAAAAATAATCTTTTTTTTGGTTAATTTCTCTAACATCGCAACGGTACAATGGATTATTATAATTCTTTGCGCAGAGATGGCTGAGGAGGTGGGAAATGACATGATTCACTAATTTACATATCCTGACATAAGTTCCCGAGAGATCTGGAAAAACACACGTAAGCGTCGAAATGGAGCAACGGATTGAAGTGTTTTTTTTGTATAAAATTGGTTAAGGGGGTGGGAAGTGAATAAACTGCTGATCAGAATAGCCCGATATAGTTCATAGCCCGATATATAACTCATGTTAATGCTACTCACGCGAAGCCGAGGGCAAAAGCTATTAACAAATAATCAGGATTTTTATAGAAAGCACCTCATTCCGATTTTACTTGGAATAATACCATTCACCTCATTTTACTAGTTTAAATGGCCTTGTAAATTTCTAGTTTAATTAAAAATATTTTAGTTTAAAACTGTTAGCCATTTATGAGATTAATGACCTAACTAACTGATGGGTTATTGCATGGGAGGTACTCGGTTTTTTTCTTGGAATTACGGACTAAGATTTGTGGTTGACAATAAAAACCTATATGTTATAAGTTTAGTTTCATCAAAATCGTTAAAGCCCTTGTGTAAAAAAAAAGTTATTTTTATCTATAGTGGCAACCCTGAGAAAAAGTTTGAAAAATAATCGGAAAAAACGTACACAATTCTTATATTAATACACACATTGACATACTTTTTTATTTTTTAGTGTAAGACAGTCGATCTCTACGAGTATCAAGATCTCAATTTAGAATTTCTCGTCATCACATAGCTTATTCAGTTCTTCGTCACTTAAATGTAAAGTGATCAGCGAAATAGTTGTTTTGATAAGCTTTTTGGACTAGACAAAATTAATTGAACTTACTAACAAAACTATAAAACAACTACTAACAACTGCTCTATCACCATTTTGTGACATCATAATTACAGTGCGCTGTGATTGGTCTCCCACATCCCACTGGGTTAGAACCGCTATAAAAAAACATAATTTTTTTTGACTCTTATATTTCATTTTACTCATTTCATTGCTACTGTGTTTCTTTGTCAATAATATATTAACTTAGGCCTGCGGCAGGGCCGTCAATACACTTAATGAGCTACTTTATCTTGTGGTTGTCTCGTGAGAGGGCGACGGTTAAAATTTGTAACAATAACTTTATTTTGTTCCAAAAAGTGGAAAATGCAATTAAATTAAAAGTTAAAAAAATCAATTTTCATATTTTTTTTGGGTATGTTCTGTAGGTCTGAGAATAGGTATAGAAAATTTATCACCGGGATCTGAGCAGGCGAAGCCGCGGGAAACAGCCAGTAAAATATATACTATATTTTTTAAACCGATTTCCAAGAAGGAGGAGGTTCTCAATTCAACTGTATGTTTGTAACGCGATATCTTTGCAGATTGAGAACCGATTTTCACGATCCATTTTTTTATCGATGGGTATATTCCCGAGTTGGTATCATATAAATTATATCAAAATCGGTGTAGTAATTTATTAGAAAATTAACAAAAACCAAAAAATAATAATGCAAAATTGCAGTAAGTGGTTGCGATGGAAGTTGGGTTTTTAACGTGTTTAGCGTGTTTACGATAAAAAATCTACAGAAGCAACAAAAACATTCGCATAAACACAATTGAATCACAGAATTGGAACGTTCGTTCCGTTTGTACAGGAAAATCGTGTTGAAAAACATTACGCAAGTACTTGGGTGTTTATAACATTGAACAAAGAGCAACTCTCCCACTTCGCCCGGGAGCGGAAACACCCGAGCTTACCCTACAGGTACCTACTTATTACGTTTTGTGATTCTCGCAGCATTTTTACTATTGTAGGAGTAAAACCCATCAAAAATATTACTGCTAAAGAAGGCCACGACACCCACTCACATCGACGAGTATAACAATCAGGTCGAAGAGCATACTTACCTTGGCAGTTGAAAAAAAAGTCTTACATTCGCCACGCTCAATGTTCGAACTGTAAATGTAAGTATGTAATAGCAAAAAAATATTTTGATGTGATAGAATTAAAAATTTCATCATCATCATCATCATATCAACAGAAAGACGTCCACTGCTGGACAAAAGCCTTCCCCAAGGATTCGGTGAGCTGTGTCAGTTACTTTGGTTGGATCTACCCATTTGTGATTCAATCGCATAGGGAAATTCCGAGCATAGCTCGCTCCATCACCCTTTGGGTGACTTTTTAAAAAAAATTCAATTTTCGTTTTTTTTCACTTGTGCTGTGAGACCTTGCTTATACCCAAATATCATGATTGTAGGTTATCGGGAAGTACTCTATATGTTCAGATTTACTAGTGAGTATTAAAATATGCGACATAAGTAGCCGTATCTTTTTATTGCTTTGACTTAAAAGCTCGATTTTTAGGGTTCCCAGGTCAACAAGGAACCTTTATAGTTTCACCATGTCTGTCTGTCGGTCTGTCCGCGGCTTAGCTAATAGAAAATTGTAATTTGGCATGGTTATACATATAAATATTTTTTTTGTGGTACCTACAGGTAAAGTGTGGATGGTTTTTTTGCTAACGTACCCTATCGTGTGGGTTATCGTCGAATAGATCTTTGAAAACAACTGAGGATTTGCTAAAACCATTTTTCTAATTCAGGGATCTGTTTGTGAAATATTTAGCTTTAAAATGCTAATTTTAGTTTGAGTCAAGTGTATTGGTCGACTTGTTGAAAATGATCTATTACCAACTGTAAACATAATTTTGTTTTTTGAAAATAAACATTCATTTTTTGAAAAGACTTCGGAAACCTACTTTGCACGAGTCCCACTCGCACTTGGCCAGTTTTTAATCCCGTGTATTTGATATTAATTTTGAACGTGATACTACTACGCGTTCTTGAATAAAAGGATCTTGGCAGATAGACAGACAGACGGACAACAAAGTGTAGGATCACTTTAACCTTGAACATTTTTTTCCTTTTGAGATATGGGACCTTAAACAATGGAGAAAGGCTTCAATTTCCTCATCTTATTTAAAAGTTTTTGCCTACAAAAGAATGGATATAAAAGGCACGCTGTTTTCTTCGGAGCTCAGCGTCTAAGTATTGTCTTCTTTTCAATCGAAAAGAGACTGCGAATAATTGATTACTTTATCTGTATCAGCTTTCAATCTAAGTTTGGGGAGATGCGATTGATTATTTGTCCTTAATATTACTTATACTCAGAGATATGCTATATATATAAGGGGAGGTAAATAGGTTACATGCGTCCAAAAAGTGAAGCAAATAAAATGATGCCAATTGGCATCTCTTTTCTTAGTAGCATTCGGTGCGACAATAGCAAACTCCCTTTAATATTGTGTGTGTAAATGGGTTCGATTTTCAAATGCCTTGTTAGTCCAGATAGGTTACATGCGTCCAAAAAATGAAGCATATAAAATGATGCCAATGGGCATCTCTTTTCGTAGCATTCGGTGCGACAATAGCAAACTCCCTTTAATATTGAGTGTGTAAATGGGTTCGATTTTCAAATGCCTTGTTAGTCCAGATAGGTTACATGCGTCTAAAAATTAAGCAAATAGAATGATGCCAATTGGCATTTCTTTTCTTAGTAGCATTCGGTGCGACGATAGCAAACTCCCTTTAATATTGTGTGCGTCATCATATCAGCCGAAGGAAGTCCACTGCTGGACATAGGCCTCCCCCAAGGATCTCCACGACGACCGGTTCTGCGCTGCCCGCATCCAGCGGCTTCCCGCGACCTTCACCAGGTCATCGGTCCACCGAGTGGGAGGCCTGCCTACACTACGCTTTCCGGTGCGTGGTCGCCACTCGAGAACTTTACTGCCCCAACGGCCATCTGTTCTACGAGCAATGTGCCCCGCCCACTGCCACTTAAGTTTAGCAATTCTGAGAGCTATGTCGGTCACTTTGGTTCTCTTACGGATTTCCTCGTTTCTGATTCGATCACGCAGAGAAACTCCGAGCATAGCACGCTCCATTGCCCTTTGGGTGACCTTGAGCCTTCTTATGAGGCCCATAGTAAGCGACCATGTCTCAGTTCCGTACGTCATCACTGGCAACACACATTGGTCGAAGACCTTGGTCTTAAGACACTGCGGTATCTGGGACGTAAAGATATTGCGAAGCTTCCCGAACGCTGCCCAGCCGAGTTGGATTCGACGATTGATCTCTTTCTCGAAGTTGGACCTACCTAACTGGACTGTTTGTCCCAGGTATACATATTCGGTAACAACTTCGAGTGTAGAGCCTCCAACCTTCAGAGGAGTAGGTATGACACGGACGTTTGACATAATTTTCGTCTTGTCCATGTTCATTCTAAGACCCACTTGTTGAGAGGCTTTACTGAGGCCATCGAGCATTGTGCCTAAGTCGTCCATAGTCTCAGCCATGACCACGATATCGTCAGCGAATCGAAGGTGGGTGATGTACTCGCCGTTGATATTGATGCCGAGTCCACCCCAGTCCAAAAGCTTGAAAACATCTTCCAGGGCGGCGGTGAACAGTTTCGGAGATATAACGTCTCCCTGTCTCACTCCTCGCTGCAGCTGGATAGGTTCCGAGTTTTGATCCTGGAGGCGAACCGACATGGTGGCGTTTTCGTACAAACACTTCAGCACTTCGATATATCGATAGTCAATTTGGCACCTCTGGAGAGACTGTAATACAGCCCAGGTTTCGATCGAATCGAAGGCTTTCTCATAGTCCACGAACGCCAAGCATAGTGGCTGATTGTACTCTTCGGTCTTCTGTATAATCTGCCGCAGCGTATGTATGTGGTCTATGGTACTAAATCCTTTTCGGAAACCGGCTTGTTCGGGAGGCTGGAAGTCGTCAAACCTGCGTGCGAGACGATTCGTAATGACCCTCGAAAACAGTTTGTAGACATGGCTCAGAAGTGAGATGGGTCTGTAGTTCTTCAGCAGGGTATTGTCGCCCTTTTTGAAGAAAAGCACGACCACACTTCTGTGCCATGCCTTAGGCGTAAATGGCGTATTGTGTGCGTAAATGGCTTCGATTTTCAAATGCCGTTTGTTAGTCCATAACCCATCTATGGTAACAAATCTCTGCATATACTCGTATTGTTATTGAACTCAGCTACTACACAAAATGCTAATACTTCGTCATAAATAAGTATTGTGTCACAAGGGGACAAAGTAATATTTTGTTCCGAGGCCGTTAGTTTGAGTTCTGAGCTAAGCTGAGGATTTTATAGTGGACTAGCTTTTGCCAGCGGCTTCGCTCGCGTGAACATAGTTTCTATGTCTGTCTACGAGGGTGCGTAGCGCACGAGCCGCAAGCGGCTCGCGAGCGTGTACAAAAGTAGCCTATGTGTTAATGCAGGTCCTAATCTGTCGACCTACCAAATTTCATCCAGATACATTTTGTAGTTATTGCGTGAAAGAGTAACAAACATCCATACATACAAACTTTTGCGTTTATAATATTAAGTAGGATTCCCGAGCGCAGCGAGGTAGAATCTGTACTTACTATCCTGAGAAATTCAATATACGTCTTCCGAGAATGAAATAGTTTGGCCCCGAGTGACACACACAATTTTTAATATGTGGAAGAGAAAGAAGAATGCATGACCATTCTTTTTTTTCAGCGCTCATTGCCGCCTGAACCTAACCGGCTAGTAACTTGTTCATACATTATGCGTCCGACCTCTTTGGTTAAATACACATAGTAACTAACGAATATTTAATATTTTGTGAGATTTATCACTATAAAGTGAGATTAGCACAAACCTTTTGTTGGATAATGAATTTTACAATGTTGACGAATTTCTACAAAAGAAATTCTAACCATCATTATGGTGGATTTACTATTTTGTTTTGACATCCTCTTTTATTGTATTTTGACTTCTTATTTAACTTTGTTTTACAATAATTTTTATTGTGACATTGATTTTATGAATTTTGACGATTATGTTACACTTTGACATTTTTAATTTTTAATAAATGTGTAATTGGTAACATGAAATAAATAGTCTAATCTAATCTAATCTAATTATATAATTTTAGTTTGTGATATTTTCATTTTTTTACATTCAACCTTCACGAACGCTGACCAATCAGAAGGGCGAAATTCCCTATAGACAGCAAAGTAAAATTTTGTTCGCACTTATTGAGGAGCCAATCATCGTTTTTCGAATAGGTATGATGAAATACATATTTTGCACAATATAAAGTATTGCACCAAAAACATTACAGTCATGCAAAGTAGGTTGCTAAGACTCACAAGTTCATAACGATCTCATTAAAAAGTTATCAGATCTCATGTAGAGCCCAGACTCTAACTCTTCAAGACCTAACTCTGCAAACCTTACATCTCGGTCATAAATTATAACTTGGCCGATTCATAGAACTATCACTTGACATAACATTAAAGACCAATGACTAAATTTCTTATAATAAGTCCGTGGGAGTATCTACGAAGGCCGCGAAACGGCTAAGCCATACTTTTTGAGTAAGATGTACAGTTTGTGAAGTTAGGGGTTGTATCAATAAAAAAATATAACGAATCAAAGGAAAAATAAATAAGGTAGGATTATCTGGAATTGTAAGCTCTTAAAACATGTTACACATATTTTACAAATAAACGATTTATTGAAAAGCAAAATCCATAATCCTAAACATGGTAACAGAACATTTTGTATTGAAAATCTATGAACTTTTGACAAATCCAACTGGACATCTTAAGTCGGTTTAACTAAGAAAGCCTACTTAGCCGTGATAGTTTTGCTTTCAAATTGATTATATGTCCTACTATATACCATTTTTTAAAATTAATGTTCTGTAATAGCAGTTTAGATGGTAGGAGACGACACAAAAAAAAATTGTACTTTAAAGCTTTATATTTCGCAAGCGAATCCCTGAATCTACAATTGGTTTTAGCAAACCTTAACATGTAGGGGGAGTACCCTGAAAATATTTTCTATAGGATTTTATTACACCATTTTTTCGGCGTGATTACATGTATACCCATGCCAAATTACAGATTTCTAGTACTATTAGCCCTTGAGCTAAGCCGAGGACAGACGGACGGACATAGCGAAATTATACGGGTTGCTTGTTGAGTACGGAACCCTAAAAAAAATAATTTCACCTTTTAAAAGTTAACCGATTTGGACCAATTTTTGACAGGTTGTCAGTCAGAACAAAAGCTAGGTTTATGGGTATAGTTTCTTCAATTGTTGATTTAAAATTACTCGACTCTCTTACGGAGAAGGAAAAACATCGTGATGAAACCTGCAGACGCCTGCGAAGAAACTTTAAACTTGAAACTTTAAAGCTTTATATTTCGCAAACGAATCCGAAAATTGGTTTTAGCAAACCTTAACATGTAGGGGGAGTACCCTGAAAATATATTGACGCCTGCGAAGAAACTCGCAGGTTGTGTGTGGAGTCGACCAACCCACACTGGGCCCGCGTGGTCGACTTAAGCTCGATCGCCCTAATACAGGGTAGGCTCGAGCCCCTGGGTGGGGACGTATATGAGCTGATATAATGATTAAAAACAAACATATAATGGCCGGAATTGGTTTTGTAGTAAAACACGTGAAAAACACGATAAAATAGAACTTATTAACTTCATTGAAAAAACAAATACCTACAAATGTAGCTTTAGTTCTGACTGACAACCTGTCAAAAATTGGTCAAAATGGGTTAATATTTAAGAGCTGAAAATCGCTAGAGCCGTTTGTATGAAAACTCGCAGCTTCACAGTCCTCTTAATAAAATAGTCATCTCTAACGTTTTCATGCCAATAAAAACTTACGTTAGTGCCGCTGCCACTAATCTCTGCTTTTATTTTACACCCCGTATAACTGTCCCTCCGTTCATTAAAACTTCTGATGGTTTAATATCCGACTTTAGGGACAGATCGTCCACAGATAATCGCATCGTCGGCCTCAATCTAATAGGATCCCAATTTAACAGAAAGTTAGCAAGTTAAACTAAACCGCAAATGAAACTGTGGTTATTTGGGAAAAGTTGGTCTGCGGAGATGAGTCTGGTATCTGCGTAGGGTTGTCTATCAAGCTGAGATTGTAATTTAATTGTTACAAACAGATTTTCTGGGTGTGTTAATCGTTTTGGGAGGTGATCATTATGGAGGGAAATGAGGAGATCCGTAGGAAACCAAAGTAACTGAAATAGCTCACAGAATCGCTAAACTGAACCTCCCATACGGTGGACCGACGAACTTAAGGGTCGCGTGAAGCCGTTGGATGCGGGCAGTGCAGCTTTTTAATCCGGTATATAAATTTTTCGTGTGTTACAATGATTTCGATAACTAAAAATAGACAAAGGTAGAAAAATTGTGGAGATTGACACAAAATGATTTTTATTATGGAAAAAATGAAGTTTTTTTTAAGGAGGTTAGCTTCGAGAGCCGCGGTGTCAAATGTCAATATTGTACGCTTGCGTGCCGCTCGTCACTCGCGCACCATCCATTCTCGAAAACAGTCTATGAACTAGGTACATCCACGCGGGCAAAGCTGCTGACGAAGACCACAAATAATAAGTTGAGGGTCCTTCTGGGAAGGCTGAACAGGCTGTGGCCACAGAAAAACGATTGAAAAAAAGACTCGTTATGCAGATCGATTACCTTATAAAAAGACGTTTTATGAAGAGGCCTGTATCAGAAGTGAGGAGATCCGTAGGAGAAGAAACGTAACCAAAATAGCTCACAGAGAATCGCTTAACATATGTAGCTGTGTGTGGGGCACATATCTCGTAGAAAAGATGGCCGTGGGGTAGTAAAGTTCTCGAGTTGTTACCGCGCACCAGAAGACGTAGCGAAGAAAGGCCTCCCGGCCACTCAGTGGACTAACGACCTGGTGAGGCTTATGGGACTCCGCGGGCAGCGCAGGACCGATTGTCGTGGAAATCCTTGGTAGAAAGAAGGCTTTTGTGCAGCAGTGGAAATGTGCACGAAAAGAATAAAAGTTTTCGTAGGGAGGGTCAGGGTTCTTTAAAATAAATCCACTAAGAAATGAACGTAAAAATATGGGAATCCAGAAAAAAAATATGGGAAATGACAGTACGGTATCGATCGAGAGAATGAATAGAATGACGTTTTCAAAAACAAAACAAATAACAAAAATAGAAAAAAAGATGATATAACAGCAGGCTAGAAATAATAAAAAAACCAGCCAAGTGCGAGTCAGATTAGCGCACGAAGGGTTCCGTACCATTATCTATAAAAATCACGTTTGTTGTATGGGAGCCTCCCTTAAATATAAATATTATTTTAGTTTTTATTTTTAAATACAATTTAATATTCTGTGAATATTTCAAACGTCTACCTGTTGCCGTTATCAATATCGACCAAAAACGAGCAAAAAAAATCACGTTTATTGTATGGGACCCCCCTTAAATATTCATTTTATTCTATTTTTTAGTATTTGTTGTTATAGCGGCAACAGAAATGATCATTTTTGAAAATCACGGTTCATGAAATACGGCCTGGTGACAAACTGACAAACAGCGAAGTCTCAGTAATAGGGTCCCGGTTTTACCCTTTAGGCACAGAACTCAAAAAAACCAAAAAGATTGAGTTCGTCACAATATGGTGATGAAGATGTCATATATTTTTACTTAGTGACCATGACATAATATGTTGTTTAGAAAAAAATATTCAGTTGGAAGCCCTAGTAATAAAAAAGTTGCTACTTAATTCAAAAGAAAATTTAATAATAAAAGTAAAACAATTTATGTAAGAAATACTTTGTTTATAAGCTCAAACAACCCTTAAATTGGAGTAAGTAAATATTGTTGAGAAGTTATGAATGTAATGAACAAGTTGTTAGGATTGTTTTCATTTTCGAAAGTTATATTGGACCAATTTTCATTGATTTGTTTTTGTTTATTAGTCGACTCACCATTAATAATACCTTTTTAACCGACTTTAAAAAAAGGAGGAGGTTTCTCAATTCGACCGTATATATATATATATATTTTATGTGTGTTCGCGGATAACTTCGTCGTTTATGAACCTATTTTGATGATTCTTTTTTTATTGGAAAGGAGATATCCCAATGGTGGTACCATGATGAGGAAATCAGGATCTGATGATGGCATCTCAGAGAAATCGAGGGGAACCTTAGTTTCCTGTTTGAAGTAGTTTTTTTTTGTTCAAAATTTTTTTTATCTTTACATAGTAAAACTGTAACGAGGCCGTGTCTGTATATGAAATATTTTTGAAAAATAATGGCTGTGGTGGACATTACTAACGATATGGAAACCAAAACAACAACTTTTGGAATTTTTGTCTGTCTGTCTGTATGTTCGCGCATCACGCAAAAACTACCAAGCCGATTTTCGTGAAATTTTGTATGGTAGATCCCTATAGCCCGGGTTAATATATAGGATACTTTTTATCCCGGAAAATTCAAGAGTTTCCGTGTGAAAATTTATACCTCCATGGGGAACGACGTCGCGGGCACAGCTAGTAAATAAATAAGTAAATGAGTTCTTAATTTTGAAACTGTTAACAGGAATGCTGTGTATTTGTGTCTCTCTAGTTATCCACTAAGATTCGGGAGGTACTTTTAACTTTCGCGACCCCGTAGCGCAGTACGGTACGTACGCACGAAGGGTTGAGAAAGTATAGTTATTGCAAAAAAAGTTGTTCCAATTTTCGTGAAAGTGTGTTCGGATACCGAAAAACTAAGCATCTCAATTCCGTGCGTCCGTCCGTCACGCTTGGCTCTGGAGTGCTAACTCTTTAGACCGATTAGGACCAAGTCTGGAACTTTAGAGTTTTAAAATATTTTATCTAGAGATTTTTAAAAGTAGTTGCCATACAATACAACAAAAAAAATATGTTTGACGTGATAACGTTTTATAAATTGATGATACGGGCTGTATTCACGAAAAAGTGTGACGTCATTTTATAGTTACCGACGTCTTTGTCACATTACGCCAGTGTGACGTCATTGTCACGTTACGCCTGAGCCAAACGTGCAACTTGTACTTGCTTGGGGCTTGGGGCCTGGGGCTTGTCGCTTGGGGCTCGGGGCTTGGGGCTTGATGCCTGGGCCTTGAGGCTTGCGGCCTGCTAAGTCAAAGTCAAGGTCTAGGTCAGTTAAACTTAAAAGTAAAGTAAAACAAAGTCAACCGAAGTCAAGCGAAAGCAAGCAAAGTAAGGCAAAGTCAAACAAAGTCAAGCAGTCCAGCAAAGTCAAGCAGTCAAGCAAAGCCAAGCAAAGTCAAGCAAAGTCAAGCAAAGTCAAGCAAATTCGAGCAAAGTCAAGCAAAGTCGAGCCAAGTAAAGCAAATTCGAGCAAAGTCAAGCAGTCAAGCAAAGCCAAGCATAGCCAAGCAAAGTCAAGCAAAGTCAAGCAGTCAAGCAAAGTCAAGAAATCAAGCAAAGCAAAGCAAAGTCAAGCAAAGTAAAGCAAAGTCAAGCAAAGTTATGCATAGTCAAGCAAAGTCAAGCAGTCATGCAAAGTCAAGCAGTCAAGCTAAGTCGAGCAAAGCCCATCAAAGTCAAGCAAAGTCAAGAAAAGTCAAGCAAAGTCAAGCAAAGTCAAGAAAAGTCAAGCAGGGCCAAGCAGAGCCAAGCAGAACCAAGTAGAGCCAAGCAGAGCCAAGCAGAGCCAAGCAGAGCCAAGCAAAGCCAAGCAAAGCAAAGCAAAGCTAAGTTTAAATTATTAAAACACGTATCTGTGTGTGTCAATGTATTAAAAGTACTAGGCTTCCAGGATCTTACAAGAGGTGTTCCAATTTCGACTCTCTGTAAGGAAATGCCAAAGGTTAACTCACCCGACTATGGGCGGTATTTTAAGATTTAAAGATGGAGCTAAAGAAGTTTTACTCCAGTAAAGTGATCTAAAGCACACAAGCGTTCGGCTTGTGAAATGTTATCACGTAAAATTATCGTCCGTAAACCGACTCTACACACAACAACGTATTTTTTCTCTTTCTCAAAAACGACTCTGAATTTGAGCGAGCGAAACGAGCGATATAAGATTCGTTAGGTTTGATGATGATACTGTCAAAGAGCGTCGGTTGGCGGAGTAACAGCGCCTTAGGTTACCCATGTAACACTAGGGCTCGCCCGTGGCAGTATGCTGAGCCGGACCCTATTTCAGCATTTTTTTTTCGGCTTGCTTACGTTGGTGTATTTTTATATTTAGTTTAATTTAATATTTTTGTAACATAACAATTTAATGTTCTCTAAGTGTCTGGAATAAATCTATGTCTTATCATGTCTTATCATAAGTGAAAGTTACGAAAAAAAAGCTATTGGCAGTAGCTCACTTAAATTTTTTTTTTATTCTCCTGTTTGGAAATTTAATTTTCATGAGTATTGAAATGAGGGTGGAAAGTATTCTATCCCTAGGGCGAAAAGTATTTTTTTAAATTGCCACGGATTCGAAGATAATTGAGTTACGTCATATTATTAAATTAAAATAAAATAAGAGGATTTTATATGTCTAAACTCAAGGGCTTACCAATTATGAATAAAAAAAACCTCTATTCTGCTGCCCGCCATAATGCCATGATAGCATGACACTTTTTTTTTAACGTTTCGGCATCGCCATCTAGATGCACGTCGTGACCAGTTGGTCAATTAAGTACTATCTAGTCGGCCGTGGCAAGTAGCCATTGCGAAAAGGTTGGAGGTTGCGCATAGGTAAACTTAATTTATTTTTATCTAATTATTATAACAGCTCATATACGTCCCCACCGAGGGGCTCGAGCCTACCCTGAATCATGGCGATTAGGCCTTAGTATACCACGCGGGCCCAGTGCGGGTTGGTCGACTTCACACACAACCTTCGAGTTTCTTCGCAGGCGTGTGCAGGTTTCCTCACGATGTTTTCCTTCACCGTTAAAGCAATCGGTAAGTATATGTACGTAAGTTTTTTTTAAAAAAAAGACGCATTGGTATACATTGGCCGTCCAGATTTAAACCCGGTACCTCTGGTTAGATGGACCGAGTCGTTACTGGTTGAGCCACCGACGCTTTTTATCTAATAATTTATTTTAATCATATTAATAATACATTTCCTCACAGTCGAAATGAAAATTAGAGTGTTTAACTCGGGTGAAAGTGAAATCTACTATAGTCACTCAGTATGTCTAGGTAACCCGTTATAATACTACCTTTATGAAATACTCGTAGTTATCTAAATTTCAAACTCGGATTTTTACTCATGAAAGCGAAAATCCTTCCCCAAGAATTCTATACAATCATAGCAAAAAAATGACTGCTTATACTTAAAACCGGCCACCACTACACCTCTCCACAAAAGTAAAAGTTCGTTTGGGGAATTAGCCGCTGTACACCCGAACAGAGTTCTGAAAATGTGTTGAAGGATAAACCATTTTACAAAAATAAATAAGTAGGTTTCATTGCTGGACGAAGTATCTTCAGAATCGTCACCTACATTAATAATTAAAGAATGAACAAGATTCGCGCAACCCCGTGCGGGTGTAACGTCAGCGGCGGCATCGCGATTGAACTCAGAGCGGCTTTGTCGGTACCGCTTGACGTGAGGCGGGAGCGGCGAGTGGCATTTATCTATGGTGCAGTTAATTGAGCGAACGAAATTATACTATATTACAGTACAAGTACACCTATTCATTATTTCAAACAAAAAAAAACGGAAAACTGTTTTTTTTTTGTTCAGTTCGGACTCTTTAGTATAAGTACGACTTACACTTGGCCGGTATTTATTATTGGTTCCACGTTCCACCAAGTTCCACGTTTTTACGTATTACGATTTTCACGATAAAAAAAAATACTAATAAACACGTTTCTTATACGGGTAGCTTCCTTTTTTTTTAGTGTTCTGAAGTCAACAAGGAGTTTCGCCATGTCTGTCTGTTTGTCCGCGACTTAGCTCAGAGACTATTAGTAGTACCTATTAGAAAACTGTAATTTGCCATGGGTATACGAGTACATATTAATTACGCCGACAAAATAGTACAACAAAATCTTGATCAATTTTTTTTTGTGTACCTCCCCTACATATAAATAGGGGGTGATTTTTTTTCGTTGAAGTACCCTATCATGTTGGGTATCGTTGAATAGGTCTTTTAAAACTACTGAGGGTTAGCTAAAACAATTTTTTATTAGTTAGTGTTCATTAGTTTTCAAAATATTAAGTTTTTATTAATTGTTAGAGTCAAGTATCGTCCTCCCTCCACCCCCCTCCCCCTACCAGCCTAAATACTAATTTTGAACCCACTAACCTACGTTCTCTTGTATAGCCTCGCTGTACCTTTTTTCCTCACATAATAATAATAAAGGCCTTTTCTTTTGAGAAACTTTAATATTTAGATATTAGCCTTTTTGTAATTTCTTTTAAATTTAAATTGAATCCACTAACCCATATTCTCTTGTATATCCTTGCTGTAACGTCTTTTTAAAATTATAATAAAACAACCCTTTGTTTTGTGAACTTGAATCTTTTATTTTAATAGGCATTTTGACGATTCACCTACATTAATAATTAAAGAATGAACAAGATTCGCGCAACCCCGTGCGGGTGTAACGTCAGCGGCGGCATCGCGATTGAACTCAGAGCGGCTTTGTCGGTACCGCTTGACGTGAGGCGGCAGCGGCGAGTGGCATTTATCTATGGTGCAGTTAATTGAGCGTACGAAATTATACTATATTACAGTACAAGTACACCTATTCATTATTTCAAACAAAAAACGGAAAACTGTTTTTTTTTGTTCAGTTCGGACTCTTTAGTATAAGTACGACTTACACTTGGCTAGTTTTTATTATTTGTTCCAAGTTCCACGTTTTTACGTATTACGATTTTCACGATAAAAAAAAATACTAATAAACACGTTTCTTATACGGGTAGCTTCCTTTTTTTTTTTTAGTGTTCTGAAGTCAACAAGGAGTTTCGCCATGTCTGTCTGTTTGTCCGCGACTTAGCTCAGAGACTATTAGTAGTATTAGAAAACTGTAATTTGCCATGGGTATACGAGTACATATTAATTACGCCGACAAAATAGTACAATAAAATCTTGATCAATTTTTTTTAGTGTACCTACCTCCCCTACATATAAATAGGGGGTGATTTTTTTTCGTTGAAGTACCCTATCATGTTGGGTATCGTTGAATAGGTCTTTTAAAACTACTGAGGGTTAGCTAAAACAATTTTTTATTAGTTAGTTTTCATTAGTTTTCAAAATATTAAGTTTTTATTAATTGTTAGAGTCAAGTATCGTCCTCCCTCCACCCCCCTCCCCCTACCAGCCTAAATACTAATTTTGAACCCACTATAACCTACGTTCTCTTGTATAGCCTCGCTGTACCTTTTTTCCTCACATAATAATAATAAAGGCCTTTTCTTTTGAGAAACTTTAATATTTAGATATAGCCTTTTTGTAATTTCTTTTAAATTTAAATTGAATCCACTAACCCATATTCTCTTGTATAGCCTTGCTGTAACGTCTTTTTAAAATTATAATAAAACAACCCTTTGTTTTGTAAACATGAATCTTTTAGTTTATTACATAATTAGGCTTCTAATCATAGGTTACAACGTAAGCTTTCTTAACTTAGGAGCAATAGTCGACCAAATGAAGATGTGCAGTTGGATTTGTAAAATATAAACAGATTTTCCATAAAAATGTTCTTTTACCAATGCAAATATAATTTTGTTTTAAAACATACATTTATTTTTTGAAAACACTACGGAACCCTCGACTCGCATTTAGCCGGTTTTTTACATTATGTTATTTTGACTATTTTAGCTAATCATAATATTATTATTTTTTGTAAAAATTTCAGCCAGTCTCTGTTATGGTTCTGAAGACACAGCCTTTTAAAGGTCAGACAAACATACGGACGGACGGTCAGCGTAGGCTTAGTAATAGGTTCCCGTTGCCTAGAATGGAACCCTAAAATGAGAAGTAAAGCGAGTATAAAGTACAAAAATAGGTAAGTAGCGAATTGGATCCCACTGGTAAAATTTAATTCAAATTCGTTGGAAAGGCGGTCGAAAGACGAGAGGATTTACTCTAGAGAAAGTCCCCGAGATCCATTTCGACTTTTCAAGTTCCAGCACCTTCACGCTGAGTCTACATTATATACAGGGTGTAACAAAGTTGGCGTAGAACCCGTTAATTGGGGCTTCTACTCATCATACTGTCAATTTTTCCCAGGGAACACAACTCGGTTCTAAAAAAAAATTACTGCATTCAAGAGTGTTTCCATCAAATTGTTCAATCAGCTGATCGATTTGTGTAAACAGTGTTTTTTTTCAGTTTGAATTAAGTAAAAGTCTCTTAGGAATAGTTGTTCTGTATGATAAGTAGAAGCCACAGTGAATAGCTCTTAAATTTTTTTTACAGCCTGTATAATCGCCTGACGACTCTTTGACGCCATCTTCCCTCGACATTGTCGTTTCGCTATTTTATTGGATTTCTCAAATACTTGCTTATCTTTTGTCACTTGTTATTGGTAGACTAATCCTTATTGATATTATAATTGTGAAAATGTATTTGTTTGTTACCTTTTAACGCTTTAACACCTCATCCAATCCGTGGCGTAATGGTTAGCCCATTCGCTTCACACCACAAGGTCGCTGGTTTAATTCACGGTGGGGTCAACTTGTAAGACTCGGTTTGGTTGGTGGTAGGGTATTTTCATAGCCCACCTGGCTAGCTACCACTATCTTATCTAAGTCTTACCGCCAAACATCAGTGTTAACAACATTGATGTGTTCCGGCTTGAAGATAAGATCTCCTGTTCTCCATCTTGGTAAGCCCGCTTCCATCTTCGGCATTATCGTCACTTACCATTAGGTGAGATGATGCCAAGGGCTTACCAATTGTGCATAAAAAAATAAAATTTGGCATGCAGGTAGCCTGTGACACTGGAAAGGACATCGGCTACTTTATATCCCGTGAAAATAGCATAGTCCGATGTAGTTCCTGAGGGAACTGAAAAATACTCTTTTTTGGTTTTCTTTATCATCGCAACGGAACAATGGATTGTTGTGAATTTTTGTACAAAGATGGTTTAAGAGGTAGGAAAGAACATTTACTAATTAGCATATCCTGACATAGTTCCCGAAGGATCTGGGAAAACTCATATCCACGCTCGCGCACGTCGTAACGGAGCAACGGATTGAAGTGATTTTTTGTATAGACTGCTAATTTTAATGGGCCGATATAGTTCCTGAGAAATCTGGAGAAAACTAATGGCTACACTCGCGAGCCGCACCATTCATCCTCGAAGACAGCAAAAGCTAGTTGTGAATTAAAAAAACAGGTCGAAAATAAACAAAAAATCGAGACGCCATCACAGCGTTGGCAATTATTTGTTCATAAAAAGCTCGGACCTACCCACATTTACACAGCATTACAACAATAGCTGAAGTAGCGACAGACTGCGGCTACTCGTGCACTTAACTTTCACAATTTACGTAACAAACACCTCGTCTATTTTATTTACTTTTTATTTGTATAATGAACACACTGAGCTGAGAGTGTGAGAGACACGGAAACACAATATGGAGAAGACTAGTTTGTTGTTTTGAAACTTTATACAAAGTGTATTTATTTGTTTCGTTTCCGCAGCGAGTAGTACGGTAACTCGGTTTTGTAGTGCAGCTAAGAGAATCCGTTTTTTTTTAAAAAAAAAAACACCCCGTGCGAGTCGGTCTCGCGCACTGAGGGTTCTGTTCCTACCAAAACACATTTAGATACGAAAACCTAACAAACATCAACTAGTATATCAATCGGATTGAGGGACACACTTAACTTTGTAGTCGAAAACGTGTTCTTCGAAACATCGATATACGTCACGGTCAATTCTCGACCCGCAAATGTAAGTTTGTTATCGCAAAATACTTTTTTTTTCGTGTAATATAACTACAAATTTACGGTTTGCAGAATTTTTCCTTAACTTGAGCTGTGAAACCTTGCTTCTTGCTAAATTTATGATTCAAGATCAAACTTAAGTAAAGTTCGTTCGCTGAAATAGCTGCACCTTTGACAAATTCCGCTCGCCGCTGCCGGCTCGCGTCAAACAGTTGCATCAAAGGGGCCGTCGAAGTTATACCGGGTCGCGCGAATCTTGTTCAGTCTTTAATTAATTATGTGGGCGACGATTCTGAAGATACCATTTTTCATATATGAAGTGTATATGAAAAAATAATGATAAATTCCACATAAAAAAGTACTTAATTAATATTTTTTTTGCAAAATTGGTTTATCCTTCAACACATTTCCAGAACTCCGTCCGGGTGTACTGCAGCTAATTCCCCGAAAAGTTTTGATTTTTGCGACTATCAAAATAATTTTACCATCAGGTGAGATGATGCCAAGGGCTTACCAATTGAGATTAAAAAAAAGTGACATTGATGTGTTTCGGCATGAAGATAAGATAGCCAGTTCCCCATTGCGTAATTATTTTCTACTCCGCATTGTTGATAAGCCCGCTTCCATCTTCGGCATCATCGTCACTTACCATCAGGTGAGATGACGTCAAGAGCTTAACAAATGTGGATTAAAAAAAAAACATATATATATATAGCCGTATTTTTACAGCTTCGTGGCAGCAAAAAAACCGCCAGTTTAAATAATAGCTCACAAAGTTAAAAGGATTTCTTTACACGCCTTTTCGTAAACAATGAAAAGAAAAAGAAATCAATTTCACAGTTAGCCGATATCAACGCCTACTAGACGCCTAGATCAAAAAACAAGGATATTTCTTTATTTTTTTATTTGTTTTGTTTAGTTACACGAGTAAGACGAATGAGTGTGGGTGGCGCAATTTAATGGGCCAGTTGGAAAATATTTGTTTTTTTTGGTATGCGATGTCATTCGAGTGGATTTTGGATATATTATTATTATTATTGTAACAGCTTGCTTCAGAACACGCGTGCGGCGATAAAAAAAAGCAACTTGTGCTTCTATGAAACTACTCTACTAGTAATATGGAGTAGTTATGACGTTTTGGCCCCTAAAAATCCTGCATTTTTTTTTATTCACAATTGGTAAGCCCTTGGCATCATCTCACCTGATGGTAAGTGACGATGATGCCGAAGATGGAAGCGGGCTTACCAAGATTCTCCAACGCAATGGAGAACTGGCTATCTTATCTTCAAGCCGGAACACATCAATGTTGTTAACACTGATGTTTGGCGGCAAGAGTTAGATAAGATGGTGGTAGCTAGCCAGGCGGGCT
The DNA here is from genome assembly GCA_947284805.1 of Coleophora flavipennella. Taxonomy (NCBI): domain Eukaryota; kingdom Metazoa; phylum Arthropoda; class Insecta; order Lepidoptera; family Coleophoridae; genus Coleophora; species Coleophora flavipennella. Next base: position 7,389,061 of record OX369308.1, read on the forward strand.
TAGAAAATGCTCTACCACCAACCAAACCGAGTCTTACAAATTGACCCCACCGGGAATCGAACCCGCGACCTCCTGGTGTGAAGCGAATGGGCTAACATTACGCCACGGAGGCGGTTAGAAATCCTGCATGCAGGTGGTTTATCAAAGTAAATCTTTTATTACATCATCTCAAGCTTTTTCGTCTGTGTGTTGCGTGACGGCAAAGAGATTATTACATAGTCTCAAACTTTTTCTTAAGAGGAGCCATGATCGTTTCGTCCTCTGTACCGTAGCTCCAAGACGAGGGCAGCCATGATCGTTTCGTGCTCTGTAAATGTCTATAATGTGAAAAAAGGTTTACTTTTACCTTGGTTTCATAAAACCACACACTCTTTCTTTTGTGAGTAAACAAGTAGTGGTTCTTTCTAACTTACTTAACTCTTGAAAATCCGACCTAAAATGGAAATATTACAGCCAAGCAAAAGGAGGGTAGGCGCAGAGTGTTAGGCTCGCACGCGCGTCATACCATTCTCACTGTACGCGGGTTCTAGTTTGGTTCTGTATTCTGAGATACCTTGTTAAACCCTTTGCCGTTAGGATTGAGAAAACGATTCTATACTAGGTGTAACAAAACTGGTGCATTTTAACCGCCCCCGTGGCGTAATGGTTAGTCCATTCGCTTCACACCATGAGGTCGCGGGTTCGATTCTCGCTGGGGTAATCTTGTAAGACTCGGTTTGGTTGGTGGTAGGGCATTTTCTAAGCCCGCCTGGCTAGCTACCATCATCTTATCTAAGTCTTGCCGCCAAACATCAGTGTTAATAACATTGATGTGTTCCGGCTTGAAGATAAGATAACCAGTTCTCCATTGCGTTGGGGAATCTAGGTAAGCCCACTTCCATCTTCGGCATCATAATCACTTACCATCAGGTGAGATGATGCCAAGGGCTTACCAATTGTGAATAAAAAAACCCAAAAAAAAATGGTGTAATGAGTAAAATACCTAGTCCTAGGGTCCTACCCGTTCATTCGGTACCGGTTCTACTCAGCATACTGAACATTTTCATCCAAAACACAGTGAATTCGCCAAAAAAGTCTACAAAAACTTACAACTTGTCATACAAATCGATCAGATTATTGATCAATTTTATATTGTGATTCCAACTTTTTTAGAACTTTCTATGCATTATTTGAGAAAAATTGTTCAGTGTGACCATACATACTAGATATCACCAGTCTTTTTCTTTTATTGATTTAGCTGGTATGTTTTTTGGATCAAAATAATTTAATAAATCTCACTTACCTGTACAACATTCTCTCCTGTCTGTCAGCCTCCATATAAATCCTATAGTACATGAATAACATGATAACACCGGGAATCCAAAAACTGACACTGCTAGACACCACTGCATACACTTTGTTAACTGTAAAACTGCACACTTTTGGATGTCTTCGTCTATATTCCAGATGATCGTTGGTCGTGTACCATCCCATGAAGATCGGGAGAAAGGAGACCAATGCTGGACTGCACCAGACAACAGCTAGCATGATTCCGAGACGTCCAGTCGTCATTATCAAAGGATAATCCAGAGGTTGAACTATCGCGTAGTATCGGTCAACACTGATGCAGCAGAGATGTAGGATAGACGCAGATGAAAAGTACACGTCGAGAGAATTCCATACGTCGCACATGAAGTATCCGAAAAGCCATTCTCCATTTGTTAACTCCACGCTGAAGTTGAAGCACATTGCCCATATTGCGACTAGCATGTCTGCAAGCGCTAGCGACACCACGAAGTAATTCGTTATCACTCTCAATTTTCTGTGCCTCATAACTGATACTATCACTAACAAATTCCCGAGTATTGCTGATAGTATTATAAAGATCATTATTAAACATTTTATGACGACTAGGAAAACTATAAAGGGTTCGTCGTGGAAGGGATTTGTGTAAATCAAATCATTTGTTGTCTCGTTAAGCTCTAACGAGTGATTGACGTAGTTGTCTGTGAGATACATGGAGGAGGCTAGCTCTTGGAGGTCCAAACTAAAATTGTCGGGGTCTTTTACTATCACTTCGTCGATTTCAACTTGCATTTTTGCTTTTTCAAGTAATGTTCATTTTGGTTCCTTTTCGTTCATTGAAGGTATGTGATGGTGGGTTTGACTCGGGTGGGGACTCCATGGTTTTACCTGTAAAGATAAAAAAAACTTTGTGTTAGTTTGTATTATGCCACGTTCTCGTAACAGTTGAGAGGTTTTTATTTGACTGACTTATCTTTTATTTTACTGGCATAGTGCTTAGTAACCTTGACTTCTCGGCTGAGAGGCTGAGAGTTCGATTGACATTCATGATAAGCATTAATGTGACCAGTATATTTGTTTGTTCTATGTGTGTAACAAAACCATTCTGTAAAGACGTGCCAAGTCTCTATTTTACATGGCCATTAAAATTAGTGAGATGAATTAAAGTCCAAAAAACTTAGTTTTAAGAAACGAAACAATTGGCGGTTAAACATTTTAAACAGTAAGACTGGGTAGATATATAGATGCTTTTCTTTTCTTATTGTAAGGTTTAAAAACACTCTAATTGGGTGATTAGACAGCACTCGTCGGGTTGACGTTGATTTATGGGACATCCGGTATAAATACATAGTACTGTCACAATGTAAAGAATTCATCCATAGAGTCTTTCAACGTATATGTCTCGACAGAACAGTCGTGCGAGGAACGAAGGGCGAGACGCGGAAGGTCAAGCCCCAGATTTTATAGTTAAAACTTATGTGGCGGCAGCTGTCATCTAGAACGCGCTATCAAAGTTTCTTCATCACTGAGTATTTATATAACTACCAACCATCAACGGTTGGACCACGGCCTGACCCTAGGCACACCACCTCGCCTGGCGGAAATATCTGTTATTGCTCTCGACAAGACTAGGAAAAAATCCGTTCCTACACCTCAGTTAGGCAGCGACCAAACAAAGGAGCAGTTTACTAGTGCGAGTTGGGTACTAAATACCGAAAGACATTTTAGCAAAACCCATTTCTACGTTGCTCATTTCATAGAAAAGCTATTTCATTGTAGGATTATTTTATCTATGGGCCATTTCACCGAAAAGTCAAACCGCCTAAAGACTATGTCACCGATTGTACATTTCTTCGAAAGACAATTTTTCAGAACCCATCTCCACCCTTTTTCGTGTCCATCGTCAGACTGCCACCCGGGGGAAGTCTCGCTTCGCGAATTTAGCATCAAACCTGACGAACCTCGCTTCACTCGCTCAATCTCTTCGCTAAATTATCTTTCGGCAAAATATACAATCGTAGACGTAGGCTTTCGACGATTTAGCTTTTCGATGAAATGGTCTATAGATCAAGTAACCCTTCGATAAAATTGGCATCGCTGAAATGAGTTTTGCTAATGTGCCTTTCGGTATTGAGTCTTTATACGATTCCAGTGATAGTAAACTCACATAACCTGATAACGCAATTCTTCTGTTTGTAAATCCCAGAATATAGAATAGCAAAATCGTTGGACCAATTAATGGCAATACGTTTACCCTGAAGACATGACTGTGATGTTTATTCAGGCAAGGAAAACTTTTTGTTCATTAATTAGCTCGGAGCGTATTGATGTCATGTCAGCTACCAACATCGTTATCTCGACTTGTTATTTATGTATTGAAGCTGCTGAAGCTCTTTCACGTTTATTATGTAATAACTTTCACATCTGTTTTATCTGGAGGTAAGTTACATCTATACCTTATAAAATCGTTTATCCTGACATAATTTAAATGCTACTATAATGTGATAAAATTAAATCTAAATTTTATCCGAAAAAACCCAGTTATCTCCAAAAAACGCAAAAAACCGAAAAAACCCGAAAAAGCCTAGTAGGAAGATAATTTTTTGCCAACCATGCTGGTATTTATAATGATAATTTTATTCTTATTCTTAATCTGAATCACACACACACAGTGTCTGGTTCTAATAGTACGGGAAATCGTAGTTTGGGGCCAGAAGACTGTGTGTGATTTGTCCCTAAATATTATCATAATAAGTTAATATCTTGGTACGCACTGTAGCTACTTCATAAAATCTGCGCCTGTGATGACATATTCCGTGTTTTGTCTTCTATTTTAAGGATAATACAATACCGAAATATTATACGATTTGTTTTACGTCCTTGTTCCGTTGTATGATGAAACGTGAAGTGCTCGTGTCATGTACGTGTGCTATACACAATGTATGCGTCCTATACACAATGTATGCGTCATGTACTCGTATGCGAGGAACAGCGAGTTTCAGCTAAAAGCTTTAGTGGGCATTTATATAAACCACCTGTTGGGGCTATTACAGTCGAGCCAGAGCCGCATTCAGGGGCAGGGTGCGTGAGATACGATAAGATAGATATCCCATGAAATCTAAGTGTAATCAGTGATAACAATCAAATTATGAAGGTTCCGGAGCTAAGATAAAAAGAAAAGTGTGCGTGTCAGCTCGACACGTGAGTTTACTCATGAAATTATGTTTCGGCCTTCGGCCATGCATTAGGCGGCATTGTCATGTTTCCTTAGCCTTCGTGACTGAAAAAAACGTAATGACACTAAAAGTAACGGTAACTCGTTACCGATCAACACTCGATTTAACTACGCATATATATATTTTTCATATCGGGGTCTATATAGGGTCTAACAAAATTTGCTAAAACTATTTTAACTGGTGCTTCTACCAATGAAACTGAATGACTTTCCCCATGGAACCCATAGTCAAATCTCAAAAAAAAATTTGAACTTCCCATACTAAATTGGCTGATCAGCTGATCGAGTTAGTATGGTAGAGCCAATTTTTATTTGCGATTTGACTATGGGTTCCTTGGGGAAAGTTGTTCAGTTTCATGGGCTGAAGCACCAGTCAAAATAGTTTCAGCTAATTTTGTTACACCTTATATATGAAACAATACTAAAAGAGTCAACTCCAAAAACATAACCATCAGTATCATAATTTTGTCATGTCCGTCTGTCCGTCTGTCCGTCTGTCTGTCCGTATTTCAAGACAATTTTCGCGGCCATTATTATTCTTACAATAATGACATTATTTTATATTTAACACACATAGTATACTTAACAGATTTATTAATCAAATGACCCGTTATGGAAAATAAAGTTAATCAAAAACCTTTTTTAGGGTAATCTCCCATACAAGTAAAAGGGAAATGAAACTATTTTTCGAGCGGGTTTGAATAGGTGTCATAAAAATAAATGAATTAAAGGATTCAATGAACACTTATTCTGCCCATACTATCCAACAGCCGGCAAAAGCAATGAGTAAATAGGAATACATAGTTCCTAGTTAGGTAGCTAGGTAGGTACCTCGAATTTACCCCAACATCACATCCCACACATGGTCCTACCGCTAAATTGGAACTCGCCGACAGAATGGAACGGGATTATGCTCGTAAATTAATCAATTTTGAAACGCACCATCCGGTAGGCACGAACCAGAACATAGGTAGGCACCTTAACATTATAGACACCATTTTGTAATCTTCTATTATATATTATCTATTATATTTAAAAGAAAGTCGTGTTAGTTACACCATTTAAAACTCAAGAACGGCTGGACCAACTTTTATGATTTTGTGTTTTTGCATTTGTCTTCGTCCGGAATATGATATCTATAAAAAAATACTATCTGTCAAAAAAATATTGGTTTTAGGATAGGGTAGGGTAGTGTAGGGTAGGGTAGTGTAGTGTAGTGTAGGGTAGGGTAGGGTAGTGTAGTGTAGGGTAGGGTAGTGTAGGGTAGGGTAGTGTAGTGTAGTGTAGGGTAGGGTAGGGTAGTGTAGTGTAGGGTAGGGTAGTGTAGGGTAGGGTAGTGTAGGTAGTGTAGGGTAGTGTAGTGTAGTGTAGTGTAAGGTGGAACGACGTTCGCCGGGACAGCTAGTAAGTCATAAAACAATCAAATAATTTTGTTTAATAATTGATTTTCGATAAACCTAAATCTTTTAGGTAAGTACAAGCTTTCATTTAAATATAGTTTTTATGTTCTAAAACCTAATGCTCAATGTGCCAAATGTGAATTTAAATGCACGTTCACAAGTTCAAAATGGCGAGTGCGGTATTTCCTACAATTCTATTAAAGATAAAAGACGATCTTGGGTCTTCAAAATACCAAATGGATCTTTTAAAGAAATAAAAATTTAGTTTATTAACAAAAACACATGAAATCAGCACATTATTACAATAATCTTACACTGTCTTGTGGAGATCAATAATACGATATACAAAATGAAATGCAGCTGCTGATGTACATAAACTAAGAAAACGAATTAAATAAATAAAAGCTGGATATTTTGTCACCGGATTTTCGGCTTCATACTAAATTTCAGCTGAATCGAATTTCTGGAAGTCTCTCTAAAATCGTAAACAAACTAACAAAATCTTATATATAAAATTCTCGTGTCACAATGTTCGTTCCCGTACTCCTCCGAAACGGCTTGACCGATTCAAATGAAATTTTGTGAGCATATTGAGTAGGTCTGAGAATCGGCCAACATCTATTTTATTTTAGGGTAGGGTAGTGTAGGGTAGGGTAGGGTAGTTTAGGGTAGGGTAGGGTAGGGTAGTGTAGGGTAGGGTAGGGTAGTGTAGGGTAGGGTAGGGTAGTGTAGTGTAGGGTATTGTAGTGTAGGGTAGTGTAGGGTAGGGTAGTGAAGTGTATGTAGAGTAGTGTAGTGTAGGGTAGGGTAGGGTAGTGTAGTGTAGTGTAGGGTAGGGTAGGGTAGGGCAGTGTAATGTAATGTAAGGCGGTACGTAGTTCGCCGGGACAGCTAGTACATATATACAAACATTACAAGTTAAATAAAATATTTTAAAATAGGTTAAAATAGGTAACTTTGTAGGGTACTACAGACTTTTTGGGGTTCCGTATAACAAAAGGAGAAAACGCTTTGTTCTCAGCAATTTTGGAACTTTCTTATGTGTATAAAGTTTCATTCGAATCGCCCCATCCATTTTCAAGAAGTAGTAATTTTATGAATACGTTATTATGGAAACGAATTAGCTCCTCGTTGCTAAAAGAAAAGTTTTCCGTAAATTCTCGTGCCAAAGCAGAGAATCGATGGCAGCTAGAGAATTCACAAAAACGCTGGAATTCAAGAGGTCGTGGCCCGTGGCTAACCCGAACATCATCGGAGAGACAAACGCTCACGAACTCCGGTAGCTCGGTCACTTACAGAGAATAGGAGAAAATCGAAATATCAGGAGAGCCTTTTAGGGTCAACCGCAATGACATAAATAGGAATATTACTGGCGCAAGGACCTGGCCAACGCGCGCAACTAATGCTCCCAGCGAATCGGTGCGAAAATCGAACGTTTCGCACACTCGCGACTCAGTCGTCTGCGGGAAATTGTAGAGTGCGGTGGAAAGATATTTCATTTAAAATGCCTTGTTGTGTTGTTAGAGGCTGTAAAAATCATAAAAGAAAGACTAAAAAGAAACATGGGATGTTGCATGATCGGCAAGCAACCTTACATTGTATTTTTTCTTGTAAACAAATTAAATAAACGCATTTGAAGTGTCATGTAAGTAGAGTAAAGTGGGATTATTGTTTACTCTGCGTGATCGAATCAGAAGAACTAAAGCGACAATTCTATCAAGGTCCTTTTAGCGCGGCACTGACGTCAACTCTCGCCCACCCTAGTTCGTACGAGTTATGTCAGATGGCGCCACTTTTTGTTTGTTGAAAGAAAATCTAAGTAGAATATCCTCCTGTCTCAATCTGTGGTCAACCGACAGCTCAATGCCAGGTCGGTCACCATAGGCATCGATGGGGCTATGTGGGGAACAAGCTAGTGACTGGCGAGAAACCGCATAAAACCGGGACAAGTGGCTAGTTCTCGTATCGGGCCAAGACCCAGGCAGGATACACTTTAAGTCGTTGATCCAGCAGAGTAAATAGGTTTTAGTAGGTAAGTAGGTGTCTCCACAGCGTGAGTATTCTACTACTGCTCGTATTCAGGGTTGACTGGATTTTTTTCAACCCGGATAAACGTACTGGTTTAAATTGAGTAAAACCCATCTATAATAACCCAGGGCTTTTTGAGAAAAGTGGTTTTTAAAAACTTGTATTAAATATTCTGATACAGTTATAAAATCTTCTTTATTAACAACTAGCTTTTGCCCGCGGCTTCTTTGATGGTGAGTGGTGCGCGAGCCGACAGCGGCTCGCGAGCGTAGTCAGGAGTTTACTCCAGATCCACGGGAACTATACGGGGCTATTCTGATTAGCATTCTATGTCACTTCCCACCCCTTCCACTATTTCTATGCAAAAAATCAAGTCAATCCGTTGCTCCGTTGCGACGCCGACGTGCAAGATCCTGGAAATGAGTTTTCCTAGATCCCTAGGGATCAGTCTCGGGTTAAGCTTATTAGTAGTCTATATTTAATTCCTATTCCCTCAAACATCTATGTGAAAAAATTACAACAATTCTTTGCTCTGGTGGGAAATTAAAGAAATCAACCAAAAAAGAGTAATTTTACAGTTCCCTCGGGAACTGTACAGGACTATGTTATTTTCACGTAACAAAAATTAGCCTTTGTCCTTCTCCATGACACAAGCTACCTACATGCCAAACTCCGTCAAGATTGGTTAAGGTGTTAAAGCGTGAAAAGGTAACAAACAAATTAACAAAAAACACATTTTCATATTTTTAATATTACTAGCTTCATCAAGGACAAAAGGGTGAATCGCTCCCCGCACCTGGTTGTCACGTCCTAGAATATCAAATTATGAAACGTCTTTTCACGTCCTATGTCTTTCAATTGTAAGTAGAAATAGAACACGCCTACTATGATATCTCAACATATTTTGATGTGGCATCACATTTAGATTACGCGTGGGTGTCCTGCCTACAACGTCAGCTTGCCATCCTATTTATCTTACGCAAAATTTACTAAAGTAACCCACAGAAATGAAATATCCCTACTTATACTAACATTTTATTTATAACCTTCACGTTAGACCTAAACCTTGTGAGGTAGTTGATACTATTGATTGTAGGTTTTTGGTGGAACATTATTCAAAACACATAATGGTATATATCTGTCGCAGCCATCTGGTTAAATCTACCATTTGATTGAAAGGCTAGCCCTTTGATTGAACGGCGGCATTTAATTGAATTACTAAAGGACAACTACTACCCAAGTCTTTGAATGTAACGTTTAATGCTAAACGTCATTTAGCCAAGTCGTTGAATGGGATACAGCGCGCTGCTTTGAAAAACGGCGGAGTTCGAAACTACGAAACTCCGAATAAAACTTGGACCCTTCATACTTAATGCACAAAATTGGCCGATCAGCTGATCGATTTGTATGAAATTTAAAAAAAATGCAATTTCAGCAAAATCGTAGAACAAAAGTTGTTCAGTATAATGAGTAAAAGCCCCAGTTAGCGGGACCTACAACAACTTTGTTACAGCCTGTATACGCATGTATGTATGTCTGTTTCTTTTTCTGAGCTTGTAGCATTTACAACTCCATGTATTGTGAAGTATGAGGTGTCATTAGTTTCGTCTCGATCCCTTTAGTGACATAGGATACATTTTTCTATACAGTCGGGTTTTAATTTTTATAAAATCGATTAAGCTATTTGTGAGTAATAATTTAACTGTCACGTGTATGACACATGTTTTTATCACTGCAAAACTTAACCATTTAATGTTAACTATTGTTAAAATAACTGTTATTTGATTAGATCTTCCGTCACCGATATTTTTTTATATAGTAATCTATGTACCCATAAATATATAATTATAAATTAATCTCTGTTTCCCTTGGTCTTTGCATCACGCGTTAACGGCTGGACCAATTTCGCTAATCCTTTTTCTGTTGTTTTTAGTTATAATAAGGAGTTCTTTATGAAAAAAAATTAAGAAAGTGGCTAAAACGGGTACTGCGGGGGCGGAGCCGCGGCCAACAGCTATATACCAATATGTGTGATAAACCTTTTGTTTTAAGTTATAAGTTTTTTTATTTATTTATTTATTTTTCATTAAAAATTTGAGTACGTTTGGCTGCACCTCACCTGATGGTAAGTGCCGATGCAGCCGAGGATGTGACAAATAGTGCCTATTCACTCTCGTCTTGAAGATTCCTAAATTGTACGAATCGCGGAATACAGACGCCGGAAGGGAATTCCACTCCTTGGCCATTCGCATGATGAACGAAGACGCAAAACGCTTCGTGCGTAAAGGTGGAACATTGACGACAAAGGGATGGAACCGCCCTCCGCGCCTGGTCGTCCGATGATGAAATGGAGAGGGGGGAATGAGTTTGTGAAGCTCCTGGGCACACTCTCCGAAATGAATCCTGTAGAACACCGATAGTTTGGAGCGTTTTTGATACAAGTTCCTCGTACAGTACAAAGTAAGATGATCAATCTTACTTCGAAAGTCTGATAGCACGCTCCATTGCCCTTTGGGTGACCTTGAGCCTTCCTTTGAGGCCCTTAGTACGCTACCATGTCTCAGATCCGTATGTTACCACTGGCAACACACGCTGGTGGTTTTTGTTTTGTACTTTTATTTAATTATTTGACTTGATAAGCATTAAACAGTTTTTTGAATTGTAAATTTAAATAAAACACAAATAAATAAAAGTAGTTTAACTCTAAAAAACTATGCTTTTATTCTATTTTTTTTTGGGATTTTCATGACAAAAAGTTATTAAAAACGATTTTCAAATAGTTTTGTTCAATTCCTAAGGAAGTATGAATAAATGAACTGTGTAAAAGTTTTTTTTTGTAATATTATTTGAATTAGTATACCTGTAAATTACTATCTTACTAATTACTATATTCTGGAAATCCTGTGTTCCTTGATAATTAAAAAAAAATCATGCCAAAATTACACTCGTTATATCAGTTCATTATGTCAGCTCAAATACGTCCCTACCGAGGGGATGGAGCCTATCCTGAATTAGGGCCATCGGGCCTTAGTCGACCACGCGGGCCCAGTGCGGGTTGGTCGACTTCACACACAACCTGCAAGTTTCGTGTGTAGCGTGTGTAGGTTTCCTCACGATGTTTTACTTCACCGTAAGAGCGTCGGATAAAGGTACATATGAAATCTAAATTCGAAATCACATTGGTACGTGGTAGGATTCGAACCGCGACCTCCCGGGCAGGAGGCGGTGTACCTTACGGTGCCATTACGCCACCGACGCTCTATATCCCTCTTATTTCTATGTTATCTAAAAGAGAGATTGAATTATTAACCTTCAACAGCACCTCAAAATATTCAGGTTGCAAAATATCCACTCCGGAAACTTCAACATGAAACTGGGGCACTTCATTTCCATGAGTAGACACTTCTCTTCAAGTTTCCGGGAACTCTTTTACCCTGTATATCCTCATCTACGTGAAGGAAAATGCATAACTTCTGATAGAAATTTTATTTCCTTTTGAACCTAGCTTTTGCCTGCTTGTTAGGGTATCGTTTTAATGACTTTCTTTGAGGACGAGTGGTGCGCGACCCGCTAGCCATGTTAAGGTATCAATCAAAAAATAGTATTTTTTTACATTTTCCTCCGGAACTGTATCGGATTGATTATATTTTCACGGGGTAAAAGTATTATATGTCCTTCCCACATAGACTACATGAATGCCAAATTTAGTCAAGATTGGTTGAGGTTTTGAAGTGTGAAGAGGTAACCAACAAACACATTTTCACATTTTTAATATAAGTAAGGATGCCAATGGTGGTGGCATAAATTCCTTGGATTACACGGTTATTGTGGCACACGATAAGAGAAAGAGATTATAATCGATAAATTATTCGTTTACAAAAAAAAAGATTTAAATATTTTAAGTGATTATTCTGGTTAAATTTGCACATCTCCACCCCCTGCCAGTTTAACCGCTATTTTAGGATATCTTAAAGTATGTTAGGTATTTAATAAATTAAAAAAGAAAATAGGGGATCGGACTGCATCAAAAATAAATTCTAAAACATGATTTTCTAAATTGCTCTCCTCTTGAAGTTTCAAAAAACCTTACTTGTTTTGTTTTTCCATCACGTCTTCAATTTTTAATTGATCAAATCACAAAAAAAAGTTCGTCAACGACTCTAAAAATCTATGACGTCACTTTTGGGCATTTCAAAAAAATTTAGTTTTTGACAGATCATAAAAAGTAACTCAAATGACTTGCAGTTCGATCCCCTATTATAAGGCCATCAAGTGAGCAACTTAGAATGTGCGGTTAGATTTGTGAAAAGTTTGTAGGTTTTCCATACAAAATGTTCTATCATAATCATCATCATAACAGCTCATATATGTCCCCACCGAGGGGCTCGAGCCTACTTGAATTAGGGCGATCGGGCTAAGGCACGCGGGCCCAGTGCGGGTTGGTCGACTTCACACACAACCTGCGAGTTTCTATGTTCTATACCAAAATGTTCTGTACCAAGTGCAAAAATAACTGCTTTATAAAATCTGTACATTTATTTATTGAAAGACTACGGAGCCCCACTTTGCGCGTGGTTCGACACGCACCTGGCCACTTTTTTTGGATTCTTTACCTCAAAAGGTAAAAACGAAACCCTTGTAGGATCACACGCGTGTATATCTGTCAGTCCGTCTGTCACAGGCAAATTCGGAAACTATAGGACCGATTGAGTTGACATTTGGTACACATTATATGTAAGTCGGGGACCTAAATACGGACGCGTGTCGTAAATTAATGAATTTCAAACATGGGGGCCACTTTTAGGGGTAAATTAAAATAATAAAAAAACATATTTTTCTAAAATATATTGCGTGAAATACGAGTATCAAATAAAAAGGCTTGTTGTGAGTATCTCAAATATTCTTTTATAAGTATAAGATAAATAGTTTTAATATTATTTAATAAAATAGGCAAAAATTGACCATCCCGCCCCCCCTTATCACCGAAACGTTTAGGCCTAAAATCTAAAAAAAAAATACAGTATGTGAGGTTGAATGTAAAATCTTTTCGTTCTAAAGTCCTTCCGTTTCCAAAGGATAAATTTCTATAGTCCAGAATAAGTAGACCCATATTTACCTTGAGTAAAGTATATAGTAAGAGGTCTTATTCTCTTGGTATTTAAAGTTTCTTTACCGTTAAATCATTAAATTTTTTTTCAAATAAAAGCTTGTACCTAAAAGTTTTTAGATTTTTTTATTTTTATTTACTTATATTTTTTTGACCATTGGTTGTTATGATTGCGTTCGACTACACATCACCTGATGGAAAGTGATGATGCAACCGAGGATGATACACGCAAACCTGCCTTAAATTGCCTGTTTATACTCTTGAAGCTCCCCAAATTGTAAGAGTCGGGCAACACAGCCGTCGGTAAGGAGTTCCACTTCCCTACTGTCCGCATAATGAATAGTGAAGCGTAGCGCTTTGTGCGATAGGATAGATAGAATACCAACAACAGAGGCTAGAAACCCTTCCCCTTACCGCGTCTGGTTGTCTAGCTCCTTCAATAAAATATCAGTACCTTGGCAAAGTATATAAGGTGACTTTTAATTAGTTCTTGATAGCAAAGGATATGAATTTACTCGTGATTACAAACAACTTTCCCAAAGAAACTATATGTCAAATATGAAAAAAAAAAATTTAGTCCTTTATACATTTTTGCCGATTTGATAACTTGTTTGTTATGTATCATCGGGAACCAACAATTTTTTTTCTGATTTGACATATAGTTTCTTTGGGAAAGTTGTTTGTAATCACGAGTACATGCATATCTTTTGTTATTTATACTCTTTGCCGCCCTCTAGATTGCGACCTCACCCCCTCGTCACCCAGATTGATACAGATTGGATACAGTTTGGTTGTCGAACGTATAGGATTTCGCCACCATTTTGTTTGTTCCGTCATTCCTTTTTTGTAATGTCATTTCTGTCCCGTTGTATGAAGTGTCCAGGGTGTGAACTTGGTCTAACGGTACCTATTTAAAAACCGGCCATGTGAGAGTCAGAACCGAACACAAAGGGTTCCGTCCCATCATACTAGATGGCGCTAGTTTCTTCACGTTTTAGAAAATACGTTTTTTGTAAGGTTTTTGTGAGACCCCCCTTATTTTTTCACTTTTTCTAATTTTTAGTATTTGTTGTTTTAGCGGCAACAGAAATACATCATCCGTGAAAATTTCAACGGTATAGCTATCACGGTTCATGAAGTACAGCCTGGTGGCAGACGGACTGACAGACAGACAGACAGACGGACGGACAGCGAACTCTTAGTAATAGGGTCCCGTTTTTCGAAACCCTAAAAAGCAGCAGCTTGAATTATTTTAAATTCCTACTTGCCTTCTTTCGAGCAAAATCTCTATAGTGTTCATAATGAGCTGGTCAAAGCTATAAGGCTAGCAGGATAGGGCATTATCAGTCTTCGTTGTCTCAAAGGAGAAAGCCATACTATCTAATAAACGTGAGCATAATATTAACATTCCGTAGATGCCTTTAGAAGATTCAGGGTATAACAAAATTGGCGTAAGATCGTTAACTGGGGATTTCTTTCTACTCGTCATAACTTTTGTTTCATTAAAAAATTGAGTACGTTTGGCTGAACCTCACCCTATGGTAAGTACCGATGCAGCCGAGGATGTAACACACAAGCTCAAATAGTGCCTATTCACTCTCGTCTTGAAGATTCCCAAATTATACGAATTATACTGGACAACTTTTCCCACGGGACCTTTGGTGAATAAAATATGTGGACCAAGAATGTACAGAAATACTGACCAAGTTCGAGTCGGACCCGCACACGAAGGGTTTCGAACTTATTTGTGGTAATAGCGGCAATCGACACATTCGGTAAAAAAATTCAACTGTCTACCTACGATTCATTAAATACAGCCGTTATTAAATAGAGCGTCGGTGGCGCAACGGCAAGGGCCGCTACCTCCTATCCGGGAGGTTGTGGTTCGAGTCCTGCCACGTACCAATGTGTTTTCGTATTTCGATCTCATATGTACGTTTATCCGACGCTCTTACGGTAAAGGAAAAACATGGTGAGGAAACCTGCACACAACTGCGAAGAAACTTGAAGGTTGTGTGTGAAGTTGACCAACCCGCACTGGACCCGCGTGCCCCTCGATGGGGAGGTATATATGAGCTGATGTGATGAAGTACAGCCCACTGACAGACAGACTTAGTAATAGGGTCCCGTTGGCATCCGTTGGGTATGAAGCTTTAAAAAGTTCTTAACTTTATCAGCATTTCAAAATGGTATTAAATAAATAAATATAAATTAATATTCTGGAACAAATCACACATGGTCATCTGGCCCCAAAGTAGGATTCCCTGTGTTATGGGAACCAGAGACTGATATACATACTTATATACGTTTAAATACATACATATATAGATATTTAACACCCAGACACAGAGCAAACAAATCTGCACATCACACAAATGTTTGCCCTGGGTGGGGATCGAACCCACAACTCTCGGATCAGTAGTCAAGAGCACTAACCACTGAGCCACCGAGTCAGTATTAGAAGTTTTGTGCATTTTTCTAGACTTAGTTCAATTAGAGTTTCAGTTTCAGATCAATTAGTTTTAGTTCAAACTTGGAACGCTTATAGTTTCGCCATGTTCATCTGACCGTCTGTCTGTTCGGTGGTATGTCACAGCCATTTTATTCCAAGACTATTACAGCTATAAAGCAGATCTTGATATGGTTATACAAGTCTATAACATCTATAAACATAATTAGGAATAAAATCTGTAAAGAATAGAGTACTTCCTATACCTACATTCATGTAATATGGGTGTGACTTCACATACCCTATGGTTTGGGGTATTGTTAAATAGGTCTTTCAAACTATTGAGTGTTACGAAATATTAGTTTTTTAAGAGGTTTTTTTAAGTTACATGTCCCCACTCCTTACCAGCTAAAATGTAGTGCAGTGCATGTCCATGTCAAACGGGCGTGCGTAAGAGAACAGACCTTAGTAACTATGGAGTCAGTTTAATCTTTGATCCTTACTCAATACAACTTCTAAAACAAGTCACGTGAAGATTTTTATAATTATTTATGGAAAAACCAAAAATTGGCAGCTCAGCTAAACATGATTAAAATAAAACTAATTATTAAAAAAGCGTCGGTGGCTCAACCGGTAACGACTCGGTCCATCTAACCAGAGGTACCGGGTTCAAATCTGGACGGCCAATGTACCAATGAGTTTTTCAAAAACTTACGTACATACTTACCGATTGCTTTAACGGTGAAGGAAAACATCGTGAGGAAACCTGCACACGCCTGCGAAGAAACTCGAAGGTTGTGTGTGAAGTCGACCAACCCGCACTGGGCCCGCGTGGTCGACTAAGGCCTAATCGCCCTGATTCAGGTATTCAGGCTCGAGCCCCTCGGTGGGGACGTATATGAGCTGTTATAATAAAAAATTAAAAAACCTCATTAAATTGTAAATGTCCTCCTTTTTACACAAGATCCTGCTTTTTAAACACATCAGCCCTCCTTTGTCAAATTATCTGGCAACCCTAGTCTTAAATTGTGTAAACCCTGTCGAAGTTATTATACAGGATGACTGGCAAGACGACGAACGCATTTCAGGCGTTGAATGAGAAAAACTACACATTTTTTTGTAAGTAACCAAAAGGCAATTCGGAAAGAAAAATTACGTCTATATCTAGTAGTAACTAGGTTACCAGTTCCACATTGCGTTGGGGAATCTTGGTGAGCCCGCTTCCATCTTCGGCGTCATCTATACACACGATTAGGTGAGATGATGCCAAGGACTTACCAATTGTGTATTTCATAAAAAAAACCGCATCAAAATCGGTCTTTCCGTTCGAGAGCTGCGATGCCACAGACAGACAGACAGACATATATTGGTGTCAAATTTATAACATCCCTCTTTTTCTTCGGGGGTTAAAATATTAAGTAGTATAAAGCATTAATCAAATAATAACGAATATATTGGTTTGAAAGGAATAGCTGCGTCATAATTATAATTCTTTTTAATTCTACTTTGCGTAGTTTAGTCAAACAACGTGTGCTAACATGCGTGTAAATCATCAAAAGCTAGACTGCAGCCTTAAGTACGAAATTCTCGATCCAGTTTTTAAAGTTCAATACCAATGTTTAATCACTTAGGCGACCCACACATCTACAATAATATTGCGCAATGTTGATGATTGCACAATATTATTGAACTTAAAGGGGTAGTATTGAAGATTGCAATCATGCAAAATATATTGTGCAATCATCAACATTGTGCAATATTATTGTAGGTGTGTGGGTCGCCTTAAAACAATTTTTTGTTTTACATTATTGACCTTATGGTGACATTACACACTTAACTGCTCTTTTATCAGTGACTAGTGTAATGTGCTTCATGTTTCGATCCCCTGAGCTACGTACCATTGAAATTGCGTTAGTCGTCAGATGGGGCAATATTTTTTGACTAGTAAATTTTATTGAATTTTCATGAAATTAACGAAATATTATGTGGAGTATTCATAAATATGATATTAATAACGAAGAAACTACTGCAATAATTCTTGAGCTTTTAATTAAAAAAAAACCGTATTTATATTTTGTTTGTTTGTGTGTAAGCTCTTTATTATAAAAAATATACACTTTAAAAAATATTAATAAAAAGCATAGGTATAAAGGCGGACTTATCCCTTAGAGGGATCTCTTCCAGTCAACCTTGCCAATAATAAACAGAGGACTTATCTAGGACAAAGAAACACGTAATTAAGTACAAGCCAGTAAAAGAATATTAAAACAGCTAATATTTGTTTAAATTAACGTAATTTTATTTTAATGAATACAAACTCAGTAACATATAAATAGTATGATACATAATATATTACAAAATAAATATATATATAAGCTCAAGACAGATGGGAAGATCTTACTCATTGTCCTTTAGACAGGCCTTGAAGGCGGCAAGGGTAGGAGACATCCTAATGTCAGCTGTCAGACTGTTCCAGAGGCGGCTGCATGCACCGTGCACGACTCGGTATAAGCTGTATAAGTGTCGGTTCTGTAGGTGAGAATCGCGAGAGTGAGGTTCTAGCTAGAGCGCAAACGGTTCTTTATAGCCGTTCAGAAGTGAAACCTTTCACGGAGGTATTGCGGAGCAGCAGAGTTGAATAGTACGTTTTGTTTTTGAAAATGGCGAATTATTGGGGTTAAAATACTCACCCGTCTCAATAGGCTTAAAGCTACCGCGCTCTCAAAACATATAAAAAATAGACACACATCATCATAGCAGCCGAAAAACGTCCACTGCTGAACAAAGGCCTTCCCCAAGGATTTCCACGACGACCGGTCCTGCGCTGTCCATATCCATCGGTTTCACTAGGCCTTCCTACGCTACGCTTCCCAGTGCGCGGTCGCCATTTGAGAAATTTAGTACCCCAACGGCCATCTGTTTTACGAGCTATGTACCCACTGCCACTTTAGTTTAAAGATATACATACTTTTACCATAATTTAATTTCTAACAGTCTAATGCTGCTTCGAGATTAAATTTTGTTATAATAATGACAATTTTAATTTACATATATTAATTTTCTTTTGTAAATTATTGTTTCATTCAATCGGCAATTTCATAATTAAACACCTAAATAAAAATATATATATTAATTCACCCTACTGCCCGAAAAGAGTGTAATGTTTTCTAGTATATACGTATGTTTGTTTGTTTCTTTGACTGAGCCTGTAGCCTAAACAGCTTAATGGATTTTTGGAGAGCGAGGTGTCATTAGATTAATCTTCATCCCGTTAGTGACATTTTTAACTGACTGCCCAAAAACTGCCCTCCGTACCTGATGTTTTTATGCGGTATATTAAAAAAAAAAAATTCACCTCTTCACATACTCCCATTCTCTCTAGGTGACCGAGCCAACGGAGTCTGTGAGCTTTCGTCTCTCCGATAATGTCAGGGACAGCCACCAGCTCTTGTATCTTGGCGCGATGTGGTGAACGCGGACGTACGCGAGGTCCAAGCTGACGACTGGCGCGAAACCACACAAGACCGGGACCGGGTTTTCGTATCGGAAGCCAGGACACACTTTGGGCCATTGAGCCAGCCGAGTAAGTAAGTAAGTATTAGTAACAAATTAATCAATCCTAAAAATCATATCTCGCTAATTATAAATTACACCTAAAATAAAATGCCTAATATACCTAAAACAAAACACCTAAAATATCTAAAATGGGACACCTAAAAGCACACCTAAACTACCTAAAATAAAACACATAAAATATCTAAAATAAAAAACCTAAAATATCTAAAATAAAACACCTAAAATAAAACAGCTAAATTATCTAAAATGGAACACCTAAAATACCTTACACAGAACACCTATTTACTAAATTGGTTGGGTTATTTCTTGATTGGGATGTGTGTTCCTCTTTTAGAGTTGAAACGTTCAAGCAATTACCGTATAATTTCGTATTTTCATGATCAGTTTTGTAACGAGTGTAGCGCGCTTTTGATCTCGCTTTTACGCGAAACAAACCGCGGAAAGTAAATAAAAGATCAAAGATCCGCCGACACGAGTACCTTCATGTACAGTACACTCGATAATATACAAACAAGTACCTTCATAGAAACACAACGCCTTCAATTAGGTGCTCCACTTAGGTAGCTGTAGGTGACTTTTTGGAGCGTCGGTGGCGTAACGGCTAGGCCCGCCGCCTCCTGTCCGGGAGGTCGTGTTTCGAATCCTGTCACGTACCAATGTGATTTCGAATTTAGATTTTCATATGTACGTGTGGCAGCAACTGCAGTAACCCGCCACTGAACATTTACACAAGCGACGAGAGAACATGCCCTGTCGCACATCTACCAGATACGCTAAACTTCCAGGTTTATGATATAGCGTCCCCACTTACCTACCCTAGGGCATAACAGTGGGGGCCGCTATTCCTGCCAACACCATTAGGTGAAGACTAGGACCAGTGTTGCCGCCAAGACGCTTGTCCTGGTACTCTGCAAGGCGAGTGCCTCGTGGAAGAGAACCACTACCTACTGTCTAGGTAGGTCCCGGAGCTGTAGGCGTGCTCACTTCCCGCGGGTTTCGCTGCTGGCGGTTCGATCCTCGCTCGGGACGCCAGAGAAGCTGGCTCCCACATATCCGGTGTGGTACCGGAGCTGTAGGCACGCTCACTTCCCGGCGCTTATCGCACCTGTCCAGACTTACTCCTACGCGGCTGGATCGGCCGGAGCAGTACTAGCTTAGCTCTACTTGCTGACCAGGCAAGTGCCGGAGATGCTTCCCTGCCAGTAGTTAAACCAGCAGTTCCGCTTAATGGACAACTCACGTGCCCCGCGTTGTTTTCGCCCATAGCCCACGTGGCCGGCTACGACAACACTAGTTGCGCGCGGGGAAGGACGCCTGGACGCAACGTGCTTACCAGGCAACAAACATTGCCCAACCCCTGCAACTAACCACATACCACTACGAGTCTATGACCCAGTCGGGGGACCGACAAGCCAGAGTGCCGAAGGCGATAGACCAACGGCAGGCAAGCGGTGGGCTACCCCCGACCCCGTAGTACCCTGATCCAAACAGCCGGACCCGTAGTTCCGGCTGCGAACTCCACCTAGCCGGGTAGCTCTAGGCAGAGTGAAGATAGAGAACAAAAGAAATACGACACCTAGAACGCGCTATTAGAATTTCTTCAGCGCTGAGAATAACAGATACCGATCATCAACGATTGGTCCACGGCCGGACGCCAGGCATACCACCTCGCCTGGCGGAGATATCTCCCTTTGCTCTCGTCGAGTAGGAACGCACCGTTCCTAAATACGTTTATTCGACGTTCTTACGGTGGAGGAAAATATCGTGAGGAAACCTGCACACGCCTGCGTAGAAACTCGCAGGTTGTGTGTGAAGTCCACCAACCCGCACTGGGCCCGCGTAGTCGACTAAGGCCCGATCACCCTAATTCAGGGTATCCCCTCGGTGGGGACGTATATGAGCTGACTTTTTATTCGATAAAAACCTATCAAAAAAGAAGATAAGAAGAAGAAGAGAAAAAAAGGACTTTCCATACAAATTGACTAATAAATTATTGACAATTTAGGTAGTTTATGTATAGAAAGTCTTGTTACTTTCGAGCGACTAAGGAGCTAGCGAGCTGTAGCGAGCGAAGAAGGAGTGAAGGTATTGTGATGGCAAAATAATCGAAGTTGAGATTTTGAGGGGGACACTAATTAAGTCAAAAAAAATGTATGTTTGCTTGGGTATATGTGTGTATGTGTCACATACACATAGACACATAAACCCAAACATATATATTTTTTTGTTTTTTAGACTTAATTAGTGTAACAATCTTTTTTTTTTTTATTCACAATTGGTAAACCCTTGACAACATCTCACCTGGTGGTAAGTGAAATCGATTGTATGTTGGATAAAATATGTGTTAGAGCAATTATTAATATTATGTCTTAAGCCATTCTTTTAATCTTGATTTTAGGGTTGCCATCGAAATAAAATACTACTTTTTTAAAATGGCTCTAACGATTTAAAGGAATCTTTTTTACGTTACTGCTACTTAATACGGCCCACTATACTATGAAGTTCATTATTCCTAGAAAAATCTCTGAATAAGGTTCTTCCCATACACATTCAGGTACATTGTTAACTTTTCTCAAAAATGGCATAAACGATGTTATTGAAACTTAAAAAGTTACTAGAGCTTAATAAGGGCTACTCCACTGGGTAGTTTATTATTCCAAAAATCGTATGAGGTATCTCTCCCCATACATCATCAAGTCTAATTCACAAATTTTCGTTGTTACTCGGTATTTGGTCATGTATGTGTCTGTGTCTGTTTGTGTGTGCTAGATGTTAGTTTAGTTTATTAATTTATTTTGGCTCTAATGTCAATGGTAGGTTAAGTTGGCTTTGTGAAAGTTGTTCAATTTCTTAAGGAGAATCCCATCAAAGAGGTTCAGATAGAATGTTGCGAAATGTCAGGTTGTAGCCACTTTATCTTCTTGGGTAGGTACTCGTATCACATCCATACTTACTTACTATTAAAAATCATGTCACATTAGTCCACGCACATGCTCACACGCTCGTATACACACATCACTCACAATCATGCACACATACATAAATATATCTTTTTTAAGCAACATATCTCGCAACTCGGTTCGGGCTGTAGCAGAATAACAGCGTTTTGCCTTAGGGTAAAAATTACGCTGAGCTAAGCCTTTTGTATTGCTTTTGTGTTACCCTTTTTATTAAAAAAATATATATTCCTTTGACGTTAGTAGTAGGTATTTATATGAAAAAAAAATGTTTTTTTTTGTTTATCTTCTCTTCTCTTTTTATATTTGTGTTTGTGTACATAAGCAATACAATAAATAAATCATTAATTCATTCACTTTTTGAAACATTGTGTGCTGTGTCGGTGTGTGTGGGTGTCTTCGACAACGTCTCAGCAAGTACTATCGAACAAACCTACTCCAGCTTTGATGTCTATGTGTGCGTGTAAGTACAGTGTTTGGAGTAGTTTTAACTGGCTTCACATTGAATTTACGTGGGATCTCTATGAACTTTTACTTGATCTGAGAGTAGAATCTATCTTTTGCCGCTTTTCAACAAATAAAAAGGTCGTCCTGTAGACTGTAGAGACACAACGCCTTATAAATTAGGTGCTCGAGTGCTCGACCTTCTTCCTTAAGATCTATAAACGTCAATACTAATAATATATGTGTTGCGTGTAAGTACAGTGTTTGGAGTAGTTTAGATTAGCTTCTGATTGAATTTACGTGGGGTCTATACGAACTTTTATTTGATCTGAGAGTAGAATCTATCTTTTGCCGCTTTTCAACAAATAAAAAGGTCGTCCTGTAGACTGTAGAGACACAACGCCTTATAAATTAGGTGCTCGACCTTCTTCCTTAAGATCTATAAACGTCAATACTAATAAAGCTACTGAGGAGTTAAGAGGGCAATTTATTTCAAGTACTTTCAGCCTCTTAAATGGCCGCCAAACTGGAGTAAATCTCGATTCTAAGAGCTTCTCTGGAGAAAAGTCTTTTGATAATTGACTTGTGAAAATTACCTCTAGGTTTAATTACCTTTTTGTTAAAGCGTCTGCGTTTGAAAACAACATTTAGACAAGTACCTACCAAGAAATTCCTGTATATATTTCCTACCTTATATATAAAGATCCTAATACATAATATAAAAATATTCGCAGGAGAACCAAAGTAAAGTATATAGCACACAGAATCGCTAAACTGAAGTGGCAGTGGGCAGGGCACATAGCTCGTAGAACAGATGGCCGTTTGGGTAGTAAAGTTCTCGAGTGGCAACCGCGCACCGGAAAACGTAGCGTAGGCAGCCCTCCCACTTGGACCGACGACCTGGTGAAGATCGCGCTAAGCCGATGGATGCGGGCAGCGCAGGGCCGGTCGTCGTGGAAATCCTTGGAGGTCTTTGTTCAGCAGTGGACGTTTTTCGGCTGATGATGATAAATATATATAAGTTTTAAAAATCTAAAAACAGACTTCAAAAATTCACTCAGAAGTATGAAACAATATTTTTTATATATAAATTCATGAAATTAAACAAAATAACGAAATCAAAGGTAGGCACGAATTAAATTAGGGGCCTACATTTTTTTTTGAAGTCGGTACCAGCACACAGCTATATACAGCTATCAAATGTTTTAGATTCGATAGCTTTGCTGGCAACGACCTCAAAAAAAATTTTACGACCCTAATTTGATTTGTACCTACCTTTGATTTCATTTTTTCTGATTAATTTCGTGTATTCATATATATGAAAAAAAAATACACACTTTGGAGTGAATTTCTTTTTGAAGTCTGTTTTCAGTTTTTTCAAAAACTTTTATCATTGGCTTAAAAATATGAATCCTCTAAGTCAATGACTTTTATTTTTAATTTTTAGTGATTAATATGCTATGTATGTAACAATGTTAAACCCAGTCCCTTACTCGCCAATAGGATTCATCATATGATAATGCATGTGTTTCATTACCTTTACAGAGTCCTGTAGCTTCCACCAAAATCTCAGCAGCATAAAAGTTAAGGAGTCAAACCTTCCATCATCAGCTCACCTGAATAACTTGAAAGAATACAACTATCCGTCTATACGAACCTACGTATCTATGTATAATATTTAAAGAATTATCCTCCAACTCCTAACCGTTAAGGAATTGTACCTTCTATCATCAGCTCATCAACATGAAAATGATGACTGCCAGACGTGAAAACTCGAAAAGCTTTAGAAAATACATGAATACGTGTCCATAAAATTTGAGTATTGCCCTCGATTTCCCTTGGATTTCATTATCATACATCTTTAAAAAAAATGAAAATCGGTCCACAACTAACAGAGTACATAAAAATTCGAAAAAAAAACATACAGTGGAAAATAGAATCTCCTCCTTTTTTGAAGTCGGTTAATAAATTCCTTGTACCCACTTGTTTAGTAGTACGCTCTCTCACTGATAGTCATTTGAATTTCTTTCAAGGGTTCCGTAGGTACCCAAACCGGGAACCTCTTACTAAGCCTCCGCTTTCCGTCCGTCTGTCTGTCAGTAGGCTGTATTTTACGACTGAAAGAGTAATTGAGATGAAGTTTTCACAAAATGTGTATTTCTATTGCCGCTTTAAGAACAATTAATAAAAATAAATTTAAAGAAAGCCCCCCCCCCATACAAGAAACGTGTTTTTTGTATGATGGTACGGAACCCCTTGTGCGAATCCGACTTGCACTTGGCCGGTTTTTTACTATACTAATTGCCAAGAGCAAATTTTTGTTCTAGAACTTTTCGCGTCACTGGCACGGTGACGTCATAAGCGCCATAGTCTTTAAACAATTAATTTGCTGTTTTTAATAAATGTAATATTGGAAATTTACTAAAATTTCAAATGAACATGTTTTTCTGCTATTCTAGAAGAAGTGCGCGTTGTTCAATAATATTTTTTGAATTATTTTTCACACTGTTAAATGAATAGGCTATTGTATTAAATATCGTACTTCCTTTTCATCTATGTCTTTTGGAGTTCTCGTAAAAAACATCAAACATTTTTGTGCTGTTTAGTAGTTTTATCAAAAAAGATACACAGGCTTAGAGAATATGAGCAAAACCCGCTTAACTGAGGCAACTCATCATAGTGAACCACTTTCCCCACGGAACCCATAATCAATTCCCAAAAAAATAATTTGTCCAATCTTGTACGTTTTGTAGTATTTTTTTTTTTGACTATGACAGTTACTTTGGGAAAAGTTCTTCAGTGTGATGAGCAGGAGCTGCCGCCCGGCGGTGACATGGCCTTCATCAATTTTGTTAATTATACTGTATAAATAATTTTGAATAAAAAAAATCGACTTCAAATAGGAATCTAAGGTTCCCCTCGATTTATCTGAGATTCCATTATCAGATCCTAGTTTTCTTATCAAATTATCACTCTTGAGATATTTCCTTTCGAACAAAAAAAGAATCGTCAGAATCGGTTCATAAACCACGAAGTTATCCGCGAACACACATAAAAAAAACATGCGGTCGAACTGAGAAACCTCCTCCTTTTTTGAAGTCGGTTAAAAATGACATTATATTATTCCCTAAAACGCGTCAAGTGGTAGATGCTACTTAATAACTGAACAACTTTCCACCAGGATTATAAAAAATCGGCCAAGTGCGAGTTGGTCTCGCACACGAAGGGTTCCGTACAATCGTACATTTTTATTTTTGTTCCAAGTGAAATACACACTCCGTAAAAATTTCAACTGTCTATCTATTACGGTTTATAAAAGACAGCCTGCTGACAACAGACGGACGGACGGAGATAATCTTAGTAAAATATAGGGTCCTGTTGGCACTCTTTGGGTATGGAACCCTTACAATCGCTGCAAAAAAAAGTTTAAATCACCCTGTACATTTGTTTAAAAGATTATTCGAATTGAAAATCAAAACGCCCAGCAAAATGGCAGGCTGAAAATATTCGTAATTCAGGGATTCGTTCCACAGCGGAAGTGACGAGGCTATCACATCGTATAGCTTTGCGGGGGTTGAATCATAAATCAAATTCATATATCTATCAATGAGTCCAGTCATTCGGTTCCACGTGTAGGTAAGGATCGGTTAATGTTACCGATACATTATGTACATTATGTTAACAGCGTTGATGTGTTCCGGCTTGAAGATAAGATAGCCAGTTCTCCATTGCGTTGGGGAATCTTGGTAAGCCCGCTTCCATTTTCGGCATCATCGTCACTTAACATCAGTTGAGATTATGTCAAGGGCTTACCTATTGTGAATTGTGTGGAACTCATGTCATATCAGCCGAAGGACGTCCACTGCTGGACATAGGCTTCCCCCAAGGATCTCCACGACGACCGGTTCTGCGCTGCCCGCATCCAGCGGCTTCCCGCGACCTACACAGGTCATCGTTCCACCGAGTAGGAAGCCCGCCTAGACTACGCTTTCCGATGCGTGCAGGACCGATCGAGAACTTTACTACCCCAACGGCCATCTGTTCTACGCCCACTGCCACTTAAGTAAGAGTTTCTCTGCGTGATCGAATCAGAAACGAGGAGATCCGTAGGAGAACCGAAGTAATCGACATAGCTCTCAGAATTGTTAAAATTAAGTGGCAGTGTGGAAATAATCGTAAAGATATTTAAAGCGTCTTGAAAAAATCGGTCTCTCTTTCTTATTGTGTGGCACAATTAAGGCCCTAAGATAGGTCAAATGACAATATTCAATTCAAATTATTGAAAGACTGTGTAAAGCTATCACCATGGAAAAAATGCATAATATACTTAAAGTAATAAAAAAACGATTTAACTGAATAAAATTTTTAAAAAAATACCATATTTGATGTAAAAAATATACTGTAGACCCTGTTTTTGGTATAAATTGCAAAATTTCTCTAAAACAAATAGTTAATGTTGAAAGAAAATTGGTAACCTTAATACCTTTCATTTTAATTGAAAACGTTTTTTTAAACTTCTTGGAAAGTATAGAAAAGTAATAAAAATCGATTATTGGGCGTTTTGTTTCAGCCGCGTCGGAGCCCGCAATGAAATGAATAGACTTACGTTCCATATTATTTAAACACATATCAAACTACTCGGATTGAGTGATCTTAAAACCTTCACCGCGCTATCCAAGCAAAAGACGGAGGTTGCCTGGTATTGTACTTAGCGTCACCCGCGGTCACAAGGGCATTTAGATTTATACCAACGGACGTCTTTAACGTGACCTTAATACACATCTGGAATCTGATGCGCAGGTTTCCTCACGATGTTTTCCTTCACCGTTAAAGTAATCGGTAGGTATATGTACGTAAGATTCGAAAAACTCACTGGTATATTGGCCGTCCGGATCTGAACCTGGGACCTCTGGTTAGGAGGACAGAGTCTTCACCAGGTTGAGCCACCGAAGCTTTTAAAAGCGTTGATTAAATAATTGAGCACTCTTGAGACGTTAATAACAACCGATTGCAACCTCAAACCTTACAATTTGGCTACATTTAGATATTTTTGTTAATTTTATTAAAAAGAGGTAAACCGATTTTGATAAAATTAATAATTATGGGACCAACTTCAAAGTGTACTCTCTCAACAAAATAGTTACTATTAAAAGAGTTATTGAAATCAGACTACTCTGTAAAAAGTTCCCGAGATCAAACATAAAAAAAATAAAACCTCTTACTTATTTGAAGTCGGTTAAAAACCAGTCAAGTGCGGGTCTGACGCGCACCTAGAGTTCCGTACCATAATACTTCTCCACACGAGTACAACAGTGATACCTATTCATTTTAAACAATAAACATCAACCAAAGCACCAGAAAATATTTAATTTTCTTGTATAAAGATTACCTTCTTAATTTTTCATATATTTTTTTTGAAATTTTCATAATATTTACAGTGTACTGCGCACCCTCGAAGACAGTTATAGAAACTATGTTCACGCGAGCGAAGCTGCTGGCAAAAGCTAGTATTATTCAAAAAAAATGATGTAGGACCCGTTAACTGGGGGTTCTACTCATCATACTGAACAACTTTCCCCAAGGAACCCATAGTCAATTTAAAAAAAAAATTGGACCCTCCATACTAAAATGCACAAATCAATCAGCTGATCGATTTGTATGAAAAGTAAAAAGTTTTTTTTCGATTTCAGCAAAGTCGTAGAACAAAATTTGTTCAGTATGATGGGTAGAAGCACCAGTTAACGGGACCTACACCAATTTTGTTACACGCTGTATATTTATATACGTAATTTAAATTTCCAGTAAATAATACGTGATAACTTCAGCTGGCTACCTATTACGGTTAGAAAGCTACAGCCTTGTAAAGGTCCGACAGATGGACAGATAGACGGACAGACGAGGAGTAGGCTTAGTAATAGCACACCTCGGATACTGCATACAACGGTCCAGAAATGACATTTCTAAAAACAAATGACAGAGCAAACAAATCACAGCGAAATCCCATAAGTTCGACAACCAAACTATAACCAATATGCATCAATCTGGGTGACGAGGGGGTGAAATCGCAATCTAGAGAGCGGCAGGGAGTGTCCATACTGTATGTTTGTACTAATAAATATACTTTGGTAATAGGGTACCTTTACCTTGTATGGAACCATAAAAATTTTGACTTTTAAAGTAAATTAGCTAACTAACTAACTTTGTATAATGCATTTTTTTTAATTCGATATTGTGTAAGTTCCTTGAGCTTCCTTCCTTGCTTGAGCCGTGTGGCTCCCGGCTTAGAGTAGGGCCATAATATACCACCCCTTTCCGAGGGTGTCATCAGAGAAGACTAAGGGACTAAATAGGACATTGGCCAGCAGCGTTCTTTTCGCGCACTGTGCTACCACACGACACGTTGCGATCGCCAGCCCGCCTGCCAAGCGTGGCGATTACGGCACAACCCCCCAATTCGGGGGAGGCCTATGTCCAACAGTGGACGCCTTCTGGCTGATCATCATCGTGGTTCGAATCCTGCCACGTACCAATGTGTTTTCGAATTTCGATTTCCTATGTAGGTACGTGTAGCCGACGCTCTTACACTTAAAACATCGTGAGAAAACCTGCACAAGCCTGAGAATTAACTCGAAAGTTGTGTATGAAGTCGACCAACCCGCACTGGTTTTGGACTAATGCCCGATCGCTCTAATTCAGGGTAGGTCCGAGCCCCTCGGTGGGGACGTATGTGAGTTGAAATGATGATCGGCGTTAGCCCTGCTAAGTCACTTTTCAACATTATTACTTTGTCAGAGATTTTAAAAATATGACTTCTTACTTATACTTTACTTGAAGAAAAGTTTACAATAAGGATTACTTAAACCGAAATGATAAATTCACAGCTCTAATCGTTACGACTTCGTCCACCCTCTTAAACCACAATGCGAAATTACACGTCCGCTTCACTTCCATTGAAGCTAAAGTGTATAGTAGACTTCTGGGCTCTCTCGTCAAAACGCCAATGAACAACAAAGTTTTTAGCTAAGCTAATTTAGTTTCGTGTTTTGGTAAAAGTGTCTTAATAAAACATGGTGCCTGTCGTAAAGACCGTCCCTTTTGTCATATTTCCATGGGGTGTAATGCCTTGAGTGTGGCCGTTCGCAGTGTTGTAGTATTAAGGATTTTCATTATTAATTTTGTCCAAAATGGAGGCGGGTTTCAAGTCGGGCAGGGAAAGGCAGATGTTGGGCTCAAATGTTGTGGGTTTTATGTTGAAAAGGGTTGTTGAGTCTTGAACATTTTAAAAATTAAGACAAATATGGATATTGCATGATTTATTTTCAATTGAATTAGCGTACCTATTTGTTTATCTTTTTTACGGTTCAAGGAAAAAAAAAACGAAAACCTTGTAGGATTACTTTGTTGACCGTCTATCTGTTAACTATCAAGATTCTTCTTCTCTAGAACGGGTAAAGGCATCATAATGAAATTAAAGATACTAATTATGGAAATTCACCTTCTGGATGTGGAAAAATTGAAGCAACGCAATCTAAAGATACGGCCATTTGTGTCTCATTGTTTGATACTCGCAAACACACTTTTTTTTTATTCACAATTGGTAAACCCTTGACAACATCTCACCTGGTGGTAAGTGACGATGTTGCCGTAGATGGAAGCGGGCTTACCAAGATTCCCCAACGCAATGGGGAACTGGCTATCTTATCTTCATGCCGGAACACACCAATGATATCAACATTGATATTTGGCGGCAAGACTTAGATAAGATGGTGGTAGCTAGCCAGGCGGGCTTAGAAAATGCCCTACCACAGCCAAACCGAGTCTCACAATTGACCCCGCCGGGAATCGAACCCGCGACCTCCTGTGTTAAGCCAGTGAATTTTGCCTCTGAGCTACGGAGGCGGTTAAAAAGGTATTATAGTGTAGGCACTCCCCGTTGCCCTAGCTAGAACCATACAATTCGGCGAGTAACAAAGTCTTACAGCTCAAATAAAGGAAAAATCTAAAATTCGTTAAGTTTTAGTCATATCACATAAAAATAAAAATTCGAGCGAGACCTACAGTACTCGCATATGATGTGTAACATGTGACAAAATACTTTAGGTTAGTTAGATTTGATGACGATATTGTACCTGGGTGGCGGATCTGACAGTAACGAAAAAAACCGACCAAGTGCGAGTCGGACTCGTCCCATGTTACACATTTCCGTCCCATTTCACGAAATCACTCCCACAAATTGCAGGAAAGCGAGAGCAACCGACCAAGTGCGAGTCGGACTCTCGTTGTTACACATTTCCGTCCCATGTTACACATTTCCGTCCCATTTCACGAAATCACTCCCACAAATTGCAGGAAAGCGAGAGCAACCGACCAAGTGCGAGTCGGACTCTCGTTGTTACACATTTCCGTCCCATGTTACACATTTCCGTCCCATTTCACGAAATCACTCCCACAAATTGCAGGAAAGCGAGAGCAAAGATGTTACACATCAAAAACCGTATGTATACCTAACCAAAAGTGTGCTGGAGCGAGACCCTCGGTGCGCGAGTCCGACTCGCACTTGGCGGTTTTAGGGTACTGAACCACTCGTGTGTCTGTCTATCCGTCCGTCTTTTCAGAGTTAGACACGACTCAAATTTGATTGATTGAAAACACTTTATTGCACAACATAGGAGGAAAAAAAAGATACAATGATTAAGGAAGTTGTACATATAGGTGGTCTTATCGCTAACAAGCGATCTCTTCCAGCCAACCTTGCACATATTTCATTCATACTTAAGACGAGGGCCAATTGATATTCTGTAGACAATGCTATCAGGTATCGTGCCTGCTTAGGGTCTTACTAAATTTTAGCGAACAGAGCGTATAGGTGACGTGAATAGTGAAGCGGTGAAGGTCACGGGAAGCCGCTGAAGCGGACGGCGCAGGACCGTTTATCGAGGAATTTTTTTGGGGAGGCCTTTGTCCAGCAATGGACGTCTTTCGGCTGATGTTATGATGAGAGGCATAGTTACAACAAGGGAATCACAACATTTCCAATTTAAACTATGTCTCTAGCATACTGCCTCTAGCACTCTACAGATAATCAGTCAAGTAGCAACGCCTCTGTCTTTGCTACTTGATTGATTGCTTCTGTGGCTTCATCATTAGTTTTAATAAAGGCTTTTCACAATCTCGGATACCTAAAAAGATATGTCTTGCTCTACACTCCGTATAATAGTTCTCCGCTCTGTGACACTCTATTAAAATATGTAGGGATAGTTGCCACACTTTTTGAAAGCACTCTATATTTATCAGTTCAAAAAGCAAAATACTTTATTTATAAAAAACTGGCCGGTACTTTGGTTTTTTATCTAAAAATTGATAAAAAGTAAAAAACTTTATCTTTAATATTTTTTGAGTATTAGCGATTTTTTGCGGACCTCTATATTTTGGGACATCTATCCCACATAGGGGATAGTTGCCTAATCCATGTAAATTACGTTTAGGATAGATGCCCCGCCTAGAAACAGGACATCTACCCCGCAAAAACTTTGATCGCATTATGCCTTCCTATGCAATCGTACACAGATATGAGACATGGTCAGCTTAGTGGTAATTGGAGAATCTTCCGATAAATTAGTAAATTGCATGCGATTCATCCGCGAAACTAGAGTAATTACAATCGGGGCAACTATACCCCTGGTATCCTGGTTTTACCCTATAGGTAACGTTCTCGTATTTATGTACGGTTAGGATCAATCGGGTGGGATAAATGTAATCAGTGAAGGGGCAGATCCCTTAGATTTCTGACTTGCTTGCTGACTACGTCATTGACTGCAGAGCTCCTTTTAGGCTAGCAAACTGTGCTCACAGGCCGCTGAGGAGATAATAACTGTACCGTAGTGTGTCAAATAGGGGCGGCCTTTTAGTTTTAACAAGCCGTACACAACACGCAC
Source organism: Coleophora flavipennella (assembly GCA_947284805.1). Classification (NCBI taxonomy): domain Eukaryota; kingdom Metazoa; phylum Arthropoda; class Insecta; order Lepidoptera; family Coleophoridae; genus Coleophora; species Coleophora flavipennella. The sequence continues at coordinate 7,421,476 of OX369308.1, forward strand.
ACACGAAGAATAGTTATTTATGCCACTGCCAAGTAATGAGAGCCATTGTAACATGAGTGCTAGTTTGTGCCACGAAGCGAAGCTGAGTGACATAATAGACAGCACGAGTGTTACAATAGGTAATTGCGTGTAGCAGCATACAATAATTTTTATACGATCATGAAATAAATAAAAGATAATTTCAAACCGTCAAAAACTCATGCATACAGCCTAATCACAAGAAATACAGTTATCAAATGTTGTAGGTACATTTTATATTATAACGCAAAATTAAAAATGGTGTTCTTTTGTCTTTATTAGGCATGCCTTTCACCCATGCAAGTAAAATCGGCACGGAAAAATAATAATTTGTCAATAAAAAAAAATAGAAATTTAATTTAATTTTACGTGCGTCAAATTGGATCCAAGTGAATCGAATTATTATTTTTAAACTAATTAGTGATTTCTTGCTTTACTTTCTTCAACCTATATTGGGCCCGCGTGATCGACTAAGGCCCGATTGCTCAAATTCAGGGAAAGCTCAAGCTCCTCTGTAGGAATGTATATGAGCTGATATATGATGATGATCGGGACATAATGGTTTCTAAATTATTTGTATTTCTTACTTCATCATTTTTATGTCTGAACGTGTACACTTAGCAATAAACAACAGAGCCAAAAATATGTTACAGAGTGTGGGCCAGGAGTCTATATCCAGGGATATGTCCCCATGTGTGTCGAAGTTAATTAATTTGTTAATTTGGTTTGGTGCTCTTGGACAGAAATGAAATCTACGTCATTCTCACAGGCCAGCCGAGATAGTTAGTACATATGACCTGCAAGGAATTCAATTGAAGTATCTACACAGGGAGTCCAATAATTGTGGTCGAAGGCCCCTTAGAAAAGCCGTTTTTTGTTTTTTCGCATTCGAAAGACAGCAGGAAAACGCGGGGAGGCTCTTAGGGTGCAAGTCCAACGGACCAATGGCGTTAGAAAGCTTTAACCATATTCACCTAAAGATCGAATCCGTTGACCAGGGTGAACCACTAGAAGGCATCTTCTTAATAAGAAGTACAGAGGCCCTGTTAAGTGCAGTATTTTTTATGGTCAAACTTATTTGCGCTTTGCCTAACGCTGGTTTGTACCATTTAGAAACTGTATAACTGCCACTCTGCGACAAGAGTTTACGTAGTATAAATAAAGTCATCATCATCATCATGTCAGCTCATATACATCCCCACCAAGGGGTTCGAGCCTATCCTGAATTAGGGCGATCGGGCCTTAGTCGACCACGCGGGCCCAGTGCGGTTTGGTCTACTTTACGCACAATCCTTGAGTTTCTCCGCAGGCATGTGCAGGTTTCCTCACGATGTTTTCCTTCACCGTAAGAGCTTCGGATAAACGTACATATGAAATCTAAATTCGAAATCACATTGGTACGTGGTAAGATTCGAACCACATCCTCCCGGACAGGAGGCGGCGGCATACCTAGCCTTTACGCCACCGACGCTCTTTCGCCGATCGATGAAATAAAGTCAGAAAGACTGAAATAAACCTCACTTAGGACACATCGTAAACGTTAACGGGTTGTTAACATCTGCTGCTCGGAATCTGGTCTCTCCCAAGCTAGGGTAAGTTGTAAGGCCATACACAGGGGTCGAGTTCGAATTGATATAGGTTGTAAGGCTAGTGGTGAACCCCTGTCACAAGTTTTCAAGCCATCTTTATGGCTTCTGAGACCGCTTAAAAGGGGGTGTAAAGCAAAATTCAAATTTTGAACTGATTTACCAAAATTTTGAGTGAGACTGACTAAGGGCTGACCCTAGCCAAAAACACGAACACTTCTAACTTTTTCGATAAAAATAAATCATGGAGTTTCCTCTAGAGTTACACTAATGTTCATTTTGTTCTCACATTACGACTCGTATTTAAGACTTAGGGTTATTCTTACCATTTGTAGGCTTCCATAGTCAACAAGGAACCCTTATAGTTTCACCACGTCTGTCTGTTCGTCTGTCCGCGGCTTAGCTCAGAGACTATTAGTACTAGAAAGCTGTGATTTGGCTCGTGTATATGTCGCAGGCATACTGTAGGCCCTTTGACAGTTAAATCAATCAAACCTAACCGAGCCTACATTCACTCGCTTCGCGAGCTGATTTACAATCTGCCGTACGGCATTTTGTCAATTTTCCTGACTCGGCATGGACCGTTTTTAGACGGACTGACGTGTAGTCTATGGCACGTTTCCATGGCATGTTATTCTGATGGTGTCAATTATGTCGACTAAATACTATCCTGTATTTTTAGCTGAATAAAGCCATAATTCTTCGTATGGTATTGTCTTTAATGTATCAATTTATTCAGCTAATATTGTTTCGTTGAATGATAAATATGCCCGATGAAAATAAACCCGAAAAAGTGAGTACTCTGAATATGTCACGCTATCTCCGCCCCGAGCGATTCGATGAAGAGCCAAGTGCCACCGCGGCTGATTTAAAGTGGGCTCACTGGCATTTTACTTTTAAGAACTTCCTCTCCGAGGAATGCCCCGGTGATGCACCGGATTCTATGAAGCTTAAACTCTTAGTAAACCATCTCTCACCGACTATATTCTCGTACATACGTGCATGCACGACTTATGCAGATGCTATTGACACGCTAGAAAAAGTATACGTAAAACCTAAGAATGAAATACTCGCAAGGCACTTGCTCGCCACGAGAAAACAGAAGCCGGACGAAACGGTAAAGGAATACATACAAGCATTAAAACTTCTTGCCCTAGAGTGTCATTTTACGCAAGTAACTGCAGAAGAGCATCAAAACCAGTCTATGCGTGGTGCGTTCATCGCTGGTATTAGTTCCCAGAAAATAAGAGAGAGGCTACTAGAAAAATTAAACATGTCCCTAGACGAAGCTGTCAATTTAGCCATCTCACTCGAAGACGCTGGAATAAACACTCAAGCTTTTAACAATAGTATCGCACCGCTGAACCTTAACGCGCTACCTGAAACCGAGCATGACGTAGCAGCAGGAATCTCAACATCTACTCTTCATCAAAATTCAAGAAGACGTTGCTTCTTTTGCGGCGGTAACGTGCACCAGCGTATAAAATGTCCTGCGGCTAATGAAAACTGCCAACTTTGCTCGAAAAAGGGCCACTTCGCGAACGTATGCCGATCCAAGCAACCACAAAGGGCTAATGCAGTAACAAATGATAATGCCCACCGTGATACTGCACTTTCTGCTATCTCCGCTGCATCTCCGAGCAGTCTAAGAAAAGCTACCATACCAATAACAATTAATGGTTACAAAGCAGAGGCTTTAATTGATACAGGAAGTTCTGTAAGTTTTCTAGACAAGGATCTGGCAGAAATACTCAGATTAAAGACGAAACCCTGCCATCAAACTATCACTTTGGCTTCGCTTAGTCACGTTTCTTTCGTTCAAGGCGTATGTCATGTCAATATTCAACTCGAGAAGCATCAATATAAACACCAACCTCTTCTCACTGTCAAAAACCTTTGCGCAGATGTCATAATCGGTCACGATATTCTCAAAAACCACTCTTCATTGGAACTGGAGTTTGGAGGGACCCAGGAACCGTTGCGAATCTGTAACGTTATGGAGGCGTCAGTACCACCTGCATCACTATTTACCAACCTTTCACCTCTCACGAAACCAATAGCCGTCCGATCAAGACAACATAACGTAGACGACGAAGTATTTATAAATACGGAAGTCACCAAGCTACTTGAAGACGGAATCATCGAACCCAGTGTCTCACCTTGGCGGGCGCAAGTTCTAATCGCCGGTGGAGGTCAACACAAAAAGAGGATGGTAATAGATTATTCACAAACAATAAACAAATATACAGAATTAGACGCCTTTCCACTACCCAAGGTAGAGACGATCGTATCAAAAGCAGCTAATTATAATCATTTCAGTCAAATTGACTTAAAAAGTGCATATCATCAAGTTCCCATTCTAAAGAAAGAGAGAATATTTACCGCTTTTGAAGCAAATGGAAAGCTATATCAGTTCACAAGAATCCCGTTTGGCGTCACCAACGGTGTCGCAGCTTTTCAGCGTACTCTAAACCACATTATTGAAAAGTAAGTTTTAAGCGCTACGTTTGCTTACCTGGATGACGTCACCGTTTGCGGTAAGACAAAAGAAGAACATGATATGAACTTGTCTAAGTTTAAGGAGGCTGCCGCAAAGTATAATCTACAACTAAATGAACTGAAATGTATATTTAATCAGGAAACGATCAACCTACTCGGCTACACTATAAAGAACAACGAGATTCGACCAGACGAGAACCGCCTTAAACCACTGCTTGACCTTCCGGCACCCGAAAGTGGACCTGCGTTGAAGCGAGCGTTAGGGCTTTTTGCACATTATTCGAGATGGATACAAAACTTTTCAGAAAGGATCAAGCCGCTGCTCTCAGTTGAAACGTTTCCGCTTTCACAAAACGCAATCTCCACGTTTAACGAATTAAAAAAAGACATAGCAAAAGCATCTCTGTCAGCTATCAATGAAAATGCCATGTTTACAGTAGAAACCGATGCTTCGGAACACGCCCTGGCTGCTACTCTTTCTCAAAATGAGCGGCCCGTAGCGTTCTTTTCACGATCTTTGAATGACTCAGAAAAGCGCCAATCTTCAATCGAAAAAGAAGCTGCCGCGATAGTTGAAGCATTGCGCAGATGGCGTCACTACCTGATCGGAAGACATTTCTTGCTAATTACAGACCAACAATCGGTTGCGTTCATGTTTAATCAAATACATTCAAGTAAAATAAATAACGAGAAGATTGAACGATGGAGATTAGAGCTGTCTTGTTTTAAGTATGACATTATTTATCGCCCAGGCAAAGAGAATAAAGTTGCAGATGCATTGACTAGAGTATGTGCGCATATGGATGTCAATAATTTAAAAACATTACATAACAATCTTTGTCATCCTGCAATCGTTCGCATGAATCATTGGGTACGATCGAAAAACCTTCCATATTCGATTAACGACATTCGGCAAATGACTGCCAATTGTAGAGTATGCGCAGAGATCAAGCTTAGATACGCAACTTTAAATGGGCAACTTATTAAAGCGACGACTTCATTAGAGAGGCTCAATATCGATTTTAAAGGGCCATTGCCGTCAAAGTCACGCAATAAATACATACTTACTGTCATCGATGAATACAGCCGTTTCCCTTTTGCTTTCGCATGTAAAGACATGACATCAAGCACCGTTATTGACTGCTTGGATAAAATATTTCATATGTTTGGTACTCCCTTGTACATCCACTCGGATAGAGGAACTTCGTTTATGTCGCAAGAACTCACCCAATACCTGGTCTCTCTCGGAATAGCTTGCAGTCGGACTACTCCGTATAATCCTCAAGGGAACGGCCAAGTCGAGCGCTTAAATGGCACGTTGTGGAAGACTATTCAACTGGCTTTAAAATCAAAGGGTCTAGAGACGACGGACTGGGAAAGAGTACTCCCTGTAGCCCTACACTCAATACGGTCATTACTGTGTACGGCCACGAATGCCACTCCTCATGAGAGGATGTTTAATCACCCTCGCAGATCACCTAATGGAGTATCACTGCCTGCATGGCTTACTACACCAGGGCCTGTTTTAATAAAGAAGAGTGTACGCCACTCTAAATTTGACCCAGTAGTAGAGGAAGGCCATCTTTTACAAAGCAATCCACATTATTCACACGTAAGATACTCGGATGGAAGAGAAGGCACCATATCAAATAGACATTTGGCACCTATCCCCTCGGACGATGAATATCAATCGATATCCTCAGATGATGACGAAGATGAACCGTCAGTCCCTGCAAATGACGTCGTGTTGCCAGTACATGATGAACCAAGGCCGCCAAACGCACCTCAACCTGAGCTTCGGCGTTCTACGCGCACCAGGCGTCCACCAGACTACCTGCAGGACTACCAGACATCTTAGGGGGGGGTGAATGACGTGTAGTCTATGGCACGTTTCCATGGCATGTTATTCTGATGGTGTCAATTATGTCGACTAAATACTATCCTGTATTTTTAGCTGAATAAAGCCATAATTCTTCGTATGGTATTGTCTTTAATGTATCACGGACGAATTATATCAATTTGCCTGGCTCGGCATTTTCCAATCTGCGTACAGAATTTTGCATTTTGCGTGACCGTTTACATACGGACGAATTATTACAAATTGCCTGAATCGGCGACAGCATTTTACATTTTGCCTGACCGTTTACATACGGACGAATTATACAATTTGCCTGACCGTATGTAAAATGACTAATCATACAATTGCCTGCCACATATACATATTTATGACGCCGAAGGTGGTAAAATTTTTATAGGGTAGTTACCTCCCCTTCGTGTGAAGAGGTGTTGATTTGTTTTTGTTGATTTATCGTGTGAGTTATCGTTGAATAGTTCTTTTAAAACTACTGGGAGTTTTAGAACCATTTTTCGATTAAGGGTTATGTTTTAGATATATTAAGAATTAAAATTGTACATAGTAGAGATATGTAATAAATTTTAAATAAAATCTATCTCGACTAATTGTAAGTAGAACTTCTTAGTTAAGGAGTAATAGCTGACCAACTTGGACGTGCAGTTGGATTTGTAAAAAGTTCATATATTTTTCATACAAAATGTTCTATTTATCATCATCATATCAGCTCATATACGTCCCCACCGAGGGGCTCAAGCCTACCCTGAATTAGGGCAATCAGGCTTAAGTCGACGCAGGCCCAGTGCGGGTTGGTTGACTTCACACACAACCTTCGAGTTTCTTCGTAGTTGTGTGCAGGTTTCCTCACGATGTTTTCCTTCACCGTTAAAGCAATCGGTAAGTATATGTACGTAAGTTTTGAACTACTCATTGGTTAGAAGGACCGAGTCGTAATCGGTTGAGCCACCGACGCTTTTTTTTTTTATGTTTAACATCTTTGCTCTCGCTTTCCTGCAATTTGTTGGAGTGATTTCGTGAAATGGGACGGAAATGTGTAACAGGAAATGCGAACGTTTTTTAATTCTCGAAAACTAAGGTTGTCATAGCCATGCCGCCTAGTGCGATGGCAAAGGCAAAGATGACATACTACTATTCGAAGGGTCGGCCCGTGAATGTACGATCCGATAATTAATTAATTTCATAAGTATTTTGTCACATGTTACACATCATATGCGAGTACTGTAGGTCTTGTTTTTTTTTTAAATATACCTTTATTTTTTGAATAGGCTATGGAACCCTACTTTGTGCGAGTTCGACTCGCACATGGCTGGTTATTTATTTAAAGTTTTCTATTTCAGACTTATTTAATAAAAAGTACATTTGTTGTTTTTATTCATTCACAATTGGTAAGCCCTTGGTATTATTTTGCCTGATGGTAAGTGATGGAGAGTATTTTTTTTATGTCCGCTGTGTTTATTAGTATTCGGAGACATACGAGTACCATCTGGTATCAAACGAGGATTAATTCTCTATATTATGGGTAACTAGAGACTGACATAAATACCTATATATGTCTAAATACATACATACATAAATATGAAACACCCAGAAAAAGAGCAAACAAACCTGTTCGTCACACGAATGTTATCCATGAGTGAATCGAACCCACGATCATCGGCTTAACAGGCAGCAGCGCTGAACACTGGACCAACCAACGAGTCAGTCAAAGCGGCATGCAAGTTAAAAATCACGCGAACAGGGCAAATATATTGTTTTATATGCCCTCTTAACGACTGGCATCTATTAATAACAACCGGCACCAAGGGCTTAATGTGTCGTGCACGGAAACGATCGAGATAATGCCATTTACATTTAACTGTCAAACTTATCCAGGTAATGACTGCGTTAATGGTTACTTTGGCATATAATGTAATGTAAGGTTGATGGTCACTTTGGCACCTAATAAACCCGACTGGTCAAAAAAAACTTTATTTTATATATGTTCGTTTTTTGGACTCTCATAAAAGCAAACAATCGATTTCCATCATACAATTTTTTTTTCTTTTTTTTTTATTCACAATTGGTAAGCCCTTGACAACATCTCACCTGGTGGTAAGTGACGATGTTGCCGAAGATGGAAGCGGGCTTACCAAGATTCCCCAACGCAATGGGGAACTGGCTATCTTATCTTCATGCCGGAACACACCAATGATATCAACATTGATATTTGGCGGCAAGACTTAGATAGGATGGTGGTAGCTAGCCAGGCGGGCTTAGAAAATGCCCTACCACCAACCAAACCGAGTCTTACAATTGACCCCGCCGGGAATCGAACCCGCGACCTCCTGTGTAAAGCCAGTGAACTTGCCAATGAGCTACGGAGGCGGTTAATTAGTGGCTCTGTAAGGTGTATACCTCGCGAGTTTTTCAAAATGACTGAAATATGATACTTTTAAAGTTTTCAACCACCGGCTCCGCCATTTTGAAAGATTTCCAAAAACTGATATGACAAAAAAAACTATTTGCATAATATAATAAATATAGTAAAAATAATTGTCGAACCTGCTCTCAAAATTTCACGAGAATCGGTTGAGAAATGCGACCTTCGTGCTCGCTCGGTCAAACATACATAAACACGAAAGAAATTACTCTTTTTTCCATATATTATTTATATGAGTAGGCACTTTTTAAGCTTGCGTGTTACATCCTCGGCTGCATCGGCACTAACCATCAGGTGAGGTGCAGCCAAACACACTCATATTTTTAATTAAAAAAAACTCGCATTTTACTGTGAGGATTTCAAATATGATATTTTGTATTTGACTTTGGCATTGTACGGAACCCTCTCCACGTGAGTTCAACTCGCAATTGGCCGGTTATATTTAATTACACATAGTAGTTTTAATGAAATGAAATTTCTTGATTGGCCTTTGATAATGTTGTTTTTGATTTTTGTATGCCCGACAGTAACGGCTACACGAGAAAGTATGCACAGCGTGGCTGTACATTTTATTTTATGTTCGTAGGACTCATCATTGCAGCTCATATACGTCCCCACCGAGGGGCTCGAGCCTACCCTGAATCAGGGCGACTAGGCCTTAGTCGACCACGCGGGCCCAGTGCGGGTTGGTCGACTTCACACACAACCTTCGAGTTTCTTCGCAGGCGTGTGCAGGTTTCCTCACGATGTTTTCCTTCACCGTTAAAGCAATCGGTAAGTATGTACGTAAGTTTTTGAAAAACTCATTGGTACATTGGACGTCCAGATTTGAACCCGGTACCTCTGGTTAGATGGACCGAGTCGTTACCGGTTGAGCCACCGACGCTCAGTTTCGTAGGACTATCTAAATAGAATGATCACCAAAAAAACAGTGAACGCCACAATTTACGGATGACTTAAAATTTGCTGACAGGAAAAACGTAAATCTTGCGAAACGATCGGCGAAGGGACTGAGAAGCGATTTCTGAGTCAGTGAAGAATAAGATTAACTTTTGATAACTACGAGTGGGTAGATACTATCGACCATTTGAATCATGACCCACCTTAAGCTAACTAATTTTCTTTTCAAATACTCGGTTGTCAAAGTAAATGGAGGAGTTAGCAATAAGATTTTGAAGCGATAGTTAATTCGAAATTTAAAACATGATTACTGCTTTATCTAAATCATATCTACTGCAATGATGTAGCGGACACTCCGCGACCGATATCCGCCACAGACAAAAACCGGTCTTTGACATTCAAAGACAATTAGAAATTGGAAGGAAATTTAAAGAGTAATCGATGGTGTTAGTAATAGGTAAGATCTTGAAGAGATAGTTAATTCGAAATTTTAAAAAAAGGTTATTAACTTATAAATCATATCTACTGCAATTATGTCGCGGATACTCCGGACATGCACGACCGACGTCCGCCATAGAAAAAAACCGAACTTTGACATTCAAATACAATTAGGTCGAAATTTGAAAGAGATAGAAAAGTTTATCGTGAGTTAGTAATAGGATTTTTAAGCGATAGTTAATTATAAATTCAAAACTTGGTTACTGCTTTATCTAAATCATATCTACTGCAATGATGTAGCGGACACTCCGCCGCCGACGTCCGTCACAGACAAAAACCGGTTTTTGACATTCAAAGACAATTAGATACACATTTGAAGGAAATAGAAAGAGTAATCGATGGTATTAGTAATAGGCAGGATTTTGAAGCGATAGTTTATTCGAAATTTAAAAAAAAGATCATTACTTTATCTAAATCATATCTACTGCAAATGTCGCGGATACTCCGGACATCCACGACTCACGTCCATGTATAGACAAAAACAGAACTTTGACAGAGATAGAAAAGGTTATTGTGAGTTAGTAATAGGATTTTGAAGCGATAGTTAATTCGAAATTTAAAAATATAATTATTGCTTTATCTAACACATATTTACTGCAATGATGAGAAAGGTCTAAATAGTGTAGATCTCTGACCCGTATTGACGCAGTTACCTTATTATTTGGTAGATCTGGGACAGTAGTCAAATCAAACGAACGGAGTCCATTAGCACACTGATTTAATCTGTCTAATCTAAAGGACATCAGTTATAAAGGGTGTTGTTTTTTTAGAGGTATACAAATTCAAAATGAAATAAAACACATTAAAATAGTGTAAATATCTATGATATTGACTTTATTTATTAAAATAAAATTATTATGCCATTAGTGTTTGAATATGATTTCGAACATATGAGCGCCACGGCAAGCTCGAATGAAGCGCAATCGTGAAGTCCATTGTTCGACAACTTTATCGAGCAACTGGGGCCGTATGTCAGCAATAACACGGGAAATGTTGACTTCCAAATGGTCCAACGTCTCTGATTTATCAGCATAGACTAGAGACTTCACACACCCCCAAATAAAGTAATCTTAAAGCGTGAGATCACATGATCGTGGAGGCCAGTTCACAAGTACATTACGCGAAATTATGCGCTGACCAAATGTTTCCCACAATAAATTGATGGTGGCACCCCGCTGTGTGGCATGTTGCGCCATTTTGTGAAATCCTTTCGCAGAATCTTCCACAAAGTGGATGGGCGCAGATCCAATTGCTGTGCACGATGGCGAATCGACTTATTCGGGTTCTCAGCATCAGATCCACAGCATCAATAACTTCTTCTGTGCGCACTGTTTGTCTTCTTTGTGGATGCGTATTATCCACTAGAGTGTGAGTGGTGCAAAAACGATCCATGGTGTCCGAATGACTTGCTCGGATGGACGACTATGTCGACCGTAAAATGGACGTAGTGCACGATAAGCTTGGCGTACCGAATATCATTTTGAAATGCACCATTTGCAAGCTTTGTTCTGGCGTCAGTCTATTCATGGTAAAATGGCAAAACGTACTCACTATAAATGATTTGTTCCTCGAAATATTTCCTAAAATCTATGTTTTTACGAGCTGCCCGCTTTGGCCTTTTCCATGGTTACTCTACAGGAGCGTCTGGCTCTCATAGAGGTGATGTACGGTCTTGCCCGGCTGCAGCAGCAGCTGGTGATAGACTACACTCTTTAGAGCTTGCAGCAGACTGAGCTGACTCGGAACAGAGCTGGTGATGAACCTATCCTCCACTCTTCCCGGAAACTGTACCATGACTTTTTTTACTAACTGGTACGAAAAACAAGAACTATGTCAAATGTAAAACATTTTGGGTAATATTACTATTCATATCTTTACTGCCAATAGAAAGGTTAACAAAATCCGATTGAATTCCCTCTTCAACCGAAATTCCTTTCCAATAATAATAACCAAAAGGGATAGTAACATTTATATTATTTAATGTAAATAACAGTACTAACGATTCAAATATATTTCAAAATTAAAATCCAACTGCGTAAAAAATTAAGTCTCATTTTTTGGGCAGTCGGGTTATAAAGTATTCTATGGCACTTCAGAGATTGAGACGAATCTAAGGAAACCTCAAACTCTTAAATCCATCCAAAGAAACAGACACACATACACATGGATACACAAGTACAAACATACATACATACAGCCGAAAAATAATACCCTCCATTTTGTACAGTCGGATAAAAAACGTAGTAAACAAATGGGCACATTTAGGAATTCGTGGTACAACCAGTTGGACAAAGCAGTTGGACCATCCTTCGAGAGCCGTAAACAAGAAGTAATCTGGTTTGTTTAAATTTGTATTTTATTGATTGGTACAATTTTATGTACAGAGACCAGCAGTTATACACTCGTAGTGCTATTCTGATCCATACGCATTCGGCATAAGAACGGTTACAAAGTCCAAAGTGTGTAGCTTGATGTTCTGGTCTGTGTACATTTACCACAACATTACGATATGGCTGACAGTAGCGCAACGCCTTTAATGTCGCACGATGCGCCACCGGCGTAGGCACTAGCCCATACCACTACTAGCCTGTAGTCAGCCTGGCAAACTCCGCGAGAACTCCGCTGCCCCGCCTTTACCTACGGTTGTTTTTAGGGTTCCGTAGTCAACTAGGAACCCTTACAGTTTCGCCATGTCTGTCTATCTGTTTGTCCGCGGCTTAGCTCTAAAACTATTCGTACTAGTACATTAATTATGCCGGCAAAATGGTAACATAAAATCTCAACTAAATCGTAACCTATCTTGTGGAATATTATTGAATAGGTCTTTTAAAACTACTGAGGGTTAATTAAGGTCATTTTTAGATTCAGGGATTCATTTACCAATTAACCGCTATTTTATGACATCTGAAAATTAAATGTAGGACTCAAGATTCAAGATATTTATTCAAAATTGGTGCAATATACACGATTTCTGATAGTCATAAAATAGAAATTACATAATGTCATTTGTAAAAAATCAAGAAATAACAATCATTAGCTATTAACGTCAAAATTCAATCCTTGATATAATATGTCATTAGAACATAAAAACAATATGACACGAAAAGTTACACATTAAACATATAATAAATTTAAAAGGAAAATTATCACGGCTAACTGAAGATGTGCAGTTCATAGATTTTCCATACAAAATGTTCTACTACCAACTGTAAAAATAATTTTGCTTTTTAAAAATGTACATTTATTTTTTGAAAAGACTACGGAACCGTATTTTCAGCAAGACCGACTCGCACTTAGCTGGTTTTTTCTCATTTCTAGCCTGTAAATAAGATAAATAACCGAATTTAGAATCAAAAGGGGTAAAGTAAACAAACTCTTTTGACTAGTCAACGACCCGACTCCAAAAATTACTTTATTCGTTTTTTGCGAATTGACTGATTGATATTCAGGGTATTCAGGTGATTTTTAAATAAAACATTTGAGCCGCTGCTGGACGTTTCTCCCTATACGATTGGCAATGTTCACTTTTTATGAGCCCCACATAATTTAAAAACCATATCGAGGAATAGCTTTTGCGATAATTTTCTACTTATTAGATTTCAGTGATTTCAAGTGATTTAGTATATTTTATTTTTAAAAATACGAGTGTGCTTTAGACCACACGACTGAAGTCAAACTTCTTTAGCTCCCTATGTTTAAAAGTAAATACTTAGTCTTCAGATAAAAATCTAATCTTTTTTGTCATGTGGAGGTTATACAGGGTGTAACAAAATTGGTGTAGGTCCCGTTAACTGGGAGTTCTACTCGTCATACTGAACAACTTTCTCCAAGGAACCCATAATCAATTCTCAAAAAAAAATTTGGACCCTCTATACTAAAACGCACAAAATCGGTCGATCAGCTGATCAATTTGTATGAAGAGTAAACATTTTTTTTTACGTTTTCAGCAGTTGTAGAACAAAAGTTGTTTAGTATGATGAGTAGAAGCAGTTAACGGGACCTACACCAATTTTGTTACACCCTGTATACAGTTTATGAAAAGAGTTTTATTATCCTCTAAAAATAATCAAATCTTTTTTATATTAGATGTTTGTCTTGATTGTTTTGACAACCGATATTGTTGCCTTGGCAACCAATATTGTTGGTAACAAAATAAATAGTATCTCTCTTTCTATCTTCATTAATACCCCTTTTAACTTCCGTTCGCCTCGCCCGACCACACTTCCGTAACGCTCTTGTCACGCATCCACCAGCTTACTCCCCAAGTCAAGCGTGCGTAAAGAAGTTTTACTTCAAAAATGTGATTTGCCTTTGATCGGCCTACGATGACGTCACTGTCGGCATTATACAATCGGTATGGTCCAGTTTTTTACAAGGCACAATAATAAAATAACCATTTAGAGGTATAATGATCCCACAAAAAACATTTTCATGTAAAAATGTTGCCAAGACGAGTCTACGTAGCTTACCCAGTGAAAAATTTATCAGATCTCGTATAAAGCCAAGCTCTAAAGACTGCACGCTCTAAACCTACAAGAGCTCTACACTACACCTTACTCAAAATATATTAAAAATTGGTCAGATGTCATGTAGAGCCAAGATTTTTCATCTATGCGCCCTAACTTTACCAGGCCTACCTTCACAAATTCTACAAAATGTTTTTTGTGGGATTTCTTTTATTTTTGTAAGTTGGTTAATGTATTTTTTTTATTTATCATTTGGGTTTTTTAATAGCGTTTGGTTAGAGTAGACCTTGTACCTGTGTTCCCCATAAAACAGTTCTTGATTATTACGATGTTCAAGTTTTCCCAGAAATATTTCAACTTTTTCACGAACAGTTGTATTATACCGTGAATAAGTATCGGAATCACGATAGGGCTCCCCGTCCTCGGCACAAGTATAAAGTTGCAGTTCAGCCCAGTGATCTTCAACATATCTTAGAGATCTGCCTGTTTAGTTGCCGATACTGAGTAGCGTCTTCAGAGGATTGCAAAACCAATCTGCGTGTTTCTCCCATGAAGTTGCTGGTGAAGTCCGAGATTTTTTTGGTTCTGTTTGTATGACGAGTTTTAAAATTCTTAGACTTGACCGTTTAGACAATTTCCACAAATATGTCTATATAATAATTGTCCACATTCTTGAAGTCTTCTAGGCATTCGAATCATTTTTGCAACTCGAGCTGAAAGCTCTCGGGGTTTTGGAGCTAGATGGGCGCTGGCCGGAGCATAAACTTCACTGTCGACATCTTTATATCTTGGTCTTTAGATTCAATGTGCCTCTTACCATTCGGTGATTGCTTCTTTTTTTTACTGAGTTGATCACAGAGACATCATTGAACATTTGCCTTCTCGTCGACAAGATAAAGTCAATCTCCATTGCGTTGGTAAATCTTAGTAAGCCCGCTTTCATCTTCGGCATCATCGTCACTTACCATCAGTTGAGATGATTCCAAGGGCTTACCAATTGTGAATAAAAAAACTCGTTTTTCGTTACGCTATTGGGATGTCAACATGTCCACTTCCGCTGTTTTGACTTGTTGAAGAAGGAGTTCATCATAAAGAGGCTCTCCTTCTCCATAAAGTCGGCCAGCATCTGTCTGACCACGTGCAATAAATAACAATTATGCTGTCACCGTACACGTGTCTTTTAAATTTTGAATGAAAATAATGAAATTCGGGGACAAACAAAACTTTAAAAGTCCCATATGTCCCCAAACAAAAATTCAGGGACATACAAAACTAAAAGTCCCACATGTCCCCACGCGGGGACATATGTGACTAACTCCATTTCTTACTATTTATCCAAATAGCCCCACTCTCAGCTCACCATTGCTTTGTTCGTCCAGTTTCGGTAATTAGTAGTAAATGTCATTTCCCACTCCCTCAACCATCCATTGCTCCGTAGCGATGTTAAAAAAATGAATCAAAAATAAAATTAAAAAAATGGTAAAGTGCGAGTCACAACCGCGCACAAAGGGTTTCGTACCATCACACTAGATGGCACTAGTTTCTTCACGAAAGAAAATCACGTTTTTTGTATGGAGACTTTCACTTTTGTCAAATTTTTAGTATTATACATCATCTGTGAAAATTTCAACTGTGTAGCTATCACGGTTCATGAAATACAGCCTGGTGACAGACGGACGGACAGCGAAGTCTTAGTAATTCCCTTGCGGCTAAAATCTTAGTTCCTTTTTTTACCTTTTGGGTAAAAAACCCTAAAAACCGACCAAGTGTGGGGTCACACAAATTGGGTTTCGCACCAAAACTTTATTTACCAACAGAAAAGGACCTCTCATTACTAACTTTAGGTAAATAGGAGTCTACTTATTCTGGACTTCGCTTTTTTTTTCTGTAGTAACAGAAGGACTTCGAAAATTGTTTTGTTATAGGTTTTTCTGTAATTTATGCATTGAACCTCATATACTTCTGTGGTTTTTTTCAAGATTTTAAACCCATAAGTTTTGGAGATAGCGGGAAGGAAAGGTTCGCCTATTTATATGGTGTGTGTGTCCGTCCGTTAACAGTGATCCTGTAATGGTTCCATTTTTACATTTTGAGGAACGGGACCCTTAAAGAGCCTGTTCTTCAGTTCTCTCAGAAACTTTATCGGACTACTTATGATATTTAACGGGATAAAAAGTAGTATGTGTCCTTCTCCATGACACAGGCTACGTGCATGCAAAATTTTGTCAAGATTGGCTTAGGTGTTGAAGCGTGAAGAGGTAACCAACAAGCAAATACATTTTCACAATTATAAACGCTCGCGTGGGCATCGTTTTTAAGACTTTATTATAGGGAGTGTGATGCGCGAGCCGCAAGCGAGCGTAGACAGGAGTTTACTCCAGATCTCTCGGGAACTATATCAGGCTATTCTGATTAGCAGTCTATGTCATTTCTCACCTTCTCAAATATTTCTATACAAAAGTTGAGGTGTTAAAGCGTAAAGAGGTAACAAACTAATAAACACATTTTCATATACATATATAATAACTTTCAAAAAACTTAAAAACTTTTAGGTACAAGTTTTTAATATTGCATTGTCACGCGATATACATATGCATGCAAAATTTCAGCCTAATCGGAAACCGGTAAGTTGTCAAAATTAACTTGCAAGATTTCACCCGAACAAACATACATACATTGCAAGTCAAATAAAAGCTTTCAGTATGTAAGGAAGTAAGGATAACATTATTTAATTTCTTCACACGACATTAATCATCGACGATGACATTAAGCTTTGTTAGGTTCGAGTAAGTACATATTTAACAATCAACATTGTTGACACTGAGCTGAACGACGAACCCCAGCATCAGTACACTAGTAAACCAATAACAGTCAGCTCAATCAGGCGAGTGTCGACACTGCGCAATTCAGACTGAAGTGGCAGCAAATCATTATACACTTTATATGCAGTAGCAAAAAATGTAGATTAGCTTGACGGAATAGAACTTAATATTTTAATATTATTTTTTTGATGACTTATTTGAATTTATTGAGTTTAATTTATTTTATTTTATTGTGAGCTGAATTTTTTGTTTGTGGGCCCGTGGTTGCCTGAATAAAGAATTATTTTATTTATTTATTTAACATAAAAATAGCTCACTTTGTGATATCAGCACCAAGTTTTAGTATCTTTCTATGTTATTAAACATGTCTTTCCCTCTACAAAACCGTGGGGGCACAAGCTGTGCCTGGATTCGCAGGTATGACGTCACTAAAATGACGACCGCCGCATTTAGAAAACTGCTAATAATTATCGGAAAACCTAAAAACTTTTAGGCAAAAGCTTTAATTTAGAAAATAACTTTTTATCGGGGGTTTTTAAAAATTTCATATTTATTTTAACACTTAGTCCGCGTGATTAATATGTATACCAATGAAAAGTTACAGCTTTCTTGTATTTATGGTCTCTGAGCTAGGCCGCGGACAGACGAACGAACAGAGACGGCGAAACTGTAAGGGTTCCTTGTTGTCATCATCATCATTTAATTTAAGAGCACTGCAGCTCTGCTCTTCTTTGTGGACTACGGAATCCTTAAAATAATGTTTTTTTATTTCCTTAAGAAGGAAATTCAGGTATCAAGAAGTAGGTGACATATAAAATATTCATCATCATCATCATCATATCAGCCACAAATCGTCCACTGCTGGACAAAGGCCTCCCCCAAGGATTTCCACGACGACCGGTCCTGCGCTGCCCGCATCCATCGGCTTCCCGCGACCTTCACCAGGTCATCGGTCCACCGCGTGGGAGGCCTGCCTACGCTACGTTTTAAAACGTAGCGTATAAAATATTAATAGTTCATAATTTATTTTAAATCCAAGTTCGAAAAGTTTTTGATAACGGTATTATCCAATGTGCAAATTCTCTGATTGTTTGTCAATATAATCACAGTATGTGCAGCCTTACTCAGCTGAAAATTTTTAGAGATCAACTCGGTTGTAAGTGGGCAATTTAAGATTGGATTATTGCGAAGTCGGTTGGTTATAAAGAAGTAGGCCCTTCGGTTATAATCTGAGTGTACAAAAACATTAATTTACGTTCACATTTATTTATGTTTAATACAAAAATTTAACATAAATTAATGTGAACTTGTTGACAAAAGTAAATTATTTGATTAAATTTTATGTTTAATCCTAACTTTTCATAATTACAAAAATATTAGCTTTTTTTTTAGACACAAAAACAACTTGTGAAATAATAGAAGCTCAGTGTAGGCGTGTACAAAAAGCTGTTAGTTTAGGTTATATATTGGTTAAAAACTTACTTAGGCCCGCGTTTTCGTCCGATTGGACATCGTTTTTATGACTCTCGTTGAGTGTAAGCGTTGCGCGAGCCACAAGCGGCTTTTCACGTTTTCTACTAATATATTTTGGTAAATCTCCTATCATCATCAGCACATATTACGTCCCCACCGAGGGGCTAGAGCCTACCCTGAACACATATTTTGTGAAAACT
This sequence comes from Coleophora flavipennella, assembly GCA_947284805.1. Classification (NCBI taxonomy): domain Eukaryota; kingdom Metazoa; phylum Arthropoda; class Insecta; order Lepidoptera; family Coleophoridae; genus Coleophora; species Coleophora flavipennella. The sequence goes on from OX369308.1 coordinate 7,440,230, forward strand.
TCAGCTAGCCACCTATTACGGTTCCAAAAGATACAACCTTTTAAAGGTAGTACAAACAGACGAGCGGATGGACAGACGGACAGTGTAGGTTTAGTAATTTTACCATGTGTGGAACTCTTAAAACGATATCCACGTGGGCGTAGCGGCCGGCAAAAGCTAGTCAGGAATAAAAAATATATATTTAAGAAGTAGGTAAATCAATCAAGACAGACAGCAGATTAAATTCTGATTGCTATTAAGATAGGGCCCACTCATTTCTTTTCCAATACGATTCTGAGATACACAATTTTATTTCAAATTTATGTTTTATATTTTCTTTACCAATATTTTAACAGTGGCTACCCATATCTCTAAAAAAGATTATCAATCTCTGAAATTTTATTTGATTGTTATTTAATATAAAATTACTATTCGATATAATTTCCAAAATATAAATATAACTGGGCATGATAATATTACGTAAATATACTTAGTTATTTCCGCGGCTTCGCTTGCTCGGGCTACTCATGAACATTTTCCCCCAAGGAAACCATAGTCAATTCGCAAAAAAAAAATTCGACGCTCCTTATATTCATTTTTTTCTAGGACGTATTCCTATATTCTCAAATTTCATGAGTAGAATCACCATGTTAGTAGGTTTGCAGCTACGAGTATGTGCACCACCCTGTGTAATCACTAGGTATTCCTATATAAAACATTTTCTGTAAATCTAGGCTTTTATTTGCCTGAAATTCTTAAAAGCGTTCTTTAGTCTTAAGAGCAGAATGTAGGCTTTCCTGCTGCGAGTGGAGAAACAGGGTGTTTCAAAATTCGCATACTCGAACTAAACTATTGTACCTACTGACTATCAAATGTATATTTTTTTTAATTAAAAATTTGGGAGCGTTTGACTATATCTCACCTGATGGTAAGTGACGATGTATTAGCGGATGGAACACGCAAACTCAAATAATGCTTATTCACTCTCGCCTTGAAGATCCCCAGATTATAGGAGTAGGGAAACACAGATGCAGGCAAGGAGTTCGACGGCATCGCTGTCCGCATAATAAATGAGGAAGCGCAACGCTTCGTGCGTATAGGCTTCGTAATTATATTTTTTTTAAAAGTTTTATTAAAAGGAGTTTACGAATTAAGCCGTTGGTGCCGGTTGCTATCACTAGATGGGCTACAATACTTCTAACAGTTGAGTATCACTACAACCAATCCGCACTTGGCCCCCGCGTAAAGAGTATTATTACATTAATAATAAATCCCAATTTTTTACCCGATTGCGCCAGTTTTTAGAGTATTTGTATGTAATTTGTTTGGCACGCTCTGTAGCCTTAACGGCTTAATAGATTTTGAAGTGCGATGTGTCGTTAGATTCGTCTTGATCGCGTAACTGGTATCAAAAGCATGGTCCAGATTTTATGCATTCGGGTTCAATTTTTTTTTATAAATTCCTCTATTTTTTTAGCTATGTAACAAATAGCTCGCAAAAAATACGACCGTCGGGGCAGTAAAGTTCTCAAGTGCCGGCAGCGCACCGGAAGACGGAGGGTAAAATTGACAACAAATATGTGTAAACCCTCACTTCGTCTCGTTAACCGATGGTGCAATGGAGCTGGGGGAATGCAATGCAGGAAGAACACACTGGCCTATAGATGAACTCGATAGAATACCGATAGACAATCGAATATACGGCGATGCTCAAGGCTTTGGAGCTTGTTTTTTACTAGCTCGTCGTCGCCAATGAGTCTCCGGGCGCGTCGGTCGATGGCATTCAAGGTATTCAGCTGATAGCGGGCTGATCAATCCCATGAGTGTAAACAGTTCCTATTTCATTAATAATCGGACCTGTGCTTGGTATAATGTGAGAAACTGTCCAGGCGTGAAGTACCGTCTCAGTTTAGAGAGAATGCCCAGCTTCAATACGGCAACTTTTGCCTTAGACTCGATATATCGACCGAAATCAAGATTAGATCCACAAGATTAGGAGCTCAAGGTGATCAGATATCTGAATCAATTCAACCTAAATCCTTTTCTCAAAGCAACTCACGCCACTCTTAAGCCTCTCGCATGAAACTCTTTTCGAAAAACTTAAAACCTGTACAAGATTTTATTTGAAAATAGTTTTTCAATTCAGTGATTCCAAATTTAAGAAAGTCGGGATGAGAGGTACAGTATTTCCTATAATTTGATTAACAACCACATACGATCCTGGGACCTTGATTCCACCTACTTGGTTCATATTGTCTTCAAAATAGCAAAAGGATCTACTGTCACAGGGAATATTGCTTCATACTAAATTTAAGCTCTATCGGATCCCTGGACATCACTCTAAAATCGATCGCAAGATTTAAAGTGGACATACTTACGAACATTGCAAGCGAAATTAAAGATTGTAAAAATGAGGTAATATCATTAAATTATGCTCAACTTTAACTCATCCTCGGGCCGTGAGCTTCGTCCATTAATTGTGGATGTCGAGGGAGTGGCAAATGATCAGGTTCCAGTGATTTCGTTTGTTGGCTTTCAGATGGACCAGAGCAAAGTATATATATTAGGACTAACATACAGTATGGACACTCCCTTCCGCTCTTTAGATTCCGACCACACCCCTCGTCATCCAGATTGATTCAGATTGCTTACAGTTTGATTGTCGAACGTATAGGATTTTGCCGCCAAATTTGTTTATTCCGTCATTCGTTTTTTGAAATGTATTTTCCGGCCCGTTGTATGAAGTGTCCAGGGTGTGACCAGACTCTCACGTGCGGGAGCTTTATATAGATAAGTTCTGAGGAAGGCTTGGGAGTACGGGTTTTTCATTGGGTCGGTTTGTTTCAACAGTTTCCAAGGATACATTGTGCATGTGTTACTGTCGCAAAGCAATCACTTCTGCAGTACGGCGTCGAGCTGCCGACTGGGAGCGCGTCTATCGCATACAGAAGCGTATTGTGTCGAGCAGGCTAAAGGCCATTTTATGTCCTTAAAGCGGTAATATTACAGATTTTCGTTATTTTCGACGTCAATTAATCTTAAACGATAAAAAACACAAGGTTTTAAAAAACCCTTATTGTTGATGATATTCCTTAAAGTCAAAAGCTATTAGAAACACGATTGAGCAGTTTTGGCTTAATAGAAAAATCCCAAAGATAGGTCTACACCCCTACTTTCACCTCTATTATTTATTACTAATATTTTGAAGTACAAATTTAAAAAAAATATACAATAATATTTTTATTATATATTATAATTTTTCATACTTTCATTGTAGTTTTTGATTGAAACGAAAAACAATTAAAAAAGAGAAAAAGTGTGGTTATTTTCTTTACTTTTTACACGTAAAGAGAAAGACGGAGACAACTGTTCCAATCAATACCTCGTCTTAGACTTGAAAGCTACTTGAAATTATCCTTCCTATATTTTCAAGTGGCTGGTACGTACGTAAGAGAAAATTTGGATTCAAATTCGCAGGTATGTGCTTGTCACACATATAGAACGTGACATGGTAGCAGAATCGCTCCTAGTCGAATATAGATCAATGTAGTGTAGTCCTCTCCGCCTACTCCCGCTATAAATCACCGGTCATATTTAACATTTGGGTATTTTTATCATAATAATTATGAAGTAAAGTTTTGAAATCAACAGCAGTTTACATCAGCTTATACGATAATATCTACAAAAGTCAAATAAGACTGTGTCACAGCTATTAAATGCATATAATGTTATAACCTGTAATTTATCACAATAAAAAAAAATGTCTATGTCTAATAAGGAGAGGTATTAATTGGAACAGTTGTCTCTGTCTTTTTCTTTACGTGTAAAGAGTAAAGAAAATAACCACACTTTTTCACCTTTTCATTGGTTTTTCATTTCAATCAAAAACTACAACGAAAGTATAAAAATAATAACATTACTCACTTTGTATTATCATAACAAATATTTTTGTATTTTTTTTTTTAATTTTTAGTTTTTTTTTATTTTTTTCAAAAAAAAAGTCATAGCTAGAGTTGAAATTAACGGTGTACACCTATCTTTAGGGTTTTTTCTATCGCGCCAAAACTGCTCAATCGTGTTTCTAATAGCTTTTGACTATAAGGAACATCATCAATAATAATGGTATTTTTTTTCAACCTTGGGCATTCTATCGTCTAGGAGTAATTGACGTCAAAAATAACGAAGATCTGTAATATAAGAAAATAACCACAAAAATAAAAATACAATTTTATAACTTGGCAACTACGCAACACTGTAAGAATTCGATGTTAAAAATTATACCATTACAAACTTTCTTTTGCAGGTGGGATGTAGAGCGATCTATGAGATATTTTTTTTCCACTTGAAAGTTAAGTTTGTCCTGCAATCCGATTGTAGTACTTTTTGATAATTTAGGGTTACGTGGTCGGTGCGCGAGCCCGACTCGCACTTGGCCGATATTTAAAAAAATGTATAGCCAATCACTTAATGGCAATATTAGTAGGTTAGTTAGTAGTTAGGTACTTGTAAATTTTTGACATGTGTAGTTGGATTTTGTATCATCATATCAAGGCTCTTCTTCAAGGCGAGAGTGAATAGGCATTATTTGAATTTGTGTGTACCATCCTCGACTACATCGTCACTTACCATCATATATATATATACGTCCCCACCGAGGGGCTCGAGCCTACCCTGAATTAGGGCGATCGTTTATTAGAACAATATTTTATTTACATAATATTGACATTTATTCTAATTATTATTTATACGTGACATTATTACCACTATATAAGGTCTAACAAAATTAGCTGAAACTATTTTAACTGGTGCTGCTACCCATGAAACTGAACTTTCCCCATGGAACCCATAGTCAAACTCAAAAAAAAATTTGAACTTCCCATACTAAGTTGGCTGATCAGCTGATCGAGTTGGTATGGGAGAAACAAATATTTTTTTGCGATTTGACTATGGGTTCCATGGGGAGAGTTGTTCAGTTTCATGGGTAGAAGCACTAGTTAAAATAGTTTCAGCTAATTTTGTTAGACCTTATATATTATCAGTACTCTACTCTATATTGTACCACGTTAAAGGTTCTCTGTCTGTATATGGAAGGATTTTTTTCTAAAATAAATGTTTTTGAATTCGAATTGAATTTTTTTTTCATTCCTCACAAATGTAACATACCTAATGACATTATTTACACTTTTCTTTTCTTGTTATTGTATAGCTTTTATTTGTACAAATTTGAATTTTTTTTCCTATACTTCTGTGACGATCGCATCGCTATTAACATTTTATATTATGATCTGAGATTTGTGACGTGCAATGAATGTAACCTAATTTAACTATTGCTTTTCTTTCATTCAGTAGTTGGCTTTTAAGGTCACAATTCATTTTACTTACATCCTGTATAGCGACGCAGAAAAGACATTAGCGTGGCTTTTAGAGCGCCACGTTAGTGTTACGTGCTTGACGGTCGCGGTTTCACATTATTCGTAAACTAGTGGCCGGCCGCGGCTTCGTCCTCGTGGTTTGTAGCACACATCTGAAACGTGATTTTCCCTGCCAAAGTTATTTATTAAAATTAGATACTAGCAAGGTGAAAAATATTTTCAAAGGGTGCGAAAAATTATCTTACATCACCTTGCCACAAACACTAAGTACTGAGAGGTCTCATTTATGTTACTATTCAAGAATATACATATAATATACATTTCGGCTACACTGCACACTTACCACGAGGAAAATTATCGTGCGGATGGTGGCGCATCGGGTGCCGGGTCGTTCCTTTCCCTCTAATATGGCTGAGAGGAGCGATGGCTGACTCTCGCGTTATACTCGTGACCGGGTGCTGTCCGTGTGAACTGGCCTACACTTGTCAAAGGCATTCATGACATTCATTAATTTTAATGTATAACTTCTCGTGTCATATTGTTTTCATGTTCTAATAACATATTTTTTTATATCAAGGATTGGATTTTGACGTTATTAACTAATGATTGTTTATTTCTTGTTTTTTACAAATGAAATTATGTAATCACTATTTTATGACTATCAGAAATAGTGTAGTTTGCACCTATTTTGAATAAATATCTTGAATCTTGAGGCGAAGTGGCAGGAGCACCTCCAGTGAAAGCACATCAGGGTGAACACACATTCGGCTGAAATTCAGTGCAACAGGGAGAGAAAACGTCGGACAATCTGGGCATTGTCGAGATGAATTATTGTTTTCTACATTTCCGCAACTATTATCTGTCTCGGAGTTCCTGCCGCCTAAGGTAACTTCATGATCAGCTGGGATTAGCCCATCAACGGATAGAACTACGGAGACGATTTCTGTAGATTCCACTTGCCAAATATCAGTAACGCACTCAATTTTTTTAATAATTTAAGAACCTTGTGCGTTGGTGGCGTAACGGTTAGGGCCGCCACCTCCTATATGGGAGGTCGTGGTTCGAATCCTGCCACGTACCAATGTGTTTTTGAATTTCAATTTCATATGTACGTTTATCCGAAGCTCTTACGGTGAAGGAAAACATCGCGAGGGAACCTGCACACGCCTGCGAAGAAACTCGAAGGTTGTGTGTGAAGTCGACCAACCCGCGCTGGGCTCGCGTGGTCGACTAAGGCCCGATCGCCCTAATTCAGGGTAGGCTCGAGCCCCTCGGTGAGGACGTATATGAGCTGATATGATGAAGAACCTCGTGCGCTAGCTCTAGGTTACTTGGACCGTTTTTCGGCATGCACGGAGGTTTCGTCAAATGAGAGAATGACATCCACCAAAACCATTATTATTATTATCATTTATTTATACCGATAACAAGGATCCACAACTTGTTATTAAAACTTAGTCTACATTAATACCTAATCTTATCTTATCTTATCTTATTAATATATATAAATCTCGTGTCACAATGTTTGTCCTCAATGGACTCCTAAACCACTTAACCGATTATAATAAAATTCGCACACCATGTGCAGTTCGATCCAACTTGAGAGATAGGATAGGGTAGGGTAGGGTAGTGTAGGGTAGGGTAGGGTAGTGTAGTGTAGGGTAGTGTAGAGTAGTGTAGGGTAGGGTAGTGTAGTGTAGTGTATGTAGGGTAGGGTAGGGTAGTGTAGGGTAGGGTAGTGTAGTGTAGTGTAGGGTAGTGTAGGGTAGGGCAGGGCAGTGTAATGTAATGTAAGGCGGTACGAAGTTCGCCGGGACAGCTAGTATTATTATAATTATAAAATGTCGACATATAAATACGAACTAGCGGCCCTTCCGGCTTCGCACAGGTGGACATTTATTTTTTAAACAATTTAGGATAAACGTAGAGTAAGTGTATCTATATTCAGGACATAAGTAGTTTCTTTTTTTTGAAGTAAAAGTTCTTTACGCACGCTTGACTTTGGGAGTAAGCTTGTGAATGCGTTACGCGAACGGTGACTTCTAGCGTTACGAAACGTGTGATCGGGCGAGTCGAACGGCACGCTTGACTTGGGGAGTAAGCTGGTGAATGCGGTACGCGAACGGTGATCAAGTTTTACTTTAGCCGTGTGGTCTAAAGCACACTCGTTTTTTCATTTTACTATTTATATTTTTCTTATAAATTTTAAAGTGAAACTTTTATTACATCATCTCAAATTTTTTCGTCTGTGTGTTGCATGTCACGTGACAGTCGATTTTGTCTGACAGTATGATCTTTTCGTCCTCTGTACCGTAGCGAGAACAGCCATGATCGTTTCGTCCTCTGAAAAGTTTCACTTTTACCGTGGTTTCATAAAACCACACACTTACTTTTTTATATTTAATTTTTAAGTAGTTCTGAAACGATCTTTTTTAATTGCTATAAAAAAGTCAAAATGTTCAATGTCGGTTTGGTCCTTTGTGTAGGGAGCCGACCGACCGCGCGTTTGACTGAGCCCTACGCGGCTACCTATTTCATAGAATATGTGCACGCCCCTCCTCCTCGCCGTGTTGTCCGCTGCGCTGCGTGGGGCGCGGCGGCGTTTATTTTTCTATTACTATTTTGTAATATTTTTTGAATGGAATGTCCGATCCGATTTGAATAATTAAAAAAGTAATTTACGGGTATTGAAACAGTTTTGAAAACGAAATGATTTATTTGGATAAGGATTAACACTCGCACAAAGGTATGGATAACTAACTTCTGGTCGGCATTTTTATCAACTTTTAAAATGTAAAAAAATACCTATGGTGAGATAACTACATAATTATGGTATCAAATTTTTTTGTAGATATTGATATATTCATTAATATTGTAAAACATTTTTTTCATCTATCATCCATCAATAGTTTCCGCAGCGCATGCGACAAAATACATTTTATGACTATATTTTTACAAAATAATGCAAGTAATGTAGTACTTAGTTCTTTTTTAATGCATTTGGCATTTTACCTGATAGCAAGGGCCGATGCAGCCGAGGATGTAACATACAAGCTCAAATAGTGCCTATTTACTCTCGTCTTAAACATTCCTAAAGTTTGTTGCGTTTGAAGTCAGGTGTTTTAACGTTTTTTTTTTTTTATTCTTTATTGGTAAGCCCTTGGCATCATCTCTCCAGATGGTAAGTGACGATGATGCCGAAGATAGAAGCGGGCTTGCCAAGATTCCCCAACGTGTTAGCATTTTCGAATATTTCCACTAACGGAGAATTATTATTTGACCGTTGTTGTTTGTTGTCATGAGGACTATGTAATAAATTGTAGGAAGGTAATTATTTAGAATTCTAATTAGTTTTAAGTTTCCGTGCACAAAAAAAAATGCTTTAAGTTGCGTATTTCTCTGCCCTTATTGTAAAACTAGCTATTTCCCGCGGCTTCACCTGCGTGGACAACGTTTCTATGACTTTTCGAGGGTGCGCAGTGCGCGAGCCGCAAGCAGCTCGCGAGTGTGGAGAAAAGTACCCTCTGTGTTAGTCCAGGTCCTAATCTGTCTACTTACCAAATTTCAGTCAGATCCGTTTCGTAGTTTTTACATGAAAGAGTAACAAACATACATCCATACATTCTTACAAACTTTCGTACTTGTAATATTAGTAGGATAGTAGGATTATTTCGTGTTTTCCTATAACGTAAGGTTGTCTGGAAGAGATTGCTCTAAGCAGTAAGACAGCCTTCTTTACATCACATGTTATCCCCAAGAATTATCTATAAGAAATTGTATCTCTGTGTACTAAAAGCGTAAATTTATACATCTATGCCATCTTTAAATAAAATAAAATCGTTGAGGCCAAAAAATCTGTACATTGAAGATATTCGAAAAAAAAAACTAGATCTGCTTGAAATGAGTTACTGAACATGTTAAAACAGCTTTTAAGATTGTTGTCTGTTAGTGTGTCAGTTTGACCGCACATCCACTGAACGGATTGTGACAAAACTTAGTCTATACAAAGTTTGACAGCGCACTCGTAATAAATAACATAACTTGGCCTGGCTTTACGTCGATGTATGCCTATTTTGTATGTTCACACCATTTCACATATACATAGGTACTTAGGACACAGATTTTTTTTTGAAAATGCTAAACACGGTAAAAGAACTGAATTTATTTGGTTTTTATTAATTAAAAAAAAACACACACTGAATTTGATAAATAAAATTATAGGACCAACATAGCAACACATCCTAACTATTATAAAAATAATCATAAAAATAGGTACTAACAAAAATACACAGAAATAATATTAACCCGGCGACAATGACGCTGGGTCATATTGACCCGAGCGATTTTCAATTGGGGAAATTTTGAAAAAAACATATTATAAACCTTATTGGTTTTCTCAGTAGCTGGAGATAAGACCTCAATTCATATGATATGTACCATAGTGTAGTGAGCAAGCGCCAGTGAAGAATGGTAAAATCCCTTTTCTTGAATAAAACGGCTACAGCTCCATATATTTTTAGTTCTAAAAGAGAAATTATTTTTGTGGCCCCTTTGAGGTTGTTGTATTAAAACCAAATCATAATTTGATATCTAAATTAACTTAATCATCTTGGTAATACAATGACTTCGTGATCATGCAATAGTTCTTACTTTGTATTAAATTTGTTATAATTCAGCAGATAACCAGATAATTGAGAAAAAAACATTCGGGTCATATTGACCCCGCGTAATTTTTTACACGTCATTGGCGCCGGGTTAATACGACAATGTCTTAAATCATTTTTTTTTCTATTGTGTTAATTTTTGCATGCTTTGACAAAATCGAATCGTGTGATAATCGTACATTATTATTATACCTTTATTTCCACCATTTTAATGCCATGCATTTGAGCAAATAGTAATATTCATGCATTCATAAAAAAAACAAACGATTGAATTTAGAACCTCCTCCTTTTTTGAAGTAGGTTGATAAAATTGGAAATTTTTCGAATAGGAATGACGAATACTAATCATCTCAGTTACTATTTAAAATCTGTCAAAACGACATTTTGTTCTAAAACTGTTAGAAATACCTAGGCTTGACGTCATAGTTTAGCAGCGTCATTAATGTACTCATTCTGTGATTTTGGTTAATTAAAAATCGAAGAATTGATGGAAAACAAAACGACTAAGGTGCTCTGAGGTTTAGGTAGGAGGGCAATTTAGTGATCAAGAGTTCATAATTTATTTCTGATGCTGTCGTCATCCCTATTCCAACTGTTGGATACGCCCAAAACGTCATTCACATCCTAACCAACAAAGCGTATTGTTAAATGTTGGAAATGTTAAATATTTTTGCATTTCCTTTACCATAATATAAAATAAGGCTTCGCTGCCATGACACGTATGAATGAATAAGACATGACGTCAGATCCGGCCTTAGCATACTCTACGAGAAGGTAGGTACCTACGTTACAATAGGGATGTTGACTGCATCAAAAATTATTAAATGTTATTCCCTCATCATATCAGCTCATATATGTCCCCACCGAGGGGCTCGAGCCAACCCTGAATTAGGGCGATCGGGCCTTAGTCGACCACGCGGGCCCAGTGCGAGTTGGTTGACTTCACACACAACCTGCGAGTTTCTCCGCAGGCGTATGCAGGTTTCCTCACGATGTTTTCCTTCACCGTAAGAGCGTCGGATAAACGTACATAATATGAAATCTAAATTTGAAATCACATTTGTACGTGGCAAGTTCGAACCACGACCTCCTGGACAGGAGGCAGCGGCCCTAGCCATTACGACACTGACGCTTATGTTATTCCCTAACCGGAAACAAATTACATAAGAGTAGAACCACCACTTTACCACTTTGAGCGGTCTTTCAAAGCCATACCCTGGACACTTCATACAACGGGCCAGAAATGACATCAAAAGAGGAATGACGGAACAAAAAAATGTCGGCGAAATCCTATACGTTCGACAACCAAACTTTTACCAATCTGTATCAATCTGGGTGACGAGGGGGTGAGTTCACCATTTAGAGAGCGGCAGGGAGTGTCCATACTGTATGTTAGTACTTACTAATATATATATACTTTGCAAAGGTTTTAGTAGAGAAATATATAGAATTAATATTTTTTTGCTGTTTTAGACATCTCTTCCTGTGCCAGGTTCGATGTCAGCTGTTTTCCAAAGCCGTCATTTTGTCATGTCGTCATCAGTGACCAGTCAGCCAGTTCAGACAGTCACCATAAAGGCTGGACAGCCGCAACATTCCCACCTCCAGAAAAGTATATATATTAATACTACATGGACACTACCAACCGCTCTCTTGATTGCGACCTCACCCCCTCGTCACCCAGATTGATACAGATTGGTTACATTTTGGTTGTCGAACGTATAGGATTTCGCCGCCATTTTGTTTGTTCCGTCATGCCTTTCTTGAAATGTCATTTCTGGGCCGTTGTATGAAGTGCCCAGATTGATACAGATTGGTTACAGTTTGGTTGTCGAACGTATAGGATTTCGCGGTGATTTTGTATGTTCCGTCATTCCTTTTTTGAAATGTCATTTCTAGCCCGTTGTATGAAGTGTCCAAAGTGTGCTTAAGGTGAAGAACGTACGTCCAACCTACACTAAACTAAACACTTACTTACTTACTGCGCTGGCTTAGCGACCCAAAGAGAATCATGGCCTCCGACACTTTTTGACGCCCACCGTCACGATCACAGATAAGAAAAAAAAACTTTTTTTCACATTATAGACATTTACAGAGCACGTAACGATCATGGCTGCTCTCGTCTTGGAGCTACGGTACAGAGGACGAAACGATCATGTAATAAAAGTTTCACTCCTCTTGGAGCTACGGTACAGAGAACGAAACGATCATGGCTACTCTCGTCTTGGAGCTACGGTACAGAAGACGAAACGATCATGGCTGCTCTGACGAAAAAGTTCGAGACGATGTAATAATCACTTTGCCGTCACGCAACACACAGACGAAAAAGCTCGAGACGATGTAATAAAAGTTTCACTTTAAAAATTTGCAATTCTTCTATCCTGTGGTCCGATCCTGTGCCATTTCTTGGCAGTTGGCCCTCTGGAGGTCGTTCAACACCCTGATTTTAAAAGCTTCGAGTTCTATTCGTTACACGGAATCGGCAAAATAGTTGAACGGATTGAATAAAAACACCCGTATAAAGGAAAAACAATCGAATCAGTTCGATTTTTTTACGGATTCCGCGTAACGAAGCGAATTCGAAGCGTTAAGAATCAGGGGGCTGGTCTTTTTAGACTTCATCTCTCCAGCGGTATCCGGGTCAAACTATAATTGAAATTTCAAAAAATCTTACTCATAACCCGACTGCGAAAAAGGAAACTTATTTTTTTGACAGTCTATCTATGAATGTACGTATGTATGTAGTTCCCTCGTATTTTCTAAACCACTAAACCGATCTTGATAAATGTGGTGTCTTTGGATTTGTGCTATCACTCCGTGTGTCATAGTCATAGGATATACGAGTATGATAGAATTTAAAAAAATCAACATGGCGGATTTCATAGGTGAATTGAAAAATTAAAAAAAAGTTTTTTAGATGTTCATATCAAAATTCAATTTCAAATAAATCTTTATTGTAAATCAAAAATAAATACATTGCAAAAATTTAAATTTAAAACTAGAAGACGTACAATCATACCATGACTGGTATCAAAAGAAAGGTCTTGACAAGTACATTCTATTTAAGCAAATATTTTTAATTTCTTAACAAATGGTCTCGCAAGTGCTATTGTACTCTCGCTACAATCAAGCGACACGACACGCGGCCATGGTTAGCGAGGTGGGGTGGCGTACTCTGAGCTTAAAAAATATGGAAATAAAATAAAAATTAAAAAAGTGTGTGTGTGTGTGCGTGCGATAACTTTACCGATTGTGAACGATTTTCATGATAATTTTTGATGTGTAACATCTTTGCTCTCGCTTTCCTGCAATTTGTGGGAGTGATTTCGTGAAATGGGACGGAAATGTGTCCCATGTGTAACAGGAAGTCGCGTTTTTTCAGGCTTTAAAAGCGCGGAAAAGGCAAAGGTATCTATGACCATACAGCCTAGTCTGCCGTATCTTTGCCGTCCTTTTTTCAGGCTTTAAAAGCGCGGAAAAGGCAAAGGTATCTATGACCATACAGCCTAGTCTGCCGTATCTTTGCCGTCCTTTTATAAAGTATTTTGTCACATGTTACACATCATATGCGAGTACTGTAGGTCTGGCTCGATTTTTTTTTATTTTATTCAATAGAGTATTCTTGTACGTTGGTGCCATAAAAATTTTATCAAAATCGGTGTATACGTTTTTAAAAGTTATCAAAAACCTCAATAATAATGCAAAATTGAACTAATTTGTTGCGATGGATTTAGCGTTCCGTACCCAGAGGGTAAAAACGGGACTCCGCTGTCCGTCCGTCTGTCTGACTGTCACCAGGCTATATTTCATGAACCGTAATGGTTTAGTTAAAATTTTTACAGATGATGTATTTCTGTTACCGCTATAACAAAAAATACTATAAAAATTATAAATTGAAAAACAAGAGGGTCTCAATAAAAAAAACATGTCTTTTTTAAACGAAAAGAAACTATCGCCATCTAGTAGTTGTTGCGATGGAAGTCGGTTTTTAACGTGTTCAGCGTTTTCAATGATCGAATTTCGATTTCATATGTATACTTACGTTTTTCTATCTAGAGAAAGTCAACAAAAACTATGACGCTACTTGGTAACTGAGTCCGGATATAATGCGGGAAAAGAAAATAAACAAACAAACGGTCGCCTTCGGTGGTATTATTCAAGGATGTTTCCTGTGGAGTCCTTGCGAGCGGGATCCAAGGCCAGTAGATATTCCGGGATAATTCACTCACGGTCATTTGGCTCCAAACTGCATTAGGGGAATCAGAGACTGATGTACATATGTAATTTATTATTATCACCATATGAAGCGTCGGTTGCTCAACCGGTAGCGACTCGGTCCTCCTAACCAGAGGTGCCGGGTTCAAATCCGGGCGGCCAATGTACCAATGAGTTTTTTGAAACTTACGTTCATACTCGTATACTCATCGATTGCTTTAACGGTGAAGGAAAAAATCGTGAGGAAACCTGCACAACACACCTGAGTAGAAACTCGAAGGTTGTGTGTGAAGTCGACCAACCCGCACTGGGCCCGCGTGGTCGACTAAGGCCCGATCGCCCTAATTCAGGGGAGGTTCGAGCCCCTCGGTGAGGGACGTATACGAGCTGATATGATGATATCAGCTGAAAGATGTAAAATGTTGAACAAAGGACTACATCAAGGATTTCCACAAGGCACGGTCCTGCGCTGCCCACTTCCAGCGGCATTCCGCGACCTTCACCAGTTCGTCGGTCCACCGTGTGAGACTACGCTACGTCTTCCGGTGCGCGATCACCACTCGAGAACATTACTGGTCCAACGGCCATCTGTTCTACGAGTTATAAACGCCGCCCACTGCCACTTAAGCTTAGCGATTCTGTAAGCTATGTTGGTGACGTTGGTTCTCGTACGGATTTCCCCATTTCTGATTCGATCGCGTAGGAAAATTGGCGACAAGAATTAGATAAGATGGTGGTAGCTAGCCAGGCGGGCATAGAAAATGCCCCTACGCCAACCAAACCGAGTCTTACGTTCAAAGTTAGACTCCGCCGGCAATCGAACCGACAACCTCCTGGTGTGAAGCTAACCATTACGTTACGGAGGCGGTGTTCTTTGATCTGTCATTATTATAAACATTTATTTTTTAATACATAGGTATATATAGAACATAGGTAGTATAAAACTGTGCCTTTACCCGTACGAAACACACGCAAACTTACAAGCTCGCTCCTTCACATCAAAACACAACCAAAGACCGTACACCTATGGACGAGGACTACCTAGTTTTTTTCTTTTTTTTTATAATAATTATAATATTTTTTATAAGAGGGGTTTAGTTTTATTCAGTCGGATTTTTGATTTTTAATTAATTCGTGCAGTTATTATAGAGAAAACTTGGCAAGTGTGTGTCGGACCGGACCACAAGCAAAGTGTGGTTGCATGGTCGTTAAAAATAAATGTTTATAATAATGACAGACCAAAGAATTAGGCCTTCGTAGCGTAATGGTTAGCTTCACACCAGGAGGTTGCGGGTTCAATTCCCGGCGGCGTCGAACTTTTTTACGTAAGACTCGGTTTGGTTGGTGTATTTTCTATGCCCGCCTGGCTAACCACCACCATCTTATCTAATTCTTGTCGTCAAATGTCAATGTCAATAGCATTGATCTCTTCCAGCTCGAAGATAAGATATCCAGTTCTGTTGCATTGGGGAATCTTGGTAAGGCTAGTTCCTTGTTCGGCATCATCGTCACGTCAGGTGAAATGTCGCTAAGGGCTTATAAAATGTGGATTAAAAAAAAAACAAATATGGAGAAATTATAAGGGTTCCAAGTTGACTAATTATTATTAGGAAACCCTAAAAGAGTAACCCTTACGAGCTCCTCGACCAAGCAGGTTGACTTTGAAAGAGACGGTCCCACATTCAAAGCTCAAAAGCCCCATCCGTAGGATGAAGTCTACGAACAAGCCGTTTCCGCCCCACAACCGCCTTTATTACTTTAATCAAGCCTCGTTGGTTTCAACGATAGAGGCGACCCATAAAAATGCCCACTTAAATGTAAAACACCCATTTCAGAGATGATTGCTTGGATTATAATGCTAATAATGCGGTTTAAGCCTAATAGGACGGAAGCATGCTCCTATTCAGCGTGTAAAAAATCTGAGCACTACCGATACATAAAGGTGGACATTTATTCATCAAAGTGGACCACTTTTGTTCTACGACTTTGCTGAAATCGGAATAATCGACAAAATACCGGCCAATTGCGAGTAGGACTCGCTTCCGAGGGTTCCTTACTACCACATCTCTGGATAAGGAACCCTAATAATAATAAATCGAAAACTATACATCATATAAAAAAACGACACCTACAGTACTCGCATATTATGATGTGTAACATGTGACAAAATACTTATGAAATTAATTAATTATCGGGTCGTACATTCACGGGCCGACCCTTCGAATAGTAGTATGTCATCTTTGCCTTTGCCATAACACTAGGCGGCATGGCTATGACAACCTTAGTTTTCGAGAATTAAAAAACGTTCGCATTTCCTGTTACACATTTCCGTCCCATTTCACGAAATCACTCCCACAAATTGCAGGAAAGCGAGAGCAAAGATGTTACACATCAATAATTAAAAATCTGTTTAAGCTTGCGACAATGAAGCCCTTCCATACGATACCCCACGTGATACGGTTAACTCAATTCAAAATTTGGACCACCGTTCCTTGCATAATTAATAATTATTGATTACGTAGGTACTTTAAATAAAGACTATAATTTTTAATATTTAATTACAAACGAATAGTAATTTCCCCTATATTTGTAGTATTTTTCCCTAAATTTGTAGTATAAGACGGCATTACTTGCCAAATTTCAAGTCAACGGAAAATGCCCTATAAATTTTGATTACCTCGAGAGTGTCGAAATATACGTTTTTTTCGGCATAAATAGCCTTATCTTTTTTTTAAATTAACTTAGAAGTTTTTTTTTTACAGCTTCAAGGGACTGTAGTCCTTAGTATATGGTTAAAATTTCAACTCGATACCTCGACGCGTTCCCGAGATAAAGGGTCTTGACAGACAGACAGACGGACGGACGAATGGACAGACATACGGACAACAAAGTGATCCTACAAGGCTTCCGTTTTTTTCCTATTGAGGTACGGAACGCTAAAAATAGATCATCGATCAGTTGGTTGACCAATTTGGTATGGAAAGGCCATTTTTTTCAAGAATTGACTTTTTGTTCTATGGGGAAAGTTGTTCAATTTGATTGTTGCCCATCTTCAAATATTAGTGCTCAATTTTTTGACATGCTGTTTAAGAAAGCCGGAGTTTTTATAAATGCATTTCGGTATAAAAGGTATTTTCTCAAACTTTCGCGGAAATAATAGGAAATGGCCAATTAGATGAAACAGTTTAAAGATTATTATTACTTAAAAAAATATTTATCAAAACTTTACTCTCAAAACGGCACTGGATTATTAGAAATTAAATGCCTGGTGTAGGTCGCGTTAACTGGAGCTTTTACTCATCATACTGAACAACTTTTGTTCTAAGACTTTGCTGAAATTGCAAA
Source organism: Coleophora flavipennella (assembly GCA_947284805.1). NCBI lineage: Eukaryota > Metazoa > Arthropoda > Insecta > Lepidoptera > Coleophoridae > Coleophora > Coleophora flavipennella. The sequence continues at coordinate 7,457,805 of OX369308.1, forward strand.
AGAAATATTTTTACTCTTCATAGAAATCGATCAAGCTGATCCACCAATTTTGTGCAATTTAGTATGTAGGGTCCAATTTTTTTTTGAGAACTGATTATTGGTTCGTTTGGGAAAGTTGTTTAGTATGATGAGTAGAACCCTCAGTTAATTTTTTTACATCCTATATAGTGGTCTCTCTATTTTTAACTTTCTTGGACAATGTCCAAAAATGTATTAAATGGTGTGCAAGAGGGCAGGAGGACGCGCGGCGCGTGCGCGCGCGCGGTCAATAGTCGAAGTTCGATTCAGATGGACGGACCAACTATTATGAGCTTTTCAAGGGGGTTCTTAGTGTGTCAAATAGACGAAAAATACTAGGCTTCTAGGAGCTTACGAGAGGTTTTCTTATCATACTTTATTCTTATTTTTCTGTGAGGAAACACGGATTCATCTCGATTTCAAATTCTTTTATAAATGTATTTTTTTTATTCACGATTGGTTAGCCCTTGAAATCAATATCATTTTACTTCCTTGCATTTTTTGAGAAAGGCTATGGGCAGAAATAAAAAAATCAGGTCTCGTATCGATTCCTCAAGTTTGTCAACATAAATGTAGGTACCGCTCCGAACAAGTCGAAATCGAATGAGCCAGACAAAACCGGATAAACCAAAGGGCGCTGTGTTTATTAAGGAAAGACACGCTCTAGGATGGGAATGGACGATCGACCACAATTGGCGGGCTATGCAGCCTGAGAGGGTTGAGGTGGGTTGACCCTGAGCGTTGCTGTTCGGTTGGGCTATGTGGCCTTGCATGCAAGTGCTGATGTTGATTATTGTTTGGGTTGCCCGCAGGGTTTCATCAGTTTCTGGAATTGCACATATCTTTTCTGCGGCCGCTTTTATTTTGGTTTTGTCTACAACAAGTTCTATCCATTCTATATGTAATATTACATGTCAAGACCAGGTGGACATTTGGGACATGAGCAGTCGCATGTGGGTCTAAAAGACCCAAAAGTAAATTCGTTTTTTTTATAAAAAAATTGAACCTAGAGTACTGTGGATAATGATCGCCATTTTATCCAAGCTGTGTTGATCTTGTGACTTACATCTTCATCGACTCTTGCATCAGTTGTCAGGACCGATCCGAGATACTTGAAGCGAGTGACTCTGGGCTTTGCGGTATTTTCAATATTTATGTTACAACCAAGCTGTTCTGTTCCACCCAGGTCACACTCCATGTATTTGGTTTTTGTGCGGCTGACACGCAATCCTTGTCTCTCCAGTTCCCTGAGCCAAATGTCAAATATTCTCTGCAGCTCAGACGCCGTTTTCGCTATAAGCACGATATCGTCCGCATACAGCATACACCAAGGTATTTGTGCTTGAAGGCTTCTGGTGATGTAATCCATGCTCAAATTGAATAGCAGAGGACTCAATGCCGAACCCTGATGGACACCAACTTTAACTTGGAATGGGTCTGTTAAACCAGCAGGACTCTTAATCTGTGTGGTAACGCTGTGGTACATGTCTCGTACTAGCGAGACATAGGCCTCAGGTATGTTTTGGGCTCACATAGCTTGCCACACCATTTTCCGAGGGACTCTGTCAAAAGCCTTTTCCAGGTCTATAAAAGTGAGGTAAAGGTTCTCTCTATTTGTCTGGCATTTCTCCATCAGGATTCTGATGGTTTGTATGGCTTCCATCGTAGACCTCCCAGCTGTGAAAGCAAACTGGTTTTCAGTAGCACTGGCTAATAAACTAAGACGAGCGCCCATAACTCGCTCCCAGAGTTTGAGAGTGTGTGACGTTAGCTTGATTCCTCTGTAGTTGTTGCAGTCTGCTACGTCACCCTTGTTTTTGAACAGCGGGCATAGGAAGCTTCTTCGCCATGAGTTAGGTATTCTGGTTTCTTGAAGAATTCTGTTTAATAGTTCTGCGAACCAAGGCAACGCGTCATCCCGCAGGAGCTTTCAGATATCGGCAGGTACGTTATCAGGGCCAGTAGCTTTATGGAACTCTATTTTACGGAGCGCATTTTTTATTTCTTGCGGATGTATCTGTTGGATAGACGATATATTTTCTGGAAGATCCTCGCTAGGGAATTCTTCGTTTAGCAAGCCATCAAAATACGTTTTTCACCTCCTTTTTATATCATTATCCGATGTTAATAGCCGACCCTGCTCATCTCTGATATATTTACTGGATTTTATATCGAGTGTTGCCTTGTGCCTCTGTTTGGCTATTATAATTAGTGCGTTTTCAGTTGGCGCGTTTTCTAACTTTTCATAAAATTTGTGCCTGGAATGTGTTTTCGCTTGCGCTACGACTGACTTAACTATTGCCTTCATTGAATTGTATTTATCGCGGTCTTCCTCAAAGCCAGTTTTCTGTCAGGTCTTAAATACTTGGCGTTTTGTTGTTATTATTTATTTGACGTCATCATTCCACCAGGTAGTGTCTTTTGGTGTCGATAATCCGCCTCTAGAGACTCCCAAAGCTGCCCTTGCCTGGATTTGTCAGAAGTTTTCGAAATCGAGCCACATTTTGTCCAATGGTTTGTCACTAATGCTATCCCTGTTTAGGTAGATACTAATACCTATCCTTGTACTTTTGATTTTTGATGATCGGTGATGAATAAGTCAGTAAAAAAAAACAAGTTAAGAAAAACCCTAAAACTTTAAAGTTCAAGCTTTTACTTGAAAAGAGTGTTTATGAGCAAAACGACAAATATTCAGTGTTAAATGAATACACACAAACATTGAACATTGTATCCAAATTCAAATAAACATTGAAATACTTGAAAACTTCTAGGTATGAATTTAGTGTCAACATACAAACCTCCGGGTAACGCCTTTTGGATAGCCCGCCTCTTGAAATCCTGCCACACCCAGCTGTGTATATTTGCGACTTCAATTCAACAATCACCTTAATTCCTATCACACTAATAATATGAAGGTGAACATTTATAAGTGTGTGTTTATGTTTGTTAATTCTTCACGCAAAAACTAATGAACGGATCTGGCTGAAATTTGGTAGGTAGACAGATTAGGACCTGTATTAACACATGGGCTACTTTATTACACGCTCGCGAGCCGCTTGTGGCACTTGTCCACGCGGGTGAAACCGCGGGAAACAGCTAGTATGAAATATTGCACAAATGTCAGGAATGGGAAAATACTGACGGAGTAAACGAACGGAGACAATATTCACCTAGCATTCGATCCAAAAGAAAGGGATCTGCTAATATGATTAGTCCAATCGCTTTAAACCAGGAGGTCACGGGTTCGATTCCCGGTGGGGTCAACTTGTAAGACTCGGTTTGGTTGGTGTTATAGAACATTTTCTAAGCCCGCCTGGCTAGCTACCACCATCTTATCTAAGTCTTGCCGCCAAACATCAGTGTTATCAATATTGATGTCTTCCTGCTTGAAGATAAGATAGCCAGTTTTCCATTGCGTTGGCGAATATTCGTAAGCCCGCTTTCATCTTCGGCATCATCGTCACTTACTGTCAGGTGAGATGATGCCATAAGGGCTTACCAATTGTGATAATTAAAACAAATTATACAGGCGAGATGAGTAGGTATTACCTACGATTACACTGACACTATAGAAATAATAGACAATCATTGGACCTTGATACTACCTCCAAAGTTCATGATAAGATCAACTTCAAAATACCAAAAAGATCTATTGTCACCGGGAATACGACTGCATTCAAAATTTTAGCTCATTTGAAATTCGGGAAGTGGGTCAAATTTAACTTGCCAAATTTGAATACGGACCCTGGGACTTTAAATCATATTCATAGTGATATTCAAAGGACAGCCGTGGTCATATACCTATAACCAGCGGAAGATAAAGACGCTTCAAACGATACCTCGTTTTTGTCAAATTATGATAAGTACACATATTCGTATCTCTACTAATTCCACATAAAATGGTGTTCGAAACCGGTCGCTAACAAATTGTAATTGCAGTTTTATTTGTTTAATGTGGAATTAGTGTAGATAAAAGCGTCGGTGGCTCAACCGGTAACGACTCGGTACATCTAACCAGAGGTACCGGGTTCAAATCTGGACGGCCAATGTACCAATGAGTTTTTCAAAAACTTACGTACATACTTACCGATTGCTTTAACGGTGAAGGAAAACATCGTGAGGAAACCTGCACACGCCTGCGAAGAAACTCGAAGGTTGTGTGTGAAGTCGACCAACCCGCACTGGGCCCGCGTGGTCGACTAAGGCCTAATCGCCTTGATTCAGGGTAGGCTCGAGCCCCTCGGTGGGGACGTATATGAGCTGTAATGATGATGATGAGTGTAGATATATACGAATATGTGTGATATAATATTCCACCAAGAACCTACAATCAAAAGTATCAACTACCTCAAAGCAGCAATTATCATAAGTAGATAGTTTAGAAATTATGAGGGAAAATATGAAAATACATATTATATACCCACATATACATATACACCGGTCAAAATCGTAAAACTCCTTTATAACTCGTAACTCTCGCCAAAGTCGGGAAGAAAATTATATTCCCCTTAACCAAATGCGTCCAGTAGTACTCCTATTTTTCTTGAAAACTATAAATGTCTGCATCTTCACTCTATTTTTCCTGTAAAATTATAATTTTTTAGGGTTCCGTACCCAAAGGGTAAAAGCGGGACCCTATTACCACAGTATATATATTAGTACTAACGTACTATTACTAAGACTCCGCTGTTCGTCCGTCTTTTGTCTGTCCGTCGGTACCAGGTGGAGCAAACAAAATCACGACACATAAAACACGTTCGAGAACCAAACTATAACAAATCTGTATTAATCTGGGTGATGAGGGGGTGAAGTCGCAATCTAGAGAGCGGCAGCTAGTGTCCATACTGTATGATAATACTAATATATATACTTAGGCTAGAGATTAGGACTATATAAAATAGTAGATTGTTCTGCCCAAAATGGAGGGTAATATTTTTCAAGTTTACAGAAACTACAGCTAAAGAAACAGAGATACATACACAGGTACAGACCTGTGTATGTATCTCTGTTTCTTTAGCTGAGTCTGTGCCATAAACGCCTTGATGAATTTTTGAGTACGAAGTGTGTTAGATTAGTCTTGATCCCGAAAGTGACATATTATGATACATTTCAACCTGACCACACCCCGGAAACTTCATACAACGGGCGAGAAATGACATTTATAAAAACAAATGACGAAACAAATGAAATCACGGTGAAACTATATACGTTCGAGAACCAAACTTAAACCAATGTGTATCAACGTGGGAGACCAGGGGGTGAGTTCGGAATCCAGAGAGCGGCAGGGAGTTTCCATACTGTATGTTAGTACTATTAATATTATGTATACTTTGACCTTACTGTCCAAAAAAGAGGAGAAATATAGTCGGATTTAATTTTTAATTAAATTGTTTAGGTTTTTGAAGTTGGTTCAAAAGAAGGTCGTCCTAGTCTACTCAAAAACTGTCATCCCTTGTAATCAAAGACCCTTTTATAAATCCTAATTCAGTTTAAGGCGGTAAAATTACAGATTTTCGTTATTTTTGACTTCAATTACTCCTAAACGATAGAAAACTCAAGGTTGAAAAAAAATACCCTTATTGTTGATGATATTACTTAAAGTCAAAAGCTATTAAAAACACGATTGATCAGTTTTTGCTTGATAGAAAAAATCCCAAGGATAGTCTACACCTTGACTTTCAACTCTAGTTATGACTAATATTTTGAAGGATAAACTTAAAAAAATATATGCAACAATATTTGTTATTAAAATACAAAGTAAGTAAAGTTATTATTTTGTATACTTTCATTGTAGTTTTGATTAAAACGAAAAACCATTGCAAAAAGTTAAAAATAGTGTGGTTATTTTCTTTACTCCTCACACGTAAAGAAAAAGACAAAGACAACTGTGCCAAATAATACCTCGCCTTAACCTTCATCGGGGGCGTCAAAAATTTACAGCGTTTACCAACGTGCGTGTGACCGTACACGTACGCCTGGAGGAATGCACGAATATCCTTATTCCTCTGGGGGTTTCCATAGATAATTTCGAATATACCACAATGTTTGGTTTTCCCGAATTCCAGGATCAAATCACGGGCAAAATTAGGCTCCTTAATTAAGTTAAGGCAACTGTTCCAATGGGTTAGATAATTCTTCGTATCACACCAAAAAGGTCCACTACTGACAATGGATTTCTGCAACGACCGATCCTGCGCTGCCCGCATCCAGCGACTTCCCGCTACCTTCACCAAGTCGTCGGTCCACCGTAGTGTGTGCCTACGTTACGTCTTTCTGTGCACGGTCGCCACTCGAAAATTTTACTACCCTAACGGCCATCTATTTTACGAGCTATGTGCCCCGCCCACGGCCACTTAACTTTAGCGATTCTGAGAGCTTTGTCGGTTACTTTGGTTCTCTTACGGGTCCTCTCATTTCTGATTCTATCACGTAGGCAGGGAAACGCCGAGCATAATGGTATGATTACATTAATAACTCTTATAAGTAGATAGGTACCTATACCTACAGTGACCTGAAAATGGCTTCTTTAGTGTTGACAAATGATTCTCAAGTTTTGGCGAAATAATAAAGCAAGTCTCTAAAGCAAAACTAAGTATAGAAAACAATTTAGCCTATTGTTTGTAGATGATAAATGAGTATTTGGATACTTAAATTGAAAGGCTTTTCTTTAGAAAGGGAAATGAAAAATTGTGAGTTTTATTGTACCAAGTAGGTCTTTGTTATTATCTAAAGCATGTATACTTAGTTATAAGGCATTTTCTGTTTCCTTGACATTAAACTCATGTACATATATCAAAACAAATCAAACCACAAGAAGTGAGTAAATAAGCAAATTAATATTAGGTCTTTACCTATGAAATTGCCGATTGTATAAAAAAATTTAAAGATTTAAATTAATATTAAGAACAATAGGTATTAAAACAAAATTTATTTTCAAAATAGCATTAGATTCAGCACATCATCTCATATATACGTCCCCACCGAGGGGCTCGGGTCTGCCCTGAATTAGGGGGATCGGGCCTTAGTCGGCCACGCGGGCCCAGTGTGGGTTGGTCAATTTCACACACAACCTTCGAGTTTCTTCGAAGGCGTGTGCAGGATTCCTCACGATAACAAGTAACAGCGTCGGATAAACGAGATCGAAATTCGAAAACAATAGGCATTAGACTATTAGAAATTAAATGGTGGTATACATATTATGCCTATTGCTTAGATATTTTGAGAGCACGGTGGCTTTAACCCCATGAAGTCGGGTTTTTTCACCTGAAAAAAACGTCTTTATTGAGGCAATAAATACACATTTTTAATTTTAAATATCTAGAGTTATCGAAGCAGTTTCTTCGTTACTAATGTCATATTTGGGAATACCCCGCATAAGATTTCGTCACTTTCAGGAAAATTCAAGAAAATTAACTAGTCTAAAAATTTGCCCCATCTTACCACTAAGAAAACGCCTTTGTTCCATTCAATGGTACATTGAAATACATGCCACTAGTTACTAGTAAAAGACCAAAAGTAGTGTCACCGTAAGGTCAATAATAAAAAAACAAAAACTTTTTATTTTTAATAAAAATCGGCATTGAACTTCAAAAACTGAATCGGCATTTTCATAGGTAAAGACCTATTATAAGCATTACAAGGGACAAAAGAAAGAGTAAAAATATATCAAAGTATGTGTGTGTGTGTGTTTGTGTGTGCTTATTTACGTACTGTGGTATATTCGATAGTACATCAAATTGATGTTATTTACATTCACAAAATTCTTCATGCTCGTGTAGATCCATTGAATTTGCTGTCGTTTCTCAACCTTAACACTATGTAAACGAGTACAGTATAGGCACACAAAACATTTGTTTTGCGCCTCAAAAAAATAACACTTCGTTATGAGGACAGGCAGTGAAATTTAGTGACTTTTTGCTAGAATATGGACGTGCAAACTACACAGCTGAATATTTCAACCTACTTATTTCGTGTACTTTAGACAAAAACACGATTTATGGGTTTTTGCTCAACACTTTGTATTATGAAAAATATTGAATTTTTGAGATAATTTTTCCTCCTACATTACATAAGTTAAATACGCGAAAGATATATCGACAGCAAGAAAATAAAGGTATTGATCAATAGAGTAGACGAAATTTTCCTAGAATTTATGCATTACACTTGGAGCTTGAAGTAAAGGACATAGGTTGCGTTAAAACACACACGCAAAATTCAACTGTAAAGCTGATACTTTAAGAATAAATATCAGGTTGTTTGCCAGTGCCACCAATGTTGCTACAGTATAGAGAATGCTGGTACTTATCGATATTCAATATGTTTACAACTTTGGCAAAGATGACCTATTATTACTAGGCTTAAGATAACCATTACTTATATTTAACCATTTAAGTGGCGTAATGGTTATATATAATAGTCCTTTTGCTTTACATCAGGCACGAGGTCGTGGGTTCGTATGGTTGTATAACCGACCAACCAGATGTTAGGTAAATGCTTATGTGATTGTGAATAAAACCGACTACGAGATTTTGGTGAAAATGTAAGTATTTTAAATCACTAATAGACAATAGACACCAAAAAGTGGAGGAGAAAGAAATCTATGTATGTGTCTGTGTGTATGTATTATATGTGTCCACCTGTTTTGCGGGAAAACTGTTGAACCGAATTTGATCAATTTTGCACATATGGTTTTTAAATTATTGCTAATTTGCCAAAAATATCCGACAGATCCTTCTGTCCGTTTGTCTTTCCGTCCGTCAGTCACGCTTACCCTAGCGGCTAAACCAATGGTCTGGTTGACATCAAATTTTAAAATTAAGAGTTTTATGACAATTTGTCGATGGGTTCTGTTCAGCCTCTGGCTGAGATGCAATTACAGGGTAGCTGCCATACAACAAATAAATAAAATTGCTTTTACAATTGTGATTTTTAATCACAAAAATGACTCTAATTAGTAACTAAAAGTAGTAACTATTATTCGTAACGGCGTAACGGCTAGGTACGCCGCCGCCTCCTGTCTGGAAGGTCGTGGTTCAAATCCTGCCACGTACCAATGTGATTTCGAATTTAGATTTCATATGTACGTTTATCAGACGCTCTTACGGTGAAGGAAAACATCGTGAGGAAACCTGCACAAGCCTGCGGAGAAACTCACAGGTTGTGTGTGAAGTCTCCAGCCCGCACTGGGTCCGCGTGGTCGAATAAGGCCCAATCACCCTAATTCAGGGTAGGCTCGAGCCCCTCGGTGGTGACGTATATGAGGTGACATGATGAACTATTATTGATGTTCTATCAAGCGGCAGTATTCGTTATAAAAAAATGTTATATAAAGCCCCCCCGCCCTTACAACTGTCAATTTTGACTTGCGATTTTCCATATATGAATGAGTGTTGTTGTGTGTAGGCTAGCCGCTAGGTGGTGAAGGATACACGAGAAGTACGCACAGCATGTCTGTACAATTTATTTATTTTTAAACTTCGTCAAATAGGTTTTGCCTTAAATTGCTTTTCATCACATCAGCTCATATTTACGTCCCCACCGAGGGGCTCGAGCCTACCCTGAATAAGGACAATCGGGCCTTAGTCAATCACGCGGGCCCAGTGCGGGTTGCTCAACTTTACACACAACCTTAAAATTTCTTCGCAGATGTGTGCAGGTTTCCTCATGATGTTTTCCTTCACCTTAAGAGCGTCGCATAAACGTACCCACATATGAGTCGAAATTCGAAATCAGATTGGTACGTGGCAGGACTCGAACCACGACCTCCCGGATAAGAGGTAACGGCCCTTGCCGTTGCGCCACCGACGCTCTAAATAACTTTGTATCATCAAGAAAGTAATTTTTACCCGACTTCAAAAAAGTATGAGTTTCTCAATACCTCGGAATCTTTTTTTTTCTCATTAATTGTTCTTACATTCTCAGAATAAAACAAAAACCAAGTGATAAGTGACCTGCCCACGTATTCCCCAGACCACAGCGAACTGTATCCCGCCTCATCCATCATCCGTGCGGTCGACCCCGCTAATGCTTATGAGATTACCGAGCTAAGGGCATATTTTTGGGTTTAAATGTCATAGAAAGTGTTTTACCCGACTACGAAAAAGGAGGGATATATATTTGACAGTCTATTTATTTATGTATGTATGGATGTTCATCTGTTCCCTCGTATTTCCTAAACCACTTATCCGATCTTGACATATGTGGTGTCTTTGGATTTGTGCCATCACTCCGCGTGTCATAGGATATAATAGCATGTAAAAAAATCAACATGGTGAATTTTATATGTGAATTAAACAACAAAAAAAAAATTCATATCATGTTTGGTATTAAAAGAAAGTTCTTGATGAGCAAATTCTAAATATATATACATTAAATATGCAAATGTTTTTAATTTCTAAGCAAATGGTCTCACAAGCGATATTATGAGACGGCTCAATGTACGCGCGCTACGATCAAGCCACACGACACGCGGCCGCGGGTAGCAAGATGGGATGGCGTTTTTCTCCGAGCAAAAAAAATATGGAAATAAAATAAAAGTTAAAACCACTAAAACCCCACTACGGAAAAGTAAGAAAACAAGAGTTTCCCACCTGAAATCAAACCCTTGATTTTCCCCTTCATCTGGGGTAATATCCGTAGTCGCAAGCCCTATCTTAATCAAAAAATATGTGGATTGCAACCACGGCTATTATCCCAGTTGAAGGGTAAAATCAGGGCTATGATTTCAGGTAGGAAACTCTTACTTTTCCGTAGTCGGGTTTTAGTCTTTTTAACTTTTATGCTATAGCATAGCTTTTATCGCGGGCTTTGAACGTGGCGACCGAATTAAGAAGTTCCGTAACGAAAATAAAACCTATTCACTCCGCCTACCATGTAGCTCGGCCGAGCGTAACGTAACATTACCGCGTTCTAAAAACTTACAGTGCCATCTAGTAGCGATTTGCGGTACTAAAAGGACTTAGTTATTACATAAACATCCCGTGCCCCAAGGTACTGGTAAATACTGCATAAATAAAAAAATAATAAATAATTATAATTGCATAAGTTGATAAAAAATGCTATGCAATACATAGACAATTCGGCAGTCCCCGAGTGCCACACGTTTTTATTTTTTCAGGTTCACCTTACCCGAGTAGGTACTTGGCGGTGGACCGTATAACTCGGGAAACAACCTAACCTCTTTAATTAAAAATTAAACATCCGACTGCATTAAAAAATTACCCCTCATTTTTGGATAGTCGGGTGAAAATGAATCCTTTGTCACGACACCTTGCACTCCAAATCAATCAAGCCGTTCAGGCGAGGCACGGGTGGAGAAGCGGAGAAACCCTTTTGCTAGATCAATTTTTTTGGGTAATTACTACTAAATATCGGTCTTGCAAAAAATATTGGTCATACTTAAGGATATTGTCTGAGGAATGTGCTAATATGTTACATCAAAGTGTGTAATTTACTCGATCATAAAAAATCCCAAAAATAGATCTGAAACGTCTTAAAAGAATTCTAAAACAAATTGTTTATTAATAAAATTTCTAAATTTGCACATAGTTTTTATATGGAGATATTTATTTTTAAGTACTACAGAGAATCTGCTAAATTTTATTGAAGTCTTAACAGAAATAACAACGTAAAACATTTTAAAAGTGCAAAAGTGTGGTTATTTTCTTGACTCTTTACACGTAAAGGAAAAACAGAGACTACAGCCACAGCCAAATAAACAGACATACATACATACACCTTCTTGGGCAGTCGGGTAATAAACTGGTGGCCGAAGATCATCTTCGTTGCATTTAGGCAAACGTAAAATCGAAGCTAGGCGGAGTTAATTTCGTTGGGTTTAAAACAATATTTTAACAAAAAATCCATGAGTTCCTTAAAAAAGTTGTTAAGTTAGTGATGGTGAAACACATGTACCAGTACCAGTAAGTAGACGCACAAATAGGTTGAAAAAAAATCTATATACTTACATATGAGGGGTATAAAATCAAAGTGGGCTCAGTCCTATGTCACTGAAATTCGAGAATACAACTTTTTTGTTTTAACATGAATACAGTTTGTATTGGATTGAGGCGTGTTTGCTTCTAAAGTCGTTTGTGAAAATAGATTTACTCCAGAATGAAGCGTATTTGCTGACGTTTAACCACAGACACAAGGAAAAACTTGACATTCACAGATTAAAAACCACTAAATATGGACTAAGGTCACTTTGCTTCTGTACCCCTCATATATAGGTTGGGGACCAAGCTGTTATTTTTAAAGTTTTTTTACCTACACGCACAAATGCCCAATATTTCGTGTGCCGATTGTGAATATTATAAATTAATGAATCCCCATAAATTGTACAGCCACGCCATGCACACTTTTCCGCTTAACTTTCACCGTCTGGCTTACCACACATAAACGAACATCAAATGTATGGTTAAAAGGGTAAACGCTAACCTAGTAGCAAAGAAATGAGGTGTATAAGACTTGATAAAAAAATATAATAAATCTGGGTTTACATGGGAGATGCCTTATTACTTTTTTTTTGTTGTATAAGTGTGGTAGGCCTTACTAAGTTCTACGTACAAAATAAGAGCCATTTTTAAGAAAAAATTAAAAAGATTTTTCAATATGATAGTAACCACAAAAAATAAGAGGAAAAATAAAAAATGGCATTGACCTAACCCAAATTGTACTAAAGGCGGTAACATTACAGATTCTCGTTATTTTTGACGTCAGTTACTTCTAAACGATACAAAACCCAAGGTGGAAAAATATACCCATAATGTTGATGATGTTCCATAAAGTCAAAAGCTATTAGAAACACGATTGAGCAGTTTTGGCTTAATAGAATAAATCCCAAAGATAGGTCTACAACACCGTTACTTTTATATGACTAATATTTAGAAGTATAAATTTAAAAAAATATACAACAATATTTGATATGATAATATATAGTGAGTAATGTTATTTTTTTATAAATGAAAAAGTGTGGTTATTTTCTTTACTCTTTACACGTAAAGAAAAAGACAGAGACAACTGTTCCAATCAATACCTCGCCATAAATCTGTTTGGGCACGTGTAACAGAACATAGATGACAACCATAGGGTTGTCTTGATGTAAGCAAGTATTTGATTGGTTGATGTGGGCTACAAATGTTCTTAAAAAATTGTGCCATTTTCAAGGTTAAGACGGCCTCGTCCGTAAGTAGGTACGCATAATATATTTGCACACAACATACAAAATAACAAACACACTCTCGTGAATACCATTCATTCGAGTTCGATATACTGTCACTCACGCGTATTGTTTTCGGTAATCGAATGACGAAAATAGACCCCCAAGCCTCGATGTTGGATTTTTTTTCCCCTGTACGTATGATGTTTTTATGATGTTGAAGACGTTTAGTTCCTAATTAATGTGAAAAGTTAGTGAATTACTTTACTACATTTTATGATACTTAGATATTTTCAGTTTGATATGTAATAGGTATCTTACCAAATAGATAAAATACTTAAATTTAAAAAAAAACAACAAAAAAGTAAGAAACAATATGAATTCGCCCTTTAGGTATTATATAATTAGTAATATTTGATCCAAAAGTCGTCGCTTCGGGGTACTCTAAGTTAATAAAATTAAAACTACTAATGACTAGGTACTGTAAGTTTTAAGTTGCTAAAAAGTTTATCTGACGCTCTCACGGTGAAGGAAAACATCGTGAGGAAATCTGCACACGCCTGCGAAGAAACTCGCAGGTTGTGTGTGAAGTCGACCAACACGCACTGGGCCCGCGTGGTCGGCTAAGGCCCGATCGCCCTAATTCAGGGTAGGCTCGTGCCCCTCGGTGGGGACGTATATGAGCTGACATGATGAAAAAGTTGGGAATCTTGCAGATTCCAGGAGATGCTACAGCATCAGTTGAAGGTTTTTTTTTTATTTTTTTTATAAACAATTGGTAAACCCTTGACAACATCTCACCTGGTGGTAAGTGATGATGTTGCCGAAGATGGAAGCGGGCTTACCAAGAATCCCCAACGCAATGGGGAACTGGCTATCTAGGTTATCATGTTCTACTGTCAACTATTCATTGAGACTATTGTATTGAGCCAAAACATGATACAACTGCTGTAAGTTGGTGAGGAGTTGGGTATCCTGCGGATTCCAGGAAATGCTACAGCATCAAGTCAGGGTTACCATGTTCTATCTAACGCCTATTCATTGAGACTATTCTAATGAGCCCAAACACGATACCTCTGCTGTAAGTTGGTGAGGAATTGGGTATCTTTCAAATTCCAGGAGATGCTGAAGCATCAGATAAAGGTAACTATATTTTTGCAATATCATTTGTAACAGCACATCAAATTTCGAATTGATCATGCTGGTGGAAGTTACCTACATCCCTTTATCAACTAGAAAAGAGCTGATAATATTCAAACGGTTGAACAGATCTTTATAAATTATAGCCAAGAACCACCTCGATCACGAAAGCTTTCAAAAATAAAAAAAACGTATCTTATTTGGTCCATTCTTTTAGGAACTACGATGGCGCTGACAGATCGTCAGATACACACGTGAAACTTATAACACCGCTCTTTTTGCGTCGGGGTTAGAAAAGTGTTAGAAAAAATGGGCTATGTTTGTAAGTATGTGTATCTATACAAAATGTTGGGATACTTCACCGATCTCTGCAAATGCGGAAAACATGGTATATCTAAAAATTAAAAAGTTATAAAAAATATATTTTTGCGATTCAGTCGAAACCTGGGCTGTGCTACAGACTCTCCAGCGGTGCCGAATTGACTATCGATACATCACGGTGTTGAAGTGTCTGTATGAAAACGTCACCATTACGGTTCGCCTCCAGGACCAGAACTCGAAACCTATACAGCTGCAGCGAGAGGTGAAACAGAGAGACGTTATATCTCCGAAACTGTTCACCGCCGCCCTGGAGGATGTTTTTAAGCATCTGGACTGGAAGGGACTTGGCATAAATATCAACGGCGAACACATAACCCACCTCAGATTCGCTGACGATATCGTGGTCATGACTGAGACACAATGCTCGATGGCCTCAGTAAAGTCTCTCAACATGTGAGTCTTAAAGTGAACATGGACAAGAACAAAATAATGTTGAACGTCCGTGTCGCACCCATCCCTCCGAAGTTTGGAGACTCTACACTCGAAGTTGTTGACGAATATGTATACCTGGGGCAAACAATCCAGCTAGATAGGTCTAACTTCAAGAAAGAGATCAATCGAAGAATCCAACTCGGCTGGGCAGCATTCGGGAAGCTTCGAGATAAATTTGCACACACATTGCAGCTATCGGTTATTTAGCGACTTGTGTGATACGAGAAATGAATGACTAGGTAGATCATTATGGGTAAGGAATCAATCATTCATAACCCATTTTTGTCTAGGAAGATACTAGTTACTTTTATGCTGACATTTAGCGCGAATTTGTCCTAATGCTATACTACCAATTCCTGACTCGAAGACTACGTAAAAAGGAATACACATGGTTGCTGTTTAATTTTATCAATTTACTTACTTTAGAGCAGGGGTTCCCTAACTTATTTAGGCCGCGCCCCCTTTCTACCAAAAAATATTTCCGCGCCCCCCCTTCTACCCAGATAATTTTAGTTAGGTTAATATCAGTTGAGAAAAACACTGTAATAACAAAATAAGTATTTTTATTGCTCATCAAAGTTACACAAAAATCAATAATCATACAAAATTAATTTGGTAATACCTACTTATTGGAATGTGATGGATGTGCACCTGTTCGATAAAATGGATAATGATTTATCCATTTTATCGAACAGGTGGCCCGCGCCCCCCTTTGAAGGTCTCTGCGCCCCCCCTGGGGGGCGCGCCCCCCACTTTGAAAACCGTTGCTTTAGAGTATGTTTACCTCAGGAAGGCGCGAGATTTACTTGTAAGGGTTCTGGCAGAATAACAGCGTCGTAGGTTGCCTAGATAACACTAGGTCTCGCCCGCGGCAGTATGCTGAGCCGGTACCCATCCATACCAGCATAGGTCTTTTTTTTCCTTCTTCCTTTACATTGATGTATTTTTATATTTAGTTCAATTTATTATTGTTGTAACATAACAATTAAATATTCTCTATGTGTCTGGAATAAAGATTTTTCTTATCTTATCTTCTTAACTTCTTCTTTACGTCCCAATTACCGTAATGTATTAAGACTAAGGTCTTTGACCAGTGTGTTTTGCCAGTAATTACATACGGAACTGAGACATGGTCGCTTACTATGAGCCTCATAAGAAGACTCAAGGTCACCCAAAGGGCAATGGAACGAGCTATGCTTGAAATTTCCCTACGCAAACGAATCAGAAATGAGGAGATAATAGGAGTTTGTGGCGATCCACATGGTTTTTTAATTGCTTGCCTTGAAAAAACTAACCAACCCTGTACTATTTATTGTTATCACGTTTTTGAAAACAGCTTTAACGATTTCGATGAAATTTGTAATATGGGGGTTTTTGTGGGCGAAAAATTGATCTAGCCAAGTGTCATATCTGGGAAAATTCTTTTATCCGAGTTTTTAAGAACATCGTTTTTTCCGCGCAACAATAAGATCGGTAATTTCCACGTAATTACACAGCAATCATAAAAAACATAATAGGGATGACGAATGCTTGTCCTATGATTTACTTTCATCATCTGTCAAAAACGACATTTTGTTCTAAAAATGTTTGAAATACCTAGGCGTGACGTCATAGTTTTGCAGCGTTATTTATGTACTCATTTTGTGATTTTGGTTAGTTAAAAATCGAAGACTTGATGGAAAACAAAACGAGTAAGGTTTTCCGAAGTCTAAGTAGGAGGGCAATTTAGTGATGAAGAGTTTATAATTTATTTATGATTCTGTCGTCACCCCTACTTCAAGCGATAGGCTAGTGATCAAGCGTTGGACTTCCTACTTGTACATAGATAATGAGTTCGATCCTCGGTCCGATCGAATCCTTTTATATTTGTTTGATATTTTTTTATTTATTTCGTTCCGTTTGCAAGCAAAGCTCGGTCACCCAGGTACTGACAGTTCCTACCCTTGTAAGAAACTCCTCCATTAATTAAATGTACTTTGCCAGTTGCATTTTTGCACCTTATTATTGACCATCGCGGCAATTTTGAAACCAAAACACACGGAGCTTTGCCTGCCATAAAGTTGTGCAATTTCTGCGCAGTAAAATCATTTACGATTGACAGCAACATTTCTCGTTGTACAAGAAGCTAACGCGTCTGCCACGCCTCCTTCTGCAATCTATCGGAGCGGCAATTTTTTTTTCTTATCTGTTCCATTCACACTCATCGCGATGACGACGACGTGGGCTGGAATATGTCCACATTTTACGTAACACAAACACATAAAAAATAATCGTTCCCCTAAAGTTTTTTATCACGAGAAACTTCTAACACATACGGCTCCGTAATAAATAGCCTCCGTAAGGTTCACAAGAGAGTAGCTACCCTAATTTTTTATATACCAACGCTTCGCCTTGCCCATTCCATTTGGTGAGCGAGGCCCTTTTTCAATTTAAATAAAAAAAACAGCTAAGTGCGAGACGAACTCGCGCAAAGTAGGGTTCCGCAGTATTTTCAAAAAATAAACGTATATTAAAAGAAACAAATTATTTTTGCAGTTGGTAATAGAACATTTTGAATGGAAAATATAGGAAAAAACCCAACTGCACATTATAAAGACTATTACTTCTAACGAAAACCTTCTCAGCCGTGATAGTTTTCGTTTTCAACCCCCGACGCAAACAGAGGGGTGTTATTAGTTTAACGTGTGTATCTATGTATCTGTGTGTCTGTCTGTGCCATCGTAGTTCCTACACGAGTGGTTTAGTCATATCTCCCTCAAGGTAAATACAAGTAAAAACAGCCTTATCCTATTCAAATCTACAGTGAGAATCCAAGAAACACTGCAGGTTAAATTGAACGGAGAGGTTATAAATACTGTTAAGAGGAAACGCGGGCGCCATTATTTCCATACAAATGTAGTCCCCTGTTTCCTCACTGGATAATGAAAATAGAGCAAAAATGTTTTTTTACATCAAACTTATATCTACGAGTACCATGGTCATACCCCAATGTTTTGTTTTTACCCATATTCTAATTATAATAGAAAGTAGGAGCCTTCAAAATCTGAGAAAATTGCCCAATTTAAAACGTCATATTCAGACACCCACCTAAAAATAATGAGCATATTAATAATAAAATTAAAACATAGAGGCATAAGTAAAGCGTTTTTAAAATTATTTTTGAAAAAAATATCATAATTTTACAAGTTTTGGAGGAGGAAATAGGGGACTACGAAATGCTGCTTTAGTAATGCTTTTATCGGTCTGCGCTGCAGTTCTTCCTTTCTTGCTGTATACGGAGAGGTTTGGGGGAGGGTTCTTTGGACCGCGTTTTATCTTAATATCACGAAGCTTTTAGGTGTGCACTTGGATGAGTTTTAAAATCCCCAATTTTAAAACTCATCCAAGTGTTATGTGGGAACTAAATACGATTGAGGGAACTATTAGTTCAGCTTATTATGCATTCGGAAGCCTCAGAGTAGTTAGTCAGTTGATTATAGTCTCTTATGCATTGGTAGAATCCCGTTTGCCCTACAGCATAAAATTTTGGGGATGTAGCTCCCACTATAATTTTATAAAGGCTTTCAGGTTACAAAAGAGAGCAGTGAAAACAATTCAAAAAATATCCCAAACTACGTCATGTAGGGACAGTTTTGCAAAATTAGGCATTCTCACTGTTCCCAGTCTATAAAATATTCTAGCTGTCCTAACAGACATGAAGAAGCGGCTTTTTGAGTTTGAAACAGATGAGAACAATAAGACCAGAATGATTACACCGCGGAAAGATTTTCAGCAAAGAATTTATACCAAACTAAATGTAGCTACGCATTGTCCCAAACTTCAGTCTGTAAGGCTTTTTAATGTTCTTTATCGCGGAAAAAAATTGTTTTCTAAATTGATTATATGGTCCTCCTTTTTTAATTTTTGTTTCATATGTCATGAAATAGCGGTTTAGCCGACAAGGGGGGCGACATTTGACTCTTTCAAAAAATTGCACTTTAAAGCTTCTTAATTCGCAAACGGAACCCTAAAAAAAAACTTAAGTAGTTTTGAAAGACCTATTCAAAAATGCCCTACACGATAACGTACGTAAACGAAAAAAATTACCCCTTGTTTAAAATTAAAATTAATTAATTAATTTCTTAAAATTTTATTTTACTACTTTGCGGCGTGATTAATTTGTGTACCCATGATGCCAAATTACAACTTTCTAGTACTAAGAGTCTCCGAGCTAAGCCGCGGACAGACAGACATGGTGAAACCATAAGGGTTCTCGTTGACTATGGAACCCTAAACAGCAAAGTAAATCTAACGAAAATTTGCTAGCTTGTGTCGTCTGCTGATACGGATTAGGGATGAAACGTTTTGCATTAAAATAAGCTGTTTTTTTTGCCGGGCGACCCTTATGAATATTAGTAGGATAGATACATATATATGTATCTATCCTACTAATATTTATAAACAGAGTTACATGTAGGTAGCTCTATGGACCCTTAACGCAGATACGCCTACCGGCTGTTATAACACCGGAAATTTTATTTTTTTATATATTTTTTTCTAAGCTAGTGGAACGATTACAAATCACATGCAATTATAAATAAAATAGTAATTTCCGTAGTGAGAGGATTTAAACAAAACCTGAGAAGAGTGAAATAGTGTTTTATGAAACTGTTGCATAAGTTTCATACACTACTTTATCTAGTCTCATATATATTGGGATTGAACCTACCAAATAAAATATCATAGTTAAAAGAGTAATAAAAAAATCCTAAGAAATCCAGTACAACAAAACGTATGAATAGCGCCACAACCCCGCACATCACCGCGCATGCGCTAAAGTGGGAGCTGTAAAAATATTAGTTAAAACTTTTGTACAATGCTCTTTTGTAATGGCGCGCCCCGCATGCAATGCATTCCATTATAAGAAAATAATTGATGGAATATCCTTGATACTATTAACTTCTTAGATTTTCCTCTGTATCGTATTGGTAAACATATGTTTTTAATAATGATTTTGTCCTGGTACCCCCAGTTTGTAAGGAGACCAAACACAGGTCCTGGTGCCCCCAGTTTGTAAGGAGACCAAACGCAGTTCCTGGTGCCCCCAGTTTATGTTGATGGCTCGTTGCTTCAGGTAGTCGATCACCTGGAGATATGTCAGGTGACAAGGGAGCGCCGGGCAGCCAGGGCAATAATTATGTTTGCGTGTTGATATTTTGGGTGCTGGGAGGGTGCAGAAGTGACCGTACTTAATAATTTCCTCAATAGGTAATCAATAGGTACTTATTCTTATCAGCTCATATACATCCCCACCGAGGGCCTCATGCCTACCCTGATTTATTCTACCCTGATCGGGTCTTAGTAGATCACGCGGGCCCATTGCGGGTTGGTCTTCACACACAACCTTCGAGTTTCTTCGCAGGAGTGTACAGGTTACCTCACGATGTTTTCCTTCACCGTTAGAGCATCGCTTCTGACTCTCACTTGGCCGGTTTTTTAACTACAATTGATAAGGCCTTAGCATCGTCTCTGCTTACCAAGATTTCCCAAAGCAATCTTATCTTAATGCCGGAACACATTAATGCTGTTGACATTGATGTTTGGCGGAAAGACTTAGTTAGTAGACTTAAGATGGTGATAGAAGATGCTCTACCACCAACTAAACCGAGTCTTACATAGTAATATCCCGCCGCGAATCGAACCCGCAACACGCGACCTCCTGTTACGGTGAAGGAAAACTAATTTATGAGGAAACCTGCACTCTGCGAAGAAACTCGAAGGTCGTGTGTGAAGTCGGCCAACTTTCACTGGGCCTGCGTGCGTGACTAAGGCCTGGACACCCTAATTCAGGGTAGGCTCGAGTCT
Organism: Coleophora flavipennella; assembly: GCA_947284805.1. Lineage (NCBI taxonomy): Eukaryota > Metazoa > Arthropoda > Insecta > Lepidoptera > Coleophoridae > Coleophora > Coleophora flavipennella. The sequence goes on from OX369308.1 coordinate 7,478,779, forward strand.
CTCGGTGGGAACGTATATGAACTCATCATATCAGCTCATATACTTCCCCACTGAGAAGCTCGAGCCTACCCTGAATTAGGGCGATCGGGCCTTCATCGACCACGCGGGCCCACTGTGGGTTGGTCGACTTCACACGCAACCTTCGAGTTTATTCGCAGGCGTGTGCAGGTTACCTCACGATGTTTTCCTTCACCATAAGAGCATCGGATAAACGTACATATAAAATCGAAATACGGAACGTGGCAAAATTCGAACCACGGCCTCCCGGACAGGAGGTAACGGCCGTAACTGTTACGCCACCGACACTGTTATAGGTACTTAATTCAATTCAATTCAATTTATTGTATCACAACGTAAGAAGAAGATAACACATACAGTAATACTTCGGTCTACGCAACCTCACTTTACGCGATTTCGTTATAACGCGGTTTTTGAAATCCGCGCTAATTCGCGATATTAAAAAAAATCAAAAATATATTCTGGTCTAGAGAGGTTCGTGCAGTGATGTCAACCGAGTTTTATATATGCGGCAATCCATGAAAACGGTGTTACTTGCTACGAAAAAATTTTACTTGTGCGCAAGAAAAATTCTACTCAAAAAACGTTAGATGAGTATTTCTCTAAAAATTAAAATATTATAGTTATTCGTTTTTTTGAAGCTTATAGGCAATAAAAGTAAATTTGTAATTTATTTTGCTTGTTATTTCATTGACCTCGTTGTACACGTATTTAGCTTAGCGCGAAATTTATCGGAACACATCCTTCGCGTAAACAGAGGTATTACCTGTACTCGTAGAAGTGTTACACAACTATTTTTTACCTGCGGCTTCGCTCTGTTAGACTTCGTTTTTAGGGTTCCGTACCCAAAGGGTGAAAACGGGACCCTATTACTAAGACTATCCGTCTGTCTGTCTATCTGTCCGTCTGTCACCAGGCTGTATTTCATGAACCGTGATAGATATACAGTTGAAATTTTCACAGATGATGTATTTCTGTTGCCGCTAAAACAACAAATACTAAAATAAAGAAAAAGTGAAAAAATAATAAGACTCCATACAAAAACGTGTTTTATTATGATGATATGGAACCCTTTGTATGCGGTTCTTTCTCGCACTTGACTGGTTTTTATGACTTTTTTGTTGAAAGCCTATGTACTTCTCCATGGTACAGGCTACGAGTACGTGCATTCCAAATGTCTCCAAAATTGGTTGAGGTTCAACAGCGTGAAGAGGTAACAAAGAAACACATTTTCACATTTATAAAATTAGTAATAAGGATAGGCAGCCTTACAATTAGTTGTTAATTTTCTTCCAGGTAACCTTTGGGTATACTTCCGATTGCTTTAACGGTGAAGGAAAACATCGTGAGGAAACCTGCACAGGCCTGCGAAGAAACTCGAAGGTTGTGTGTGAAGTCGACCAACCCGCACTGGGCCCGCGTGGTTGACTAAGGCCTAATCGCCCTGATTCAGGGTAGGCTCGAGCCCCTCGGTGGGGACTTATATGAGCTGATATAATAATAATAACCTTTGGGTAGTAAAACAGCCATATAATAAGATAGGGGCGGTATAATGTATGAGAAACAAGAAAAAATTATACCTTAATCATTAAAATAGTTAAATACCTATTATAATAATCAATCAATCAATAAAAGTAATGCTCAGAAATTAGTCCTGGTCCCGGCACGATCGAGGTAGTTATATGGTGAGGCAGTCCACTATCCCTCATCCATGAAGGTTCTCGTGAAGGGCTGAAAGTTTCCTATCTACTCCTTGAGCAAAGCAGTGTAACCCAACTTGTACTAAATAAAATAAAAATATGTACGTAAACATACACCGGCGCGCACCGGAAAACGTAGCGTAGTAGGCAGGCCTACCACGCGGTGGACCGACGACCTGGTGAAGTTCGCGGGGTGCCGCTGGATGCGGGCAGCGCAGGACCGGTCGTCGTGGAAATGCTTGGGGGAGGCGTTTGTCCAGCAGTGGACGTTTTTCGGCTGATATGATGATGATGAAATATACACAAATTCAGATCTCTCCGAGATCATGCAGAATTATCGATATTACAGGGTGTGAAATTTTTGGCAATATATTATAATCAAGAAATATCTACGAGTACACGTAAAGGAAACTGTAGGATTGGATCAAACAATTTTGCTTCCTATACTAACAGATGAGATTTGTATAAAAATAGTCATTTATGAAACTGTTGCATAATTAGGGGTATTAAAACACGAGTAGAAGTTTAAAAACCGGGCCTTGGCGAGGTTATTAATAGTGTCACACGAGTATTTTAACACCTAGTTATGTGCAATTTCATACATTACTTTATCTAATCTCATACATGTGGATTGAATCAACTAAACAACAAAGTTAAAAGAATAAGAAAAAAAAACCCAACGAAATTCAGTGCCTACAACAAAACGTGCTATAGCGCCAAATCCCAGCACATCACCTCGCTTTCGCGGAAGCGGACGCTGTCAAAGACAGGTAAAAACAATGATTTCACTGATCTCAGACATTTTTAAGCACGAATAGTGACTGGCACAGTCGAAATCTTCGGAATAGGAATAAACTTCAAGTAACTCATACCAGACTTAGCAAAATCAATAAATCCTTTGTGGAACAATGCTCACTCATGTATAACAAATTACCCGATGATGTGTTAAATTTGTGAGAAAAACAGTTTAAAAATTGTATCAAAAGAATTTTTTGTAAAAAAGGTTATTATAAGACATCCGAATATATGTATAACAAAAATGTATGGGTAGACAGTGTTTCTTCTATCAACACTACTAATCATGTTTATTAGTAATAAAATGATAACCAACCTAAGAATTGACATGGAAGCAATGAGACATGACAAGTCTAGTACTTCTTTTAATAAATATTTTTATCTTAACAATGAAATTAGTGGTGCATGCTAGCTTAAATGTTCGTGCGGATGGTGGCGCATCGGGAGCCGGTATTTCCTTTTATTTGGTTGATGGGAGCGATAGCTGACTCTCGCGTTAAACTCGTGACCGGGTGCTGTCCGTGTGAACTGGCCTACACTTGTCAAAGGCATTCATGACATTCATTAATTTTAATGTATAACTTCTCGTGTCAATGATTTTGATGTATAAATTTTCGTGTCATATTGTTTTAATGCTCTAATGATATAATCTGGTTTACTTATGTTAAGGATTGAATTTTGACGTTATTAACTTATTATATTTTATTTCTTGATTCTTCACAAATGGCATTGTTATTATTACTTTATGACTATCAGAAAGAGTGTTAATTTCGGAGCCGCTATTTATGAGATCCGCAAGCCAATACATCGAATCTATTGTTACTCCGAGTTTGTTGTTAGACACTAATATTATATAATGTTCTTGTGCAATAATTGTGTAATTTATATTTAAGATATTCGAATTGTTTTTTATCCTACATTCCTACTGTTGTTTTTATTCATTTTTAATATGCAAATAATATGTTTTGTTTTGTAACATTCACGTTTGGCTAGACCGTAAGTGTTTGTTTATCAAATAAATAAATAAATAAATAAATAAATTTGTACTTATTTTGAATAAAATATCTTGAATTGGATTGAATTGAATTGAAAGAATGAAAATTATCTACGAAATTCAGTAACTACAACAAAACGTGTTCAATGAATGCGCTAAAACCCAGCACATCACCGCGCTTGCGTTAAAGTGGGCGCTGTCACAGATAAGTAAAAATTGGAATGAAAACTTTTTGTAATTCTGTAAAAATGGCGCAAACTGCATGTGGGTTCCAAAAAAAATGATATGAATCTTTGTTGGTGAAATTAACTTTTTGGATTAACTTGTATCGTAATGAAAAAAAAAATACTTTTTATAACATTATTTTGTTATAAAAAAAATGTTAGTGTTTTTTTTTTTAATTTCGGTACTGTGTTGTATGCCAATATAAATTCGTTTAAAAGTTTATAATTCAAACTTTACGATATGTAGATAAAATAAATAATCCAATCGTATGGAAAATTCGTTCAGTCTCATTAATTTGAAATATCGTCAGCGACTTCAATCCCACCCTGTACATTAACCTATTTTTATTGTAATACGATATAGGGCTTTATAGAGAAGTGGTAATAAAATACACGCCTTATCGTAATATTAAGCTGTAATGAAGGCAATACAAATGCCACGTAGGAGTCGAAACGGAAGAATGCAATAAAGGGCTCCGTACGTTGTACAAGGGACGGGAACCTAAGGCTGCCCTATAACAGGGATGACGACAGCATTAGAAATAAATTATGAACTCTTGATACTGCGAAAAATCTTAATCGTTTTGTTTTCCATCAAGTCTTCGATTTTTAATTCACCTAAATCACAAAATGAGTACATAAATGACGCTGCTAAACTATGACGTCACGCCTAGGTATTTCTAACATTTTTAGAACGAAATGTCGTTTTTGACAGATGATAAAAAGTAACTCAGATGACTAGCTTTCGTCATCCCTATTAATATTATAAATCATATAATAAGTTCATAAGAGCGTCGGTGGCGCAATTAACCGCCTCAGTAGCCCAGAGGCAAAGTTTACTGGCTTTACACAGGAGGTCGCAGGTTCGATTCCCGGCGGGGTCATTTGTAAGACTCGGTTTGGTTGGTAGAAGGGCATTTTCTAAGCCCACCTGGGTAGCTACCACCATTTTATCTAAGTATTACCGCCAAATATCAATGTTGATATCATTGGTGTGTTCCGGCATGAAGATAAGATAGACAGTTCCCAATTGCCTTGGGGAATCTTGGTAAGCCCGCTTCCATCTTCGGCAACAACGTCACTACCACCAGGTGAGATGTTGTCAAGGGTTTACCAATTGTGAATAAAATAAAATATAAAATGGCAAGGGCCGCTATCTCCTGTCCCGGGAGGTCGTGGTTCGAATCCTACCACGTACCAATCTGTTTTCGAATTTCGATTTCATATGTACGTTTATCTGACGCTCTTACGGTGAAATAAAAACATCGTGAGGAAAACTGCACACGCCTGCGAAAAAAAAAACTCGAAGGTTGTATGTGAAGTCGACCAACCCGCACTGGGCCCGCGTGGTCGACTAAGGCCCGATCGCCCTAATTCAAGGTAAGCTCGAGCCCCTCAGTGGGGACGTATATGAGCTGATATGATGAGTTCACATACGTTCCCACCGAGAGACTCGAGCCTACCCTGAATTAGGGTGTCCACGCCTTAGTCACGTATGCGGGCCCAGTGCAAGTTGGCCGACTTCACACACGACCTTCGAGTTTCTTCGCAGAGTGCAGGTTTCCTCATGAATTAGTTTTCCTTCACCGTAACAGGAGGTCGCGTGTTGCGGGTCCGATTCTCGGCGGCATCTTACTATGTAAGACTCGGTTTAGTTGGTGGTAGAGCATCTCCTACCACCTTCTTAAGTCTACTAACTAAGTTTTGCCGCCATACATCAATGTCAACGGCATTAATGTGTTCCGGCATTAAGATGAGATAGCCAGTTCCCCATTGCGTTGGGAAATCTTGGTAAGCAAACACGATGCTAAGGCCTTATCAATTGTGGTTAAAAAAACCGGCCAAGTGCGAGTCAGAACCGCACACAAAGGGTTCCGTACCACCAAAGCCTTTACACCCGAGAGATGAAATTATTTTAAATATTATCAAAAAGTGGTTTATTTGTTTTATTAGTGTTCATAACATATCATAAAAACAATGAAAAAAATCCCGTTGATGCTGTTCTCCAGCAATCAAACCCTCACTGTCATGAGTTTCAGGATATAATTGTAAGTCGCAAAATCTTGAGTTTGTATCATCATCGGGTGATATTTATACTAAATTATGGAAAAACAGTTTTGCCTCCATATTTTCTTCCTTGTAACCCTGGGTACTGATTCTGGTCTTCTTCCACGAACAGACGCTCTTTCAAGATTACTTTTAGGGGATCTTGATGATCTTGATTCTTGATCTCACTTGGGACAGAAATTAAACGAGAAGGTCCATTGACGTGATTTTCTTGATTCTCAGATAGGTGCTTGGAAAACTGAGGTAGATGCTGTTGGTGCTCCGTCGGTGCTTATTGCATCATCGTGCTCCCCTTCTGTTATATTTTTTTCGGCTGTTTTCCGAAATAGAAAATCTGAATCATATTCCACGTCTGCATCATCTAAATCTTCTATTTCGGAGATATTTCTGTTTAACAACTCACATATAGAGCTTCTTCCCTGAGCGGGTGTCCTAAAAATAACAAAATAGGATATTGTTTACAAATTATAAACGTAATGAACTCAAAACACATGGTTACTTTTCTACAACTAATAATGAAGCAATATATAAAAAAGTATCTTAAAATCTCTTTAATTTACATAAATAGGAGGTACTTACTTGCGCCGTAGTTCTTGTCAAAAAATGCAGCTATCCTTACCACTTCCTTTGGACGATTGATGAGTCCTGCCTTATTTCAATGGTAATAAGATATATTTTTTCGTACTTTTAGATAGATTCACGATGGATCCACGTCGGTGGCGTTCACAAAAATTGTTTTGGGAATCAGTGTAGAATTTTTCAAAGTCAAAACTCACGATTGTATAAACTCGGGTATAAAGGACTAGATGGCGCTAGTTTCATCACGTAAAAAAAAACTCATTTTTGGTATGGAGAACCCCCTAGTTTTACACTTTTTCCGATTTTTAGCATGTGTTCTTATAGTGTCAAAAAGAAATACATCATCTGTGAAAATTTCAACTATATAGCTATCACGGTTCATGAAATACAGCCTGGTGACAGACGGAAAGATAGACAGACAGACAGACGGACAGCTAAAGGGTCCCAAACAAAGGTTTACACTTTGGGTACGGAACCCTAAAAAGCGGTAAATGCGAGTCAGACTCGCGAACTGAGGGTTCTGTACTAAAACACATTTGGGTACGAAATTCTAACTAACATCAACAAGTACAGCCGCGGAATGAAAAGGCTGACCAGTTTTCAAATAAGTTCATTTACGCGTTGTAAGCACATGTTACCTTTTGGACGTATCTGTGGGCCATGTAGTGAAATGACATTCATTATGACTGAACGTGTCATAATCGTTCGATAAAGAAGATAGATACTGATAACTCTGAGCAAGCAAAAACAGACCTAACGGCGGTAATATTACAGATTTTCGTTATTTTTGACGTCAATTACTCCTAAACGATAGAAAACCTAAGGTTGGAAAAAAAATACTCTTATTGTTCAATGATGTTCCTAAAAGTCAAAAGCTATTGAGCAGTTTTGATCGAAAATCCTAAAATAGGTCTACACCGTTACTTTCAATTCTAGTTATGATTAATATTTTGAAGTATAAATTTTAAAAAATATACAAAAATGTTTGTTATCATAATACAAAGTGATTAATGTTATTATTTTTCATACTTTCATTGTAGTTTTTAATAGAAACGAAAAACCATTGAAAAAATTAAAATGTGTGGTTATACTCTTTACACGTAAAGTTTACTCTTAACACGTAAGAAAAAGACAGAGACAACTGTTCCAGTCAATACCTCGCCTTAAGCTGGTCAACCTATTCATAAAAAGTAAGAAAAAGACAGAGACAACTGTTCCAGTCAATACCTCGCCTTAAGCTGGTCAACCTATTCATAAAAAGTAAGAAAAAGACAGAGACAACTGTTCCAGTCAATACCTCCCCTTAAGCTGGTCAACCTATTCATAAAAAGTAAGAAAAAGACAGAGACAACTGTTCCAGTCAATACCTCCCCTTAAGCTGGTCAACCTATTCATAAAAAGTAAGAAAAAGACAGAGACAACTGTTCCAGTCAATACCTCGCCTTAAGCTGGTCAACCTATTCATAAAAAGTAAGAAAAAGACAGAGACAACTGTTCCAGTCAATACCTCGCCTTAAGCTGGTCAACCTATTCATAAAAAGTAAGAAAAAGACAGAGACAACTGTTCCAGTCAATACCTCGCCTTAAGCTGGTCAACATATTCATAAAAAGTAAGAAATAGACAGAGACAACTGTTCCAGTCAATACCTCGCCTTAAGCTGGTCAACCTATTCATAAAAAGTAAGAAAAAGACAGAGACAACTGTTCCAGTCAATACCTCGCCTTAAGCTGGTCAACCTATTCATAAAAAGTAAGAAATAGACAGGGACAACTGTTCCAGTCAATACCTCGCCTTAAGCTGGTCAACCTATTCATAAAAAGTAAGAAAAAGACAGAGACAACTGTTCCAGTCAATACCTCGCCTTAAGCTGGTCAACCTATTCATTACGCGACTATACACCAATCGAATTGAGGGAAAAAATTTACATTTGCAGTTGAAAAAAATATCTCCCATACATCCATAGAAGTTTTTAATCGCAAAACAAAAACATGTGATTTAACTACTAATTAACAATTTAGGTACTTGTATGTACTGCGAGACCTTGCCACTTACTAAACTTTATGATGACATACCCTCATATAGGTTTTTATTTACTTGCGAGTATATCGAGTAAGAGCGTCGGTGGCGTAATAGCAAGGGCCGCAACCTCCTGTCCGAGAGGTCGTATGGTTCGAATCCTGCCACGTACCAATATGTTTTCGAATTTCGATTTCATATGTACGTTTATCCAACGCTCTAACGGTGAAGGAAAACATCGTGAGAATACCTGCACACGCCTGCGAAGAAACTCGCAGGTTGTGTGTGAAGTCGACCAGCCCGCACTGGGCCCGCGTGGTCCACTAAGTCCCGATCGCCCTATTCAGGCTAGGCTCCAGCCCCGCGGTGGGGACTTATATGAGCTGATATGATGATGATCAAAAAATGAGTCAAAAATGGTGTGGTATATTTTTATTGCTATGACTTAGACGCTTGGTTTTCTTACAGCTTCAAGGGACCGTAGACCTTAACATTTGATACTTATTTAAACTTAATATCTCCTCGCGTTCCTAATAAAAAGGGTCTTGATAGACAAACAAACAGAAACAAAACTAATCCTATAAGAGTTCCTTTTTAAATTAGAGGTACGGAACCCTTTTATTATAACAGCTCATATACGTCCCCACCGAGGGGCTCGAGCCTACCCTGAATCAGGGCGATTAGGCCTTAGTGGACCACGCGGGCCCAGTGCGGGTTGGTCGACTTCACACACAACCTTCGAATTTCTTCGCAGGCGTGTGCAGGTTTCCTCACGCGATGTTTTCCTTCACCGTTAAAGCAACCGGTAAGTATATGTACGTAAGTTTTTGAAAAACTCATTGGTATATTGGCCGTCCAGATTTGAACCCGGTACCTCTGGTTAGAAGGACCGAGTCGTTACCGGTTGAGCCACCGACGCTTTGAGTACCGACGGAACCCTAAAAAAAATTTTTTTTGCTAGAAAATGTTTATTATTACTAATTATTTTTTTTGCTAAATAAATGTATTTTCTAGCTTTGTTCCAAAAAAGAACCAACAATGCCGTATCGTGGATTACATTTGAGTAAAGTACATTGAAGGAAAAAAAGGTTTTTTGCTACAAAATAAGCATGATTTTTTCTGTGGGTCTATCCACACCCTTCCGCCTGAAACTCGGCGCTTGGGCTTTTGTTAAAGACAAAGTATAATGCTGAGTCGGCGCCCTTTTGGTAAGGTACAATATAATGAATTGTAAGTAAGCTAAAATTATTTTACTTTCAGTTTGAGTTATTTATGCCAAATAAATGTATTTTTTAGCTTTGTTCCAAAAAAGAACCAACAATGTCGTATCAGTAGATTACATTTGAGTAAAGTACATCGATGGAAAATGAGCATGCTTTTTTGACGTACTCGTTATATACGAAAAATTTAATTTTCCATTTCAGTTCATAATTTTACATCTATTATCTAGATATTACTGTAGCAGAGAAAATACAAACAGACTGACGTACGGAAGCAGATGAAGAAATTATACTTAAGGTACTATCGCTTGTTTGAATAATTAACTAAACTTTATAGCGCATGACAAAACGCGTATAATTTTTTTTAGATTAGGCCTAAAATAACATGATGTTAATTGGAAAAATTTAATAAAGACTAAAATGATCAGAGGACTTAATTAGGTGCAAGAAAAATAGCCAAGTGCGTATAGGACCACGCGCAAAATAGAGTTCCGTAGTCTTTGTAAAAAAAATATATATTTAAAACGGCTGCCCAATTTCAAAACATAGTAACTGACAATTCTCAGATTTTTTGAAAAATTTGCCTTATTAAAACCAAAATTGCGCGCAAAGTTTATAAACAGTTTGATTTATGAACAGAAAATACTGCGATAAATATATTTTGAATAAAAAATACTTGAAATTAAATCCTAAAAGTAATGAAAAATGCAATAATACCAAAAAAAAAACAGGTATAAAATTTTTGCAGTTACTGTGTTTTAAAATTGGAGAAGCCGAAAAACAAAGCTATTGTATGTGAAAGCAATGATCTTTTTACAAATTCAACTGCACATTATAATTTGGTCCACTGTTACTCCTAAACTAAGAAAGCCTGCGTAGCCTTCAGTATTTCTTAATAACAGCATTATATACCCTACTTTTTCAATACTTTTAGATTTCTTGAAATAACGGTAACCGTTGAAGCTGCTAGAGGAAAGAGGAAGGGGAACAAAAAAATCACTTCCACCTGACATGTAGAGGACTTCCTCTGGAATATAATTTTTTAGAATACTTATTCTTAAAAAAAATGTCTACAGATTTTATTCCTAACTTTATAGGAATTGCCTTAAATAGGGATTTTATTCCTAAATTTGTAGCGACTGACTCGGTGGCTCAGTGGTTAGTGCCCTTGACTACTGATCCGAGGGTTGTGGGTTCGATCCCCACCCAGGGCAAGCATTTGTGTGATGAGCAGATTTGTTTGCTCTGTGTCTGGGTGTAAAATATATCTATATATGTATGTATTTAAACGTATATAAGTATGTATATCAGTCTCTGGTAACCCATAACACAGGGAATCCTACTTTGGGGCCAGATGACCATGTGTGATTTGTCCCATAATATTTATTTATTTATTTATTATTGCAGATTTGTGTAACCATGCTAAATTTCAGCTATATAGCTGTTAAATAGTATTTGAGTAAAATGTCTGTGACATACCGACGGACAGACGGCTATGGAAAAACTGTAAGGGTTCCTAGATTCACTACGAAACCCTAAAAAAGATACAATTTTCATAAAATAAAAAACACACATTTTCCTTGGAAGTACGATAATGGATATACTTTTAGAAAATCAATGGCAAGTTTTATTGCTGTTTTCACGATAAAGCTTCCGAGGATTTTTACGAATGAATTGGTTTTATTTAACTATGGCATTATTACGAATAAATTGATTTTATTTAACTCTGGCATTATTACGAATAAATTGATTTTATTTAACTCTGGCATTATTTCCTTTTACATGGCGATACGTAAATGTAATTATGAAACTTATACTTTAATTAAGAGGATTTTGAAGCTGTCACTATTCATACAAACGGCGAAAACGATTTTTACCTCTTATATGTTAACCGATTTAGACCAATTTTTGGTAGGTTTTCAGTCAGAACAAAAGTTAAGTTTGTAGGTTATTGTTTTTTCAATAAATTTCATAAGTTCAATTTTATTGTCGTTCACGTGTTTTAATATAAAACTTATTCCGGCCATTATTTGTTTATTTTTAATCAATAATTTACAAAACGAGACCCATACACCTAGCTTTCAAAAATTAGTCAAAATCGGTCAACTTTTAAGAGTTGAAAATCGTTTTCGTGGTTTGTATATGCGTAGTCAAATGTTTGCTATAGATTCACAATCCTCTTAAGTATTCAGTAACAAATTAATAATGACCTCAGGTGTGTAATCCGTTACCAGCCATCCCGGGCTAGGGTTATCTCACGGCTTGTAATACCATACCATACTGTGATAAATTCACAACCTCGTTAAGGTCTAGATAACTAAATATTTTGAGTATATAGCGTGACTTTAAATTAGTTATTGATAGCAAAGGATAGAATGTACTCGTGATTATAAACAACTTTCCCAAAAAACTATATGTCAAATCAGAAAAAAAATATTTCTTTAAAAATTTTTGCCGATTTGATAACTTATTATGTATCGAGGACCAAAAATTTTGTTCTGATTTGACATATAGTTTCTTTGGGAAAGTTGTATGTAATCACGATTACATTCATATCCTTTGCTATCTCAAGAACTATTAAAAGTCACCCCATATAGGTTCAATAGTTTTTTTAAATTTTTTATTAGAAGACCCTAACTCGCTCTTATTTAAATGTCGTATAAATAGGACATAGCAAGGTACTGATTACTTCTGAAATCTTGGACCTAACGAAAGAGTGATATACTTATTATGAAGATTGAAATCATTTTAACTTTCTGAACTGTATAATGCTTTAATTATTCTTTGCAAGATGTTAGTACGTGACTCTTTTTTTGCTGACTCAAAAGAAAATTATCCACTTTCAAAATTATTAAGGTTTGAGGTCAATTTTCTTTTACTTTGTACTGACTTATAAATTTAGATGTTAATAACTAAATGAATTAATAAAAATTACAAACCCGATTAAATCAAAAGTTAACCCCTCTTTTTCGGACAGACGGGAAGTAATGTATTATATGTTACTCACGAAATCAAGACGAATCTTACGACACCTCGCACTGCAAATTCCAATAAGCCATTTAGGCTAAATAAATCCACAATATACATACATATACTCGCAAAACTTAACCCTCCTTTTGGCGCAGATGGGTTAAACTTTCCGACTTGTTTACATAAAATTTTAAGCGCATACCTACCAAATATGAACAAAATTTTGTGAGAGTGTTCATTTAAGCTTCTTTATTAAATAATTAAACACGTCATAAATTACGAACGTTACAGTAAACAACCATCTCGAAAATATGCAATTAACGCACCCTTATTAAAGACCTTAATTAAAATCGCAACAAACTTACCCGTCCATAAAAAAGGTGCTTCAAAAACATTTCAAAAACAGATTAATATACACAAAAAAAAGTTACGCACATAACGGGAGCACTAACAAGTACTTATAATTTTTTCACTGGCAACAACGGAACGCACTTTGTCTTTAAAAAAAATAATGTTTTTTTTTACAATCCGTTGAGCAAAGACCTGCGGGACGACACAGCCACTCCGTTCAGCTTCGGAATCACACTGGCTGGTTGCTTCACGGCTCTGCAGGCAGAGGAGCTACACAGCGCAGGCTATATCCACCGGAACACCGGTGACGGGAGCAAACCATGCTGAAATTCAGTTTCAGAATCCAGTTGATAGTGAAAATTCCATTGACACATCGCTTTGACCCCCGCTCTAAGGAAGTTTTAGATAAGTGTACGTTGTAATATCTACTATTAGTTCGTTCTGCCCATCCGGTGAAAACTAGTCAAAATAGGGTAGAATGTCCAGTGTGTGACCGGCCCATGGATATATTCTGAAGGAAAGAACGGTGCAGTATTTTTCCATTTAAGGAATATTTAGGTGTAATGTTCTCAACGATATGCGGGAATGGAAAACAGGTGTATAATTTCAATTACAGCTTTATTATTAAGACTGCCTTAGAGCCACACGTATGTAGAATAATGCTCAGTTTCTTGATATTTTCGTGGGTATACCGTGTGACTATACAGGGTGTCATAAAATTGGTACACAAAACGTTAACCGAGACTCCTACTTATCATACCGAACAACTGTCTCTAGAAAAAAGAAAATTCGCTAAAAATATTTTGGACTCATCAATACACATCGATCACGACCAACTTTGCGTGGAGAGTCCGAAAATTTGTTTGCTATTTTAGAACGGGGGAAAAGTTTTTTCGTATTTTTACCCGACTGCGCAAGAAGCTTATGATTTTCTAGTGTATATATATATATATATTTCTTGTGCACGCTCTGTAGCCAAAACGGCTTGATGGATTTTAGCTTGAGAGGTGTCGTTGTATATTTGTCTTAATTGTGATAGTGACACTGGGTACATCAAAATTTATAAAAAGTTAAAATTGCGAATTTATGGCGCTAAAGTCTTCAAATTTTTTCTTCTTCAAAACCTATCGAGTGGGATATCAAAATGAGGTGTTTTATAGAAAGCTTGCAAAAATATATAGAACTTACAAGTTTGAATGTAATTTGGAATGAGAAATGTTAAATTAAATAAATTATAATGTGAAAGAGAGACATAACAATAGAAAGATACAGATACTTAACCTCACTTTCGTGGAAATTTATTAACGTGCAGATATTTAAATGATAAATTCATTCAATACGATAACCAAAAAAAAATATTTAAAAGTTTAAAATAAAAAAAGATAAATTAAAAACATTTAAAACCTGACCATTTATCCTAATGGTAAAAATATCTAATATTCTTAAAGTAATAAAAATAATGCGAAGAAACTCGAAGGTTGTGTGTGAAGTCGACCAACCCGCACTGGGCCCGCGTGGTCGACTAAGGCCTAATCGCCCTGATTCAGGGTAGGCTCGAGCCCCTCGGTGGGGACGTATATGAGCTGTTATAATAATAATAAAAATAAACATAAATTGAATACAATTTTAAAAATATTACTAGCACTTTTGATGTAAAAAATATTCTGTACTTATTGTTTATGCTAAATGAAACCAACACACAAAAATCGGTGACTTTAACGGCTTTCATTTTAATTGATCACACATGTCTTGTGTGTAATGAAAACATTTAAAAATTGAAAATTAGGCGTTTGTTTTTAACGTAACAGCCACGTTGAGGCCCGCATTGATTTGAACTTAAAATGAATAGACTTACGTTCGATGTTATTTTATCAAGGATCCACCTACTCGGAATGAGTCGTCCGAAAGCCTTAAATATAACGTTTAAATCCCAGAAAAATGCTTTTTTTTCAATCAGTCAGGACTCCTTAACGCGAGTACAACTCACGCTTTTCCAGTTTTTTTTATTTGCTGTTTTACTTCAGTACTTGCTTTTGCCCTCAGCTTCGCCCGCGTGGACATAGCTTTTATGTCTCTTTTTGAGGGTGAGTGGTGTGCTAGCCGCAATCAGCTCGCAAGCGTGGACATGAGTTTTCTCCAGGTACCTCAGGAACTGTATCGGGCTATTCGGATTAGCAGTCTTTATCACTTCCCACCCCCTCAACAAATTATATACAAAAAAATCACTTTAATCCGTTGATCCGTTGCGACGCCACCGACGTGCGTGAGCGTAGAAAACAGTTGTCCCCAGATCCCTCGGGAACTATGTCAGGATATACTTATTAGTAAATTATATCATTTTTCACCTTATCTCTGTGCTAAAAATCACACCAATACATTTTTTCGTTGCGATTTTAAATAACTTAACGAACGAAGAGTATGGTTTTAGTTGCCTCAGGAACTCTGGAAATTGGAAATCTCATGTCCAATATGTATGCTCCAAATTAAGTAGATTTGTATACGCTCTTAGACAGTTAAGAAAGATTAACGGAGAAAAAACTGCACTAACTGCTTACCATGGATATGTTGCATCGGTTTTAAGATATGGCATCGTTCTGTGGGGCAACTCAACGGATGCAACTAATATATTTCTCACACAAAAGAAATGTGTAAGAGCAATAAGTGGAGCAGGACCAATTGACACATGTCGTCCTCTTTTCAAGAAACACAACCTTCTAACGCTTACAAGCTTATACATTTTAGAAATAGGAACATTTGTAAAGAATCATCCGAATCTTTTTAAACATGCTGAACAGCATCCTAGGTTAAGAGACAGAGACCTTACGCGATTGTTAGTACCAAAATGCAAAAACTCTGTATATGAGAGAAACTGTTATTTTATGTCAATTAAGGTTTATAATCACATACCTCGTGACTTCAGGGAGCTCCCACAAAAATATTTTAAAAACAAACTTGCTAGTTGGCTGACAGACAAATGCTTTTATGACTTAAATGAATTTTTTAATCAATAATTTTATGAGAAGGTACTTATTAATTTCTTTATTGACATTATAATTAGAATTATAAGTATTTTGTATGCCATTTATTGGCGAAACACACTGTTCCATTTAACTATAATTTAAACTAAGATCCTTATTACTGTGTTTCCACAAATAAACTATTTCATTTCATTTCATTTCATTTCATTTTTCATTTCATTTCATTTCATTTCAACTGCATCGGGCTATGATAATTTCCAGAGATAAAAAGTAGACTATTTCATTCCCAGTGATGCAGTATGCAGGTAGCATACCAAATTGCATGAAGATGGGTAGATGTATTGAAGTGTGAATAGGTAACAAACAAACAAACACATTTTCACATTTATAATATTAAGTAAGGATTTTTCAATCTTAAATAACATATAGAGCGTCGGTGGCGTAACGGTTAGGGCCACTATCTCCTGTCCGGTAGGCCATGGTTCGAATCCTGCCACTTACCAATATCTATAAGAATATCGATTTCATACTCGTATGTACGTTTATCCGACGCTGTTACGGTGAGGGAAAACATCGTGAGGAAACCTGCACACGCCTGCGAAGAAACCCGCGTGATCGTCTAAGGCCTGATCGCCCTAACTCAGGGCAGATTGAGCTCCTTGGTGGGGACGTATATAAACTGAAATGATGAAATAACACATGTACCTATATTGTCAAAAAACTAATTGAAATCATTATATCAATCTATATATCTATATATTAAGGCCTAATCGCCCTGATTCAGGGTAGGCTCGAGCCCCTCGGTGGGGACGTATATGAGCTGTAATGATGATATCAATCTAGTAATAAAATTTCCTTAAAATATTAATATGGGCTAAATCCTCGAGTCGTATCAGCTCCAAAGGAGCCCATGACAAACTTCTCGTTGCCGCGCTGAATGGCAATAGATAACCTCAGCAGCAGGTAGGACCCGGAGCGGGCGTCACATCTCCTCTCTCGAAGGCGACGGCCAATCTCCTTAATGAAGGCAAAGGCCTCTGAGGGGCAGCCGGTTGTCTCACAGACCAGCGGCACAAAGCAGTAATTTGCCTCCAAGACCGAGTACTTATTATGCTTCTTTCTCGTCGCAAATTGAGCAGCAGTACCGTACGGGTGAGGTGTGAGGCAGAAAAAGTGGCGTCCCAAAGCAGGCACGTTCCTCTCTGCCATGGCACCTGTTTAAACCCTCCGGCCTTTTGCCATCAGATGGACTAAAGCCCGGCGGCTGCATCAAAGATGGAATATTCCATCTGGCCGAGACCAGTGCCCTCCGAGTGAGGTCATTAAGGAATTGGTGACGTGGGAATCTTCACAAACAACGACCGCAACTCAGTGCGTGATGGCCAATTGCCTCCACCGTGGACCCGCAAATACATTGATGGAGGTTCACACATATTGATATTGCAGGCGGAGAGCAACTGCCACACGCAAATAGTCGCCGTCAGAAGAGTCCCATATCTGCGCCTCCTGTTAAAAGATGCTAAACTCGATTTATCTGTTCGTCTATGAAACACATCGCTACGTGCCATAGTTCCAGAGTTAGAGTTGTGTAAGTAAAGTAGCGTATGCTGAAAAATACATAAAAGAAATCCACTCAAAAGTATAAAATAATATTTTAATGTTTTAATACAACTTAAGCGCGTTTTATTATCCCTGCAGTGCCATCTATTGACATTCTGCTGCTTATAATGTATGATTATAATGTGTGGTATGTGTAGCTAATATGGGGAAAAAAGTACTCTATTGTTATTATTGTAAGTATCAATAGATCTACTTTCCCACGGGACCCCTTCAGTATTCCGGGATAAAGAATACCCGACTATACAATGATGGTCAAAACACCCCATCCCAATGTAAAGGTTTCATATTGTTACGTCGAGCCATTCTAAAGATATTTTTTTTTGCATTCCTGCAGTCACCCTTAATTTTTTTGGGAATCACAATATCCCAGTTTTAGTTCGCGATATAGGGTATCAACGTGTAAAATTTGATTGTAATAGGTCAAGCCACATTTGCGTACTTTTGATTTTCTCACGGGAACTCTTGAATTTTCCGGGATAAAAAGTATCCTATATGTTAACCCGGGCTAGGAACCTCCATACAAAATTTCATCAAAATCGGCCTGGTAGTTTTTGCGTAATGCGCGAACATACAGACAGACAGACAGACAAAAATTCCAAAAGTTGTTGTTTTGGCCTCTGTATCGTTAGTAATGTCCACGACAGTTATTATTTTCCAAAAATATTTTATGTACAGACACGGCCCCTTACAGTTTTATTATCCAAAAATATTTTATGTACAGAGACGGTCCCGTTACAGTTTTATTATAAACTAGCTGTTTCCCGCGGTTTCACCCGCGTGGACAACGTTTCTATGACTTTTCGAGGGTGCGCAGTGCGCGAGCCGCAAGCGGCTCGCGAGCGTGGTAAAAAGTAGCCTATGTTTCAGACATAAAAACGGTCAGGCAAAAAATAAAAATGCCGTACGGCAGATTGTAAGTGAGCGAGCGAAGTGAGCGATGTTAGATTCTGTCAGGTTTGATTGATTTAACAAGTTTAAGGCATTTATTGTGCAGGAATTTAAGTTTATTATACATCGAACTTATAGTAATAGAAGAAAAAGTACAGTTAAATTCTACCTGAATCAGTTGTACACAATAAGTATTAATAAATTAAGCTAATACAATGTTATACAGTATCCGAAAATAAATGAATTAATATTAATATGTATATAAACTAAAAACAAAACAAGCACAAAAAAAAATATTACTGGTAAATGGTAATCAAATCTAAATGTTCTTAAATGCGAGCTCTCAATTCTCTGGTTTTTTGTGCATTTCATGCGATTTTCCGAATAACTTTTTTGCCCAGTCATCAGAAGCCATACCTACAGAAGGCAATTCCCTCGAAATTTTATAATTTTCCTGACCATATGTAAAAAGAAAAATCATACAATATGCCTGCGACATACTCGTATACAAACGGGAAACTTTGTGCCATTACAATACTAATCTATAATCCCTACTAATATTATAAATGCGAAAGTAACTCTGTCTGTCTGTAATCTGTCTGTCTGTTACGCTTTCCCGCAAAAACTACTGAACGGATTTGGCTGAAATTTGGTAGGTAGACAGATTAAGACCCGGATTAAGACATAGGCTACTTTTTACCACGCTCGCGAGCCGCTTGCGGCTCGCGCACTGCGCACCCTCGAAAAGTCATAGAAACGTGGTCCACGCGGGTGAAGCCGCGGGAAACAGCTAGTCCCTACTAGTCCCTACTAATAATATTATAAATGTGAAAGTAACTCTGTCTGTCTGTTACGCTTTCCCGCAAAAACTACTGAACGGATTTGGCTGAAATTTGGTAGGTAGACAGATTAGGACCTGGATTCAGACATAGGCTACTTTTTACCACGCTCTCGAGCCGCTTGCGGCTCGCGCACTGCGCACCCTCGAAAAGTCATAGAAACGTTGTCCACGCGGGTGAAACCGCGGGAAACAGCTAGTATTAATTATCCCAAACCTTATTGTAGTCTATTTATGATAATATAAAAAAAACTTACGCATGCCTACGTGTGCTAGCTAAAATATGGCGCAATTTTCGTGAAACTGAATTGAGATGTTTTAGTTGTGAAAACGAATATAATTATGAATAGTTGTATGTATAAGAAAAAAAAGGTTACTCCACGGACATTTTAAATGGCTCCAAGTCGCTTAAAATGAACTTTGGTTGCCGAAAAGGTATGTACCCATGTATTTTTTTTTCTGTCGCGGTCATTTTTTATTTTACCAGTTTTCTCAAAACTTTAAAAAACGTTGCGGCTGCTGCTCGCGCTAAAAAATGCCACTCGTTCGTTGTTGATCTTTTTACTACCCTTGTATCATAAATAACTATTACGATCCTAGAGTCCTAGGACTTGCCGGTTCTATCGTGAATTGTTTTCCTTCACCGTAAGAGCGTCCGTAGGCACAATATTGTATTGTATGAATGCAATTACGATGTAGGTATTTCTTTCTTTTCTAGTTTTGCCACTGCCACCGAACTGCGATCTTGGTGAGGCTGACTTTGCAGTTTTGGAAAATATGATTGATGAAGAACTTTCGCAAGATAGGACAGGTTTACCAGATCTACTGATACCCCTCCTACGTTTTTACTAGAGACTGGTATAATTATGCCTTATTAATAGCAGTAACGAATCAGTTATCTTAGACAGCAATGATAATATACCGGTTCCTGCACCTTTGGTAGATTTTAATTCAAAAACCGACTCAAACCAGAGTGATACGGTGCGTCCTCTAAATGAAAAAACAGCTCCCTTAGTATTTTTGATTTACCTCAACCTACGCCATGTTCGTTACCAATACCTAGCGTTTACTCACTAATTGGAACGTGGGATTGTGATTCTCCTAATAGTGGTGAAAACAGGAAAAGAAAAGCTACATACAATGCCAATCCTGGAAAGAAAAGGTTAAGACGTGTAAGATTGATACCAAAAGAAAAACTTTATTAAATTCTGGTCAGCAATATATAAGAGTCGGAGTGAAAAAGTTAAAAGTTCAAAGAAATTCGGTCCTGTTTGTCTCCCCACGTGCAAACTAAAATGTTATGAAAAGCTTTTAACTACTTTTCAAAACAGAACAGTTTAAGATTTTTAAAACTCGTCGTTCAAACAGAACCAATGAAAATCTCAGACTTCACCAGCAACCACTTGGAAGAAAGACGGAGATTGGTTTTGCAGTCCTCTGAAGACGCTACTCAGTATCGCCAGTATCGCCAACTGAACAGGCAGATCTCTAAGTCCCTGACTCGTGATTTGCGCTAGTATAATACAAATTATATTAAAGAGGCGACTGAGCACAACAAAGCCTCAAAAGTGTTTGTAAGAGATCTGTCTGTTGGACAAAGCCAACTGATCAAGCTGAAAACTGAGGGTGGCAGGATCGTATTGTCTAAGACTGAGTTGCTGGAAGAAGTTGAGAAAGTTCTACGGACAATTGTACATAACATCAGGTCTGCCTGTCAGGGATCTGGCTAAAGACCCAAGAGCCAAACTAACCCGAGACTATACAGAAAATATCCCGGACGTCAGCCTGTACGAGATTAGAATGACTGTCAAACAGCTCAAGAACAATAAGGCATCGGGTGATGATGGAATTACGGCTGAACTTCTGAAGAGCTGATGGATTTAATTCCATTATAATCCAGGAACAAACGCCAAAGGCATGGCACAGAATTGTGGTCGTGCTTGTCTTCAAAAAGGGCGACAACTGTACTTATTACGGTTTTGAAAAATCTTGATTAGTGCAGGCGGCAGACCCATCATCCTTAAACATTTAATTTAAAACAGAAATAATATACACAAATAAACAACAAATATACTGACATGTAATGAAATACTGCCCGCTACAGACAGCTGGACGGACGGACAGCGGAGGCTTAGTAATAGAGTCCCGTTGGTATCCTTTGGAACCCGTTGGACAAAAATACCTACACAATTATATTTTCAGCTGTATTTTCATTACTGACTTAAAAATATTATAAACTTGCATCAATACAAATGTATCACTTATAAGTAATACACCCTCATCATCATCATATCAGCCTTCCCCAAAGATTTTCACAAGGACCGGTCTTGCGCTGCCCGCATCCAGCGGCTTCCCGCGAAGCTAATACGATTCCTAATTAATTATGAAATTATTTAGAAGTTTTTTGTTGTGACGTAAAAGTCTGTGAATTGGATAGGTGAGTAGAATTAAAAACTTATTTTACCATTTCTCATTAGATCCCAAAAGCCCTTGTTGCTTCTTATTTCCTGTTCATTATATGTGTTACCTTGAGTAAAACAGCGGTACCCAGGTACCCGGGGTCCGAACGGTTAGTTAAGTCACATAATTACAATATTTAGCGGCTTACAGTAGTGCAACGAATGTACTTACGCAGAGTAACGGAAGGGTACTTGCGGGGCAGCGGGCGGCGGGGCACAGCCTATCAAACTCCGGCTAGTACTGCTAGTACCTACGCCGTGGCAGCATCATGCGACATCAAAGGCGTTGCGCTACTGTAAGCCATACATATCGTAATACTGTGGTTGAGTAGTTTTGCCAATCAAGAATACTCGTTGGTACCGCCCACGCAAGGAAATTGAAGCGAAAACAGGATGTGTCGGCGAATAAAGGCTGTATTACAGGTACTACACAAATATACAGGGTGTAACGTAAAGGTGCAGTGATACTTTAAGGTGGGCTTGTACTCATCAAACTGAACAACTTTTGTTAAAACGTCCCCACTGCTGGGGAACGGGTCTCTTAACTTAATAATAAATTTTTCATACCGGCCAATCAGCTGACCGATTTGTATGAAAATTAAAAAAAAATGATTTCAGCAAAATTGTAGAACAAACGTTGTTCAGATTGATAAGTACAAGCCCACCTTAATGTATCACTGCACCTTAAGGTTACACCTTGTATATATACGGAGTGTAATAATATTGGTTTTCGACCCGTCAACTGAAGAATGAAGCGGTCACAACTCAGTGTAACTTGCGTGCGTTGGGTTGATCACGCAGGTTAACTGACCTGAAGCACGGTCATTGCCTCGATGGGTTTACCTGTTGAGTGGAAATTTTCCCGGCCGTTTCCAAGCCGTTTATGCCGGTTGCTATTACTAGATAGGAGTCGTTAGCTGTGTCAGATGCTTCAGAAACTTCTGACAGTGGGTTCGCCACCAGCCTTACAACCTGCCCCAACCTGAAGCACGGAAACAATAATAATAGTCGCCCTAATTCAGGGCAGGCTCGAGCCCCTCGGTGGATACGTTAATGAGCTGATTTGATGATGATTCGGTTGTGCAAAACAAACAAAAACTAAATTGACTAAATTAAATGAAAATTAATTAACATATTTTGATTAATATTCGCACCAACTCCACTGAAGAGTGTAGGTGTTACCACACCCCGGACACTGCATACAAACGGTCGTGAAATGACATTTCTAAAAACAAATGACGAAGCAAACAAAATCAAGGAGGATTCCCATACGTTCGAGAACCAAACTATAACCAATCTGAATCAATCTGGGTGATGAGGGGGTGAGATCGTATTCTAGAGAGCGGCAGGGAGTGTTCATACTGCATGTTAGTACTAATACATACTTTAGCGCTACATTCGACGTTTGTATTGTAATCGTTAACATGATGGAGCGTTCTGTGCTCAGAGTTTCTCTGCGTGATCGAATCAGAAACGAGCAGATCCGTAGGAGAACTCAAGTAACCGACTAAGCTATCATTTAAGTAGCAGTGGACAGGGCACATAGCTCGTAGAACAGATGACCATTAGGGTAGTTAAGCTCACGAGTGGTGACCGTGCATCGAAAGACGTAGCGTAGGCAGGCCCCCCACTCGGTGGACCGACGACCTGGTGAAGTTCGCGGGAAGCCGCTGAATGCGGACAGCGCAGGATCGGTCGCTGTGAAAATCCTTTAAGGAGGCCTTCGTCCAGCAGTGGAAGACTTTCGGCTGACATGATGATGATAATAAATGTAAATAGCAAGTTAGGTCACGGGAAGCCGCTGGATGCGCGTATCGTAAAACTGGTCGTCATGGAAATCCTTGGGGGAAGCCTATGTCCAGCAGTGGACATCCTTCGGCTGATTAGAAGATAATGATGATGATCAAGTTAATCAACTAAAGAAAATAATTGTGTATACAAACTTTCATCCTCTACGTTAAACCTTTAGGGGATGAATTTTGAAAAATCCGTTCTTAAGTGTCACCTGTGTTACAAAATCCAATGTCCCTCAATTTATCGTTCTACATTTAGTGATTTGGGCAATGATTGTCAAACAGGAGTAAACTTTTCAGGGTTCTGTAGGAACATTTAACACCCTGTATCATAATTACGATCTCCATTAAGCAACAGGCGATGCATTAAAGGTTAAGGTCAAGTCGGTTTATTTACAGAAAACAGATGGCATTTCCTCTCTGGAGAGAAGCAATTGGCAAGTACTGCAGCCTCGACGCGCTCTCCTGACCCGCGCCTATTTTAGCTAAATTAAACAAATAAATCAATACGAGGGAAAATGTGTTCATGGAGTGAAAATACAAAATTTACCATTAGCCCCGTAAAATTTAATTGTCTATGACCCTTAATAATCTATACAGGGTGAAAAAAATCTATTAAGGACCCGTTACTGGGCCCGTTGTTCAGTATGTCCAGTATGACCTCCACCAGGACGTCGGTACAACGTGTGGAAGGCCTGCCTACGCTATGTCTTCTGGTGCGCGGTTGCCACTCGATTACTTTACTACCCCAACGGCCAACTGTTCTAAGAGCTATGTGCCCTGTCCACTACCACTTAATATTAGCAAATCTGTGTCCTATATCGGTTACTTTGATTCTACAACGGATCTCCTCATTTCTAATTCTATCGAGTAGAGAAATTTCAAGCGTAGCTCACTCCATCGCCTTCTAAGTGACCTAGAGTCTTCTAATGAGGCCCATAGTAAGCGACCACGTCTCATTTCCCTATTTCATCGCTGGCAACACACACTGGTCAAGACCTTAGTCTCATTAGACCTTGCGGTATTTGGGACGTGAAGATATTGCGAAACTTCCCGAACGCTGCCCAGCCGAGTTGGAGTTATCGAAACATAATTATAGGTATAACAAAATAGTTAAAAGAAGGGATACTTTACAAATGATCAAAGTAAAAACGAACAAAAACAAGAATCAATTTAATCAGGACAAAAAATGATACAATTAAGTCTGGATAGAAAAATGAATAAACATACATGAAAACATTCCGTACGATCATTCGAGATTGCGCTAGTTTCATGTTTCAAAACCCACTATACTAGATGGCGCTAGTTTCTTCATGTTTAAAAATAAACACGTTTCTTGTATGGAAATATTTTTAGATATAGATAGTTTCACTTTTTAAAATTTTTAGTATTTTTTGTTATAGCGGCAACAGAAATACATCATCTGTGAAAATTTCGGCCGTCTAGCTATCACGGTTCATGAAATACGACCTGGTGACAGACGGACAGACAGCAAACAGACGGACGGACAGTGGAGTCTTAGTAATAGGGTTCCATTTTTACCCTTTGGGTTCGGAACCCTAAAAAGGAACACGAAAATGGAATGAAATTAAACCAAAAAGTATGACTTCATCACAGTACTTCCAAATTATTGAATACTAGCTGTTTCCCGCGGCTTCAGCCGCGTGCGCAACATTTCTATGACTTTTCGAGGGTGCGCAGTGCGTGAGCCGCAAGCGGCTCTCGAGCGTGAAAAAAGTAGTCTATGTGTTAATCCAGGTCTCAATCTGTCTATCTACCAAATTTCAGCCAGATCCGTTCAGTACTTTTTGTGTGAAGAAGTAACAAACATATACACTCACAAACTTTCGCCTTTATAATATTAAGTGTGATGTAGGCATAAAACAAGCTTACGCAGAAAAGGGGTGCCAAAATCCCCTCGAGTGTGTAAAGACATGTGTAATAGCAGCTACCTCGGAAGCCTCTGATAGAGAGAAAGATGCCGTCTGACGTGGTGTTGGTGCCTGGAGTGTAGCCCTTCAGATAAGGGCGCTCTTGACCTGAACTCGCGCGCCCGGGGTTGTCTAACACTGAGTTCATTTTTCATTTATTTATTTACACTTTTTTACACAGATTTACAGATTTTTAAAGTAAATTCTTGGGTATAGCATGTGATGTACATGCTAAGATTCTTGGGTATAGCATGTGATGTACATGCTAAGAGTAATCTCTTCCAGGCAACCTCAACTTTTTACATTTATAAAAGTGAATTAGGATTTTTGCGAACATTGTAGTTCTGATTTTGTAAATTTAGATTCTGTGAATATTGATGGTTACTTACATAATAAATAGTTTTTGACATTTAAATAAATAAATAATTATAAAAAAAAAAAGAGTTTCCAAAGAACGAAGTTTAGCTATTAGGCGTAAGAAGCACGTATGAAAAACTATTCGTAGTACGTTAGCGAAGAATATAGGGCTGATTTTGTAATTTTAGATTTTGTAATATCGATGGTTACTAACTAATTAATAATTTTTGACATTTGAATAAATAAATAAAGCTTTATTTCGGGAAAAAAAGTTAAATTAATTAAAGTTTATAAACAAACACGTTTGGCTATTAGGAGTAACAGACACGTATAAAAAATGGCGTAGATTGTAGAGCTCATTTTGTTATTTTAAATTCTATAATATCGATGGTTACCTAATTAACAATTTTTGTAATTTAAATAAATAAATGAAGTTTTTTTCGGGAAAAAAGTTAAATTAATTAAAGTTTATAGAAAAATAAGTTTAGCCACTAGGAGTAACGGACACGTATAAAAAATGGCGTAGATTGTAGAGCTCATTTTGTTATTTTAGATTCTGCAATATCGATGGTTACTTACTAATTAAATAATTTGAAATAATAAATAAATAAAGCTTTATTTCGGAAAAAAGTTAAATTAATTAAAGTTTTTAGAGAAAGACGTTTTTACCTATCAGAATTTGCTTTGAAAACGTTTCACTAATTCTGAAATTAGCAGCATATACCACTTATCTCATTATCTGCGTTGCGATAGTTTTGTAATTCTTACAAATATTATAAAAATGTGTTTGTCCGTTTGTTTGTTTTCTCTTCACGATTCAGTACCTCTACAAATCTAAACGAAATTTGACATGCAGGTAGCTTGTGTTATGGGGAAGGACATGGGCTAGTTTTTATCCCGTGAAAATAGCATAGTGCAATACAGTTTCTGAGACAACTGAAAAAAAACTCTTTTCTGGTTTATTTTTAAACATCGCAACGGAACAACGGATTGTTGTGATTTTTGCACAGAGATAGTTAAAGGGTTGAAAAATGACATAGACTACTAATAAGCATAGCCCGAGATAGTTTCCGAGGGATCTAGGGAAAATTCATTTCCACGCTCGCGCTCGTTGGCGTCGCAACGAAGCAAATGGATTGACGTGATTTTTTGCATAGACATAGTTGTGGGGGTGGGAAGTGACATAGATTGCTAATCGGAATAGTCCGATATAGTTTCAAATGGATCTAGAGTAACCCCTGTCAACGCTCGCACCACTCACCCTCAAAGATGGACATAAAAATGATACCCACGCGAGCGAAACTGCGGGAAAAAGATAGTTATAATATAATTTTCATTCGGTATACGACTCGTGTTTAAAATATTACACTTCTGTTGTATACTGATAGTACTTTTGCTTTAATTTAAGAGCACTGCTCTTGCTGCTCTTGTCTGTGGAGTAATCGCCAATTCGTCCTCTCCGCAGCCATCGCCTTAAGGTGTTGATTCGATACGACAGCAGCCTGTGACGAAACCATTCTTTTTTTTTTCAATCAATGTTTTAATTTGTTCCTTATTTATTTGTTCATGTTTTGACGCATCATTATTCATTCTTCCATCTTGACTTAAATTTCAATATTTTTTAAATTGTTTTGTTTGTTTTTTTCTCTTCATCATTTATTAAAACTTTTTTGCTATTTTGTGACACATATTATTATTATGTATTTTACAAACCAATGTGCAGTGATAGAGATAATTAAATTTAACGGGGCTGGTGGTAAAATTTGTATTTTATTCGATCAGACCCTGCCTCTCCCTCCTATGATTACTTCGTTAAATTGTGCAAACATCGGCACAGGGGCAGGAGGGCGTGTCAAGGCCGCGAGCCTGTTTCTTTATTTCCACTATATAGTTTCGCGTTGGTCTTCCTCTGTCTCTTCTTAACTCTATCTTTCCTTCTATGATGGTTTTCAGAAACCTGTCGCATTGTTTAACTATGAAGAGGTAAAATTTGTTGGTATGTAGGGGATTATCTCTGGAACGACTGAACTGGATCATAAAATCATTAATAAAAAGCCACAAAATCCCGTAGTAAAAAAGAGTAAAAAAAAATTGTACAAATCTTGTTGTTTTTTCCGCGACTCGCATCGCGCACTATAGGATCCAAAACACAAACTAGATCCACGTGGGCCAAGAAAGCTAGTCGTATATCCACTCCCCTGGCGCGCCATTTTGGCAGATTATGCGGATCTGTGTTTGTCCAATAGTAGGCGCGGCGGGAATTTGACGCTTATGTGAAACGCCTAAATCTGGTCAGATCCCTTTACGCGGGAAGCGACTCACTTCCTACTTGAGTATGGAGCGAAAACTATCGCTGCGTTGTTCTATCGTTTGCTAAAGCTCCTTGATAAGACAAGGATAGAGTTAGGAATGAGTGCAAAGCCAACGGTGAATGATTTTCGATAGAAATCTCCTTCGAATCAGTCAGTGCTTTCAAGTGCGCCCGGGCGGTGCGCGTACCTGTTTTTAAAGTGATTGTTTAGTGATTGTTTTGTTGTTTTGCATAGAAAAACTCGGTGTTGTTGAAATTCCCAATAAACTGGGTAAGCAATACAATGTTATTATATTATCTATTGTTATTGTAGCATTCACAGTTCACGTTTTTTTACGTTCAAGTGCAATACCTACTAATACCTACTTACCCTATCTTTGGCCGAGACTGTTGAATTATATTTCACAAAGTTTAATACACAAATATTTTAGTCAGATAGTCAGTTTATGACGATTTCACCGTTATAAGTTTTATATATAGTGTCCATACAAAGATATTGAGAAATAATTGTTTTTGTAACCCTTGACAATAATGGCGAACACCCACAAAAAGCCCCCACAGTTGAAGCAAGATGGCGCCGCTGGCAGCGCCAGCTGATTCGTCCTCGCCGCGGACCAGATTTCGGCATTTGCCAGGGGAGTCGATATAAAAGGTTTTTTTTTTAAAAAAGGCCATGCCGGATGTTAAAAGTTAAGCGTTATCGAAAAAGTCATTTAAAAAATAACTTTTTTTTGAATGCCTAGTGATAAATTAAAACAAATGATATTTTTTTAAAAATCTAAGAAAACTCACCAGCGGCTGCCATTCTCTGCTCTGAAATAAATTGAAAATACGCAATTTCATGAGTACAGTATGTAAATAAATGTAGTGTTTGATTTTTATAAATTACAGATTATTTTTTTTACAGAAATTTGGCACAAAGTGGGCGATGGCAGCCTCCGAAATTTAAGGCGTTCCCAAAATTTATGTTAATAACTTTAAATTTAACTAAAACACGACTGCATAAGGACATAACCGCCTCTTTTTTAGAAGTTGGGTATTATGAATCCCATGTCACTCACGGAATCAAGACGTATCTAACGATACCTTGTACTTTAAAATCCGCCAAGCCGTTTAGAAGATATCGTGAATTAAACAGTCATACATACACACATACGAGCGCATACACACGTTAGACCTGAAAATAATAGATTCCTTTATGTAAAAAGTAGTGTAATATAGGCAGCTTGAACACTTATTACAGCAAAGATTGCAACTAGCCCTTATACTTACGCCGATCCGGACTTTGCCTCTGTGTGGCCTAGCCTGCCCGAGTTTGGGGAATACCCTTACCCCAACAAGATGGGTTGTTGTCAATGTAAAATATGGGATGAATTGTTAACAGACAAAATGCAGACAAACTCACGCGCACCAGCTAGTAGGATATAAAGGCGTCTCGCAATCTTTGCCCTTTCTAGGTTTGATTTGACTCGCTTCACGGCTCGACCCATATCAAGTCTCGACCCTTCCCAATCTGTGAGTGTGTGTGTCATTGTAGATATAGAATGACCCTTCTATTGCGAGTAAGCTGCTGGATCTATTATCCTTACTTTAGGATTAAGAAGAATGAATAATGAACAATGTGGTATATTTAAATGCCTGAAGTAATCTGAGCACAGTGGAACTTGTGTGGTTGCGACTGTAGGTGTAGGTGAACTGATGATAAGCACGGTCAATTCCAGGATGATTTTGGAACCTGTCAGTATCAGATTTACTGTCCTTAACAGACAACCAAATATCTAGTACAAGCATTTTTTGTAAAAGGACACTTCAAAATTGTACTTAAAATAATAAATATCTCGTAGCAATTGCTACGGCGATGATGGAAGTACGGGGCGTAGCCCTTCAGCACCTCTCAAAGTCTTAAGAGGCTTATAGTAAGTGACCATGTCTCGGTTCCATATGTCATACTGCGCTATTTAGGACGTGAATGACGAAGCTTCCCAAACACTGCCCAGCCGAGTTAGATTCGTTGATTGATCTCTTTCTTGATGTTGGACCTACCTAACTGGACTGTTAATTCCAGGTATACATATTCGTCAACAACTTTGAGTCTAGAATGTCTAACCTTCAGAAGGGTGTGTGCGACACGGACATTTAACATTATTTTCGTCTCGTCCATGTTCATTTTAAGACCCACTTGTTGAGGGATTCTACACGGGACTATACATCATTCACTCGCCGTTGATATTGATGCCGAGTCCACCCCAATCCAAAATCTTGATAAACTCCTCAAAGGTGGCGGTGGACAGTTTTGGATATGTAACATTTCCCTGTCTTACCCCTCACTGCAGCTGGATAGGTTTCGATTTATGGTCCTGGAAGCGAACCGATATTGAGAACCTCCTGCTTTTCGCCCGACCTTCAAAAGGAGCAGGTTCTCAATTCAACTGTATGTTTTATGCATGTTTCGCGAGATTTTTGCCAACTTTGAACCGGTTTTTATAATTCTTTTTTACTTGGTAAGTAATGCGACCAGGTTGGCCCCATGTATATTTTTTTTAAATCGGTAAAGTGTTTGCTTAGAAAGTTAATAAAAAAGCAAAATAGTACTTGATTGTTGCGATTGTAGTCGGATTTTAACGTGTGGTCAACCAAAAAAAAGAGGAATATAAAAAAATACGAGTGTGCTTTAGACCACACGACTGAAGTAAAACTTCTTTAGCTTCATCTATATGTATGAAAGTAAATAATTAGTCTTCAGAAAATAATCAAATCTTTTTTTTCTTATGTAGGTTTAGACAGTTTATGAAAATAGTTTTATTATCCTCCGAAAATGATCAAATCTTTTTTATCTTTTGTTTGTTTAGATCGTTTTGACAACCGATTTTGTTTGTAAAAAAATAGTATCTCTCTTTCTATCTTCACTAATTAATATATCCCTTTCAACTTACAAGCGTTTACTTTCGAGCGACTGTTTTTTTTAACCGCCTCCGTGGCTTATTGTTTAGTCTATTCGCTTCACACTTGGAGGTCGCGGGTTCGATCGCCTCACCCGAATACACTTCCGTAACGCTCTCGTCACGCATCCACCAACTTACTCCCCAAGACGTAAACGTATAGAAGCGTATAAAAAATTTACTTCAAAAATCAATTTCTTATTTATTATGCGCGGAAAGAACCAAAAAAAATATAAAATAGCAATGTAAACTTAAAATTTGTAAGAGAGTAGTTCTAATTTAGATTTGGTCTACTTTATAATCATTCACGACGCTAATAAGTTTGCGCAGTTGTTCGTGAATATCTTGATGATATGAAATTAGATAATTGGATCACTTTAATTTAAGTCAAATCCACCCATTAAACTATGATACAAATGCATTTTTTTATTTAGTGTCTTCTCTAAACATTCGCAATTGCGAATGTCAAAAATGTGACATTCGTAACATCCCCAATATTTAACAGACTTCATCATTATTCTCAAACTTTTGTTCAACAAAGAAATTTTGTGCTAAAGTGCTTTAGGGGTGTTAAAACAGCATTTTATAAGCTAAGTAAGAGTTAGACACGTGTAGAAATATGTACAATACAATATATAAAAACTGACTTAATAGATACTGGCTATTTAATTCAATGGCATTTCTGATTTACGGGGAGCAAACGCGGCAGATTTTTATGCCTGAATCTTCTTTTTCAAATATTTTGAGACACTCATAGATAAAGATGAGTGAACATATTTGTGATTGTGTCGACTAAGTATTTTAAGTTCAAAATTAAATTTATTAAAAAATCATTTTTTTTATTTCTGATTTCGTAGCGTGTTTCGGTACACATGGTTAGTATTCTTCTTGTATACATTTAACAAAGATTTCCTTTTGTGACAAGCGATTTTATTTTACCCCTGTGACATTATAGAACACGTTCCAAACTAGCAACCAATTTCTAAATGTCCCATACGTCAGAAAGTTTTCACGCGAACTTAAAACTCTTTTTAAAAAATCTGTCAATACTCTTATGAATTCACTTTATCATAATTCAAAACTAAATTTTCGGTTCTTTACAAAAAAAAATCAGAAACAGTACCTACTTTCGAAACGATTTCACCAACTGTTATTTGATAAAAAAATAAGATACCTATCTAAAGTATGAGATATTTCCAACAATCTTTGACTTCTAATTAACAGTAAAAAACCAAATAAAAGCAAACTAAATTTAATTTCAATCTCAAACGCCTAAAAAGCCAAACATGTATAATGAAGCCACTTGAAAGAAAAGTTTTCGAAGAAAACGTTGTTTACCAAGAATTGTGAATGTGACTCCTTTTGAATAAATTTCAATTCTTCTGTGAGTTTTGTTTCGTGCAATCAAAGAAATCAAGCTTTGTTACCTATACAGATTTCGAAAAATTATTATTATTATTTTATTTTTATTCACAATTGGTAAGCCCTTGACATCATCTCACCTGGTTATGGAACATTTTTAAATAAATAAAAAAGACGTGCTTCACTCGGGGACTGCCGCGGTAAATCTATTGCATAGCATTTTTTAATCAACTTAAGCAATTATAATTATATATTTATTTTGTATTTAAGTATTTACCAGTACCATATAGTCCTTGGGGCGCGGGATGTTTATGTAATAAATTAACACTAAGAAAGTTCATCATCATCATCATCCGCCATCATCATCCGCCATCATCAATCGCCATCATCAATCGCCATCGCCATCGCCATCGCCATCGCCATCATCATCATCATCATGATGGATAGATAGATGGCACTGTAAGTTTTTTAGAACGCAATATTTTTTTTTGGGGTGTCAGGTTTTATTTTCGTTACGAAATTTCTTGATTCGGTCCCCTCAAAGCCCGCGATAAAAACTATACAATAGCTTAAAACTTTCATTTAACTTGCAATGTTTTTATGTACTATGTATGTTATAAGTTTGTTTCAGTCAAATCTTGCATACTATTTTATATCGTAATTTTGTTTTTTTTATTTTTGGATTGGAATGCAAATATGAACCGAAGATATAGTAGGACATTTTGTCCTACAGCGAGCGTCAAGTTGCTGAGATATTTGGAGTAAAATCTGTCAAAATAATATAATCCTTGTCTATCTCTCACAATGTCTCAGCACCGTGACGCCTTGGGTCAAAATGTCCTATTGTATTTGCATCCTCTATCAAAACAATTGGTTCAACTGTGCGCCCACAGATCTGGAAAAAAATGTATGTACATATATTCTATCTATAATTATTATGTATAAATATATATGGGGTTTTAATAAAGGTACGCACTTTTTTTAACTGGAGCTTGTGCTCGTGAAACTGAACAACTTTCCCCAAGAAACCCATGGTCAAATCGCATTTATTATTTTTTAATTAAATTATCAACTACTCAGAATACAACTCTCAGCTGGTATCCGCGTATTGACAAAGTTCAATGAGGCCCGCCACGCCACCGCGGCGTATTCTGGCGTATTCCGCGCAATTTAATAATTATAATTAAAAAACAAAAGCGAATTGACCATGGGTTTCTTGGAGAAAGTTGTTCAGTCTCATGAGTACATGCTCCAGTTAAAAAAAAGTGCGTACCTTTTTTAAGACCCTGTATACAAAATTCGTGTTAGTTACACTATTTCTAACTCAAGAACGGCTGGACCGATTTCCCTAAATCTTTTTTTGTTGAGTTCGTTATTGTCAGGAGTCAGTTTTAGGGTAGGGTAGGGTAAGATATGGTAGTGTAGTGTAGTGAAGTGTAGGGTAGGGTAGGGTAGTGTGGTGTAGTGTAGGGTACGGTAGGGTAGGGTAGGGTAGTGTAGGGTAAGGTAGGGTAGTAAAGTGTAGTGTAAGGTGGAACGAAGTTCGCCGGGACACCTAATATGCCATAAAGGATAATGCCCTTATCACTAACTTTGAGTGCCGAAGTTTTTTCCGAATCACCGAAAGTTTTCAATTTCACTACTTACATCTGCAGAGAGATGTGTATAGAGGTGTAATCTTATTGTATACCTGCAATAGGAAAACTTGTTTTCGTGTCCCAGTTTTAGATTTCCCATACCAGGTAATAGGACCCAATTGCTAACTAAGCCTACGCCGTCGGTCTGTCTGTGAGACTTTAAAAAGGCTGTATCTTTTGAACCGTGATGGCTGGGCGCGAAATTTGGTGTGATTATATTACTAATTCTATTCTATTTTTATTTTGTTTTTGTTCTTAACTGCATTGTTTTTATTATCTATCTATCTGTAGGGCCTAGTTCAAAGTTTTACTTACGAAAACAAGTCCTTGTTGGTTCATACACAAAATTTATTGTCAAAGAGAATAACTGTTACACAGCACTTAAGAGTAGATTTCACTACACATAAGAAGGAAATTTGTAAAATAGCCGTTATAGTTTGTATGGAAATAATAGAAAAACAGTAAGAAAGTTAATTAAATTACAGCAATAAACTAATACAGCGAAAATGACTAGCAATAGACTAGCGTCAAGTTAAGATGTTAATCGCATGGGTTATATTTCATTCATTCGCTTATGAATGTGGTTTGGCATGGTGGAGTAGGGTGACCACGATGGTTCGGGATAAAAATTAAAGTTGGTAAAATTGGTCGCCACATAACTATCTTTAACAATCGATTAAGCGTGAGTCAAATTCGCGCAAAGGAATCCAACTCGATGGAAAAACGCATTTTTGTGTCCCTCGCATTGATTGAACGAGCAAGCGAGCGTAGTAAGTGAAGTTCTCAGAGTCTCCTGGAGCGATCGTTTCTATATACTTATGTATGTACCTATGCGTGTATTTATGAATGTTTGTTCGACGAAATTCGAGTATCGTTAATCGGAACGTTGTGAATTTTTTTAGTGCGAACATGAGCCAAAGGAGTTGCCGAGACACAGAGGTTGTGTTTCTCGCAACACCACTAGATGGCGCTGACAGATCCTGCATCGCGCAAGCGTTAGTCAGCGTACCTATATTTTTTGTAAAACGAGTACATTGCGAGTTCACAGTTTGAGGCTTTCTACTAGTGTATTAAATGAATAGGTATCATTCTAGCACTGGGCGCGCGAGTACGACTCGCACTTGGCCGGTTTTTGGACCCTATAGCAATTTTGTAACACTCTGTAAGTATCACATGAGTGTTCCATTTTCTACATTTTTGGCACGGATTACTAAAATGATTTGGCAACGAGGCGGTGCACAGCACTTGTCGAGGAGGTGAGTATATTATTTTGAATATTTCGATGTCGTTTAAAATAGGGCCATCCCATCTGTTCCCGTGGGTGTCGTAAGAGACAACTAAGGAACTGTTACGACGTCATTCTTTTTTGTTTGTTTTCGATCTGTTTTGTATTACTTTCTTTTTAATTTGTTTTTTGACTCTACGGTCTTCGTCTTCCATCAATACCTTTTTATCTGTCTGTTTTATATTATATTCTATCTTTCGCATTATTTATTTTTTTCGGTGGTAAGTAAAACATATTTTATTTAATTAAATTTGAACCCTGAAAACTTACCCTTAAGAGAGATGAAGCCAAGGGCTTACCAATTATGATTTAAAAAAATATGCCGTATACTTTGTCTCTTGCAAGTTAATCAAAATCTTTATAGTATGTACTTTCCGTAGACCTAAAATCATAAAATTTGGCAAACACAGCATGAATGAAGGAAAAAATCCGAAAATTGAAAATTTTCAATTCAACATTTAATAATTTTTTTGCCTTTACAAACTTACATTTTCAATTGGAGAATTGACCGTGGTGTATATCGATCGATATCGTTGGACCGACGGCCTGGTGAAAATCGTGGGAAGCCGCTGGATGCGGGCAGCGCAGGACCGGTCGTCGTGAAAATCCTTGGAGGAGACCTTTGTCCAACAGTCTTTCGGCTGATATGATGATGATGATGATGATGATGATGATGATGACTATCGATCTACGGGAGAACATTTTTTCAACTACAATGTTAAGTTTGTCCGACCCGATTGCTGTACACTTTTGGGTTACGTTTCCAAAGGTGTTTTGGTACGGAACTCTCATTGCGCGAGTCAGACACGCACCTGGACTCAGCCTGCGTGCACATCGTTTTTATGACTACCTTTGAGGGTGAGTGGTGCGCGAGTGGCAAGTGGATCGCGAGTGTGGACATGAGTTTTCTACAGATCTCTAAGTCCTATATTGGGCTATTATAATAAGCAGTCTATGTCACTTCCCACCCCTTCAACCAATTCTATACAAAAAAATCACTTCAATCCGTTGCTCCGTTGCGACGCCCACGTGCGCAAACGAGGAAATAAGTTTTCCCCAGATCCCCCGGTAACTATATCAGGATATGCTAATAAGTAAATTATGTCACTTCTCACCTCTTCAACCATTTTTGTGCAAAAAACCACAACAATCCTTTGTTCCGTTGCGATTTTAAAGAAATTAACCAAAAAAAGAGTATTTTTTCAGTTCCCTCAGAAACTGCATCGGACTATACTATTTTCATGGGATAACAATGTCCTTCCCAGTAAGACAGGCTACCTACCTGCATGCCAAATTTCAATAAGATTGGTGAAGGTTTTGAAGCGTGAAAAGGTAATAAACAAGCAAAAAAACCCTTTTTAACATTTATAATATTACTAGCTTTTCCCCGAAGCTTCCGCAAACGGCTCGCAAGCGTGGACGTGATTTTGTCCAGATCCCTCAAGAACTACATCAGGCTATTCTTATTAGCAGTCTATGTCATTTCCCACCCCCTCAACTAATCCTATTAAAAAATCACTTCGCTCCGTTGCGACGCAAACGTGTGCGAGCCTGAAAATGAGTTTTCCCTAGATCCCTCGGGAACTGTCTCAAGCTATGCTAATTAGTAGTTTATGCCATTTCCCACCCCCTCAACCATCTCTGACAAAAAAATCATTACAAACCGTTGCTCCATTGCGATGTTAAAAAATCTATTAAAAAAGTATTTTTTTAGTTCCCCTAGGATCAAAAAAAGTATATTTTTTTCCCTCAGGATCTACATCCGACTATGATATTTTCACCGGATAAAAAGAAGCTTAATGTCCTACCCCATGACATATTGTTTTTACTAAAGCGTGAAAAGGTAACAAACAAAGAGTCAAACACATTTTCACATTTATAATATTAGTAAGGATTATTTTTGTTGAAAGCCTACGCTTGCCAACCCTACAGAGCAGAGAGTTACGTGTGAAGTCTCCACCGTGCTGTCTGTATAAATAGAAACGGCCCCGTTTGTGCAGCGCCGACTGTACGAGAAATCCCACACTGCCCGTCCTGCCCGCACATTGAGTTTGGAGTTGAATAGCTTAACTTATATTAAAACCTAAGCAATTTAATTAAAAATGAAAAACCCGACCGCCTAAAAATTGACCTTGTCACTTTGGGGATCAAACACGTATCCACAGTAATACAATATAGCGGCATAAAATGGTGCAACGAATGTACTTACGCAGAGCAACGGAAAGGCATTTGCGGGGCAGCGGGCGGCGGGGCTATAGGCCAGTACTGCTAGTACCTACGCCGTGGCGGCATCGAGGGACATTAAAGGCGTTGCACTACTGTAAGTCATATCGTTATACTGTGACGAATCTAACGACACCCCACATTTGAAAATTATAGAGCTAACCGCCTCCGTGGCGTAATGGTTAAGTCCATTTGCTTCTCAGAAGGTCGCGGATTTGATTCCCGGCTGAGTCTAACTTTGTATAACTCGGTTTGGTTGGCGGCATTTCTATTTCCCGCCTGGCTAGCTATCACCATCTTATACATAAGACTTGCCGCCAAACATCAATGAGTACACCATTGATCTTTTCCGGCTTGAAGATAAGATAACCGACACTTTTGATTGTAGGTTTTTGGTGGAACATTATACGAGTATCACAAGTATTGGTATGTATGTAACTACACTAGTTCCACATGAAACAAATAAAACTGCATTTATAAGTTTTTAGCGACTTTTTTTTAACATCATCTTCAGATAAGTTGTCAGCGACTGGTTTTGAACATCATCTTCAGATAAGTTGTCAGCGACTGGTTTTGAACATCATCTTCAGGCAGGCTCGAGTCGAATATGTGTGATATGATAGCCGTTCTTCATTGTGTTGGGGCTTTTAGGGAATCTAGGTAAGCCCGCTTCCATCTTCGACTTCGTTACTTACAATCAAGTGAGATGATGCCAAGGGCTTACCAATTATGATTTTAAAAATGTATATTTAGGCTACGGGCTCAGCCAAAAAACAGACGGCCATACTTACATACATACATTTAAACACCCAAAAATAAATGAAGAAATTGACATGAGTTTTATTACTATACACAACAATTTGTGGGGGTGGACCCATTCACCATACAAAAAAAACTCTAAACGCGTTAAAAAAAAAAACATTTCATCGCAACAACTTAGTACATTTTTGCATTATTGTTTTTGGATTTTGTTAATTTTATTTATGAAACCAAGTTGGCAGCATACTCTATCGAATAAAAAAATAGCAGAAAATCGGTTCACTATCTGCGTAGTATCACGTAACAACCATACTAAAAAAACAACTTACATTCTAATTGAGATACTCTTTCTTTAAAAAAAAACTGGCCAAGTTAAACTCCGAGTCACACAAACAGAAAACAAAGATTCGCACCTTAAACTTTAACCACACCGCGGACACTGCGTACAACGGTAGTGAAATGACATTTCTAAAAACAAATGACGAACACGGCGAAATATTATACGTTCGAGAACCAAACTATAACTATCCTCGACTGAATCATAACTTACCACCAGGTGAGTTGCAGTCAAACGTACACAAATTAGAAAAAAAGAAAAAAACATTAATCTGGGTGACGACGGGGTGTGGTCGCTAT
This sequence comes from Coleophora flavipennella, assembly GCA_947284805.1. NCBI lineage: Eukaryota > Metazoa > Arthropoda > Insecta > Lepidoptera > Coleophoridae > Coleophora > Coleophora flavipennella. The sequence goes on from OX369308.1 coordinate 7,517,730, forward strand.
CTATAGAGCGGCAGGGAGTGTCCATACTGTATCATCATCATCATCATGTCAGCTCATATACGTCCCCACCGAGGGGCTCGAGCCTACCCTGAATTAGGGCGATCGGGCCTTAGTCGACCAAGCGGGCCCAGTGCGGGTTGGTCGACTTCACACACAACCTTCGAGTTTCTTCGCAATGTACCAATGAGTTTTTCGTAATTTACGTACATATACTCTCTGATTGCTTTAACGGTGAAGGAAAACATCGTGAGGAAACCTTCACAACACACCTGCGAAGAATACTGTATGTTAGTACTAATATATATACTTTGCCTTAACTACCAACACAGAACAAGACCTCTTAGTACATACTGTGCTCCACATAGGGGCCTAATTATTCTGGAATTTGGCATTTTTATTTTTCTGTAGGAACGGAAGGCCTATAGAATTTTTCATTTATTTTCCTGTAATATATGCAATTAACCACATTCACGGGAAGCCGCTGGATGCGGGCAGCGCAGAACCGGTCGTCGTGGAAATCCTTGGGAAAGGCCTATGTCATTCACTATGATTTTTCCAAGATTTGAGACTCAGTAGTGTAGAGATCGTATGTCTCTACATACATGTACTTCCAGCCTCTTTGCTTAGTTTCTTGCCAGCGCGAATCGAATTTAGAATATTGGTTTAAATTTTGATTTTGTGAGTCATTCGAAAGCTTTTTGAAACAATAGATGGATTCAATGGTTGACCGTGAGCCAGGACAGAGGTCCTTTGACTAAAAGTATATTTTTATTATCCGCGCGTCTGGGCTGAGTTCCCTAAAACCATGGCAAGAAAGTGAGAGGAATCACTGAAGCTAATAATAATCAGTCAGCCGACAGAGCCTTGTATCTATTTTTTGCATATCAATAAACAATCATCTCTGATGATCATTTGATACGCATACTAAACTTTCCTTGTAGTATAGTGAACCAGTTACACCCCCGGCGTCTCGTTGACGACGTCACAGTAGTATCAGAGATAAAGGCCAATATAATTATAAGTAATATATTAAGGATCAAAATAAGTAATAAATTTTCGCCTATCTTCTTAACTTCAAAACTGTTTATTTTAAAATTATATAAAAAATGTATTTAAGATTCTCACAACAAGCCCTTTCTTTTGGTCTTAGTTTGCAAAACTTTTTTTTTTATGCACAATTGGTAAACCCTTGACAACATCTCACCTGGTGGTAAGTGACGATGTTGCCGAAGATGGAAGCGGGCTTACCAAGATTCTCCAACGCAATGGGGAACTGGCTATCTTATCTCCATGCCGGAACACACCAATGATATCAACATTGATATTTGGCGGCAAGACTTAGATAAGATGGTGGTAGCTAGCCAGTCGGGCTTAGAAAATGCCCTACCACCAACCAAACCGAGTCTTACAATTGACCCCGCCGGGAATCGAACCCGCGACCTCCTGTGTAAAGCCAGTGAACTTTGCCTCTGAGCTACGGAGGCGGTTAAAATTACCAATTTACCGCCCTAAACTGGCCCCCATGTTTAAAATTAATTAATTTACGTTAAATGTTCATCTTTGGGTCACCGGTATAGATATGTGTACCAAATTTTAACTCAGTCGGTTCATTAGTTTCTGAGTAAATTGGCTGTGACAGACGAACTCACCACAGATAAGAAAAAAAACCACTCCGGAAGTGCCGACAGTAGTGAAAATATTAATATGCAACGTTCAATATAAATATGTTCCAACGCCTTTAATTGTTTTTAACCGGTTGCCTAAAAAGGAAGATACTATTTTTTAAGTGTATGTTTGTCTGTTTGTTTGGCTGAGCCTGTCGCCTAAACGGCTTAATGGATTTGGGAGTGCCAGGTGTCGTCAGATTTGTCTTGACTGCCCAAAACAGAGGATTAGTAGTAGTAGTCGGGTTTTCATTTTTAATTAAATTTGATGTTTAGTGTGCTGACATGATGCCGATAAGTGGTAATAACATAAACAGTGAAAGACCAAGAAAATAAGGCGTTAGTATTCTGTGATGAAGTAGTTTTTATAACGGTGTTGCGGCCATGCAGTGCATGCAACGACGATTTCGTGGTAGATAGATAGCGTAGTGTTTATTGATGTGAGGTTTGACAAAATGGGCTTGACAAAAGGCTTGCTTTTAAATACAGTGTAAACTTTGTAAAACAACACTCGATATAACGATTCACTCTTTGAAACGTCATTTTTTTCTGGCTGGCTTACTGAGCGTTGGTTTACTTTGATGCTAATTTCTCTTTGTATAACGACAACTCTCAATAACGTCACAAAATGCCCGGTCCACTGTACTTGTACAGAACGACATCTATACCTAATGCAATGAACTAAATTCTTCATACATACCTACTAATGATAATGCCAAACTACATTATGTAGTACATACAAATTGTCACAGATGGGGTTACGTGTCTGAACAAATGGCTAAGCCACTCAGAGACAATAACACTCTGTACTTTCATGATTAAATCAGCCAAAAGAAGTCCACTGCTGGACAAAGGCCTTCTCCAAGGATTTCCACGACGACCTGTCCTGCGCTGCCCGCATCCAGCGACTTTTCACGACCTTCACAAAGTCGTCAGTCCACCGAGTGGGAGGCTTACCTACGCTACGTTTTCCGGAGCACAGTCGTCACTCGAGAACTTTACTACCCCATCGGCCATCTGTTCTACGAACTATATGCCCCGCCCACTGCCACTTAAGTTTCGCGCTTCTATGAGCTATGTCGGTTATCTTCGTTCTCCTACGGATCTTCTCGTTTCAGAACTGTACTTTAAGGGGAAGTTATTTTCTTTACTTTTGGGGGTCAGCGTACTGACCTTGTCATTTTCTTGGTGTTTCTCAGCGAAGGTGGTCATGAAATGGCTTCAGCTTTCAGCAGTAGAAGTGTTTTGGTTAAGGTAATGATAGCATATCTTGATTTTTCACAAATGACATTATCCACTTGTCTGTTGCTTTCCGGGACCCGGACAAAAAAAAACTAAATCCCTGTCTGTTGTTACCCGGGACCCGGAAGACAAAATCCCTGTCTGTTGCCGTCCAGGACCCGGAAGACTTTAACAAATATAACCTTAAAACACGCCAAAGATTGTTGTTTATATTGACATGTATGGAAGTGCCACACTAATTTTTTAAATGGCAACACACAATATTTTGTAGAGTCTACTATTTTATGACTATCGGAAAGAGTATAATTTATACCTATTTTGAATAAAAAAAAGACGTGTGGCACTCGGGTACTGCCGCGGTAAAGCTATTACATAGCATTTTTTATCAACTTATGCAATTATAATTATTTACCATCGCGACCACCATCACGAGCACCATTGCGATCACCATCGCGACCATCATTGCGACCACCATCGCGACCACCATCGCGACCACCATCGCGACCACCATCGCGACCACCATCGCGACCACCATCGCAACCACCATCACCGTCATCATGATGGATAGATAGATGGCACTGTAAGTTTTTTAGAACTCAATTTTTTTTTTTGGGGTGTCTGGTTTTTTCAGTCCCCTCAAAGCCCGCGATAAAAGCTATACTTACAATAGCTTAAAATACGAGTGTGCTTTAGACCACACGACTGAAGTAAAACTTCTTTAGCTCCATCAATATATGTTTGAAAGTAAATACTTAGTCTTCAGAAAATAATCAAATCTTTTTTGTCATATGGAGGTATATACAGTTTATGAAAAGAGTTTTATTATTCTCCGAAAATGATCAAATCTTCTTATATGTTTGTTTTGACAACCGATATTGTTGCCATGGCAACCGAGCGTGAGGTTTTTTTCTTCGTTACGGAATTTCTGGATTCGGTCCCCGCGCTCAAAGCCTGCGATAAAATCTATGCAATAGCTTAATATCTTGAATCTTGAATAAAAACACAAAATAAAAACCGTTCAAAAGATACAGCCCTTGAAAAACGCAAACAGACAAACGGCGTTGGATTAGTATTAGGGTCCCGTTACCGGGTACGGAACCATGAAAACCGGTCAAGTACGAGTTGTACTCGCGCACCAAGCGTTCCGTACCACCACACCTCTCCCTCCACACAAGTATCAAAATGATACATGTACATCTTCATTACAAACAAAGGACATCAACACGAGGGACAGAAAAATGTTTGTGTTTTGTCATTCAATTCGGACTCCTTAGCGCGAGTACATATCATACTTGGCTGGTTTTTTTTTTAATTTTACTATTACTATAAATATTATTAATACCAAGTTTTATGCCTGTACGTATTACTGTTAACCCCCGACGACGCAAAAAGAGAGGTGTTATAAGTTTTAACGTGTGTACGTGTTTATTGTGTATTTGCATATCTATGTGTTTGTGTGTCTGTCTGTGGCATCGTAGTTCTTAAACGAATAGACCAATTTTGATGCGGTTTTTTTTGTTTGAAAGCTGACGTGATCGAGGTGGTCCTTAGCTATAATTTATGAAGATCTGTTTAGCAATTTGAGGATCATTAGCTCTTATCTAGGTGATGAAGGGATGTGAGCAACTTATACAGGTGTGATCGATTCAGAATTTGGTGCCCTGTTACTGTAATAATATTGCAAAACCATAATAACCTTGAACTGATGTTGCAGCATCTCCTGGAATCTGCATCTAGGAATCCAGGCATCGTATTTGGGCTCATTAGAATAGTCTCAATGAATAAGTGTTAAATAGAATATGGTAACCTTGACCTGATGCTGCAGCATCGCATGGAATCTGTAGGATACCCAACTCCTCGCACACTTACAACAGAGGTTTCGTGTTTGGGCTTATTTGAGTAGTCTCAAAAAATATATTTTAGATAGTACATAGTAATCTTGCCCTGATGCTGCAGCATCTCCTGGAATCTGCAGGAAACCCATTATCTCGCCAACTTACAGCAGACGAATCGTGTTTGGGCTCATTGGAATAATCTTAATAAATAGGTTTTAGATAGAACATAGTAACACGTAGTGACACGACTGCGCTGGTATGGCCATGTCATGAAGAGGCCGGAAGATCATATGGCAAGAAAAGTGCTCAATTACAAAACAGGACCGAGAAAACGTGGACGACCCCGACTAACATGGATGGCTGTAATTAATAAAGACCTCAAAAATGAGAGTTTAGACCCAACGACGATCCAGAGCAGATGTTCCTGGAGAAGAATGATTAAGAGAGCCGACCCCAAATAGAAATGGGATAAGGCCGGAAAAAGAAGAGGAAGAAGAAGATAGAACATAGTTACTTTGATCTAATGTTGCAGCATCTTTTGGAATTTGCAGGATGCCCACCTCCTCACCAATTCATAGCAGATGAATCGTGTTTGGGCTCATTGGAATAGTCTCGAATAGTGACCTTGACCTGAACTGTCTTGGTAAAGTTCAAAAAGCATGAAATAAAAATTTAATTAAAAGTTTGAAAAAACCCCAACAAAAAAAAACGCTGAAATATAAAATAATATGTCCTGGCCCTTTAAGGTTATTATATGTACTTAGTTATTTTTTTATCTCAGAGTCGTCACGTAGGGGGACTGCAGTTGAAGTTAATACAATAAAAAACAAAATACAACTGTTTTACTTTACTACAGCTAATTACTAATAATTTGACAACTTAGCGGTCCACTTATGCTACGAATCTTAGATCAAAATATAACTACTTATATTGAACTTAAAGGGCCAAGACATATTATTTTCTACTTTTTAGCAATTTTTTTCCAGGGTTTTTTTTATTACGCTAGAGCAGAGCCAAAAATATACCTATAAAACACCTTTCTCTGAGTGGCCTTAAATTTTTTATTTTAATTATTTGTTGTTGAATCCCTTATAATATACAAATTCTGTGAAAATTTCAGCCCGCTACCTATAACGGTTTCAAAGTTGTAGCCTTTTAAATGTCGGAAAGACAGACGAACGGACAGCGTAGGCTTGGTAAAAGGTTCTGTTGTCTGTTACGGAACCCTAAAAATTGTTCAAATGGCACACGCGGCGAAGGTTTTCGCATGTTTTTAGCACAGACCTCACCAGGGCTGTGATTTATTTTTGGGACAGACCGAACGTGTAAAAAAGCTGCTAGCGAACGACGATATTGATAATTTGTCATTTCGAAATGGCGAATCTTTTTTCGGATCCGACGTGCGTGCGCGATGCAACGATGTAATAATGCGTTGCAGAAAAGGGAGAAAATTATTTTATTATTATCACGTTTTTATGAAGCCACTTTCTTGTGTGCCTGTCTAATCTGTCTTTCATTCCGGGTGGAATCTTGCAACTCTTTTTGCATTTTTGAGCACTTCCCGATTAGTAATCCGGATAAAACTTTCAGGATAGCTCACAAATCGATAAGAATCCGTTTTTAACTTTCTTTTTTGTCTGTATGTCATTCCGGGTGGAATCTTGCAACTCTTTTTGCATTTTTGAGCACTTCCCGAATAGTAATCCGGATAAAACTTTCAGAATAGCTCACAAATCGATAAGAATCCGTTTTTAACTTTCTTTTTTGTCTGTATGTCATTCCGGGTGGAATCTTGCAACTCAAATTTTTAATTCCGAGCACTTTTCGATTAGCTATCCGGCTGAAATTTTCAGGATAGTTTAAGCTTTCTCGATTATCTGTCGGTCTGACTGTCTGTCGGTCTGTCGTTCCGGGTGGAATCATGCTACGGTTTTTTTATACTTCCTGTTAACCGATCATGCTGAAATTTTGCACACAGCCTCAGTTCCGATGACAACATAACATAGTATATTTAATTTTCCCGTCTACAGCGGGACCTCCAATCATGTTGTTATTTTGCACACAGCCTCAGTTCCGATGACAACATAACATAGTATATTTAATTTTCCCGTCTACAACGGGACCTCCAATCATGTAGTTATTTTGCACACAGCCTCGGTTCCGATGACAACATAACATAGTATATTTAATTTTGCCGTCTACAACGGGATCTCCAAACATGTTGTTATTTTGTACACAGCCTCAGTTCCGATGACAACGTAACATAGTATATTTCATTTTGCCGTCTACAACGGGACCTCCAATCATATTGTTATTTTGTACACAGCCTCAGTTCCGATGACAACATAACATAGTATATTTAATTTTTCCGTCTACAACGGGACCTCCAATCATATTGTTATTTTGTACACAGCCTCAGTTCCGATGACAACATAACATAGTATATTTAATTTTTCCGTCTACAACAGGACCTCCAATCATGTTGTTATTTTGCACACAGCCTCAGTTCCGATGACAACACAATAAAGTATATTCAAATTCGTCCGTCTCTCTGTCTGTCTGTCTGTCTGTCTGTCGTTTCAGGTAGAATCTTGCAACGCGATCATGCTGAAATTTTGCACACAGCCACATTTCCAGTGACAACACAATATTGTACATGCAATTTGTCCATCTGTCTGTTTGACTGACTTTCGTTACGGGTGGAAAACGAAAAAAAAAGAAAATATTTCATGTATATTAAAAATAATCTAAAAACTACTAAAAGAGTTTTTATGCTCAAAAATCCAAATGCTCAAATGAATATATATAACTATTACACGGTTCCAAATTACAGTACAGTCTTGTTGTTTTCAAATGGTGAAATATGTAAACAAAACATTATCTTAATAATCTCATTAAATTTTGGACATCAAGCATATTCTTGTGAGCATTTTAATTACATAATCGTCATGTTTAATAAAAACACTTCACGATTTGTTTAATTTGGTCATTACTCAACAACGAGACTATTTCCTACGATTCTATAGAAAAATAAAAGACGATTCTGGGACCTTGATTCCACCTCCGAAGTTTATCATTAGATCAACTTCAAAATACCAACAGGATCTATTGTCACCGGATATATGACTTCATTCCAAATTTCAGCTCAATCGGACCCCTGGAAGTTGCTCAGAAATCGATTGCAAGATTTTAACTAAACAAACATACATACGTACATACATGTAACGCGGTCGGTACGCTGTTATACGTTTTTCTTTAATTTGATATTTTTTCATTTCATCTATTTATTTTTTACGCATGCGATGTCATCCATCTAACAAAATCATTCTATTCATCGTTCGTATTTCTAAATAAAATAAATAACTAATTTTCTCTTATAAAAGATCCATTTTGGGTAGGTCATAATTATGTGATATAAATTAACGTGTGTAATCCTTTTATAATTTTTATATATATTTCTTTCTGCTGGACAAAGGCCTCCCCCAAGGATTTCCACGACGACTGGTCCTGCGCTGCCCGCATCTATCGGCTTCCCACGATCTTCACCAGGTAGTCGGTCCACCGCGTGGGAGGCCTGTCTACGCTACGTTTTCCGGTGCGCAATCGCCACTCAAGAAGTTTACTGCCCCATCGGCCATCTGTTCTACGAGCTATGTTCCCTGTGGACGATTTTCGGCTGATATGATGATGATGATATTTCTTTCTAGGTCTTATTTCATCATTAAAGATTATTAAGTTTCCACCAACGGAATTTCATACCCACGCCCTTATCCTACTCCTAGTCCTTCTGTCGTGCCATACATACATGCATACAAACATTGCAAGTTAAATAAAAGGTATTAATAAAATAGTCTAATACTGTCATAAGAATTAATAAAAAAAAATAAAATCGAGCGAGACCTACAGTACTCGCATATGATGTGTAACATGTGACAAAATACTTTATAAAAGGACGGCAAAGATACGGCAGACTAGGCTGTATGGTCATAGAGACCTTTGCCTTTTCCGCGCTTTTAAAGCCTGAAAAAAGGACGGCAAAGATACGGCAGACTAGGCTGTATGGTCATAAATACCTTCGCCTTTTCCGCGCTTTTAAAGCCTGAAAAAACGCGACTCTCTGGGACACATTTCCGTCCCATGGGACACTTTTCCGTCCCATTTCACGAAATCACTCCCACAAATTGCAGGAAAGCGAGAGCAAAGATGTTACACATCAAAAATTTTGAACAATACCAATTCAGTTACACCCTGTGTTCAGAGTTTTAGAAATGTATTTATGTACGTAAAAACACTTCTCCGGATGGGCAGCAGTGTCCTTTCCGCGACTTGCAGTCGACCTGCAATAGCACCGCGATCGCCAACCCGCCTGCCAAGCGTGGCGATTACGGCAACACCCCTCAATGATCAACACAACAACAAAAATACACCTAGTCCCCGGCGACTCTGCTATTTCCGGCTCTGGTAGTGTACAAGGTAACGACGGGGTATGGGGTGCGAATAATCCCTGGCAGATCCCAGGCAAAGTACTAACATACAGTTTGGACACGCCCGGCCGCTACCACCTCATTGCGACCTCACCCCCTCGTCACCCAGATTGATTGGTTACAGTTTGGTTGTCGAACGTATAGGATTTGGTCGCCATTTTGTTTGTTCCGTCATTCCTTTTTTGAAATATCATTTCTGGCCCGTTGTATGAAGTGTCCAAGGTGTGTCCCAGGCTACCACACCAATCGTGGAGCGCATGAAACTTGAGCATTAAAGCTTAGATTTTAATATCCTATTAGAAAGATGCACCCCACTTTTTAAGAGTTCACCTGGATATAATATGTGGTGGTGGTGTGTGTTGTACGTGGTCATGGTGTGTGTTTTATGTGTGTACGTCCTTTTAGTTCATCATGGAGGGTTATTTTATATTATTTTTAAGCCACATGAAAACGTGGTTTTTAAGTTATTTTTAATCAACATTTAATTTAAAAAACTAATCTGAGTAGTTTTTTTTATTACTAGTTTTTTTACCCGACTGCACCAGAAGGAGGGTTACGTTTCTGGAGTGTATGTATGTACATACTCATACGTACATTGCTTTGGCACCCTTCAGAGCCTAAACATCCTATAACAATTATTGGATGATACATTTTACCCGACTGGCCAAAAAATAGAGTTAAAGTTTTTATGAATTATTTTTAATTAATTCGTTTAGTTGTTTATGATTTTTAAAATTATTAAAACTGATTTAACGATTCACATAGTATGAACAAGGCGGCCAAGTGCGTGTCGGACTCGCGCAAAGCAAAGTTCCGTAGTCTTCTCAAAAATAAATGTATATTTTAAAGAACAAAATTATATTTGCAGTTGGTAATAGAACATTTTTTATGGAAAATCTGTGAACTTTATACAAATCCAAATGCATACCTTTAATCGGACGACTATTTCTCCTAAACCAAGAAACTCTATTTAGCCGTGATAGTTTTCCTTTCAAAATGATTATATGTCCTACTATTTACATATTTTTTCAGATGTCCTTAAATAGCGTTTTAGCTGGTGGGGGGGACACTTAACTCTTAACATAAACTAGCAATTTATAGCTTAATATTTTACAAAATAATCACTGAATCGAAAAATGGGTTTAGAAAACTATCAATTATTTTAAAAGACCTATCCAAAGATACCCCACAGAATAGGTTACGTCAACGAAAAAAAATTCACCCACATTTACAGTACCCAAAACAATTTTTTTTTCGAGATTTTGTTGCATCACTTTGTTGGCGTGAGTGTTGACATAGGAACCCTAAAAAGAGTTCCAGTACTAATTTCAATTGACAATTAATTATTTAATTTAGTTATTCAGTGTTTTATTTACTTTTAACAGTTATTTTATTTTTATATTTCGCCAAATATTTTTTATTAATCAAAAACACAATAAAACAATACAATAATACAATTAAACTATAAAATTTAATAACAATATTCACTTTGTATTATCATAACAAATATTTTTGTATATTTGTTTCTGTTTCTGAGAGAGGCCATGATAGAGCGCATAAACCTATCACTTCAGGCAGTGTCTTAATGGGGTGATTCCAACCTCGTAAGATTTAATACCTCTAAAACACAGGCGTGTCTTTTTTCCGCCAAAAGGAGTCCATTCACCTTGACTCCAACTCTCCGAAATGAACCGATTCAGATATCTGACCACCTGGAACTACTCGGCGTGGATTTAACACCCAATCTTAACTTCGGTCGTTACATTGAGTCCAAGGCAAAAGTTGCTGCAATGAAACTGGGCATTCTCTCTAAGGTGAGACGTTACTTCACACCTGGACAGCTGCTTACCTTATATCAAGCATAGGTCCGCTCATGTATGGAGTACTGTTCACACTTATGGGATGGATCAGCCCGCTATCAGCTAGATACCTTGGACACCATCGACCGACGCGCACGGAGACTCCAATGGGTGACGACGAGCTAGTCAATGACAAGCTCCAAAGCCTTGAGCATCGCCGCAAAGTCGCCTGCCTATCGGTATTCTATCGAATTCATTTCGGAGAGTGCGCGCAAGAATTTAACGATCTCACTCCCCCGGCTCCATTCCACCGTCGGTCAACGAGACGCAGGGAGAGGTTGCACCCCTTTGTTTTTGATGTTCCACCTTTTCGCACGAATTGTTACGCTTCTTCATTTATTATGCGTACAGCGCAGGAGTGGAACTCCTTGCCTGCGTCAGTGTTTCCCGATTCCTATAATTTGGGGATCTTCAAGGCAAGAGTGAATAGGCATTATTTGAGTTTGTGTGTACCATCCTCGACTGTATCATCACTTACCATCAGGTGAGTTGCAGTCAAACGCACTCAAATTTTGAATTAAAAAAATAAATTAATACTACAAAATATTAGTCATAACTAGAGTAAGTAACGGTGTAGACCGATCTTTAGTTTTTTTTTCTACCGAGCCAAAACAGCTCAATCGTGTTTCTAATAGCTTTTGACTTAAAGGCACATCATCAACAACAAGGGTATTTTTTTTTGACCTTGGTTTTTCTATCGTTCAAGAGTAATTGACATCAAAAATAACGAAAATCTGTAATATTACCGCCTTAAGGTCTTGTCGACCTGTCTGGCTGGAGTGCTGCAAACGACTGGCGGCTGGGCTACGGAAAATTACTACGTACTTCAATACTCATTATGTTTCAACATAAATAATTTAAAATAAGGAATATAGCCAAGAAAGGCTATTAACATGATACATAGAATTTAGGATGAGTCCGACTAAAGGTAGTGTTATGAAAAGGAAAATGGATGTAATAAGTAAAGAATATAATTAATAATAGTCTCGATTTTAAAAAAAGGAACAAAATTTTATTTAAAAAAAGAATGGTCATCGCAGAAGATAGTTTGAATTATATTCTATGCTCTTTGTTAAAATAGAATAGAATTTAGAAAGTATGAGATCATTTTACTTAATTGAACACAAAATGCAGACGTGAAATTACACCGTAAAAAATTTAGTTTTAAAAATCGATTTAGTCGATGTAGAAACAACTAATACGTATGGGTTGTTATATTCTTATGTTCATTTTAAAAATTAACATGTAAAACACATAAAATAATACACTAACATTTTTTAAAGTTTTCGTAAAGTCCAGAAGGAAACTTGGTCACGGGATTGGGACAAGCAAAATTAATAAAAGGTTTCACTTCGCTGCGCTGCTAAGCTGGACCGATATACAGGCTGGTAAAATGTCGGCGGCACAGGAATACAAAATTATCCTCAATGTAGGATGTTGGGTGAGACGTCGGTCCTAGTTTTTAGGCTAGTGTACCGTAAATGATAAATAGTGTCTTGGAACCCTAAAAACACAAAAGAGAACACAATTTAGATCAGCACGAAGCGTACAGGGAAACGACCAAGGAATAAGAACGAACGTACCTCAAAATTAACGGCAAGGGAACCTTTGTTATATTTTCACACAGCACATAATATAAAAAAAGCAGGAAGATAAAATAAAATAAGTAATTAGAACATTAAAAATAAAAGTTTAAAAAAACTAAAAACCGACTTTAAAATGAAATTCACTCAAAGTATAAAATAATATTATTATACTTATATACACAACATTAACCAGCAATAACTAAATCAAAGGTGGGTACGAATTAAATTACTTACATATCAAATGTTTTAGATTCGATGGTTTGCTGACACCGACCTCAAAAAAAAATTTAAGCTCCTAATTTAATTCGCACCCACCTTTGATTTCGTTATTGTTGGTTATTGTTGTGTATTTAAGTATAATAATTATTATTTCATACTTTTGAGTGAATTTCATTTTGAAGTCGGTTTTTAGATTTTTTAAACTTTTTATTTTTAGTGAAAATGCTATCTATCTAACAACGTTAAACCCAATCACCTACTCACCAATAGGAATTATCAAATCATAATACATTTGTTTCATTAACAGATACAAAGTCCTGTGGCTTCCATCATCATCTCAGCAGATGTTATGAAGTTATGGAATTAATCGTCCATTATCAGCTCATCTGAATAACCTAAAAGAATACAACCTATCGGTCTTTGCATACCTACGTATATATCTATGTATAATATTCAAAGAATTTTCCTCCAACTCCTAACCTTTAAGGAGTTGTACCTTCCTTCATTAGCTTATCAACATGGGATGATGATTAACAGACGCAAGTATTTTAATAGCTTTAGAAAACATATGAATCACGTAATAAGTGCGTACGTAATGAGAAATTTGAGGGTTGGATTCGATTTCCCTGGGATCCTATCATCAGATCCTGACTTGATAACAATGGGACCCCCTCGGGAGTATACTCTTTCAAATAGAAAAATAATTTTGAAAATCGGTCCACAATTGACAGAAAAATCGGTGAACATACATTCAAAAAAATATACAGTCGATCATAGAACCTCCTTCTTTTTTGAAGTCGGTTAAAAAAAGGGTCAAATAGTATGAGATGCGATGACTAATTCAGTTCGTTTATAAATAACAGACTGCATCTCTTTGACAACCACAAATTAAAATCTTCAAAACAATTCGATACAGACAAACTAATTATAAATTGTAAAGATCGAACAGCGAGAAAATCGAATTAAGTAGCCAAGAGATTTGCTCCAGTACATATAAAGCTGACTACGCATTTAATGCTACGCCGTAGGCGCTACAACAATGAAATAATAGTTTTTTATGCCACTGCCCAGTAATTAGAGCCATTGTAACAAGAATGCTAGTTAGTGCCACAAAGCGAAGCTGAGGGGCACAATAGACAGCACGAGTGTTACTATGGCTAATTGCGTGCAGTGGCATACATTACTTTTACAACGACCATAAAATAAATAAAAGAATATTTTAAACGGTCAAACATTCATTCATATAGTTTAATCACACCCGAATGTTAGCCATGGCGCAAGTACACGTGCTTATATATTTCATAAATGGCATCTTGCACAAAATACATTGAAATTTTGTCATAGTCATTTATATGGAATTTTTGCTGTGAATTTTTGAGCCAAAAAGCCATAAAAATATTTAAAAAGTTTCATTGTAGTACAGTTGTGTCGTTTTGAAATGATCATTTGATTGTAAAATGACTTGTAGGAATGAATACTTTTGTGATATGTTAAGAGGTTAAGTATTAAAGAAATTACTAAATGAGAGTAGAAAAAAGTGATTATACAATACCCCATTAGACATTTATTAATTTACTAATCGACCAGCTGATTGATTGCTTTTGAATAGAGTCAATTTTTAGGGTTTCGAAGTCAACAAGGAACCCTTTCAGTTTCACCATGACTGTCTGTCTGTCTATCTGTCCGCGGCTTAGCTCGGAGACTATTAGTACTAGAAAGCTCTAATTTGGCATGGGTAGGTATATATATTAATGACGCTGAAAAAGTATTACAATAAAATATTGAAAAAAAAAAGTTAGTGTAACTCCCCTACATTTAAAGAGGGGGTGATTTTTTTGTGGGTGGAATATCTATGAATAAGTCTTTCTAAACTACTAAGATTAGCGTCGGTGGCTCAACCGGTAACGACTCGGTCCATCTAACCAGAGGTACCGGGTTCAAATCTGGACGGCCAATGTACCAATGAGTTTTTCAAAAACTTACGTACATACTTACCGATTGCTTTAACGGTGAAGGAAAAACATCGTGAGGAAACCTGCACACGCCTGCGAAGAAACTCGAAGGTTGTGTGTGAAGTCGACCAACCCGCACTGGGCCCGCGTGGTCGACTAAGGCCTAATCGCCCTGATTCAGGGTAGGCTCGAGCCCCTCGGTGGGGATTTATATGAGCTGATATAATAATAAACTACTAAGGATTTACAAAAAAATCATTTTTTGATTCAGGGATCGTTTTGTGTGTGACTGCTTTAAAGTGATAATTTTTGTTAGAGTCAAATGTGTGAACCTCTATTTATAAACATCTGAAAAAAATAGTATCCGATTAGCTCATATACGTCCCCACCGAGGGGCTCGAGTCTACCCTGAATTAGGGCGATCGGGCCTTAGTCGACAACGCGGGCCCAGTGCGGGTTGGTCGACTTCACACACAACCTTCGAGTTTCTTTTCAGGTGTGTGCAGGTTTCCTCACGATGTTTTCCGTTACCGTTAAAGCAATCGGTGAGTATAAGTTTCGAAAAACTCATTGGTACATTGGCCGTCCGCATTTGAGCCGGGTACAAATCCGGAAGGCCTCTGGTTGGGAGGACCGAGTCGTTACCGGTTGAGCCACCGACGCTTTAAAAAAAAAGTTAAATAGTAAATAGTAGGAAATATAATCAGCTAGCTTTTGCCCGCGGCTTCACCCGCGTGGACATCCTATTAAATGACTGTCTGTGAAAATTTACTATGGGTTCAGTATGATGAGTACAATCCTTAGTTGATGGCTCTTGCACCAAGTTTTAACTATGGGTTCAGTATGACGAGTACGATCCCCAGTTGATGACTCTTGCACCAATTTTTGACTACGGGTTCAGTATGATGAGAACAATCCCCAATTGATGGCTCTTGCACCAATTTTTGACTACGTGTTCAGTATGATGGGTACAATCCCCAGTTGATGGCTCTTGCACCAATTTTTGACTACGTGTTCAGTATGATGGGTACAATCCCCAGTTGATGGCTCTTGCACCAATTTTTGACTACGTGTTCAGTATGATGGGTACAATCCCCAGTTGATGGCTCTTGCACCAATTTTTGACTACGTGTTCAGTATGATGGGTACAATCCCCAGTTGATGGCTCTTGCACCAATTTTTGACTACGTGTTCAGTATGATGAGAACAATCCCCAATTGATGGCTCTTGCACCAATTTTTAACTATGGGTTCAGTATGATGAGAACAATCCCCAATTGATGGCTCTTGCACCAATTTTTGACTACGTGTTCAGTATGATGAGAACAATCCCCAATTGATGGCTCTTGCACCAATTTTTGACTACGTGTTCAGTATGATGAGAACAATCCCCAATTGATGGCTCTTGCACCAATTTTTGACTACGTGTTCAGTATGATGGGTACAATCCCCAGTTGATGGCTCTTGCACCAATTTTTGACTACGTGTTCAGTATGATGAGAACAATCCCCAATTGATGGCTCTTGCACCAATTTTTGACTACGTGTTCAGTATGATGAGAACAATCCCCAATTGATGGCTCTTGCACCAATTTTTGACTACGTGTTCAGTATGATGGGTACAATCCCCAGTTGATGGCTCTTGTACCAATTTTTGACTACGTGTTCAGTATGATGAGAACAATCCCCAATTGATGGCTCTTGCACCAATTTTTGACTACGTGTTCAGTATGATGGGTACAATCCCCAGTTGATGGCTCTTGCACCAATTTTTGACTACGTGTTCAGTATGATGGGTACAATCCCCAGTTGATGGCTCTTGCACCAATTTTTGACTACGTGTTCAGTATGATGGGTACAATCCCCAGTTGATGGCTCTTGCACCAATTTTTGACTACGTGTTCAGTATGATGGGTACAATCCCCAGTTGATGGCTCTTGCACCAATTTTTGACTACGTGTTCAGTATGATGAGTACAATCCCCAATTGATGGCTCTTGCACCAATTTTTAACTATGGGTTCAGTATGATGAGAACAATCCCCAATTGATGGCTCTTGCACCAATTTTTGACTACGTGTTCAGTATGATGAGAACAATCCCCAATTGATGGCTCTTGCACCAATTTTTGACTACGTGTTCAGTATGATGAGAACAATCCCCAATTGATGGCTCTTGCACCAATTTTTGACTACGTGTTCAGTATGATGGGTACAATCCCCAGTTGATGGCTCTTGCACCAATTTTTGACTACGTGTTCAGTATGATGAGAACAATCCCCAATTGATGGCTCTTGCACCAATTTTTGACTACGGGTTCAGTATGATGAGAACAATCCCCAATTGATGGCTCTTGCACCAATTTTTGACTACGTGTTCAGTATGATGGGTACAATCCCCAGTTGATGGCTCTTGCACCAATTTTTGACTACGTGTTCAGTATGATGGGTACAATCCCCAGTTGATGGCTCTTGCACCAATTTTTGACTACGTGTTCAGTATGATGGGTACAATCCCCAGTTGATGGCTCTTGCACCAATTTTTGACTACGTGTTCAGTATGATGAGTACAATCCCCAATTGATGGCTCTTGCACCAATTTTTAACTATGGGTTCAGTATGATGGGTACAATCCCCAATTGATGGCTCTTGCACCAATTTTTAACTATGGGTTCAGTATGATGAGTACAATCCCCAGTTGATGGCTCTTGCACCAATTTTTAACTATGGGTTCAGTATGATGGGTACAATCCCCAGTTGATGGCTCTTGCACCAATTTTTGACTACGTGTTCAGTATGATGGGTACAATCCCCAATTGATGGCTCTTGCACCAATTTTTGACTACGTGTTCAGTATGATGGGTACAATCCCCAGTTGATGGCTCTTGCACCAATTTTTGACTACGGGTTCAGTATGATGAGAACAATCCCCAATTGATGGCTCTTGCACCAATTTTTGACTACGTGTTCAGTATGATGGGTACAATCCCCAGTTGATGGCTCTTGCACCAATTTTTGACTACGTGTTCAGTATGATGAGAACAATCCCCAATTGATGGCTCTTGCACCAATTTTTGACTACGTGTTCAGTATGATGGGTACAATCCCCAGTTGATGGCTCTTGCACCAATTTTTGACTACGTGTTCAGTATGATGAGTACAATCCCCAATTGATGGCTCTTGCACCAATTTTTAACTATGGGTTCAGTATGATGAGAACAATCCCCAATTGATGGCTCTTGCACCAATTTTTGACTACGTGTTCAGTATGATGAGAACAATCCCCAATTGATGGCTCTTGCACCAATTTTTGACTACGTGTTCAGTATGATGAGAACAATCCCCAATTGATGGCTCTTGCACCAATTTTTGACTACGTGTTCAGTATGATGGGTACAATCCCCAGTTGATGGCTCTTGCACCAATTTTTGACTACGTGTTCAGTATGATGGGTACAATCCCCAGTTGATGGCTCTTGCACCAATTTTTGACTACGTGTTCAGTATGATGAGAACAATCCCCAATTGATGGCTCTTGCACCAATTTTTGACTACGGGTTCAGTATGATGAGAACAATCCCCAATTGATGGCTCTTGCACCAATTTTTGACTACGTGTTCAGTATGATGGGTACAATCCCCAGTTGATGGCTCTTGCACCAATTTTTGACTACGTGTTCAGTATGATGGGTACAATCCCCAGTTGATGGCTCTTGCACCAATTTTTAACTATGGGTTCAGTATGATGAGTACAATCCCCAGTTGATGGCTCTTGCACCAATTTTTAACTATGGGTTCAGTATGATGGGTACAATCCCCAGTTGATGGCTCTTGCACCAATTTTTGACTACGTGTTCAGTATGATGGGTACAATCCCCAATTGATGGCTCTTGCACCAATTTTTGACTACGTGTTCAGTATGATGGGTACAATCCCCAGTTGATGGCTCTTGCACCAATTTTTGACTACGGGTTCAGTATGATGAGAACAATCCCCAATTGATGGCTCTTGCACCAATTTTTGACTACGTGTTCAGTATGATGGGTACAATCCCCAGTTGATGGCTCTTGCACCAATTTTTGACTACGTGTTCAGTATGATGAGAACAATCCCCAATTGATGGCTCTTGCACCAATTTTTGACTACGTGTTCAGTATGATGGGTACAATCCCCAGTTGATGGCTCTTGCACCAATTTTTGACTACGTGTTCAGTATGATGAGAACAATCCCCAATTGATGGCTCTTGCACCAATTTTTGACTACGTGTTCAGTATGATGAGAACAATCCCCAATTGATGGCTCTTGCACCAATTTTTGACTACGGGTTCAGTATGATGAGAACAATCCCCAATTGATGGCTCTTGCACCAATTTTTGACTACGTGTTCAGTATGATGGGTACAATCCCCAATTGATGGCTCTTGCACCAATTTTTGACTACGTGTTCAGTATGATGGGTACAATCCCCAGTTGATGGCTCTTGCACCAATTTTTGACTACGGGTTCAGTATGATGAGAACAATCCCCAATTGATGGCTCTTGCACCAATTTTTGACTACGTGTTCAGTATGATGGGTACAATCCCCAGTTGATGGCTCTTGCACCAATTTTTGACTACGTGTTCAGTATGATGAGAACAATCCCCAATTGATGGCTCTTGCACCAATTTTTGACTACGTGTTCAGTATGATGGGTACAATCCCCAGTTGATGGCTCTT
Organism: Coleophora flavipennella; assembly: GCA_947284805.1. NCBI lineage: Eukaryota > Metazoa > Arthropoda > Insecta > Lepidoptera > Coleophoridae > Coleophora > Coleophora flavipennella. The sequence continues at coordinate 7,537,281 of OX369308.1, forward strand.
GCACCAATTTTTGACTACGTGTTCAGTATGATGGGTACAATCCCCAGTTGATGGCTCTTGCACCAATTTTTGACTACGTGTTCAGTATGATGGGTACAATCCCCAGTTGATGGCTCTTGCACCAATTTTTGACTACGTGTTCAGTATGATGAGTACAATCCCCAATTGATGGCTCTTGCACCAATTTTTAACTATGGGTTCAGTATGATGAGTACAATCCCCAGTTGATGGCTCTTGCACCAATTTTTAACTATGGGTTCAGTATGATGGGTACAATCCCCAGTTGATGGCTCTTGCACCAATTTTTGACTACGTGTTCAGTATGATGGGTACAATCCCCAATTGATGGCTCTTGCACCAATTTTTGACTACGTGTTCAGTATGATGGGTACAATCCCCAGTTGATGGCTCTTGCACCAATTTTTGACTACGTGTTCAGTATGATGAGAACAATCCCCAATTGATGGCTCTTGCACCAATTTTTGACTACGTGTTCAGTATGATGGGTACAATCCCCAGTTGATGGCTCTTGCACCAATTTTTGACTACGTGTTCAGTATGATGAGAACAATCCCCAATTGATGGCTCTTGCACCAATTTTTGACTACGTGTTCAGTATGATGGGTACAATCCCCAGTTGATGGCTCTTGCACCAATTTTTGACTACGTGTTCAGTATGATGGGTACAATCCCCAGTTGATGGCTCTTGCACCAATTTTTGACTACGTGTTCAGTATGATGGGTACAATCCCCAGTTGATGGCTCTTGCACCAATTTTTGACTACGTGTTCAGTATGATGAGTACAATCCCCAATTGATGGCTCTTGCACCAATTTTTAACTATGGGTTCAGTATGATGGGTACAATCCCCAATTGATGGCTCTTGCACCAATTTTTAACTATGGGTTCAGTATGATGAGTACAATCCCCAGTTGATGGCTCTTGCACCAATTTTTAACTATGGGTTCAGTATGATGAGTACAATCCCCAGTTGATGGCTCTTGCACCAATTTTTAACTATGGGTTCAGTATGATGAGTACAATCCCCAGTTGATGGCTCTTGCACCAATTTTTGACAATGGGTTCAGTATGATAAGTACAATCCCCAGTTTCTGGCTTTTGCACCAATTTTTGACTACGTGTTCAGTATGATGGGTACAATCCCCAGTTGATGGCTCTTGCACCAATTTTTTAAAGCGGTCGTAGCTCAGTGTGACTTTTCTAGTTGCATCGATCACGCAGGTTAACTGACCTGAAGCACGGTCAGTAAGTGGATGAGGTTGACTGATAGTGAAATTTTTCTCGGCCGTTCCCATGCTTTACAAGGCACGTTAAGCCGTAGGTGCCGGTTTGTATCACAGCCATTAATCGTTAGGCCATTACTATTTACATTTTAGCTAAACTGAAGTGGCAGTGGGCGGGGCACATAGCTCGTAGAACAGATTAGAAAGAACAGATCAAAGTTTTCGAGTGGCAACCGCGGACCGGAATACGTAACGTAGGCAGGCCTCCCACGCGGTGAAGATCGCGGGAAGCCACCGGATGCGGGCAGCGCAGGACCGGTCGTCGTGGAAATCCTTGGGGGAGGCCTTTGTCCAGCAGTGGACGTTTTTCGGCTGCTATGATGATGATGATGATGAAGAAGCCATGTCAGATGCCATAAAGGAGACCCATGCTCCAGCAGTGGGGACGTTTATTTGTGAACTCTTTATTGTACAACAAAATATACAATTTGAGGTGCGATTTTAGGTATTTTAGGTTTTCCATTTTATGTACCTAGTTTAGGAGTTTTAAATTTAACAAATAGGATATTTATTTGACACTACTGAAAATGTAAATAAATAAATGTTAAAAATCGGTACAGAATAGAAGTAACATGTACAAAAGCGGACTTATCCTTGTTTATGGGTTGTTCATCATATCAGCTCATAAACGTCCCCATCAAGAGGTTCCCTGAATTAGGGCGATTGGACCTTAGTCGACCGCGCGGGCCCAGTGCGGGTTGGTCGACTTCACACACAACCTGCGAGTTTCCTTTACCCTAAGAGCGTCGAATAAACGTAAGTACATATGAAATCAAAATTCGAATACACATTGTAACGTGGCAGTATTTGAACCACGCCACCACCGACGCTCTTGAGTTACGTATAGTTAACCAAACCCACTCGCATTTTGTTACAACCTGTATAACCGAACCACTCTCAATAATAAGCATTCCGCAAACTCTCAACTAAATACATTTAAGTAATCATATTCTGTCGGTACATTTGCAAAATTACCAAATTTTCTTCCAACTGACATAACGAAAATAGACATAAATCTCAAAGTTTGAGCAGTTGGAGCCTCATGGAGTTAGGTGCCTACTGAGTTTCCAAGTTTGATGCTGAGAACGGAGAGAACACTCATCTATCTATACAGCGTATTAGGAAAAATAGATTACACTTTAACCGTCATTAGCTACACATCGGGAGGTCGTGGGTTCGATCTGGCGGAGTCTTTTTAAGACTTGATTTGGTTGGTTTCTAAGCCCAACTGGCTAGGCACCTCTATCTTATCTTAGTCTTGTCGTCAAATATCAATGTTAATAGCATTGATGTGTCCCAGCTTGAATTTATATACGAGTCAGATAGCCAGTTCCCCGTTGCGTTGGGGAATCTTGGTAAGCCCGCTTCCATCTTTGGCATCATCATCACTTACCATCAGGTGAGATGATGCCAAGGGCTAACCAATTGTGGTTAAAAAATAATTAATACTCACCGTAAAGACCTCAAAGTATTACCACCCATTTTTATTATACACGTTTAGTTTTATTTACATTCGAGGTGACCCGGCGCGCACTCTCGGGGATTCCTAACGCGAACGAGGATCATTTCACGAACGGTTTACAAGTTAACCTTTGGCATACAAGGTGACAAAAAGTTACGTGCCATACAAGGTGGGGTCTAAATGAACCGAACATAAGTGACTCCTGTGTAAATATATTTAAAAAATACATTCAAAAATACGTTTATATCAATTTAGAGGAGGGTTAGAACGACAGTGAAAAGCCAATTTTCACTTGAAATCAATGGATTGTTTTAATTTTGCAGTGAAATATGAGGCTTATTCAAACTGAAAAACTAAGCATAGACAAATGTCTTAAAACATCGTTTAAACTTAAATGATGTTAGGATAAACAGGTAATAATATTAAGTATTAAAATAGTAAATAGTGTTAGGAACTTCCAGGTATATATTTTTTTCATTTTTAAGACAATCTTTACAAAACAAATATGCGTCTCGCTGACTCAAAATACGTCTATCACAGTCAAGCGCCCGCGCAGCACTGAATTTACCCAACAGGACGACGTGGCAACGCCGTAAACCCAGCTACTCAAAATTACTTTCCTCACCGTTAAGTTTTTTTTTTTATATTAGATTTTAAAACCGTTGGGGTCTGAGAGACCCCACCTTGTATGCGAAGGGTTAAGGCACTTGTACTTCCACCTGCCGTCGAGAAAGCGACTAACTATCGACTATTTTCTCGCTCAAGAAACGTACAATAGATATAGATCCCGTGTCGATGAAAGAGATACATATATTAGTAGTTAATTGCTGACTGTTGACACTGCCGGCAATTAATTATAAATATATGTATCTCTTTCATTGACACGGGAGCTACATCTAATTGTACCTTTCTTGAGCGAGTTGAGCGAGAAAATAGTTGAGAGTTAATTTCTTTCTCGTCGGCGGTGAGACAAGTGCCTAAGTTTGTCCTAAACTTACTGAGCCAGGTGTGAGTAGGGTTAAATTCACCGGGTCACCAACTGTTTAATGGTGACCTGCCCCCCCCCCTCCCCCTCCAAGGGGCAAACAAGTGTTAGGTACGAATGTACGAAAAAAAAACGAAAAAAAAGGTTTGCGGCAGTGGCCTAGAGAGAGCGCCTCGCTCTAACCCGCTGCCGCAAACATTTTTTTTCCTTCATTGGTACGAATGTACTTTAGGTGACATGATGCCAAGGGCTCACTAATTATGGATATTAAAAAAGAAGGGTATTTTCAATTTTATGAGTAGGCCCTTTTATAGCTGAAACTTTACACTTTTTTAAATTTAAATTTTTACTATTAGTGTTTTTTTATGACGAAATGGTCCTTTTACAGCTGAAGACTATTTTTTTTTATTTGACATTAAATCTTTAAGAAGGATTTTTTTATTATCCCTTCCCGCGACAAACGGCCATCTTGGGATGTTTAACGAACATCGCTTGTACGACCAACAACCCATTTGGGTTGTTTTTATATGTACTTTAAGGCGCTTTGAATATGGTTGAAATTAGTATATAAAACTGCGTCTATCGTTAGGTCTTATTTGGCAAAATTGTTGTGAACGTGTGGTTACACCTAATTGAAATACTTTACATCCCATTTGATAGAAGAATATTTTTTAAAACGAATATTTGTTTCCCGTTTTCTGTGGTTGTCAGCCATTACGTCAAATACGTGTGAAGATGTTGTGTTGTGGTTTTGTGTGTTGGATCATGGAAAGGTAAGTAAATTGAATTTATTTCGATTGTTAGATGTTATTGCTTTACAGTGTAGTGTTTTTATCACCGTATCTTTCACGATAAAACTCTTAGAAACGCATTGAGTTGGTAGCGGAAAATTGAACAAACTTATTTTTTTTGTCTCGAGTATGTTCCTAAACGGTTCCTAAATTCACCAAAACGGCTTGTTTTTGATATATATACATCTTCTAAACTGATCATCATCATTTCTAAGTGTTTGCATGTAATTTAGATCACCTAGGGCTTTTCCAAAGCAACCTGTAGCAATTCAACACAATGGTATTTTTTTGTGTAAAATTATGTAATTTAACCCTTCCATCCTACCGAAATACGAACAAATGTTGATTTATCATCATCATCTGACACCATCATCATAGTTTCTAAGAATTTAAATGAATTTTAGACCAATTTAAATTTTCACCGAGGTAGCCTCGGGTAAATCAAACGATGGACTTTATTTGTACTATACCTACCCCCAGCTGGTTTTTAATTTACCATCATTATCACACCGTCATCATCACACAATCATCACCACATAATCACTATAGTTTCTAAGAATTTACATGAATTTTTAGAACTATTCAAATTTTCTCTGAAGCAGCCTGCGGCAATTCAAATCATGGACTTTATTTGTGTTTATTTTGTACTATACCTACTTGTTTTTGATTTACAATCATCATCACACCATCATCATCACACTAATCATCAGTGTCTAAGAATTTAAATGAATTTTAGACCAATTCAAATTTTCACCGAGGTAGCCTCGGGTAAATCAAACGATGGACTTTATTTGTACTATACCTACCCCCAGCTGGTTTTTAATTTACCATCATCATCACACCGTCATCATCACACAATCATCACCACATAATCACTATAGTTTCTAAGAATTTACATGAATTTTTAGAACTATTCAAATTTTCTCTGAAGCAGCCTGCGGCAATTCAAATGATGGACTTTATTTGTGTTTATTTTGTACTATACCTACTTGTTTTTGATTTACAATCATCATCACACCATCATCATCACACTAATCATCAGTGTCTAAGAATTTAAATGAATTTTAGACCCATTCAAATTTTCTCTGAAAGCAGCCTGCGGCAATTAAAATGATGGACTTGTTTTTATATTTTGAATTAGTTCTACTGCTCCGAATGTTTTAATTTTTTTTTTGTGATAAGCCGAAAGGCCATTCTACTCAGAAAAATAAAAATTCAAACATCTGGACTTCAATCGGGGTCTCAAAAAAAAAAACAAATTACTAGTTCTGTGTTCAAGTTTTGTAAATTTTTGGTTGTTTTTGAAACTAATTTTAAAAATTGTTTTTGCATTAGACAATTTTTTTTTGTATTGTACCGTGAAGATATTTAACTAAACCATTAGAAAAAAAATATTTCATATGTATATCTAGAGTGCTTAGATAGAAATAGATAAGGAAAGAAAATTGGAACAGAAAATAAAACACAATTTTAAATTTCAAAGTACTGTATTTAATTTATCTCTAATCTAACACATGTAAAATAAAAACCATTAAAAAGGAAATTTAATCATCTTACTAGATCAGTAATTAGTTGTTATAGGTATCATGCAAAAATAATGAGAAAACTTCGGAAATCCGCAGCGCGGCCGACCCCCGTTGAACGGCCCGCGCGGCACAAAATTTAATCATTTTTGTAATATTTTTTTTAATTTGTTTTTGCACTAGACAATCGTTTTTTTGTTTTGTATCATGTAGATACATTACCTAGCCATTAGAAAAAGATCATTTTAACTGTATATATGTAGAATATAAATAGAAATAGTAAAAAGAACGAAAAAGGAACCAAAAAAAACAAAAGTTTCAAATTAATCGTGTTCCATTTTATTTTTTTGTGATAGAAGAAATCTAAAAAAAATATAATCAAAAAGGAAATTTAATCAGCTTACTAGATCAGTAATTAGTTTTTATAAGTTTCATACAAAAATACTGAGAAAACCTCGGAAAGCCGCAGCGCGGCCGACCCCCGCAAAACCAGACCGGAAGTACCGGTCGCGGGGACGGAGTCGGGGCGTTTGATATGCTCACGGGAAGGGTTATATAAGTCTTGTTTACCATTATTTTATTCCAAGACATGACAGCTGAAATAATAACTATTATACTTACTTTTATTGAGATTTTTCTTCGACCTGTACACAGCCATTTCGATTTATGTTTTTTTTTCTCTATATATATATATATACTCTGCTTTAGTGTAATTATGATTAAAAGATGACGTAACCAAGTGTTTAACATTGTATGTATGGTTTTAAATGAATAAATGAAAAAAATTACTACCCAGATTTCCTAATATGCAGCGCGTGTGGGATAAAGTGGGAGCTAAAGAAACTTTGGACCGACTTTTGAATGAAGTTATTAGTTTTTAGATATCTTTACAAGGTTATAAAATAAACGACTTAAACTAATCACAGTGAATTTTCACAAAAAGTTAAACTCGGCAAAAAAGTGAAAATAATAATGTAAATTTGCATTTTTTAACCGTAAGCTTTCTGTTTGTGAAAAAACACTATGGTAATTTGAAAATGTAACCTAGAAAAACCCTAGACTTAGATTTCGCATAAAATTTATCGTAAAATTGTAAAAAAAAACAGTTAAAATGTTTTTCGCGAATGTTTTTACGGACCTGAGATTAGTGATAAGTAGCGTTATTCAGGTAATAATTTAAAATTAGACAACAATAAAACTCAAAATCCTTTATTATTTAAAAGAAATTCACTTTCAGCGACCATTTTATTTTTGGCTAATTTCATACAAAATATCCATCTTCATCTTTGGAGATTACCACGGGTTCATGACCTTAAAATAAAAAATAAAAGTCTATTAATCTAATTGGGAGCTACTTAAACTGACAACACCATTCTGCTTACAATGGGGGTCAAATATACTAAATCAACCAGGTATTTCCTTAATAAGATTACGTCTATTATTCGCAGAGGAATATTAAATAAAATTTTATTGATCTAAATTAATAAAAATAAAAATTTAAAAACCTAAAAACCACTTCAAAAAGAAACTCACTGAAAGAAACAAATGTTTTTAAAAATATAAATATACGAATTTAACCAACAATAATGAAATCAAAGGTAGGTACGAATTTAATTAGGAGCCTAAATTTTTTTTTCAAGTGCCATTTATTTCGTTATTGTTAGTTAATTTCGTGTAACAAGTCGGGGAAAATGTTTCTTCGTATTTTGGAGGTATAAATTTGTAGTCAAATCTCTTTGCTCGTTTTAATTGTACCTGGCTGGTTATAATTAAATTAAATAAGTGAACTTCCAAGATTTTAATAAACAATCAAAAGGAATAAAAATTCCCACCATATTTAAATTGTTTTTTCTGTCTATGAAAATTAGTGGAAGTAACGGGGTTTAAGAATTTTTGTATGGAGACTGGCATACTGGGGTTCGCTTTTTTCAAAATGTCGTCGTCAATTAAGACCTATATATTTGGATAGGGTAGTTACAGACAAACAAAAAATGGGATGTACCATAGGGCCCTTAAACGTCACGTTACGGAGATGATTGAATAAAAAATATCCCAAAATAATTTTAAGTATTTTTAACTTTGAGCCATCTGTATTGAACTTTTGTTTACTCGCTCTAGGGGTTCGCGGTTCAATTCCCGGTGGGATCTCACTTTATAAGATTCAGTTTGATTGGTGGTAGGGCATTTCTAAGCCCACCTGGCTAGCAATCATCATCTTATCGAAACCTTTCCGCCAAAGATCAGTGTTCAGAGCATCAATGTATTGCGGCATGGAGATAAGATAGCCCTTATGAATTAGAATCTTAAGAAGCCCACTTTCATTTTTGGTATCATTATCACTCAACACCTATTCTGTCGTATATCTAGATGGTACATTTTCATTCATGTTTCTGCAGCCAATGCAAACTTCATCCGCAGAGAAGAGTTCCAGACGACAGGAGAGAAAGTTTCCAAATAGTCAATGCCATAAACTTGATTGAATCCTTTTGCAACCAATCTTGCTTTATATTTAATAACGCCACCACCATGCGCAATTTTCTTCAGCCTTAAAGGGTTTCCTACTCTGCTTACCTCCAATGCAGGGGATGCATGGTTCCTTGTCGATATCTGAGTAGTGGACGCCTACTCCGCGTCTTTACTTTAGTTGGTCCTTTACAATGCGGCATAAGTGACCTTAAGGTCAATGCCATAGCTTGAAGCTAGGAACATCGAAGGGTATCTCAAAAGCAGATAATTGATGCGTGGGTGGGTTGACAGTACAATCTAAAGCATACTACAAATAGAACCATGTAAAATTACATCACCTTCGCAAGAAAAAATATAGGAATCATAAGAATTACATTTTATCAAAAACTACGCTAAAACCTTTACCAACCGCTTTCTACATTGAAAAAAGATTAGAGTTCAAGTTCGACACGTGAACCACATTCTTAATCTTCTTAATAACACTATATTGTGACCGCAACTGGTAATAGTAATGTCTCCTACACCTTGGCTCAATAACACGTCTCCTTGCAATAGTCATCGTTCCAGTAGGTGAACCTTTCATATTTTCCATCCATTCAGTTCGTCATATCATATGTATTATGTACCGATGCACTAGAATCGATATAAAACGTATCACGCTCTAGGTTGTCATTGACTCATGGTGTACGGTTTTCTTTTTCTTGTCCTTCTTATGGGAACAGTCTAACAGTCTGGAAGTTTATGTCCTGGCTTCATACAATCATAACAAAAAACAAGTTTCTTATGTTTGTATGTGCAAGGTCTGTTTTGGGTCATTCGGGTACTTAGGGCTCAAACCTCCTAGAATAATTGAAGCTATTGAAGCATCTTGTATAATTTTAATGGTAGATGAGGTGTAAATGATATAATTTGCTAATAAGTATATCCTGACATAGTTCCCGAGGGATCTGGGGACAACTGTTTTCCACGCTCGTACACGTTGGCGTCGCAACGGAGCAACGGATTAAAGTGATTTTTGTATAGAATTGGTTTAGGGGGTGGGAATGACAAAGACTGCTAATCAGAATAGCCTGACATAGTTCATAAGGTACCTGGAAAAAACTCATGTTCACGCTTGCGAGTCGACTGCGGCTCGCGCACCACTCACACTAAAAAAGAGTCATAAAAGCTATTTGGCCACGGGCAAAATCTAGTATAAAAATATTAAGAATAAAATTAATAACGCATGAATCTACACCTGCATCAGTACTCATGCCGAATTCTGATGATGCTGTTTCACTTCTTGAAGTGGTCATCTCCGAGTCAGGATTTTTATTCTGTGGCGTCTCGAAGTCGATCAGTTTCAGATCGTCGAATCCGAGCACATCGCGCGAGTCGTCCACGCCGCAACTTATAAACTTGTGGTAATTGTTGAGGTCGAGGAAGCCCACTCCACAGGAGCGGTCCATCAGCAGTGACGTCATCATGCCGCGCAGGAATCCGGAGCACACCAGCACAGATCCCAGGTCGTCCTGAAGGAATGACGTCAACCTCACTAAGTTATAAGTAGTAGGATGTTAAAATTAATGAAACACTTGTTGGAGGAATGGAATCTTCAAGACGAGAGTGAATAGGCACTATTTGAGCTTGCGTGTCACATCCTCGGCTGCATCAGCACTTACCATCAGGTGAGGTGCAGCCAAAAGCACTCATATTTTTAATTTAAAAAAAAGAAAAAACGAGTAGATGAGGTTACCGAGAAAATAAAGTAAATGTACTTAATACGTAGCATAGCGAAAATAAAAGAAATTGATTTAAAATATCCAATCACGGGTTCGCTACACCATACGTAAAATTTAGTAGAAACGGGCCTAATGGAGTTTTAAAAAAATGATTATTTTTGGGGTAAAATAGAATACATATATTTAATAAAAACAAAGGGTAAATTGTTTTTTAAAAAAGGGATGACCGTGAAAGTGCAGATCAGGAATATCGTTTTAAACATAACTATACCTATGAACATAAGATTTATTTATAAAAAAATAAATTGACTAAATTTAAATTAATGTCAGACGGGCAACGATCGTCGCTCCCCCAGTATTCGAATAAACCACAAATAAAACTATGAAAATAGAATTTCACTTAACCTTGGGTTGGTATTACACACAAACACACAAAGACTAATTAATTTAAAATTAAATTACTAAAAGGTAGATTTATGCCGGTAAGAATTTGTTAAAGTTCCACTTCCCTTTAAGCTGCCAGTAGGACGCGCAGTGCGGCAAAAATGGACACCGCCAGCGAGAAATGCTGCGGCCTAGGTCTGGCTATGATCGACGGCTCGTTTCTGAAGTATTTGAAAGCTCGGGAGCGGCAAACCCGAGCGTACGGAAAACCCTACGAAAATAATAGTATATGAAGCTCGCACCAGCACCAACCAAAAACACACCATGGTTTCTGAACATTAATTACTAACCTCCGATTAACAATATGGAGGGCTTTGTAAAAATCCAATTAACTAAAACTTTAAATTTTAAATTATTTTTCAAACACACCAATGGTTTCCACGGTCATCACTTATTTTCTTGTAATTGTCAAAAGGTAACAATTACTTCAAAATAAATTTTCATCCAAGAGCAAAACCAAAGAGAATTTAAACGAAAAGCAAGAAGAATGACTTTGAAACGAACATTTTGCGTTTCAGTAGGTTGTGTGAAATCCTCACTAATATTATAAATTTGAAGTTTGTTTGTTTGGTTATTATCTTTTCACGCTTCAACACCTCGACCAATCTTGATCAAATTTGGCATGCAGGTAGCCTGTGTCACTTGAAAAGACATAGGTTATTTATCACGTGAAAATAGCATAGCCTGATGCAGTTCCTAAGGGAACTGAAAAAAGACAACGAATAAATTTATTTTAAACTAGCCGCCCACCCGCGGCTACGCCCCGTTTTTTTCGATTTTTTAGTGAGAATGAGACGTTTCCCCGGGATAAAATGTAGCCTATGTTCTATTCTACGACCCAACCTATATGTGTGCCAAGTTTCATCCCTATCCGTCTAGTGGTCAAAGCGTGAAAGAGTAGCAAACATTCATACATACATCCATACATACTGTAGTGACAATAAATAAAATTGATTTAAAATGTTTATTTACGGTATCGCTACGTAATACGCAAAATTTAGTGGAATTGGGCCTAAACTGAGTTTAAGGAAATAAATTATTTTGCGGAATTGGGCCTCACCAGATTTTAAGAAAAGAATTATTTTGGGGTAGAAAAGAATATATTCCAAATGAAAAAAAGTAAAAGAAAGTAAAATGGACTATAAAATGAGATGATCTTTTGGTAAAAAATTGAGGACTTGATATACAAATTTAATTTTAAAATTAAATTCCTAAAGAGCAGATTTAATTCAACTTGAAAATAAACTTTGTTGGATCCCGGATAACCAACGATCGTTGCTTTCCCCTGAATCCGAATAAACACACAAATTAATATACCGAACACTTCTTAAAACTAGAATAACCTCGAGGCATTCTAAAAGCTACACAAAACTAGTGGTTATGAAAGTTGCTTCGAGGCACCCTGAACATTTCTTCATCTAAAAATATAAAAACACTTTATGACACCAGTAATTAGTGGCCGGATATTTGTTGTGGGATAAAAAAAAAGTAAAGATTCACTTCCCTTTCGGCCGGGGAAACAGGATAGGGTTAGGCAGTGTGGAAACCCGTTCGCAGCCTTAGTGTGCTCCGTAGTAGTGTTGCAGGACTACGACTGGCGACTAGGTGGTGGTTGCATCAAAGTTGGTGGACTCCAGTGGTAGGTGATGATTGCTTCAAAGGTGGTAGGTGATGCCCTACGAAATATAATTTATTATTATACGACGAAGCCACACTAAACAATCTACAGAACAGAAATTAAACCTCTCAGCTCTAGCAAAACACGAGGGCACTGTTCTACAAACTATTTATAACAACTTGTTTTATAAAATGTGCTTAATATCAATAAACTCTAAAGTTTATAAAATCGACACGACAAACCAAGACGACCATCTCTAATTTTTTTAATCCATCAAAAACATGACAGATCCCGAATTTTAAATCTTATAGCGCATTCCAAAGATATCCATCTAGCTGGAAATTGAACCAAACAGATTTTAATTTTGTGACGGGAAAAACATTTTCGTTACAATACATACTTTCACATTTGTAATATTAGTAGGATTTATTTTACACACAACAAGTTCCACATATGTCATTAAACAAATAAGCTTTATATAAGATAGTATCAGATTAGATAAGATAGGTTCAGATTAGTATAAGATGGTAGCTAGCGAAATTTACCTGTAGTTTGAACTGTCCGACACGTCACCGTTCTTATCTTTGACTATACGTTGGTACAACCAGGGTTCGCATCAAATCGGCGGGAAGATAAGAGTGGCTCAAGCAAAGGTTATTTAAGTAGGCGAGCATGCGCGGCAAGTGAGGACCAGCATGCCGCATATGCTCCACGTTGAGTCCATCGTGCCCCGGGGTTTTTCCGTTTGTCATCTTTTATAATGCGAGCCTGATGTCTTTTGCTAGTATAACAGAGGGAACCTCAGCACTCCGGCTTTCAGAATCGAACTCCCGGATAGCGATCTCAATGGCGAGTTTACAGTAAACTGGTTTATGAAAATCTGTGCGATATATTTTAAGCTTAAACTCTATCAACGCTCACAGGAAAGCCAGATTTAGAGTTCAACCAACTCGTGCATTTCCAAAAGCTTTTAAAATCTAAGTTTGTATGGTGTTTTGCTATCAAATATTTTTTAAATTTGACACCATTTAAATTTGCCCTTGAACATTAAGCGTGCTTTAGTCATGTTTGTTCCAGCCGACTTAGGGTTTGCTACGCTTTACAGGTTTTTTTTTTGCATAGGAAACTTTGGCACACATACTTAAAATATTTACAATATCTCTATATAAACCATTTGTATCATGGCTGAAAAGTTATGAGCCCAAGTACCTCTAACTGTCACTTATGCCTCGCGCAGCACATTTCTAATTGCGGGACTCCTCAAAAATATAAATGTCAAGTTTCATGTCATTAGCTTCATTACGCTTTTAGTCATTGAACCATAAACGTTACCAATTCCGAGTCACCCGCACTTTGCACGAAATTGGAGTACAAACATAGGACCTGAAGATGGTTTTTCATTCCAAATATAATTAATAAACTATAGCCTATCATTCTTATGAGCCTCGCTTACATGTTTGTTCCAGCCGACTTAGGGTTTGCTACGCTTTACAGGTTTTTTTTTTTGCATAGGAAACTTTGGCACACATACTTAAAATATTTACAATATCTCTATATTTGTATCATGGCTGAAAAGTTATGAGCCCAAGTACCTCTAACTGTCACTTATGCCTCGCGCAGCACATTTCTAATTGCGGGACTCCTCAAAAATATAAATGTCAAGTTTCATGTCATTAGCTTCATTACGCTTTTAGTCATTGAACCATAAACGTTACCAATTCCGAGTCACCCGCACTTTGCACGAAATTGGAGTACAAAGCTGTCATAAAATTCCTTACAAAGAAGATAAAAATGCTGACGGAAATATTTGAAAAAATGTCAGCAATTTATGGGGAGTCTGCGCCCTCATTTGCTACTTAAGTATTTTTTTTATTTGTATATAAGAACACATACAGTCGCATTTAAAGAATTCAGCTTAAAATTTCGTTTAGGTAGACCTGGAGGTTCCTTAATTAGGTACATAAGATAGTAACATTTGAGCACAATAATATGTTATTGTTGTTATTTTTAAATAACAATATAATATGTCAACACATTTTTTCGCTACATGTAATATGAAAACACAAGTCTTACATTAATTTTAGTATTAAAGGGCTACATAAATTACTTTAATTTACTCAAAGTTAAATTTTTGAAGGGTTGTATTGAATTACAAAAAGGGTCTATGTCTTGAAATAAACTATTATATAATTTTGGAACTCGTCTAAAAAACCTGTGTTGAGTATAATTTGTGCGGGCAAAGCTGATATGGAAAAGCTCACGCTGTCGAAAGGAGGGGTGCGGAATTTTAAATAGAATCTTTTCTAGTAAATTAGGACACTTTACTAAATTTAAAGTATTTTGTAAAAGAAAATAACATCTAGATATAATCTTCTGTTATTTAATGATAGTAAATTGAAAAACCGTGCAGATTCAATTGTTTTTTCAAAATAAATAACAGTTCTATAGCGTAATGATTTGAGAAATATTTTTTGTATTCTCTCTAAACGGTCTTTATGCAGTTGATATTGAGGGTTCCATATAACGCTACCAAATTCTAGTATACTTCTAACATAAGATGAATAAAGTATTTTATAAGTGAAAGGACGCCTAAAGGGCTTACCAATACGCAAAATCATGCCAAGACTTTTATATGCCCTAGTGCATATGTTATCTATATGCAGACTGTAATTTAGTTTCGAGTCGAGAGTTATCCCTAAATCTCTAATGCAATTCACCCTATTTATCTGTTTGCCACCTATATTATGATTACATTGAATACTAGTGACTTTACGCGAGAAGCTGATTACAAAACACTTACCAAGATTTAAGAAGTATTAAAAACCAATGCGCGGCAATCGGTGGCCATATCAATTGCAAAGATGGAATGAACTGGATCGCGTTCCAGTTCCAGTATCTTAGTGGCGCTGGCTGTCAACGCACTCCATCCACTCCTTTCTCTTAAGGATCGCTCTTAAACTTGGTATGATTTACTAGTCTGCCTAGAAAATCTTATAATAAAAATTTCAGGTTTCCAGCATAATCCAGACCGAAGCAATGATTTTAATTTCTTAATTTTTCCGTTGTATATACGCAATCCCTAGCCTACATACCAAATTTCAATCTTCTAGGACTTTAGAAAGTAGCCTAGAGGTTTTGATTATCGTCAGTGAGTGAGTGAGTGAATGAGTCACGAAGTTAACGTATTTCAGATATCAATAAATCTGAAAACATAAGGGCCAGATAATGAATACTTGGTACTTGATTAGTCTTTGACCAATGTGTGTTTTGACCAGTGATGGCATTAGGAACTGAGGCATGGTTGGGCCTCGTAGGCCTCAAGGTCACCCAAATGGCAATGGAGCGTGCTATGCTCGGAGTTTCGCTGCGTGATTGAATCAGAAACGAGGAGATCCGTAGGAGAACCGAAGTAACGGACATAGCTCTCAGAATTGCTAAGCTTAAGTGGCAGTGGGCGGGGCACATTGCTCGTAGAACAGATGGCCGTTGGGATAGTAAAGTTCTTGAGTGGCGACTGCGCACCGGAAAACGTAGCGTAGGCAGGCCTCCCACGCGGTGGACCGACAACCTGGTAAAGAGTAGACGTGTTTCGGTTGATATGATGATGATGATGATGATGGCTTGATAAATCTACTGAAGACACCATATCCTAAAAAGATAAGGTTTTTTTTTAGGTCGATGTTTCTAGAATCATCCGTACCGAAGCTATGACGATTCGAATATTCAAAACATGTTGTTTTATAACTACAGTAGTTCAAAAAGGGGAAAAAATGGAGGATTTTAGGTGGCAAATTTTACGTCTTCAAAAAATTTCGAGTGCGGTGCGGTTAAAAATAAAGGTTTTTTTTATGAAGCTTACAAAAATATATACAACTTATATATTTATGAGATACACAGATACTTAAGGGTAAGTTCAGGGTTTAAGGTGGCGATTTAATATACATCAGAAGGATTTGTCAGTGGATTGGACATAAATAAATGGTTAATGTACCCTACACTTGCGACGCGCGACGAGAATCGACTGGCTGGACGTAAGCAAGTAGCCACGCGCCTGGATTTCCGTTTTGCATAATAATCATTCTTAATACAATGTGTCCCTACAATACTTAGACATGTAAAGACTTAGACTTTCTTATAGTTAGAATTCTTACAATACAAGACATAGACATATTGCCTCCGACTGCATGATATTGCTGTAAAGTTGTGCAGGATATGGTCTTTACCACTTCTAGTGGCAAGAGGGCGACTGTGAATGGTACTCTATGCAGATAAAGTTTGAGAACAATTAGCCAGTGGGCATGGATCTTGGCTTAGTGTTTACTTACGGGGTGTCGGTAATTAATTTTTACCCAGTCGGGCTTTTTGATTTTTTTATTTACTTGTTTGATATTTATTGTATTATTATAACTTTTAACAGTGAGAGCATTATGAACTTGTGAGTCTTGGCAATCAATTTTACATGAAATGTTTATGGTGAGTCGCATTTTCCAGGAACACCAAACTTATTTTTAGGAGTGGGGAGGGTGGAGATATTAGTGCGAAGTTGTAGAACAATAGTTATTTACGCCAATGCCCAGTTATGAGAGCCATTGTAATATGAGTGCTAGTTTGTGCCACGAAGCGAGGTTGAGTGTCACAATAGACAACACGAGTGTAACAATGGCTAATTGCGTGCATTGGCATACAATACTTTTTATAAGACCATGAAATTAATAAAAATACATTTGAATTTTTGAATCAAAATCTTTAAAAAAATTAATAAAAGTTTTCATTGTATTATAGTTGTCATGTTTCATTGTAGAACAGTTGTCTCGTTTTGAAATGATCACTCATGATCATTGTTAAACGACTTTTAAGAATAAATTTTCGAAGCTAAAGTAATAAAAATATTTTTTTTAAATATTGTAATACAGATATCTCGTTTTGAAATTATCATTGTAAAACGACTTGTAGGAATGAATACGAGGGCCTCACTGAAAGTTTTGCGTAACTTTTAAACAAAAGAAAAGTGTGTGTATCATCTCCGACGCACGACTGGAGTTTACTCCTTACTAACGATTATAAATGTGTTTGGGGATGGCGGCCAATTTTTTCAATTCTAAAAACGGATTCGTGATTAGGGACTTCAGGGACCCTCAAATATCGATTTTGGAAGCATTCCGCTAGTAACTAAAAAGTTCAAAATGGCGGCCACTTTTCTTCAATTCTGAGAACGGATTCGTGAAAAACAACCTCCGGGACCCTCAAATTTTGGGAGCAAGCGGTCCAGTAACTAAAAAGTTCAAAATTGAGACCACTTTTTTCAATTCTGACAAGTCAAATCTAACGACATCTCACACTCCAAAATCCATCTAGCCGTTTAGGCTACAAGACGAGCCTACAGGCTATAGGACATACACACATACACAAACATTTCACACATTACACACACACACACACATTACATACATTACACACACATTACTCAAATTACACTCACATTACAGACAAATTACACACATTAAACACACACACATTAGACACCTACACACATTACACACACATTACACACATTACACATATTACACAAATTACGCATTTTTAATTACATATATATATATATATATATATATATATATATATCTCTCGACGGTAAAAAGGAAGTAGGGCATAAGCGACATTTTGGTCAAAAATGAGTTATAAATGCCATCTTACGTAAAATTTTCCGCTCTTTCGAATGCGCTTATTCCCATGGCTCTACGATGACTTTTTTGGCGTTTATGCCCTAGCAAAAATAAACATTTTCCCAGTATTATTTTTCGTAACCGACGAAAATTCAGGTCATTTTTGCTATAAAGGTACTTGTACCCCTACAAAAATGATTTATTTTGGGTTTGTTGTCGGTAATGCTTTTTTACTTCATAAGCGTGTCGAGCTTTCGGTTGTTTATGCCTTTTAAGCTTTTCCCTCAAAAAGTACAAACGTTGTTTATAGCCTACTTCCATTTCGTAATTTAACATAGCTATGGCGCTTGTATCCGATATACAAAATTCATTTTCATATTACTCTGTCGGTTATACCCTATTACCATTCAGTAGTTAATTACAGCTATGTAGGTTATGCCCTATTACCTAAATTTATTTTAATATCACACTGTTGGTTATACCTTACTTCCGTTTACAATACAGATACAGTTTTGTCGCTAATACTTTATTACTTAAATTAAATTAGATATCACGGTGTCAATAATTCCTACTTCCACGTTCTACAATCATACTTATACGTCACTTATATTGCAATACCCAATAAGGATTTAATTACGAGTCGGTGCTTATGCCATTTGATATCACAAAAGTAGGTTTTAAGCGCGTCGCTTGTCCGAAAAACACTCTGCCGCATGTTGTGACGGCAAGAGCACGCGCGACTTGTGTGCTCCTTTTTTCAAAAAGAACGGACCGGTAAGCTATCGGTTTTTGCAAATATCTTCTATTTTATCGTAACTGGTCCTTGTCTTCACCTTATGGTGTTGGCAGGAATAGCGGCCCCCACTGTTATGCCTTAGGGTAGGTAAGTGGGGACGCTATATCATAAACCTGGTAGTCTAGCGTATCTAGTAGATATACGAGAGGGGATGTTTGTGATTATGTATTTCATTCAATGGTATTTATTTTAGGTTCAAAAATAGAAAGGAAAGGCCGAAAAAGGAGAAGGGACATTTTGGATTTTTTTTATTCACGGGGCACAACTATATGACAGTCGATGCTGCACACGCAACAATTGAAAATCAAGTTAAAAATACCACTATCTGGGCTCCTTCGCAATTGTATACGGTTTTTCAGACGGCAAGACAAAATCCAAAGCCTTTTGATGTTGAGAAGTTAAATCACATAGACTTTTAGAGATGGGACCTTCTCGCTGACAAATACTTCGTGGGTAATTAGTAAAATACGAGTCGCTACTTTTAAAAATAACCGCACATCAGCTATGGTCAAATACTCGATGGACCCGGAGGCACCCGAGTTTCATATAGAAATCGTATCAAAAATGCCAAGCACCTGCAAATTTTTGAGCGTAAGCACAACGATTTGATGAAACTTTGCTCGGACAATGTTATACTTCAACAGTTTCAGACAGAGTACTTTGATTTAACTTTCAGCAAAAAGGCAAAAGACTGTTTGGCCAAATCTGATATCGAAGATGATGGAGATCAATAGTATTTTGAAAACAATTTTGATATTTTTTGTTATTTTTTCTAAGAATATTTTGATAGTAGGTTTCGAATCAAGACTGATTAAGAAAAGTTTTGATTTCTAATGTTAAGAAAAAGGTGTGATTACTAATGTTAAGAAATAGTTGTGATTTCTAAAGTTGATCTCGAAAGCTATAAAGTAAGAAATTATTAGCAATGATAATTGATCTAAGACTGTCCTGTTCAATGTGATAAACAAAGTAGGTACCTACCAACTTCTGCAGAGCAGGAAAATTTCAAAATAGGAGAGCCTATATAACAAGTTAACTATTTATTAAACTGAGATACATAAGAGTGGAATGTAAATTGAAATTTACTCACCAAATTGTCACTTTTGATAACAATTTTTATACATTAATCTTTTATACGTATCTGTGTGTGCTGTATTTTTATCTATAAAGTAAAAATTTTGTTCCAAGAAGTACCTTTTAGTAATTGTTTTAGATAGTAATTGTTATTACTAGTACTTATATTTCTCCACTTCATTCGCTTTTTGACTGATTATTTAGGTATTTTAGTGCGACTTTGTATTTTTATTTGGAAAGAATCTTTAACGCTTAAAAATTTAAACGTACTTAGTTTCATTTTTTTTATTCCTTTATTCCTATATTTCTTTGAATGTTGTTTTTTGACTTAGATACCATGTTATGTTTAACAATGCCAAATAAGTCTTAAGTTTTGAAGCTTTGTATTATTTTCTATAATGGTTGTTACTTTTTTAAATATTTAATATTACGGATACATACCAACTTTTCGTAATTGATTCTTAAGTTACTACCTACTAGCTGCAGTATTATTGTTTCCAAAAATGGTGAGCAGGTTGATATCTACCCACTGTTTTTAAGTAGCTTTGATTTGTCTGGATAAAAAACTTAACAAAAATGTCTTTTTTATTTAAAAACATCCTACTATGCGCTTCTTAGTAAATAGGTAGGTAGGTGACACAAAAATGAGTATAATGACGAACTATCATCTTTTAAATCTACCATTTATTGTAAATTTGAATTACATGAACGGGTAGGGTATGCTGAAACAGGCCCCTAAGACTAAGGATCCTTAGTCTTTTTTCTATGAAAATCGACTCTCTAATACTTACAAGGTACTTCACCCTATTTTACGAGTTGGGTACCCAATTACAGTGTAGTGTACCTACAAGCTGCAGTATTATTGTTTCCAAAAATGATGAGCAGGTTTACCTAACCACTCTTTTTATGTAGCTTTCATTTTTCTTGATTAAAAACTATTAACAAAAATGACTTTTTTTATTTAAAAACATGCTACTATGCGCTTGTTAGTAAATAGGTAAGTAGGTGACACGAAAATGAGTATAATGACGAACTATCATCTTTTAAATCTACCATTAAGTGTAAATTTGAATTACTTTAACGGGTAGGGTATGCTGAAACAGGCCCCTAAGACTAAGGATCCTTAGTCTTATTCTATGAAAATCGACTCCCTAATATTCATAAGGTTCTTTACCCTATTTTACGAGTTAGGCACCCAATAACAGTGTAGTGTAATATTATTGTTTCCAAAAATGATGAGCAGGTTTACCTACCCACTTTTTTAAGTAGCTTTGATTTTTCTTGATTAAAAACTATTAACAAAAATGTCTTTTTTTATTTAAAAACATCCTACTATGCGCTTATTGGTAAATAGATAGGTAGGTGACACGAAAATGAGTATAATGCCGAACTATCATCTTTTAAATCTACCATTTAGTGTAAATTTAAATTACCTGAAAGGGTAGGGTATGCTGAAACAGGCCCGTGAGACTAAGGATCCTTAGTATTTTTCTATGAAAATGGACTCCCTAATACTTATAAGGTACTTCACCCTATTTTACAAGTTAGGCACCCAATTACAGTGTAGTGTGATGCCCGTTTTAGCTCTTATCGTGATGAAGGATCGTGTTGGTTGCGCTACCTCATTATTTTTGGGGTGTCTTTTCATCCATATTTCCATAGACTCACGAAATGCCAAATGTTGATTATCCTTCTTTTCCTTTGCTTTCAAACGACATTGTGTGTCACTAATGTCTTATATCCTAATATTGTTTTAAAAGCCGACTGTTTCTTGTGCTCTATTATCTTTTATACAACCACTGTGAAAAGTACCTTATCCTTTATTTCCCATAACACTTATTGAAATGTCTAGTCTCTTATACCCTTTTACCTTGCGATGTGAGAAATCGGTATGTCCCTTAGGCTTCTTATCCTTTAATATTATATTTTGTTATTAGTATCTTATGCCATATCTCCTTATTGGAAAATTAAAAGCTATTGTCATAAGCGACACAAACTACTTTAAATAGCGTCAAATCATGAAAACTAAAAATACCGGTAACTGCTCAATTTTTTTCTGATTTTATAACTGTTTTAGTTTTCACAATATCTTAATAAATGACAAAAATACGTCATATTTTCTAAAATTTAAAACTTTGAACGGCTCTCCTGAACATTTTATTTTTTGTCACTTATGCCCTATTTCCTTTTTACCGTCGATATATATATAATGAAAATCAATTCATAAGGTGTAAACTCCAAAAATACTTCAAAAAACATAGGTGTTTTAAAAAACGTGATACGGTCATTCGATCACTAGATTTTACTCCTCATATTTTTTTCATACCGGGCGCCTTATATGAAAATCGATTCTTAAGGAGTAAACTCCAACAATTTATAACTATAATTAAACATTTACTTACTGCGTCTCCAAATATTCGCCATAACCTTGTAAGCATTTATTCATACGCTCAAACCATTTGTCGAAGCATGAGGCCCAATCACCTGAGGCCATGTTTTCAACGTGTTGGTTAAACGTTGTCACCGCTTTTTCGGTGGTCCTAAATATCAAACCTCTCATCAAATCTTTAATTTTAGGGAAAAGATAGAAATCGCAGGGCGCAAGGTCCGGGCTATAAGCAGGATGGGGCACAATCTCCACTTTTTCAGAATGCAAATATGCCTTTGCCTTCTTTGCGGTGTGAGCAAACGCATTGTCATGATGTAAGAGAATGCGGCTTCTTGGTCGTTTTTCACGGATCTTTTCGAAGACACTGATCAGACAAGTGGTTGTGTACCACTCAGCGTTAACCGTTCTCTTATTATCTAGTGGTACAGTACAAATCTAACCTGTCTTTGAAAAAAAAAGCAAATATCTGTTTGCCAACGCTTTTTGCTTGGTGCACTTTTGTCGGCCTTCGATTACCTTCAAAGACCCATTCACTTGACTGTTGTTTTTTTCCGGATCGTAACAATATAACCATATTATATACTGCATTTGAACGCCCGTGGTCGTACTTTCGCAGCATTTCTAGGCTCCAATCAACACGGGCCTGTTTCTGAGTTGATGTCAGTTCATGGGGAATCCATCGGCAACAAAGATTCTCGACTTTCAAATTTTCTTGTAAAAAACGGTTGTCTGTAAAGTCGGTTTACTGACGATAGTTGAACGTGACAACGTCATAAGAAAATACTGATGGAATGGTTTCATAATATCGAAAACGGAACGCCTCACGGAACGCCTCAGAGCGAGGTAACGACGGAACGCCTCAGAGCGAGGTAACGACGCATGGTAACGACGCATTTTTTCGTGCGTGCAGCCGGCTCCATCGAATTATAAGACGTTATCACGTCAATATTTTGTATTTGGCTCATACCTATCCTTAATTGTCAACGAATTTCTCATATGTAATTCGTCGGTTTTCCTCTATTAGTCGCCTGACAGCAGCTACGTTTTCTTCAGTCACCGCGGTAGACGGCCGACCTTCACGAAAATCGTCATTGAGAGAAACCCGCCCTCTATTAAATTCAGCGTACCACTGTGTTACATTTCTTAAATGTGTTGCTTCAAACCCAAAAGCATTTTAAAGACGAGCACTAAAATCGTAAACAATCATTGCCCTAAAATCATTTCGCGTCAAAGCCATTTTTAGTGCAAATTGTTCACTTCAAAACCCCAGAAAAAACAAATGACCAGTTTCCTGCCAACAGCTATTCAATTCCATAAACATTAATGTATATTTTAAAAAATTAAATAATTTGAAATTCAAATATTTACGAGTGACCAAGAGTGCAAAACTTTCAGTGTCGCCTAAGCACTATATGATTTGAGGTTATGTATTAAGCAAGTTACCAAATGGGAGCAGAAAATAGCTATTTATACTACTGCCAAGTAATAAAAACCATTGTAACATGAGTTAGCCATGAGTGTGC
Organism: Coleophora flavipennella; assembly: GCA_947284805.1. Lineage (NCBI taxonomy): Eukaryota > Metazoa > Arthropoda > Insecta > Lepidoptera > Coleophoridae > Coleophora > Coleophora flavipennella. Next base: position 7,561,040 of record OX369308.1, read on the forward strand.
TGCATTAAAACGTCCTTGGGCACAATAGTCAGCACGAGTGTTACAATGGCTAATTGCGTGCAATGGCATACAATAGTTTTTGTATGACCATGAAATAAATAAAATACATTGAAATTTGGTCATAATCATAATATATTGAATTTTTTAAGCCAAAGCCATAAATAGTTTTTAACAAAAAAAATAACCAACAAAAAAAGAAAGGAACTAAAAAGCGAAAGGCTAACTGCGTGCAATGGCATACAATACTTTTTCAATGACCATAAAATAAATAAAATACATTGAAAATTGGTCATATTCATAATTTTTGAAGCCGAAGATATAAAAACTTTTTAACAAAAAATTAAACCGACGAAAAAAGAAAGGTACTGAAAAGCGAAAAATAAAAAGAACCTTTATAGTCTAACTGAGCTCCTACACTTTTATAAATACCTAAATAATTTTGAGTCGGCGCCAGTCAAACAAATAAGTAAATTAATTATTACGTAAAATGAAATGATAGCTGCGGAATGCACGGCGGTGGCGACCGACGTGATGCGTCCCTTTGTTGGCAATTGCCGAACGTTTCATTTGTTTGTTTGGCACTGACTCGAAATTGTTTAGGTATTTACATAAGTGTAGGAGCTCAGTAAAGTTACACTATAAAGGTTCTTTTTATTTTTCGCTTTTCAGTTCCTTTTTTTTCTTCAAAATGTACCACTTAAACAACTATAAAAAGAAACTGTTTATTTTTATTTATAGTAATATTAATCAATATTCTTTACTGTACATTACGTACTAATCAGAATTTGATAAAATCACAGACATTGAAGATATTAGATGATTTCTCATACTTTAAATTTGTCCGTTTTACCTTCATGAGTGGAGCAAAACGGACATACATAAAATTAATCAATCGGCAAATTTTTCACATAAAAACTAGATGGGTTATGCATATGCACTAACAAACCACATTTGAAAATCGAATTCATTTACACACACATTATAATAGGTACCTACCGAATGCTACTATGAAAAGAGATGCCTGTTGGCATCTTTTTTTTGCTTCACTTTTAGGATGCGTGTAACCTATCTACATAAAAATACTGTTTTATCATCCTCAGTGTGCCCATAAACGACATTTTGGACATTGCACCCAACCCCCGCTTGATTCTGAGTACAATTAAAAACTACAGGCAACCAGCGTCATCGTCGTCAGACGAACTATCGTTTTTATTAGTTTCTGATCTTTTTATATCAAATTTTATGTTTGCCTTTCCTTTTTTTGAATTTTTTAGTTTGTTTCACTTTTCCTCTTGATTCTCTTTTTTTCTGTCTTATTTTTTTCTTTTCCTGTTTTAGAAGGTTTTCTCTAAACTAAGTGTTTTTCTCTTTATATTTTGAGAAGGTTCCAGTTCGAGTCGGTAGGGCGATGATGCAATAATTTCATTTTTATCTCGCTTGACGTTAGCTTTTGTAATCTTTGTTGTTTTCAGTAAAGGCACTATATCTTTAGGTCAAAAATGAAATGCACTGCAAGGTTCATTGTCAATCATAATTGTGGTGGTAGTTAAAAGTTTCATTTTATTTTGATTCAAAAATAATGGCTGTGAAATTGTTAGTTCGCCAGCATTTTTTGTTGATATGGAAGTCATGGCAGATTGGTTGTTGATTTTGCTAGCATTTTAAATTGACGGTGATGACACCCTTGCATGAGACTCTTCAATATCCATGATGGTAGGCGTAGCGGATGTTGAAATATCTTCGTTATTGTTTGGTCACTCGTTAGCCCTTGGTGTTAAGGGCTGATTAGCTGTTTATGTTAAGGTTTGAGGAATTTCAATGCACAAAACTGGTATTGATGGCTAATTAGTTCTTAATGTTGAGGATTGAGGATTTTCAATGCACGAAACTAGTTTTGAGGGCAGATTAGCTCTTGATGTTGAGGACTGAGAATTTTGGACGCTTGAAACTGGATCTGTCAGAGAATACGCGTTCAAACTTGGATACGGTAGCTCTATATCAGTAGCTTCTGCTGCTAAAAAGTCAGCCTATGTAAAATATATCACGATTTAAAGACCAAGTTGCTGTGGCACGAAAGACATTGAAAGCTGTTATCATCATAGCTGCTTTCTGCAAAGCTTTGTTAACCAATTATGCAATCTGGTATTGAGCAATAATCTTTTCTTGGTTCATCCTCAACCAAATTCTGTGCTGCTTCCGAATAAAAATTCGATAAAAGTTACATAAAACCCACATCCAGTGGTTTGAGAGGGTGAGTGCAGAGCGGTGGGTTTGCCAGAATTTGGACTCCATTTGCTCGGATCAATATAGTCAAGATTCATGGTATGATTTTATATGTCCGTCCATTATCATCAGCACCGGGTTGTCTTTGAAAGCTCTAGAAAAAACAATAAATTTTCGAAACCAAGAGCTAAAAATATTTTTTTTGACTTTAGCCACTGTCATGACATTCAGCCCAAGATCCACTAGGTGCATTGTTCATCAATTCAGGCTTCATCCCTTTGCGTGGAAACTAAAACAGAGGTGGCATATAAGATCCATCTGCTCTAACACAAAACACAACTAGTTGAACTTGCTCAGCAGAGGTCAATAAGCCACCTTGTTTTTCCCTTTTATGCCAATAATTCTTGATATACACTTGGGGACTGTTGTGATTTCGGTCTCATCTGCGTTAAAGATTTTATTTGAAGTCAGATCATAAGTTTCAATTGCATGTGATACCAAATCAAAAACATTATTGAAACAACAGCAACTTGATTGTAGCAAGCTGCTCGGGCTGCAGATGTTAGTTCAGGTTTAAGCAAGCTAAGGTCTGTGTTACGCTTTAAGACATTTTCTTTCCAAATTCTACCTGCCGTCATTTTGTTAGTATCTAAACTGTAATTTATGTTATTTCTCTCGGCTAGATCATAAGCCAACTTCTGTAGATTTTTCGTGATTAATTGAAGTAAACAACTTTCCATCTATTTTACATAGTAGCAAATTCAGTCTCTTGAACTTTGGTAAATACTTGTTCAAATTTAACCAGTTTCTTGTGTCCGGCTTAATCAATATTTTGTGTAGACTTATATTTCTCCAATTTTCTCTTCAGAGTAGTTTTTTTACCAGGAATTGAATGGAAGCCATAATGAGGCCAACTTCTCCAGAAGCCACTTTCTTTATTGTATTTTTCATGCTAGCATCATCCCAAGAATTTCCCTTGGATTTTCTTTTGTAATTATTTACCATATAAACCCAAAGAAAAAAGGTTATTATAATATTTAAAAAATACTATCTTCCTCTTTTTTCATTGCATTTATAATGAATTTCACGTTACTTTAGGAAAAATGGCAAAAAGGTACCCTTGTCCGTTTTACCTGGGTCCGTTTTGCCTTTCATATATAAAGAATAAAAACTAAACACTGAGAGGTAATAAATTGATATATTATAGGCAAACTTCGTTATTAGTTTAATAATATGTCAGTTTACATGCGTTTATCATCAGACACAAATCAAAATAAAGCCTAATTGAAATATGAAAATTTTACATTAAAATCAAAAAAAAAACTAACCTTGCTAAGTCGCTGCACGCGCGGCCGGTGGAATTGAGTATACTGAACGATAGCGGAAACATGTCTGCCAACATTTTGACATGACAAACATATTGGCGTTACTCGTTCCAAAATTATCAAGGTGGACCGTTTTGCCTTCCTCACCCAACAAACAAACAAATGACTACTTCTCACCACTGCCCACCCGGGGGCGAGGAGCGGCGGCTTGCGCGTCTGGTGCGCCGCACTTATGGCCAACCTTCCTGAGTTTTGGAAGAGACCTGTGCCCCAGCAGGGGACAACTTTAAGGGTTGAGGTTGTTAACGAATCAAAGCCACGTACCTACTGCACAGCTTGCAATCAGATTCTGTCGAGCTCGTGGAAATAATTTACACCTTCACTTCAGTTAAGGTGCTACTGTTGCGCACCAAAACGTCCCATTATAATTTTAAAGTGCAAAATTTGCATGGAATAGGTTTTGCATGTAGGTACGTGATTGTACTTACCGGGCATAGAGCGCCGTACTTAGCCGTCTGCGGACAATGTGGCACAATACAGAAACACACATCATACACGTATAATTTTTCAAATACATATTATTATTATTATATCAGCTCATATACGTCCCCACCGAGGGGCTCGGAGCCTACCCTGAATCAGGGCGATTAGGCCTTAGTCGACCACGCGGGCCCAGTGCGGGTTGGTCGACTTCACACACAACCTTCGAGTTTCTTCGCAGGCGTGTGCAGGTTTCCTCACGATGTTTTCCTTCACCGTTAAAGCAATCGGTAAGTATGTACGTAAGTTTTTGAAAAACTCATTGGTACATTGGCCGTCCAGATTTGAACCCGGTACCTCTGGTTAGATGGACCGAGTCGTTACCGGTTGAGCCACCGACGCTATACATATTAAATACATATTAAATAAAATTATTTGTCAGTGCATTTTCAATGTTTATTCATACTAGCTTTTGCCCGCAGCTTCACCCATTTGGACATATTTTTACCGCAACTTATTTCCCGTTGTATTTTTTACTAGCTGTGCCCGCGAATTCGTCAGCGTGGAATTCAGATCGTTTTTCGATATCGGTAAAATTGAGCAACAAAACTTAAATATGAAAAGTGAATACGAAAAAATTACAGAGATATAAATAGGAACATGAGTTCTGTGGTGATTTCTTAAGTCATGGCTATGGAGTTCAAATTGAAATATTTATCTTGAACTTTTCTAAATAGTAAACAACGTACAACGATTCTCAGTTGCTCAAAAAAAAATTGTTATGTGTAATTTTCACTGTCCAAGTATATTATATTTTATATATTGATGTATATTTAAAAGTAATATTGTTGATTGCTTCGAGGCTTGACTTATTAAACTTGCCAAATTACACTATTTAGTAGCACAGAACTGAACAAATTTTCTTTCCAACCACTAAAAACTTTTGAACGTTCTCTATTATGAACATGAACATAGGCACTACACCCAGCATGGCGGTAGCGACTGACCTGGACAAGCCGGATAAACCAGGGGGCGCAAGTATTTGATAGGAGAGACACGCTCTGGGATGGGAGATGACGACCGACCAGCCGCAGCCAGTCGACCACAATCAGCGGGCTGAGCAGCCTGACACCAATATAGGAAATTAGGAGTGACGGGTTTTATTGATAAGGGCATGAGCGTTAAAGTGTTCCGTTAAGGTTTTAATGCTTTTTAATTTGCCACTTTTACTGCCATCTTCGTAGTTTTCTAGTATTCGTTTGTAGTTTCATGATTTTAAAAGATTTCTGCAGGGGCGCTCGCTATTGTTATTGGGTTGGTCTGCCGAATCTTGCATGATGTGATTTCTATGTGCTCCATTTTTTGTCGTTTCTACTTCATGAATAGACCAGCATTAGAGTAGAATTTGACGTAATTCAGATTTTTTGCAAACTTATTTTTTCTTTATTAATTTGATAGTGTTTTCAAACATAGTTCCTCCCGCCCGTCAATGAATCCAAACGAATGTAGCGTGTATTATTTTTTTGCACCATAGGTGTCTACACTATTGTTCTAGCTTTCTTTTTTTTCCTTGTCAAAATAATGTGCTTTGTTTATCTTGTACAAACTTTACAAAACTATCAAACTGACCTGCTTGTTTCTTCTAACGTTTGTGATGTGCATGCTTTGTTCATTAACTAAAATTTCTAGTTCCAGCGTTAGTCATAAAACCTTTTCGTTTGATCAATGGCGTTTTTTTTTTTGTTTGAAAACAGCGGTTGAGGTTCTCTGGGTAGGTACTAAATGTTATTCTATAGCAATAAATTAACTTCGGTCTTTTTATACTGGCGAGTATTGTTCGACCACGATTAAGGCTTGGGCGCGACTAGCCAGGTCAACTTTTTTGTTTTATGACTTTTAAATGGCGCGTTCATGGTACTTATTGTGTTTCTCGTGAGCCCTCCAGATACATTATGCAAAAAAACAACATTATTTTAGCGACATCCACTTCTATATCTAATAACAATTGATTTCGGTATGAAGTAATTGGTTATCTTTCCGCTCTCACACGACCCTCTCGCGGCTCTACTTGTAGCATTTTGTCAATTGTTATTCCCAAACTTAAAATATAACTCACCACTTAGACACTCCACAGATCAAATTAAAAGCACATACTTTGATATCCATAGAATCAGTCACACACAATTAACATTTGATTTGAGTATAACTATAACATCACTTTACTCACATACCTACACATAAACTCACTCATTCGACCTGATATGCAGGTAAAGTGTTATAATATTATCATCTCTATATTCAAGTAATAGATATACAGAATACATTTTTATATCACATTATCTATAACACAACTGTGGTGGTATGGAACCCTAGGTGCATGACTCCGACTTGCACTTCGCCATGTTTTTGAATTATTCCTTTGTGAACGTCAAATAATCTACCTCGATGCCAAATATCAAGTTTATAAGTTACTTGAAAGTGGTCTATCTGTACATTTTTTGTTTATTTTATATCTAGACACACGACAGTGTGTCCGCAAAGAGCGAAAAAAGAAAGGCGACACCTACCGTGGGTTATATTACACGAATCATTTCGGGCCACTTTCGACCTACCCGTAACTTAAAATCTGTTTGACTTACACACATGCGATTTTTTGTCTAGTCAGACCCCTCGATCATTTAGAACTCCAGTTTTCATAAATGTATCCTATTCAATTTTTGAGTAATTGACGTCCGAATTATCACTATTTTTATAACTCACTGACTGTTTATCAAAATTAAAGACCACTTCCAAGTAACTTAGAAACTTGAAATTTGGCACCGAGGTAGGTAATTGGACGTATATGAAGAAAAAATTCTAAAAACGGCCAAGTGTAAGTGTACTTAAGGTGACTAAGTGTTTCATTTCACCACTACTTAGCAAAATTTAAGAAAATCCGTCAGGGACTGCTATTATCTACTCTGAAATAAATAAAACATACACAACTTAATGAGTTTGACTAATTCATTATGTAAATTAATATACAGGGTGGGCCTTAACTGTGTTGACGTTTTGTTTTGTCTATAAATCATAAACCCGCAGAGGTACGCGTGCGGGGGGGGGTGTCGTTAGACGCGCCATTTCGTGGAATTTTCAGTCGCCATGGATCCGTTCTCAGGAGCGCAACGTGCGTTTTGTGTTCGCGCGTATTATTCAAACAATAATTCTCTGACGATTGCTAGGCGTACCGCGCTCACTTCCAATTACGGGACATCAGCGAAGCACCAAGCGCAAATTCAATTCGTAAATGGATTAGAATGTTTGAGGAAACCGGTTCTACTGTAAGAATCATTAACACAGGCCGCCCAAAGTCAGTGCGGACCCCGGAGACTATTCAACGTGTTAGTGAAGTGAGCGCGCCTAGCAATCGTCAGAGAATTATTGTTTGAATAATACGCGCGAACACAAAACGCACGTTGCGCTCCTCAGAACGGATCCATGGCGACTAAAAATTCCACGAAATGGCGCGTCTAACGACCTCCCCCCCCCCCGCACGCGTACCTCTGCGGGTTTATGATTTATAGACAAAACAAAACGTCAACACAGTTAAGGCCCACCCTGTAGTTTTTGATCAATGTAAATTGCTTAATTCAAGCTGAAATTTGTAAGAGAGGGCAATGGCAACAGATTTTCTTGGATTTTTAGAAATATAAGTATCTTTAGTTTTTGTAAGTATATATAGGTATGATAGATATTATTTATTTGTAATAACATTTACTTTGTAACTTTTTTGGTAACTTTGATACTATTAAGATATTTACCACAATATTCTTCTGAATATTCAATAAAGAAGATTCATAATAAAATCTAGGTTCCTATATCAGCTGCTAATGTAGTTATTCTACGTGTTAACTCGGCCGTAACAATCTCATCACCGTGTACGTAAACAACTAGCCAACTCACATTACAAGGGAGCCGTGACAGGCACAGGTACTTGTTGCGGTAGTTCCACATCTGCGGGCACTCGTTCTGTTCCATGATCTTGACCTCCACGCGCCGCATTTTCCTTAACATCGGCACCAAGTAACCCTGAACATCGTCAGTTTATTGCTTTTATTACCTCATCTCAGTAAATCACTAGTCCCGACCCCCGATGGCATCATTAGAATCTAGACGAGGTACTTCTATACTATTCTAGGGACTTAATTTATAATGACCGGATTGCCAGAAAGACACAAATCTTAATTGTACTGATTCCTAAAGTACTGAAAACATTAATGAGTGTCTACAATGCTGTGGCCAGTTCCCTCTGTGTGTGTTGTTTATGACTTCTAACACAAATCAATAAGCTGCTAATAAGCCGATTTATGAGACTTTTCATTCTTTTCAGGGTTCCGTACTAGGCAACGGAACCCGAAAAGTAAAGTTTACGCAGTCCGCCCTTATTACCTGACTGACCAAGTAGGAAGGTAATGTTTTTGGGTTGTATGTATATATGTGTGTATTCCTGTTTCTTTCTCAGAGGCTGTAGCCTAAGTGGTTCGATGAATTTAGGAGAGTGAGGTGCCATTAGATTCGTCTTGACATAGCAGTCCTATTTAATTCAACTACTTATAGATTTTTAATTGAACTGGTTAATAGCAGTCCTATTTAATTCAACTATATAATTTTTAATTCAACTGGTTAAGTTAGGTAAGTTAGTTTGGGATTGGATGCGAGTCAGATTCCTCCTCGTGTGCGAAACTGCTGCTTGTCCCTTTGCTAATGTCTGGAAGGAACAGCAGCGTCTTTACGCCGGTGCGTCATGGGCGCTTGTCATTTGTTTCTCTCTTGTGGGATATCATTGACCCGTGGCAAACACCCCACAAGTAGGAGGTATGCGTATTCTCGCCACGCCTCGTTCTACTTTTAGAGTGTTTTCGTAGCGCGGAGGCATACCGTAATCGTTCGGGGCGGTGGCCTTGCCTTCAATGGCTGGACTGCGATGAAAAAACCTCGTTCCGGGCGAGGACACAACCTGGATAAAAAACGTCGCGTAGAAGGGACAGGAAAAAACGGTCAAACAACCGAACACCCACAGTCATGCCCAGGCCCCTCCCTGTGGAAGGGCGTAAAGGACGCACCATAAAATTTGGTGGCCACCGGTGGGAGTGTACGTAATGGCTCGGCCGGTTCCGAGTCCCCTGCCACTCGGGCGAAGCGGGAGTGCCGTGGGGTTTTAGTCGTTAGGAGTCCGGCATACATGACCCATCTGCTCTGAAGGCGGGTATCCATGATGGAAATCCTCAAGAAAAAAAGGTTAGGTTAGTTAAGAATTGATGTATAGTTTATTTGGCAGGATTTGATCAGTTTCATTAGCACATGCCTATTTGAAAATCCGGATAAGTGCGGACCGGGGTCGGGCAACGCTGGTTTCGTGGCACAAAACAAAACAAATAGTAGATTGTACAGCAAGACCAAAAAACCAGTCATTGTACCAAGAGACGTTCTTATAGTCACGTCGACGGTAAAATGGGTTTTATAGATTGCAAGGACTTATATCGTTATTTGATCGTCACTAATATTAGACGTTGTTTAATTGCTAACAATTTAATGAATTTTCAACCGTAAAACAACAAATTTGGTCAGTTTTGACGAATAACTAGTTTCTCGCCACACAATTTTGTGTGACTATTGTCAGATCCTTTTTGAAAAGTTATAAATATTTGCGTTATTGCTTTATTCAATTGTATTTGAACTATAAAATGAGGGATAAACCAATATTATTTAAAAAAGATGAATTAATCAGTCTTAAAAATAATATCAGACTAATTAAAATACCCAAAACACCTTAAGTAAAATACCTTAAATAAAACACCTTAAATATCTAAAATGAAACACCTATTTTGTTTATTGTTTTTTTACGTAAATGCACGAACGTATTAATTTTAAATTCGTATTTAGATAGTAATACATATGTCATAATTAATTAAAGATCAAATCAAATCATTTATTTATATAGGTATTCTAGCTGTCCCGGCGAACGACGTACCGCCTTACATTACATTACACTGCCCTACCCTACCCTACCCTACACTACCATACCCTACCCTACACTACACTACCCTACCCTACACTACCCTAACCTACACTACCCTACACTACCCTACACTACTCTACACTACCCTACACTACACTACCCTACCCTACACTACCCTACCCTACACTACCCTACCCTACCCTACATACACTACACTACACTACCCTACACTACCCTACACTACCCTACTCTACCCTACACTACACTACACTACCCTACACTGCACTACCCTACCCTACCCTACACTACCCTACCCTACCCTACACTACCCTACCCTACCCTACACTACCCTACACTACACTACCCTACAGTATACTACCCTACCCTACACTTCCCTACATACACTACACTACACTACCCTACCCTACACTACCCTACACTACACTACCCTACACTACACTACCCTACCCTAAAATAAAATAGATGTTGGCCGATTCTCAGACCTACTCAATATGCTCACAAAATTTCATGAGAATCGGTCAAGCCGTTTCGGAGGAGTACGGGAACGAACATTGTGACATGAGAATTTTATATATAAGAGATTAATCACTATCATAAATGTACATTTTTACTATCTAATTGAATACATGTCAAAAAATAAGTTATGAATTACTTTTTGATGAGTAAATTTCCCAAATGGTGTTATCGTGTAAATAGTCTATGGTCTTATAATATCCTCTTAAACTTATAATTTTTTTTCAAATGTTTTTTTTTAATTTACATTCCGGTAATTCACATATATCATTATTATTATTATTAGGTAAAATATTGTAGAAGTGTACACACACACTGTCCCACAAATTATTTTTCCACTTTATCAAGCCTTGAAAAAGTAATTTCGAGGTTACTTTTACTTCTCAGTGATATAACCTAAATCTCATAAAAACATATCTATTAAATGAAGGTGTACTGTGTATCTGGCTGAAAGGCCTAATTGCCATATTTAAAAAAAAACTACTTTATGTATAAGAGCCGTATGACTCCCGGTTTAGAATAGGATTTATTGATTCCTTAATTGTCACCAAACATTCATACATACTCGTAATATTGGGAATAAATTAAATGAAAAAAAATTAGAGGAAAAAAATAACAAAAGTTCTCTTCAAAGCGTCATTTTTATATGTTTGCGCTATTTAAAAATGGTATGACATGACTGTGAGGTGGGATGTTAAAACAATAGCGTGCGCATGCGTTTTGAACCTTTGAACGATTCGCTCGGTTCGAACCAGCAAGCGTGGTCCGTACACCGTGTCTGCGTAGCCCAGCCTGGATAAAACTAGTGAGTCACATAACTTTATGCGAAGGTCGACACTGAGAAATTCAGGTATTCTATAAAGAATTTTTAATCTATAAAAACAATTACGAGCAATATTAAGTACGTGGTTCTCAAAGTAAAGGCCTTCGTCTATTTGTATTCCCAGGTTTCGGGCCTCAGTGACGCGCTCTACATTTCCTCCCATAATATTTATAATTGGGTTTTGCTCCGTAATACTGTCGACTTGATGTTTTGTTCCCAAAATCATGAAATTACACTTATTTTGGTTTCGTACCAATGTGTTTTTTTCAGACCACCTACAAATGTATGAAGATCTTTATCGATTTTCTCTATGGCCTCGTCTATGTCACAGGGTTTAAAAGAGAAGTATATTTGTATGTCGTCTGCATACATGTGGTACTGACAATACTTAATCATCTTACAGACGTCCGCGGTATACAGTATAAAGAGAGGTGGTCCCAGGATCAAGCCCTGAGGTACCCCTTTCTTAACGGAGCATGGGTTGGAAAATATGGGTTTACCATCCTTACTAGTTATTTTAACCTGCTGCGAAAGTCCACAGAGATACCTAACAAGCCACTTAACTGTTTTAAGATCGAAACCATAGTAAGGCCATCCCATATCCTCTAGTGGGGGTCGTAAGCGACGAGTAAGGGATTTTAAACCGGAAGATGGGCAGAAGCGTCCTTTCCATGAATTACAACACTCTTGTAACCACACTGCAATCGCCAACCTGCCTGCCAAGTGTATCGGTTATGACAAAATACCCAAAAAACGGCCCTGAGACCCTGGCGGCCCTGACATTTCTGGCTCTAGTAGCACTCATGGTAACAGCGTGGTAGCGGGTGCAAAAAAGCCCCAGATGCCAGGCTATCAAACCCATCGACCTGTGGCCCTGATAACTTACAACACGTGAATACTGCGGACTTACGAGAAGTTTATAGAACTTGGAAAAGGATTGAGCAGGTTACGGTGGGATATGGAAGGTTTAGGTAAAGTCTGATGAGAGGGAGAGGTAAGTATGATCCTTGAATCCAGAAAACTGCTCAATTTCTGGGAGGGCGACAAACTGTCTAAGAGTGTTGTCGGGTTTCTCGTCCACAAGTCCCTCATTAGCCATGTGGTCCAGACCATGAGTGTTTCGACGAGGGTATCATACCTTATACTAAGAATCATAAAACGGTATTCAATAAAGTTCATATAGGTAAACGCGCCGACCGCGGAACACTTCGACAACGAGGTAGAGACCATGTATGAGGACATCCCCACAGCCATACATAGCACCAGTATCGATTATACTGTTTGAGGGACTTCAACGCGAAACTGAGCAAATTAAGCGATGGTGAGCTGCTGAGATTGGGGCAATTTGGATAAAGAGTAAGAAATTCACGTGGTCAGATGCTGACCAACTCTATAGAAAAAGAGGGTCTTTTTATGAAGAACTCCTTCTTCAAATAGTAATAATTTGTATGTTAACGCAATCATGCCAGTTCGCCTCCAGAACCAGAATTCCAAACCTATCCAGCCGCAGTGAGGATAAAGACAGGGAGACGTGATATCTCCGAATTTTTTGGTTGCCGCCCTTGAAGATCTTTTCAAACTTCTGGACTGTTGTGTACTCGGCATCAATATCAACGGCGAGTACATAACACACCTTCGATTCGCTGACGATATCTTGGTCATGGCTAATACTATGGAAGACCTAAGCACAAAGATCGATGGCCTCAGTAGAGTCTCTCAACAAGTGGGTCTTTATCGCCACTACTCAGCAAAATATAAAAACCACTTCCAGGTTACTTATAAACTTGAAGTTTACCATCGGGGTCACTGGACGTATACAAAGAAAAAAATCTAAAATCTGGCCAGGTGCGAGTCGGTCTTGCTTTTGTTAATAGGATTTTTTATAAAAAAAGCAGATAAAATTAAAAACAATATCATCAAAGGTTAAACTAAAACCAAAAGCGTTACATTAAAAACAAGAAGAATTCAATGGGGATGGGCAGGACATATGATAAAAGGACATGACAAATGGAGAAAAATAGTGACCAATTGGTACCCCAGAGAAGGTAAAAGAAAAAAAAGGGGGACCGCAGACAAGGTGGGATGATGACATCAAGCAATTGGCGGTAGTGACCTGGATCAGAGTGGCTCAAAATAGGATCGAATGGAAAAGGTTGAAAGAGGCCTTTGCCGACTGGCAAACAGATCTGCATAAAATTAAAAAGCAAGAAATTCTAGGTAAGAATAGACCTAATTTTTATAATGCTTAGTAACAGCTTGTGAAATGTAATTGCAAGATCTGAATAAAAGGCTATATTATTATTAGGCTTTTACAAACTAAAAAAATGATAGTGCTTTATCAAATGCTACAACATTTTACAAAAAAAACTACTGCATAACCAACACTTTGGTATCACGAAAAGTCGATCAACAACCAATTCAGGAGTAGCACTTATTCGCAACATCTATGATGTCTTTGAGGAATCTCAGAATGCAATTGGAGTGTTTTTTGCTTTATCTAAGGCGTTTGATTGTGTTAAACATCACATTAAACTTTTGAAATTCATGCACTTTGGTGTAGAGGATAGGGTCTATCAGTCTTTTAAATTCGTACTTAGACAACAGAACAGAAAAACTTCAAGTGAATGACACGAACTCATCTGGATCTAGAGTGAAAAAGGGTGTACCCCAGGGTTCCATATTAGGGCCTTTTTTGTCCTTGTTTACATAAATTATTTGCCATTTATGGTAAAATATCTGTCAAATATTGTGTTTTTTGCGTATGTTATTCCTCTTATTTTTAGGTGAATTGAAATTGTCAAAGTAAACAACACTTTTTTTAAAAGATATTGGACTGGTTTACTGTAAACAACTTATAATTAAATGCTATGAAAATAAAATGCATAAAATTTCGTCAGATAAATGTAAAAAAGGAAAATATTACTTAGTAATAAATTTGTATTAATAATTTAGATATTTTACTGCATTGGGGACCACACATTGAAACTTTTGCAGGTAGGCTTTGTTCAGCTGCTTATGCCATTAAAAAAATAAGACAGTAAACGGATATAGGTACTGCGAGATTATGTTTTTTTTAAATTTCCATAGAATAACGTCTTTGGCTTGCGATTGATATAGAATTTATTTCCGTCTTGCAGAAAAGAGCTATTCGCGCAATCTTTCAGATGAGATAACATAAGTCATTACAGAATAAGTTCAATGAAATCAATATTTTAACTGATGCTAGTTAATTCATATATAAAAACATCATTAACGTTCGTAAGAATTTGCATATAATACCATAAAACTGTGACAGGCATGATTTGAATTTGAGAAATGTAATTTAAATAGATATAGCCTATTCGAGACTGAGTAAGATTAAAAAGTTATTTGTAGGGCAGTGTATAAGATTCTACAATACAATTCCTGAAAATTTAACTGATTTGTCAGAGACTAAATTCAAGACTCATGTTAATAAATGCTTGTGCTCTAGAAGATATTATAAAATAAATTTTACGTAAATGACAAAGATGTCTAGTTATGTGTTGATTCTATAACACATACCATAAACTGTAATCTCAATCATGACATTATTAGTAGTAGACGATAAGTTTTTTGACTATTTAAAAGTGTGTGTAAACACCTATTTTAAATATATATTTTTGATTTCATTTGATTCATTATAATGACCGATTTCTTCCGGACCTGCAATCTAAACGTTTTCTTTCTCTGTCACAAGCCAGCAGATTCCGGCTTGCAGGCTGCCTAAATGTTGTCATTTTCTAGACAGAGGCGACGCTATTAACGTGTTATGCGATTTAATGAGAAGAAAGAGATTGCTTGCCTTGCTTCACATTGTTTCGCAGGGGCTTTGTAACTTTCATACGGTTTTGTAATATTGGTTGGTATGATAATATCCAAATTATAGTTTTTATTATTAAAAATTGATAGTATGATGCTGATTTCAACTATAGTGTCTTGTACCTGTGTTGTGGGTAGCATAATAAGAAAATCTTATAATGTCATAGTTTAACACTATTATCGTTTTTCCAAAGGAAAGTCGATAGGAATCGTGATAAATAGACCCTTCGCCACTGCTCGGATTTAATTTAGTGTCAGAAAGCAACTAAGTACCTAATTTGACTAAGTTGTAAAGTACTGAGGTTCATATTTTAAATACTCACATTAATGTTTTTATTAGATACTTGCGTGTATCGCGAGAAAATTCGTGCCCTCTACGCGCCTGGCCAATTTCATAAACTTAAATGGTAATGTGTGTCGCAAACGACGTAAACTGGTTCTCAGCCGATGCAAACAACCCATCAAGGTATCAAAGTTAAGAAACAATTGTCAAGGTATAGGGTAAATCTTTACAGTTCAGACTCTTACATTCCTCCTACTGCCCCACCCGTAGAACTTGCAGGTCCTCATCAGATTTTCCAACTCCTGGTCATTCTCTTTATGTGGCAGGCTCCCGTAGCGCACACGGCTGACGATGAACTCCGTGTTGGGCTCCCGCTTGTGTAAGAGATACTGCTCGTTCAGTAACAACAGTGCCAGGTTATCGGACGAACAATGGTGCCACCGATCCGTGTGATTATACCCTGAACAATGCATTAACGTACAAGTGCTACATGGTCGCTTATTATGGCTTCATTAGAAGGAATAAAGTCAACAATAGAGAAAAAGAGCGAGCATAGCTCGCAGTTTACCTGCGCAATACAAAATCAGAAATAAAGAGATCCGTAGGAGAACTAAAGTAACCGACAGAGCACAGTATTGCTTAAGTGACAGTGGGTGGAGCACATAACTCGTATAACAGTTGATTGTTGGGAGGTGCGAGTAAATTTCTTAAGTGGCAACCGCTTAGCGCCAGCAGGTCTCTCACTCGGTGAACCATAGGCCTGGTGTTGGTTGCGAAAAACCATTGAATGCATGCAGTGCAAGGCCAGTCGTTGTGGAAATCCTTTGGGGAGGCCGCAGTGAACGTTTTTCGGCTGATATTATGATGATAATGATGATGAATTCATTAAACATAAGATAAAATAGATGAAATGAGACTAGATGAGATAAGATAATTAGAAAAATTATTATCGGCTTCTCGAAGAAATGATTAGTATGTTAAATGTTAGTTAAGAAAATTTAATTGTGGCAATTTCAAAGTATTCATTGAAATAAATATAATAAAAAAAACACCTATCTAAGAGCAATTCTAATACTAAACAACTGCGATGATTTTATACTGTCTGTTAAACTGTATATTTAACAACTTTTACTGTATATTAGATTTCGCCTGCGTAAATATAGTTATTAAGACTGAGAGCTAGGGTGCATAGTTAGAGTTGCGAATCATGGTCTTAAATCATACAAAGATACCTCAGAGGGGTACACTTTCTATTTTTTCCGAATTCTCCAATTTCCAGGGCAACTTACCCAATTTCTCAGAGCCTTATTCGGAATGTTGTAAATATTCGAAAGAAGGTAGCCAAATCAGTTCAGCCGTTCTCGGGTGATGCGTTTATTGAGGGAAACCACTTAGGTTTTATATATTTCAATGCGTTAATTTCTAAGTCACCTAAGGTCGAGGAACGCAT
Organism: Coleophora flavipennella; assembly: GCA_947284805.1. Lineage (NCBI taxonomy): Eukaryota > Metazoa > Arthropoda > Insecta > Lepidoptera > Coleophoridae > Coleophora > Coleophora flavipennella. Next base: position 7,577,996 of record OX369308.1, read on the forward strand.
TGCTATAGTTTTATCTTTGTATGCCAAGATTCTGGAGTCGGTGGATCATGACGTTAAAGGTGAATTCGCAGTAGCCGGCAGTGGAGGTATCAATTTTTGATGGCAACTACGCGGCCTGGCCTATTTGATAGCGCGGTGCACACCTGCACGGGATTTACACCATCTTATAATATGGCCCAAATGCTGGGTCGTTTGCGTGGGGAGCCCCTCGACATGGTCTCCCATTTAGTACTGTCGGATGGCCACTATGAGACTGCGAGACAATTACCACAGTATCACAATATAGCGACTTACAGTAGTGCAACGAATGTACTTACGCAGAGCAACGAAAGGGTACTTGAGGGGCAGCTGGCGATGGGGCATGCTAGTACTGCTATTACCTAGCGGCATCGTCGAGGATCATCGCACTGAAGCCGATCTGGAGCGTTTCGGAGCTCAGAACCAAGCTCCTCCACCCCGTGTGTGTGGCGGTCAACGCATTGGAGCACTTGGAGGTCCCAACGATGGAGAATTATATGTGAGTACATGTGATTCTCCGCAACCTACCAAGCGACCTGGTCGAACTGGCGACTGGAGCAAACAGGGCCGAGGAGACAAGACGTCGGACCGTCTGGCCTCATATAGTGAGCTAAAGTCGTTTTTGGAGTTCGAGTGACGACGAGCTGACTGTCAATTCGTAAGCACTCCTTTGGCGGCTTCCAGCTCACCGCGACACCCCGGCCGTTCAGACGGTGCAACGCGACTGAGCGCCGCTATAACACGGTGTGTGTTTGGATGCCTCTCCATGTTGTTATTGCGACGAGGTGGGACACCAAGTGATGTCATGTCCCAAGTTCTCAGTAGAGCCAGTCCTTGTCAGAAGACGCATCTCTCAGCTGATGGGCTGGTGTCATTGCTGCTTCGGGCAGCACCAAGCCCAAGCTTGTCAGGCGGGCCGCTCCTGCTCCTTCTGCTAGGGTCTTCACCACGAGCTTCTGTGCCTGAATCGGGACGCGGCACCTCCCGCTCCTCGGATACCATCTTCTGAGCCAGGATGGGGTAGTAGTTGCTAGGCGTCTCCCCCACCTGGACAGGGGCAACGGCCCGTGAAAGGGCTCAGACCCGCACGGCCCCCAAGGCGTAGGCGCAGACGAGGGCAGGCCTCCCCACAGTGATCTGCCCCTCCAACCTCCCCTGGCCCCCAGGACCAGGGCGTGAGGCCCCCTCCTGACGGGTTCTCGGAGGGTCGCCAGGGGTACGGCATCCACCTCAGAAGCCGAGATGCTCTCCAATATCAGGGCATGAGGGCCCCTCCTGGCAGGTGCTCAGAGGATCGCCGGGGACACGATGCTTACCTCGGTAGCCGAGGAGCTCCTCAGGGTCAGGGACAAAGGCAACACCCCACCTATTCGGCAGCGCTGAGTGGCATGGTACCATTTTCCCCCCGCTAGCCGAACGCCCTCGGCTAACCCCACAGCCCCCTCCATTAGGTCGGATCGCTAGGGCGTATTATCGACCACACTTTTTGCACCTTAGTAAGAGTCATGGACTACCTCGTTGGGTCTCTCCCAACGGAACAATTACCCTCGGTGGTTCGTGAGTCAACTAACGGTCTCGTTCTAGCGGATCCGGTTTTTGATGTTCCTCGCCGGATGGACGTCCTGCTAGTAATGGATATTCTCGGATTCGTAATACGGGGTACAAAACGGTGCTTACACCCGCGCGGACTAGTCGCAGTCGATACTGTCGCTACTTATACTATCTTTGGTCCAGTTTAGGATCCTAAACCCTCGGAGAATGACCAAGTACTTTACGAAAGTCTCTTGTTGGAAGTACTCCAGTGGCTTTGGCAAATAGAGGAGCCACCGGCAGCCCCTAGGGTCAGTCAGGGAGATCGGGAATGCGAACAGTTTTACCAGTGTAACACTGATCGCTTCCCTACCGATAGGTTTGTTACTAGGTTACCTTTTCTCCCCAACCGACCATCGTTGGCAGTTCACGGATGTTGGCAGAAAAGCGGCTACTGTCGATGGATCGACACATGAGCCGTGACGGTAACTTCCGGCAGAAGTATGTGGACTTCATGCAGGAGTATTAGTCTTTGGAGCAAATGTCAGTGTCTAGTGTAGATTAGCGTGGCCAAGAACACTATTTTGTGGCACATCACGCGGTACTAAAGACACCTGAGTCCAAGATGGTGTGTCGCTAAGGATCCTCTCGCCTGTCGAACGAGGTACGGCTCTCCTGCACTGGGTAGGAGTTCTTCAGACAGAACATTTCGGATTTTAAATCTGGATCATCCGTACAGGTCGGGTTAAGTTAAAGGAAAGCCTTGTACGTCTTAGTCCGTTTGTAAATGAGTCCGGTTTGCTCCGGGTTGGGGGTAGACTTCGGAACGCGAGCTTATCCTATTCAACGCATCATTCTCTTTGATCCTCCCTCAGATCCTCAGTTAGTGATGTGAGATAGCCACATTAAGAATTCACATGCTGGCTGTAACGCGTTGCTGGCGATTTTGCAATGTGAATTCTGAAATTTGACCGGCAGGAGGACAGTACGCGGCATCGTGTTTAAGTGTATGTCTTGTTATCGGTTAAAGGCCACCACGATGCAGTCACAGATGGGAGATCTACATCCTGATAGGGTTAATATGGTCATTACGTTTGACGGTATCGACACCGACTTTGCAGGAGCATTCATGGTCAAGTCCTCACGTCTTGGGAATGCAATGGCCTACAAGGCGTACTTGCGGGTTTTCGTGTGCCTTGCAATCAAGGCTGTGCACTTGGAGGTCGTCACCGACCTTTCTACTGAGGCATTAATAGCCATGTTGGAGAGATTTGTGACCCGTCGAGGATTACCATCGCTGATTAGGTCGGTCTGTGGTACCAAATTTGTAGGGGCCAACCGTTATCTTAAGGAAGTTGTAGAGTTTCTGGGTGATAGTCACCAGCAGATCGGTACGTACCTCTCCCGTCGGGGTACTACCTGGGTTTTTGATCCACCAGTCTGCCCCCACTAGGGTGGCATCTTTGAAGCGGTAGTGAAATCCGCAAAAACGCACCTAGCATGCGTCATTGGGTCAACGATTTTGACATTCTCTGAACTAGCGACTGTATTTTGTAGAATTTTGTGCCCGCTGTGCCCGCTGAGCTCTGACCCAAATGACTTGAAGTTAATAATGATCGACTTTCACGGTATCAATTGCTTCAGCAAATGACCCAAAGCTTCTTGTATCGCTGGTCGTTGGAATATTTACTTATTTTACAACAGCGCCTCAAGTGGTCAGACAGGACTGATATTCCCAGCATGGAAGACTTGGTCTTGGTTAAGGATGCCAACCTACCGACACTGCGTTGGCGCCGAGGCCGCATTCTCAATCTGTTTCCGGGTAGTGACGACCCACGAGTCGCAGAGGTTCTGGTGGGAGATTCGGTTCTTAAGCGAGCTGTGGAAACCTTGTCGCAACTCCCTTTAGTTTAGGCGGACCGATGAGTCGGTCCGTGGCAGGTGACTGTTATTGGTTGACGGAATGTCAGATGAGCCTTAACTTGTTTTTCTCATCACCTTTAAAAAAGGTTAGAAATACTCTGTTGTGTGAATGTCATATAGTACGGCGTGGATATTTTTCCGAGATTGTATAATATTGATTGTTTTCCGACTGCTAATTTCGTGACACGGTACGTGAATTTGGCATAAGCGTATACTGTAACTCCTCCACGACACTTTGGCTGAGGCGAAAAGGCGCCCGTGGAGTTGAGCTGTTCCTACAGGTGAGAGGCACCTTACGACGAGGTCTACCACAACACTTAGGATAGCTCAGACACACATTTTACACACGCAAATATTAGGACAGGTACAATAAATCTATCCCAAAAAGCTTGGGTCTTATAATGAACATGGACAAGACGAAAATTATGTCAAACGTCCGGCGACCTTCACCAGGTCATCGGTCGACCGATTGAGATGCCTGCCTACACTACGCTTTCCGGTGCGCGGTCGCCACTCGAGAACTTTAATGACCCAACGGCCATCTGTTCTACGAGCTATGTGCCCCGCCTACTGCCACTTAAGTTTAGCAATTCTGAGAGCTACGTCGGTTACTTTGGTTCTCCTACGGATCTTCTCACAAATAATTTGTATTAAAAATTTAGAGATGCTTTGGCACAAAACTGCTCTCCAGGTAACTTCCCTCAGAATTGAACAGATTTTCATACATACAGAACTGCCGTAGCATCCGTGTCACTTCCACTGAAGACCCTTTTTATGTGCGTGCATAAATCCCCTTTATAGGACACTAGTCACCCCTGTAATAGTGTAAAATGTGACAACAAACGTGAGCTTCTAATAATCCTATGTAGGTATGGCTGAGTTAACTTTTGTGTCAGTTAAAGTACGAAGAAGTTAAAACGCTATAGCATCCGCGTCACAGTAAAGGAGAAAAATTTGACGCAATAGCGTTTCCGTCCATGAATAACTGTGAAATTGAGATATTTGTCTATGGCTGATCTTATTACCTTGATGTGTACACATATGCTGCACGAGTTTCGGATTCCCACTGGACTCTTCGAATGAATGTGTCCCTCCAAAAACTTCGAACTTATACCTTCCCCCTAGGACGCAGCTGGCGGGAGTGATGACCACGTTGGCCTCGATCATCGCGCCTGTGCAAAACATCATTGCGGGGGATAGATAGTACACCTGCAATCAAAACAATTAGGGCATCAGGGCTGTGCAAACAATGACATTTGAACTTTATGTTTTTAGATTTACATCTCTCGTTTTTGAAAGACCGGTAATACTGATATCCACAGGCCTAGACCAAGTGGACAACAGAGTTTGTAATAGTTGAATCGATGGGTTGATCCTTGTCTGTCTGTAGGAATTTTCGGACTATGCGGCACGTATTAAGAATGCATGCTTTTTGCAGGAAGGAGATAGTGCTTTCTGTTAGATCTAAGATTTTGAGGAATTGTTTTAGTTGTTTGGGGATCACGCCAGTACTGGACAGGACTGTAGAGACCATTGTTTCAGTTTGAAGTTTCCATATGCAAGTTATATCATGTTTGAGATCTGTGTATTTAGATAGTTTCTCGGCTATTGTACTCCGAAGATTATGGGTGTTAGAAATGGCTTTATCTATAATAAATCCTGTTTTTTGTACTTTATTAACAAGCGTTCTGTCCGGTCTATTAAAGTGTGTTGTTTTGTAAGTAAGGATTGCTCTTCAAAGTAAAGTTTATAGATCTTGTTCTTAATAACAGTTTTAGGCAGGTATTTTTAGTAGGGAGTGGGAGGTTTATAATTTAGTTTGTATTTTAGCGCTAGTTTTTGGTGAATGATGTTGGTAACTTGATCGTGTCTGTAGTTATAATCAGTTTGCTTTACAGGCACCTGTTTTGTTGAATACTTTCAGATGAGCTACTGCAGCGTCTGCAGCGGTCAGTGGCTAAGTTTGGCAGATTTATAATATATTTCTGGTAATTACGGGTTTCTATTACTTGGTCCTGTATGTCAATCATAAAACCTTCGGTTTCTGAAAAGAGTCCATCACCCTTGAGTTATTCGTTAGACGCTTGTTTGTCGACGTTTGGTTGGCTCAAATCGTGGCAATGCCTGCCCTGTAAGGTTTTTTGGGTCCAGATATCTATTTTCCTTCTCATGTCAGTTAGTTTTTCGTTAGGCTGGTTGGATTTGTCAAATTGGTTCAATCGCGTTAATTTTATGTCATTGTGAGTTATTGCTTTATGTAGACTTGATGTTTTAGTTTTCTCAAAAAAATATTTTCACATCGTGATTACTTGTTTCTTATGTAAGTTTATGATATCTATAATTCCTCGTCCTCCTTCATCTCTTGGTCGTGTAAGTCTTCGACCACATGATTTAGGATGATGTGAAACGTTGTAGTTATGCCAGCTCGGTTTATATCCAATTTATTACTCTGAATAAATATGTGAAAATGGGTACAGCATATGTGTTTATTGCCTTAATGTTATTCCGTCCATGTAACTGCGATTTTAATATAGCATTTAGCCTATTTTTCAATTGTTGTGTAAGTGTTACTTTAGTGTCTTTATAACGAATCTGTTTACTTTGATGGTAGCCTAAGTATTTATAAGTGTCCTTTTCATCCAATGACTCAATTAGTTCACCTGTAAGCATTTCGTCGTGATGTTTTCCTGCCTTGATAGAGTTAATTTTGAATTTATGTATTCCAAATTCCATATGAATAGCTTGCGGAAATATTTCTGTGACATTTGCTAGTATACATAAGTCCTTGTAAGTAGCTGCATACAACTTTATATCGTCCGTATATAGTAGATGGTTAAACCTAAATACGTGTGTCAGTCTGTACGTCACTGTCTGTTATTTTGTAATAAATTAAATGTCCTGTTTCAAAAGCATTGACCAAAATTTGATAATGGGTTCAAAGCTATGCATAACCAGAGCAGGCTAAGTGAGTATCCCTGGAATATTCCACGTTGTATTCAGTGGTATTAAGTTTCAAACAAGTTGATCATTTTGTGATTGTAGTCTATGAAGATTCTACTATTTGTTGGTGTATTATATAAATTTTAAGAACTTCAATTAGCCAAGAGTGTGGTACAGAATTATATGCTTTTTATAGTGTATATACTGTTTCATAAATGAATTAAAATTGCCTTAATGAATTTATATAGCCTGAAAGAAGAATTGTTACATGATACGTAGAATTTTGAAAGATAGCCTAAAAATTGAAACCTAGGAAAGAAAAAGAAGATATTACGGTAAATATAGAAATAAAATCAAAAGAATAGATAAGAACGTGAAAGAAAGATTATAAAATAGGTATGTCATCGCTAATCGGTAAAAGAAGGAACCTAAAGTTAGGTTTAGAATTTACAAGTTTAAAAAAAATAAAGTAACGAAATATTTAAATATATGGTAGCAACCACGCAAATACGGAGTTTCTATGACAGATGGTTTTTAAAAATATAATAATTAGCACACAAAATTAAAAAATAAAGGGCACTTACAATCTTCACTTAAATTTAAAGTTCATTTAGTTCCTACGTTTGGGTATCTTCCATTTCGCGGGGGAGAATAAATAAAAGGTATTACTTGAATTGGAGTTAACCACGCTGAGGTGTACCACATAGGGGCGCTCAATGACACCGATGGGCCGGACGAAGAATCGCACACCCTAGTCCATTGGTGCGTGATTGGTGCTCAGAATAATGGGCACGAGCTGGCTCTCTGCATCATTGTGCGTCGTAGACTAAGACCTGTAGCGTTACGTCTCTATGGGTGAAGGTCCAAAAGAGAAAGTAAGCACAATATTTTTTAGAAAACGGAAATTTATAGTTTTCCCTTTATGTGGCCATTGAACCCTAACTCTGTACCAAATTTCAGCTCTCTGAGTTTATGGGAAGTACTAGTTCTATTCTGATGATCATGAGTTAGTGAGTGTGTGAGTGAGTGTCATAAATGCGGAACTTTGCTTTCGCTTAACTTCGGAACTAAATGATCTACCGACTTGAAATTTTGGATTTTAAGTATGTAATTATAGCTTACTGGATGACGAAAATTTCTGCGTTCTGGTCTTATCCAGAGGATCTCAAATAGGGGCCTGAAAATGCGGCGAAATGGTTCCAGTAAAGGATGGTACGGCAGTATTTGCTTCGCGCTCGACTCGGCGGGGGCACTGCCGTGCCCCCCGATAATGCGAATTCACTCTCGCCTTGAAGATCACCAAATTGTAAGAGTCGGGAAACACACACGCAGACAAAGAGTTTAACTCTATCGCTGTCCGCATAATAAATGAAGAATCGTAACGCTTTGTGCGTATAGGCTGAATATCAACAACAAAGGGGTGGAGCCTCTCATATTTTATTTTTTATTTTCGTAGTAATTTTTAATTATTATTTTAAAACTGTAATTTCATTCGGGTGTCAATTAAATGGTTAGCATAGTATTGTTATTTCTGTGAGCAGAAAAATATAATCGGTGAGCAGAAATAGCTAATTGGTCAGCAACTCATGGTCAGCAAACATTTCAAAATCAATCAGCAATTTATGTCATTCTGGATGGCTGTAATTATTTTAAACATCCCCGTACTACACTCTTCCTACAGTGTTGAGTGGTCGACGGAGCCCCTTCGGGGCTCCTACTTCTGTGTTCTCATGTTAAACCTAACACTACGACTGTGCGGGGAGGCGAGCTTAGCTCGCCTCCCCGCACAGTCTCCGAACCTAACGGATCCGAGTCGGGGTGCTCCGCAAGTCCGAGCTCGCTTCGCTCGCTCCCGCTTCCATTTAGAACTCCCCGTACCACACTCTTCCTACAGTGTTGAGTTGCTGCTTATAGACATGTTTTTCTGCCGCTCAATCATGAAATCTTGCCGCTCAAGTAGTTATTTTGCGGACTGAATGTTTATTATGCAGTTACATTATATTTATTCCATTTCATTCGCTGTTATTATTATATCATGTAATGACATCTAAATGTATTTTACCAATAAATATGTCTATGTGTAATATGAGATGAGGCCAAGGGCTTACCTACAGTGAACAAACAGCACTACGTTTACTTTGGCCGTCACCTGGTCGAAGTTTATTCCAATTTCTGTGATCCTAGTTCTTGATCATCCTGTTCTTATTATCTCTTAATTTTTTTACTATATGATTTCAAGTTGTAAACAATCTATACACGTCACCACAGCTGGGGCACCTGTCTCATCCTAAACTGGGGAAATTTAAAACACGCGGGGCCAAGTTCGGATTATTGGAGGTTATAGGGCTAATGGCGAACCCCACTGTCAGAAGTTTTTTAAAGCCGCAATATATTAGGCATCTGACACGGCTTAACGACTGCCATCTAATGATAGCAACTGGCACCAACGGCTTAACGAAATATGCTTCCAACAGTAAAACCAATCCAGGTGATAACCGTAACGCAGGTTAAGTAACCTGACGACGCAAGTTGCACTGAGCCACGGCCGCTTCTGGTACTCACAATATATTGGGCCTCCCCGGGCTCCGCTGGCTCCCCCGCGAACCCGGCTGCGTTGTTGAAGTCGATTTCCACTGCAGATTGTAAATAACGTTGTATCGGTTGCAGCAGTTGCAGCCTGCTCCCATCAGTTAGTGGGTGACTAGGAAAGTTTTGAGATACGGCGATTTTAAAAATAGAACCTATATGAATTGCACTTTTTTAAATCCTCATTTATTTGAAAATCAAATGCCATAAGTAATTTGACAAAATAATGAAAAAAAAAATGTCACTTTCATTTCTTTATTAAGATTCCCGCGTTTTTTCTATCAACAATGGAATTCGAACGTGAACATTTTCGTGCAATAATGTTGTATGATTTTGAAGTTGGTTTGAGTGAAACTGAGTGCCAAAATAGACCTTTGTCTGCATTTGGCGACCTTGCACCATCCCGTGCAATAATTTTTAGATGGTTTTCACAATTTAAACAGGGAAAACTTTCTTTGAAAGATGATGACAGAAGTGGCCGTCCTGCTACTTCTGTTAAAAAAAACGTCGAAGCGGTAAGGAAAATTTTGCTTGGAGACCCAAAAACAACCTACAAGGAGATAGAATAAACCCTACAGATTTCATCGCCAGTAATTAATAAAATTTTACATGCTCATGCTCATCTTCAAGCTTCCTTAGCTTTGTTCGCGATGGGTTCCTCATGCTTTGACAGCCGAACAAAAACAAGCTCGCGTGACCTGGTGCCGGGAAAAGCTTCAAAAATTTTAAAATGGAGAGGGACGTAATATATTTAATATTATTACTAGAGACGAGAGTTGGATCTACCAATATGACCCGCTCACTAAACGGCAGTCGATGGTTTGGGTCTTTCCGGAAGAAGAGCCTCCGCGGAAAGTCAAATGAGGACGCAGCGTGGGGAAGAAAATGGTGGCAACATTTTTTAGTGCGAGTGGTCATGTAGCAACAGTTTCTTTAGAAAATCAAAAAACTGTTAATGCTTAACGGTACAGCGAAGTATGTTTACTAATTGTGTTTGAAGTGTTACGGCAAAAGAATCCAAAAACAGGGTTGCGAGGGCTTTTTTTGCATCATGACAATGCATCACCGCACAAAGCCAAAATTACCCAAGAGTTTTTGAGACCTCAGAAATTCAACAAATGAGCCACCCGCCTTACAGCCCCGATCTAGCTGCGTGCGACTTTTTTCTCTTCTTGAAAGTGAAGCTTGGACTCTGTGGTGTTCATTTTCATAGCCCCGAGGATGCTCGGAATGCTTTCATAGCTGCTGCTGAGGACCTCCCGAAGGAAGAGTACCGCCAGTGCTATAAATCTTGGTTTAGACGAATGAATCGTTGTATAGAGACTAATGGAGAGTATTATGAAAAACTGTAATAAAAAAAAATTACTCCCAGCCAAAACTTTTTTCGTATCTCAAAACTTTCCTAGTCACCTATCGTACCAGACACCTAAGCCGATCAGCCTTAACATTTTAACTAAACTTACCAAATGTATAGCGAACTTATTTTACCAGACACCTAAGCCGATCAGCCTTTACATTTTAACTTAACTTACCAAATGTATAGCGAACTTATTTTACAGGTGACTTTTTATTAAAAGGTTTTTAAGAAGAAGCTAAATTGAACGTAAAGTAAGAAATATGCATGTGTCTTACCATTCGGTAAGTTCCTTTTAATATTTTTTAAATTCTTACACAAGTGGTTATCTGGGAGAAAGTTGTTCAGTTTCATGAGTTATATCTATCTACCAGTGTAATATATATAAAAATGAACCCCTAATTCTTCTGGTCATCGCATCACGAGTGAACGATTGGACCAATTTCACTAATACTTTTTTGTTGAGTTTGTTATTGTTAGGAGAAGATTCTTATGTAGGGTAGGGTAGGGTAAGGTACTGTAGGGTAGTGTAGTATTATAGTGTAGTGTAGTGTAGGGTAATGTAGGGTATTGTAGGGTAGGGTTGGGTAGGGTAGGATAAGATAGGGTAGGTTAGGGTAGGGTAGTGTCGTGTAGTGTAGAGTAGGATGGGTAGGGTAGGGTAGTGAAGTGTAGTGTATTGTAAGGTGGTACGAAGTTCGCCAAGACAGCTAGTACATACGATTATTATAATAATAAAACTGTAACGGGGCCGTATCTGTACATGAAATATTTTTGAAAAATAATAACTGTGGTGGACATTACTAATGATATAGAGGCCAAAACAACAACTTTTGGAATTTTTGTCTGTCTGTACGTTCACGCATCACGCAGAAACTACCCGGCAGATTTTGATGAAATTTTGTATGGTGGTTCCTTATAGCCCGCGTTAACATATAGGATACTTTTAATCCCGAAAAATTCAAGAGATCCCGTGGGAAAATCAAAAGTATGCATTTCTAAAATGGCTTTATTTAAAGCGCGCTTAACTACTTTCTTAACCAAAAAAACCTACACATACCAAAGAAATTATGATCATAGTAACAGACTGCCAATAGATTGCGCTGGAGGGATAATAAAACGCGCTTACGATTGTGGCTTGCAAACTGCCTTACCTAATGGATCGAAAGCATAAACTTACCCCGACGATCCGACCATCCCCGACCCGACCACGCTAGCCGTAGCTGCCCTTACCCCACCCCCTAACCCACAGAGAAACACTGCACCGACATTCTGCCCTCGCCGGCGAGGGCGGCGTCCCCCTGCTTCTGGCGCTTACCAGCGCTACCGGCATATACCAGGCCGCTTCTCTCCGATCCTCCCACGTCCAAGCAACGACCTAAGCCGAGGTCCGTGCCCACCTGGGCGCCCTTAGGCAGTTGCATCTTTTTGCTTTGCACTAGGTTGAGTGCCTTCCGTACTCGCCTCCCCTGCCCGGTGCAGTTGTAAAGGCCCCAACGGCCAACAACAAGCTTGTCCTTTCGAGAAAAAAAAAAGCATGAACTTAATTCCTTTTAGATCTGAACTGCCAATAGATGGCGCTGCATGGATGATAAAAAGCACTTACGTTTGCGGCTCACAATCTTCCTTATCTGAATCACTGTTGTATCGATCTAAGAAACCAAATAAAATTTATTGTATTTGATACTAATGCGACTGCTCTTTACTGTGGACTACTCTGTGGATTGCTTTGTAAGAAACTAAATAAATTATATTTGATTTGATAAAGGCGAACGATTGCTCTTTTCTACGGATTATTTCTATACAGATATACCGTTTTCAAATCCGGACGGCCAATGTACCAATGAGCGTTTCAAAACTTACGTACTTAAACTTACTGATTGCTTTGAAGGTGATGGAAAACATCGTGAGGAAACCTGCACATATAATTATATATGTGCATGAAGATCGCGTTGCTCACGTCCATACGTGTAAATCTAAATGCCTTACACGTGACCGTGGGTGATACTAAGTGCAACACCAGGCAACCGCCATATATTTCTTGGATAGGAGAGTTAATTTAGCTTAACGATAAAAAAGAAAAAAGATTTGAATTCATTTGGGTAAGTTATATCTCTACGTATCTTTAATAGTAGATACTGTAGTTTGGTTATTATATTGTAGTCACTTTTCAAATTAATTGTTTTTCTTTTTTTCTTCCTGTCTATTTTTTCTTTTATCTTTAAGTATTATTTGTTTATTTATATTTTCTTTTCTCTATTTTACTATCGTGTAAATATCGTTAATCAAAGCCTCCACGCGGGGGAAGTCGCGGGCACAGTTAGTATACTCATGAAACTGATAACTACTTGAATATGTAAGAATTTTAAAAAATAATAAAAAAAACTTACCGAATGGTAAGAAACATGTATATTTCTTACTTAACGTTCAATTCAGCTTCTTCTAATACACAACTTAAATACCAGCACACTACTACATTATACGCTACTACACTATACGCTACTACACTAAGAAATTAAAGAAAAGGTTATTATTGAGGAAAGAAGTAAACCGATAAAATTAAACAAAAAACCGGTCAAGTGCGAGTCGGACTCGAGCACAAAGGGTTCCGTACCATTATCTATAAAAATCACGTTTGTTGAATGAAAGCTCCTCTTAAATATTAATTTTATTTTAATATAATTATTTATTTTTAAAGTGAATGATACAACTCAATATTCTGTGAATATTTCAAGCGTTTACGTATTGCTGTTATCAATATCAAGCAAAAACGAGCAAAAAAATCACGTTTGTTGTATGAAAGCTCCTCTTAAATATTAATTTTATTTTATTCACTTATTTGTTCACTTTTTCAAATTTTTATTATTTTTTGTTATAGTGGCAACAGAAATACAAAATTTCAATTGTTCATGAAATACAGCCTAGTAACAGACGGACAGACAGTCAGACAGTGAAGTCTCAGTAATAGGGTCCCATTTTTAATCTTTGGGTACGGAACCCTAAAAAGAACCTGATGTTATATTAAGACATCTCTATAACAAAAAACATATTATTTTAATCACTTTCATAGATTATCGTAAGGCATTCGATACCTTAGAACATAAGACACTTGTGAAGAAACTAAACGATTGTGGTATCAGAGGACCATTAAGTAAGTGGTGTCAAGATTATCTCAATGGGAGATCTTATATAGTAAAATCGGTTACACAAATAGCAAAAGAATCTCAGTATCAGAAGGTACAGCTCAGGGATCCGTGCTGGGACCATTACACTACATAAAGTATGTGAATGACGCTGTCAATATTATCAAAACCTGCGAAATCTTTCACCTCGCTGATGATACGTGTCTTATATCAGCTATAAATATAGAACTAAATAACCTACAGAAAGATTTCACATTACTAACGAAATGGTCCCATGATGATAGTCTCGTACTTAATGCTGAAAAAACAAAATTTATGTATAATTAGCTCTAGCCAGAACAGAAAATCCCTTAATCGAAACTTGATTGCCCACACTCATTCATGTCTACATAATGACACTAGTCACTGCTCAGCAGCCACACCAGTTGAACTAGTAAATAAACAAATATCTTGGTCTCATTTTATTATTGACGACCGACTTAAATGGACCGAACACATTAATAACGTAAGTGATAAATTGAGAGCAATCCTCGCGAAGTTTAAAATAATGAAAAGTAAAAATCCCTACACGACGCTTCTCTATCTCTACAAAGCCTGAGGTGAAACAATAATTTACTATGGCCTTAGCAGCTACGGTAGAAACTTTAAATCCCATCGTGATCAAATTATAATAATTTATATGGAAAACAATTACTTGAGTATCAAGTACCTAAATTAATAAATGACCTACCTTTAAAAATAAAATCTGACCTAACAAGCGAAAATATCAAAAATAAATTTAAAGAGTATTTCTTTCTCCTTCTTAATCAACCATCCGAAACGAGCTCATATAATACCTGAAATAAACCTGATAATAAGTCCATATAGGTAATTCAACCAAAAATATCGCCACGTGTATCGCACGCAACACTGACGATCACGCAAAAAGCGTGACGCGTGCGCTGCTCGGCTGGTGCACTGGTGAATGCGTTTGTTTTATAAATACCGACGAAGTACGTAGCCTACATTAAACTGCGTAACGAGGCAAGAAATATGTTATATTTTTATATGTTATATTGTACTCGGTATGGATTGCGTAATGCGATGATGAATAACGGTGCACGGACGGGTTTTTGTTCCACCGGTATCACTGTGTCTTAATTTTAAGTTTTTTTTGTAATAAAAAAACACCACGTTTGCGTTGGCAGTAGTAAAAGTTTAAAAAAATTAAACCCGAATACGAAAAATTATGAAAACAAGAGTTACCCTCCTAAAATCATCGCTTTTATATTTCCCTTTATTTGGGGCAATAGCCGTGGTCACAAGCTAGTATGATAAAATATTGACTTCCGTATCTTAGTCAAATTTTTATCATACTGGCTTGTGATGACCATAGCTATGAAAAAATGTCTTTATTAATATTGTAAATGTGAAAATGTATTTGTTTTTTTACCTTTTCACACTTCAACACCTTAAACTATTTTGAATGTAGGTAGCCTTTGTTACGGGGAAGGGCATAGGCTACTTTTAATCCCGTGAAAATAGCATCGAGATGGTTGAGGGGGTGGAAAATGACTTATTTTACTAATTAGCATATCCTGACTGAATTGGTTGAGGGTTGGGAAGTGACATAATATATCCGTGCAGGCAAATTTTATCCTTATTTTCTTACTAATATTATTATAAATATGTTACTATGTTTGTGTGTTTGTTACCTTTTCACACTTCAACACCTCGACCATTCTTGATAAAATTTGGCACGCAGGTAGCCTGTGTCACGGGGAAGGCTACTTTTATCCCGTGAACGTTTTTTTCGGACCACAAAAATCATAACAAATAAATACACAAATATCAATAACATTTGTTAGTAACAATATAGACTTGGCCTATGTTAGTAAGTTCTTAAAAACTATTTGGGAATAATTATAATAACTATTATTTTACAGGACTGGTGACTATCGCCACCCAATATTTCAAGAAGGAAAAGTCAAACCGTGCGGCTTAGGATGCCACTGAGGCTGCCGCATAACCGATGGAGGAGTGTGGAGACTTTTTTGAAGTTGATAGTTCAAACATTTGAAAGATGCATCGCCTAAAACTAAAACAAAAAACAAAAACCATCAACAACAACAAAAGTCATCTAGATTCATCAAACCTTACGACTTAAGACAAAAGGCCCTCCGCCAATTGGTTTAGATCTAATAAATGCACTCCTCCCATCACTGATCAGAGTTTTGATTGCATATACTGCCTCTAGATTTGTCCCAGTCATCCACATAACTGAGTAAGAACTAAGGAACCAAAACTGATATATCGAGCCATTCCTGGTATCTCTTTAATAAGGTTTGCACTAAGAAATGCACGGTTTAGTCTTAGAGACTAGCATAAGGCCTTTTCATCTCTTCGCGGAAGCAAAGTGAAATAACTCATTACTTCCTTAGGGCACAGAAATATGCTTACACAGAAAGTTCTACCACTCCGCTTAGGCATACCCCTGCGGTATACTTTTCGGGCTAAATCCAGCTGCATACACCTCAGCATTCAACAGTCAAGCAAATTATTACTATTGTTTTCAATTTATATAATTTCCCGTTTAACACAAATATGTCATAATTTTAACACACGGAGTTAGAGAGATTTCACATTATGTAACTTTCTCCTCAGCTATCCCTAGGGGAAATTTATAGGAACTACAGCCGATGCATACAAGAGTGTATATTAACACCACACGCACCATCGACAACCTCAAAGGTCGTGACAGTTGCAACCCTATAACGTAACGAAGACCAAGATCTTCATCTTGCCGAAAAGGAAGCAAATATTTAATGATGTCTCTGTGATCAATTCAGTCAAAACAAGAAGCGATCTCCGGATGGTCATAGGCACATTTGTATATGCCTGAAATGGTGGAATTAAATGAGTCTAGTTTTATTGTATACCAACTGCAAATATATGTACTTTAATTCTATACACAATAAAGAATACTGAATACATTTATTTTAAAAACAAGATAGAAATGTTTCGACTGATGAAGTCTACGCTCCGACCAGCTCTTATCCAGCGCTATAACCCTGAGAGCTTTCAGCTCAAGTTGAATAATCGCTTCAAATGCCTAGGAAATAGCAATAATATGTATAATTATAATGACAAGATCGTGGAAATTTAACATTCAAACGGAACAAAAAAATCTCAGACTTCAAAAGAAACCTCATGAAAGAAAGAAGCAGATTGGTTTTGCAGTCCTCTGAAGATGCTTCTCAGTATCGGCAATGAAATAGGCAGATCTCTAAATCCCTAACTCGCGATTTGCGCTAGTATAAAAAAAAATGTATAAAAGAGGCGATTTAGAACAACAAAGGCTCAAAAGTGTTCGCGAGAGATCAATCTGTTGGACAAAATCAACTGACCAAGCTAAAGACTGAGAGGATGGAAGAAGTTAAAACGTTCTACGGACAACTGTAAACGATCACACGTCTGCCTGTCAGCAATATTACTATAGACCCAAGAGCCAGACTAACCCAACATTATACCGAAGATATCCCGGACGTCATCCTGTACGAGATAAGAATGGCACTTAAACAGCTCAAGAACAAGAAAGCACCGGGTGATAATTTAATTACGGTTGAACTTCTGAAAGCAGGTGGAACACCGGTACTTAAAGCTCTATAGAATTTAATTTCGTTATACTTTATGGACAAACGCCTTAATGATGTCACAAGAGTGTGGTCATTCTTTTCTTAAAAAAAGTGACAATACCTTGCTGAAGAACAGTAGACCCTATGCACTTCTGAGCCATGTCTACAAGCTGTTTTCAAGAGTCATTAAAAATAGTCTCGTACGCAGGTTTGACAACTTGCAGTCTACCGAAAAAGTTGGTTTCCGAAAATTCTTTAGTACTATACACCACAAACAAACGCTGCGGCAGATTACACAGAAGATCGAGCCACTATGCTTAGCGTTTGTGGTCTATGAGAAAGCCTTTGATTCGGTCGAAACTTGGGCTGTATTATCTCTCCAGCAGTGCCAAATTAACTTTCAGTATGTCGAGGTACTGAAGTTTTTATATGAAAACGCCAACATATCGGTTCGCATCTAGGACCAAAATACGGAACCTATCTGGCTGCAGCGCGAGGTGAGATAGGGAGACGTCATATCTCCGAAACTGTTCACCGTTACCCTGAAAGATGTTTTAAAGCTTTTGGCCTGAGGTGGACTGCAATTCACGGAGTGTAAATTTATCACCTTCGATTTGCTGACAATATCGTGGTCTTGGCTGAGACTATGAAGACTTAGGCACAATTCTCGACGGCCTCAGTTGGGCCTATCAACAAGTAGGTCTTAGAATAAACATGGACAGGACAAAAAATATGTGTAACATCCGTGTCCCATCTACTCTTCTCAAGACTGAAGGCTCTACACTCGAAGTTGTTGCCGAATATGTGTACCTGGGACAAGCAGTCCAGTTAGGTAGGCCCAACTTCGAGAAAGAGATCAA
This sequence comes from Coleophora flavipennella, assembly GCA_947284805.1. Lineage (NCBI taxonomy): Eukaryota > Metazoa > Arthropoda > Insecta > Lepidoptera > Coleophoridae > Coleophora > Coleophora flavipennella. The sequence continues at coordinate 7,595,964 of OX369308.1, forward strand.
TCGTCGAATCCAACTCGGCTTGGCAGCGTTCGATAAGCTTCGCAATATCTTCACGTCCCAAATACCGCAATGTCTTAAGACCAAGGTCTTCGTCCAGTGTGTGTTACCAGATGAAATGTGGAACTGAAACATGGTTGCTTACTAAGGGCCTCAAGGCTCAAGGTCACCCAAAGGGTAAGAGAGCGAGCTATGCTCGGAGTTTCTCTGCGTCATCGAATCAGAAACGAGCAGATCCGTAGGAAATCTAAAGTAACCGACATAGTTCTCAGAAATGCTTAATTTAAGTAAGGGACACATAGCTCTTAGAACAGATAGTCGTTGTCGCGGTAAAGTTCTCGAGTGGCGACCGTGCACCGAAAAACTTAGCGTAAGCAGGCCCTCCCACTCGATGAACTGATGACCTGGTGAAGGTGACGTGAAACTGCTGGATGCGGGCCGCGCAGAATGGATAAAATCAGCAGCAAATACTTTTAAAATAACACAAATATTATTATCATTTTTCTACAAAAAAACATGTTTTTTTATTTGTAACCTCTAGTCGAATGCACCAAAAAACAAAATTTTATAATTTTAAACAATAAGTTTCCTTCATGAAATTTTTCATGAGAATATTTATGCCCTTGTTCAAAAAACAATATTTAAGTATTCATAATAAAAATTAGGCCAGTATTTATTACATAATGTGGCTATCCCGCCAATTTGACCGGCACCCATATTCAAATTAAAGCACCAAAAAATAAACGTTCAATAGGTAAAAATGTATAGCACTGACAGACTTGAGATTTTCCTCTGTAACTGATTAGAATGATTAAAAACCTACTTGTGCAAAATAATTAATTTTACGGTTCCATGAAAAACTAATACCGACAAAACATAAATGTCGAAGGGAGCCAAGTTCGATACAAAAAAATTACGGAGAGCTAAATGGTACCAAGTTCTATAATGGTTTCTTAAATTATAGTTACTTTACTTCTAATTAAAATATGTACTTTGTACTCTTAGAGAACTAACAACAGTTTTTAGTCGATTAAAAGAAAAAGTTCTGTGTTCTAATAGTGTAACTTGACAGGTTTTCACTAGATTCAAGATTCAAGAAATTAATTCAAAATAGGTGCAAATTACACTCTTTCTGATAGTCATAAAATAGTGATTACATAATTTCATTTGTAAAAACTCAAAAAATAAACTATCATTAGAATCCGTGATATAAAAAAAAACAAATAATGTCATTAGAACATGAAAACAATATGACACGAGAAGTTATACATTAAAATCATTGAATGTTATGAACACCTTTGACATGTGTAGGCTAGTTCACACGGACAGCACCCGGTCACGAGTATAACGGAGAGTCAGGCATCGCTCCTCTCAGCCATATTAGAGGGAAAGGAACGACCCTACGACTATTCAATTTTATTCCATTTCGCCGCATATTTAAAAAAGCAAGCTTGCTGATTGCTTGACGGCTCGACTATTTACACTTGGCATGTTACACCATTGGCTCTCCGCTCACGTCCTACAATCGTTGACTCACTTTTTGTAGGAGGAAAATGGAACATATGTTTTGGTTTTAATATTGCAATCCATATGGATTGCAATATTAAAACGCACACGTCCTACAAAAAAGGCCATGCAAAAAGTCGGTGGGTTTCGGCCTCAAAAATGGAACGTATGGAATTGTATGCGCTAACGCACACGACTCACCGATAATCGCTCTAGAGCAGTTGCTAGTGAAGGACGCGATAGATTTTTGACGTGAATACGTCTTTAAAATTACCTACATAGGGATGCAATCCAAAAAAACGAATGATAACAAAATCGGGGGATACAGTTTAGTGTTGTAGCTACATATCTATCATCTCCATCCAAATTTCGTTTACACCACTTGATAGCTAAAGAATCAAATAATTTATTACGCTAAGTAAGGACTGTAACACATCGCGCGCGGGGGAGGGGGCAGCCCCGCCATTTTGAAGGTCATTTTGCTGCGTATCGAGATTTCCATTTAGTATAACTTTCGACTCGGTGAAGCTACGACGTTCATTCAAGTTTCAATCGTCAGCTCTCGTCAAAATCTATCGATTATATATAAAACATTAGTGTAAAATTGTAACTGTGATAATAAGGTGTTTAAATAAAAAAATAATATCAAAAAATATATAATGTCGGCCTATACGCGTCGAAAAGCCAAATCGAAAGACAGAGATCGTATACGGTTGAAAAGGGCATCTCAACAGCAATCGAATGGTACCAATAAAACACCATATGATCGAGTCAAGCAGTGCCAGCAACGTAAAGTAATGAATGCGACCGAGCGGATCAACGACGGTGCCAGTACATCTGCAGCTGGGAGGGTTGAATTTACGCAGATAATAATATTAATAATAATAATATTTTATATAGAAACTACATATTACCCGTTACAAGACGTATTCACGTTAAAACCAACGGCCGTGTGCCCCGACACAGCCCCACCAGTTTTTTTTTTATTCACAATTGGTAAACCCTTGACAACATCTCACCTGATGGTAAGTGACGATGTTGCCGAAGATGGAAGCGGCCTTACCAAGATTCCCCAACGCAATGGGGAACTGGCTATCTTATCTTCATGCCGGAACACACCAATGATATCAACATTGATATTTGGCGGCAAGACTTAGATAAGATGGTGGTAGCTAGCCAGGCGGGCTTAGAAAATGCCCTACCACCAACCAAACCGAGTCTTACAATTGACCCCGCCGGGAATCAAACTCGCGACCTCGATAGTTATCGATATCTAAATATATATAACTCAAAGGTGACTGACTGACTGGCATAGTGATCTATCAACGCACAGCCCAAACCACTGGACGGATCGGGCTGAATTGGCATGCAGGTAGATGTTATGACGTAGGCATCTGCTAAGAAAGGATTTTGGGAAATTCCCACGGAAACCGAATGAAATCTACTTAAGTATAAATAACTTTATAAACAAATATAAAACTCTATTTCTATGTTTTCTCTGCTAAAGCAGTGTTTGGTAATTAAAATTATAAATTCTGAAATTTAACTGTCGAATAATTTAGACAAAGTAGAGATTACTTATTATGTTAAATTGAAGTTAAAGATCTGTCTTGGCTTACCTTTTACCACCAAATCAAATATCCCTACTAATAATATTATAAATGTGTAAGTAACTCTGTCTGTCTGTTACGCTTTCCCGCAAAAACTACTGAACGGATTTGGCTGAAATTTGGTAGGTAGACAGATTAGGACCTGGATTCAGATATAGGCTACTTTTTAACACGCTCGCGAGCCGCTTGCGGCTCGCGCACTGCGCACCCTCGAAAAGTCATAGAAACGTTGTCCACGCGGGTGAAACCGCGGGAAACAGCTAGTAGAAGATAAGTTGATTTGACAAATATAATTTGACTTGTATGTAAAAAGTAGCCAAGTCAAATCTTAAATTTCAATTCAATTTGTCTAAATTATTCGACATGTTAAATTTCAGAATTTATAATTTTAATTAAATAGGTAGGCTTTATTGAAAGAACTAGCAAAGGGCAACGGCCAGGCACAGCGCGCACAGGTAGTTTCGTTGCGGCAAGGCGCGAATTCGGATCCATCGATTTAACCAAAAGACAGGGCCGCGTACTACACGATCTGATGGCAGTTGTTACAAGCCGTCCATATGTACCTATCTACTTAGTGATGGAGATCAGAATTTTCTCGATCATCCAGGGCCGAACTCAGAACTTTAATTTAAATATAGCGAGAAGAATAAAAGGTTATATGAAAAGATTTATGGATGTAAGAGGAGAGAGGGAGGTATGTCAGGATCGTGCAATGTGATGCTCCATCGTCTCTGCCTACTCCTGTGGGACCAAGACGTGAGCTATGTACATTTAATTAATTTTCTTATTAGGTTTTTAAACCTTTGTTTTTACTGTGTTAACATTACATTTCGTGTGGAATATTTATTAAAAGTCAGAACTTAAAAAATATTTAGTAAAACAAATATTTTACAAGTATACAAATAAAAATTATTCATACTAGGTAATACTCGGAACAATCTTCTCCGATTATTTGTTCTTACAAACTAATGTAGCTTATCTTGTAATTGTAATATAATTATTTAATATAATTTTTAGACCTTGTCAATTGTTTCAACATTTAAATTTTTGTACAGTCACAAGTAAATCGAAATATTTACAAGAGAATAACTATTATGTATATAAAGCCCATATCTTTTGAACCACTGAACTGATTTTGATGAAACTTGCACTATTCCCTAAGTTAAAGTAATTGTAAGCATATATTTTTTTTCATTCACAATTGGTAATTTCTTGGCATCATCTCACCTGATGGTAAGTGACGATGGTGCCGAAGATGAAAGGGGGCTTACCAAGATTCCCTAACGTAATGGTGAGCTGGATATCTTATCTACAAGCCGGTACACATTAATGCTGTTTACATTAACGTTTGGCGGAAAAACTTAGATAAGATGGTGTTAAAATTAATATTGCACCCCTATGTACCCCTTTCCTGAGTCCGTCAAGAGCGAGAATATTCCAATCTAGATGTAACTAACAAAATTCATCACTCACAAATAAACTAATCATTCATCAGAAAAATTGATCATAATTAATTGATCTAAGAAAAGACCTATTAAACAATACCCTACCTTCAAGATAGGGAAAGTAAATAAAAAAATCTTTTTTTATATGTAAGGGAGGTACTTATCCTATTGTTGTACAGATTTTATCCTATCACTTTAAGCTTTAAGGGGGTTACAATAAAGTTCCCACTTGCCTTATAACCTCTACCAACCCGGACTTGCCCCCCGTGTTCGGAGTATGGTAAGACAGGGACCCGTACCCCAGCAGTGGGGACTTTTTTGATTGTTTCTTAACGATAGTAGTCACTGATTTGTTAAGCCATTAATTTTTTTTTTTGTAATAGTCTTAGTAAAATGGATTAATACTTAACCCATACAAGAAACGTATTTTTTTTAAGTATTATAGTTATTTGCTCTATCACAGAAACGGTAATACATACAAGCGTCAAACTTGGTACCTACCTATGAATATAGTGTCAACACTTTAACAACAAATAACAAAAATTGGATAAATGCGGGTCGTAATATAGATAGAGAATGTATTGTATGATGGTGCGACTCGTACTTGGCCGGTTATTTAAATTCTTTATATCCAATTGAGAAAATAAAAACTAATTGATTGAATTGATTGAATTGATTGATTGAATTGAAATATCGATACCTTTATCGTGCACTTCTCACACTAGTCGTCCTTCAAAAAGTAGCAAGTCTCAAAAAGTAGTCAGTCAAAGACGGTCAGAAAATTGGTAGCAAAGTAGGCGAAAACGTAGGTCCGATTATCGGTCCTACAAAAAAAAAAGACGTGTGGCACTCGGGGACTGCCGCGGTAAAGCCATTGTATAGCATTTTTTATCAACCTACGCAATTATAATTATTTATTTATTTTTAGTATTTACCAGTACCATATAGTCCTTGGGGCGCGGGATGTTTATGTAAAAAATTAAAACTAAGAAAGTTAAGAAAGTTAAATCATCATCGTCATCGCCATCGACCACCATCGCGACCACAATCACGACCACCATCGCGACCACCGTCGCGACCTCCATCGCGACTACCATCGCGACCACCATCGCGGCCACCATTGCGACCACCATCGCGAACACCATCGCGACCACCATCACGACCACCATAGCGACCGCCATCACGACCACCATCGCGACCACCATTGCGACCACCATCGCGGCCACCATCACCACCACCATCGCAACCGCCATCGCGACCACCATCATGACCATCATCACGACCACCATCACCACCACCATCACCACCACCATCACCATTATCATGATGGATGGATAGATAGTTGGCACTATAAGTTTTCTAGAACTCAATATATTTTTTTTGTGTCAGGTTTTTTCTTTACGAAATTTCATGATTCGGTCCCCTCAAAGCCCGCGATAAAAGCTTTACAATAGCCTAAAATACGTGTGGCACTCGGGGGGTTCCCGCGGTAAAGCTATTGCATAGCATTTTTTATCAACTTATGAATTTATAATTATTTATTTATTTTTTATTTATGCAGTATTTACCAGTAAGGTACCATACAGTCCTTGGGGCGCGGGATGTTTATGTAAAAAAATTAACACTTAGAAAGTTAAGAAAATTAAATCATCATCGTCATCGACCACCATCGCGACCACAATCACGACCACCATCGCGACCACCATCACGACCACCATCGCGACCACCATTACGACCACCATCGCGACCACCATCGAGACCACCGTCGCGTCCACCATCGCGACCACCGTCGCGACCACCATCGCGACCACCATCGCGACCACCATCACGACCACCATCACGATCACCATCACGACCACCATCACGACCACCATTACGACCACCATTACGACCACCATCACGACCACCATCACGACCACCATTACCACCACCATCACCACCACCATCACCATCATCATGGCACTGTAAGTTTTTTAGAACTCAATATTTTTTTTGGGGTGTCAGGTTTTTTTCGTTACGAAATTTCTTGATTCGGTCCCTCCAAAGCCCGCGATAAAAGCTATACAATAGCTTAAAAGGTTGTCTGCGGAGAGCCTTAGTCGCACAGAACAAAAATGATTTTCTTTTAAGTCACTGAAAACCGTTGAACGTTCTCTTTTAAGATACATATTTTATACAAAAACTTCATGCTGGATTGAATCCAAACTTTGCGAATATATTGAGTAGTCACATATCGATGTTTGTAATTAGTTTTTGATGTTCTAATATAAAGTGTAAAAAAGTAAGAGAAGTTTCAAACTCTTAGTGCAAGAGAAATTTCAGCCTTCGTTTAGTTATGTTTCAATTTATTACAGTGAAAACTAAATACAAACATCGATAAGGCATATAGTTTTTGAATTTAAAGCTGAACTACGTTTGTATGGAAACTCGAGCCACACTGCCGGCCGAGAGGCCCATCAAGGCGGCCATCCGTGGCCTCCCTTCTACCACCGAGCCCGCCGAGATCGTCGCCGCCTTAGGCGAGCACGGTTTCGAGGCGGAGCACGTAAAGGCCATCCGGGCGCGCGCAGGACGCCCTGGGTGCCTCTTTTACGTGCAGATCCGGCGGACCTCTAACATCGCAGCCCTCTACGCCATCGTGGAGCTCCTGCACATGCCGGGCATCACTATTGAGGCCTGGCGTGGCAAGCGTGGACCCGCGCAGTGCCACAGGTGCCAAGCATTCCGCCATTCATCTCACGGCTGCCACCGCCCGCTGGCTTGCGTCCGCTGCGGCGATCCTCACGCCGCAAAGGACTGCCCACGGCCGCGGGAGGACCCTCCAACCTGCGCCAACTGCGCGGGCCCGCATCCCGCAAACCATGTCTCGTGCCCGGTGTTCCGAAGGGAGCTCCGGAACAAGAGGGCCGGGACAGTCGCCCGGACAACCGCCGCCCCTCGCCCCGCAGCGCCCGCTGCCACTGCTGAGCGCGCCGCACCGGCAGCACCCGCCGTGCTGAGCGGCTCAGCAGACGCACCCGTGACACGCCAGAAACGCCGCAGAACCCGCCGGAGGAGGAAGAGGCCCTTAGCCCCCGCTTCCGCCGCCCCCACCGCCGCCAACACCACCACTGTGCCCTCCCAGAGTGACCTCCTGCAAGCTCTGGGAGTACTTCAGCAGTTGCTCGCCCCAACCGGGGCTGGAGTGGCTGCCAAGGGCCCTGCGCCCACCCAAGGACCCGCTCATCGTGATGGGCGGCGGAAGCAGCCACGTTAAGGAGGCCTCGCCTCGGGAACGTTTCCCCGTCGCCCCCTTCGGGGGCAACGAGAAGAATACCACGACGACGCTGCCACTTTCTCTTCGGAGCTCGACGGATTCGGACGTCAGTGCACTGCGTGATAATTTTGAATTACTCAGTAAAAATAAGTGTACTTAGTGCGTGATTATTGCTATTTACGAATCGCTGTTAAAGTCAAATTATTCGTTAAAATAATATTGTGAACCATTTGGAACGTACTTCTTGTTGTATTTAATAAATCCTCTTCTGATTGATAATATCGGAAGTGGGATTGATCCGCGATTTCCCACGTGGCTTTCTGACTAATTTATTTTTATTTTTGTATACGTTTGTCCAGCAGTGGACGATTTGTGGCTGATATGATGATGATGATGATACGATTGGTGAAAATACATTCGTAAATAGTGCTAATGTAAGTACTATTTTAAGTTTGCATAATTTTGTAAAAAGTACGACTAATAGAAAACGTTGACAATCAAATAATAAAGGGTTATGAACTTATGATGCAATTTCAAATCGTTTAGAGCAATCGAAGTTGGATTAAATACGTCGGCGTCTAAACCGATGCTAAATTATGGTGCCAGCGCACTGTATCAACCGAATACCCTTGAGTGCTCCACATAGCTGCCTATGGACGCGTCGAGAGTGTCTCCGACTCCAGCAAAGAGCATTTCGTGATATGGGACGCATTTGCGGGTAGTTCGGCTATTATTAACGCTTCTTGTGGGTCTCTATCGTCCAGAGCCTCCACGTCAGACGAAATGGTAACGGAGAGCATTGTGGGAGCCTAAATCAAGTAAGACCTACCCATTACTACATTCTTAGTTTTGATCCGTGCTTCGTATCAGCTCATATACGTCCCCACCGAGGGGCTCGAGCCTACCCTGAATTAGGGCGATCGGGCCTTACTCGACTACGCGGGCCTAGTGCGGATTGGTCGACTTCACACACAACTTGCGAGTTTCTTCGCAGGTGTGTGCAGGTTTCCTCACGATGTTTTTCTTCACCGTTAAAGCAATCGGTGAGTATATGCACGTAAGCTTTGATTATTCACTCTCAAAAACTCATTGGTGCATTCGCCTTCCGGATTTGAACCCGGCACCTCTGGTTAGGAGGACCGAGTCGTTCCCGGTTGGGCCACCGATGCTTCAATCCGTGCTTACACGACTTTAAATCGATTGCGGTCGAGAAATAAATCGATCGAATGACTGTGAATACTTTTCCCACGTTGCGGGCTGTTTGTAGGGCGACGTGCGTTTAGTGACTAGGTTGCCAACAATCGTACCTGGAGTAATTTTAAGGTTGAATTAAGATCTCTCTACCTGCGAAGAGTAGACGAGGTGATGTGCACTGATTGATACAACTACGTGACATACGCAAAATACGCTCGTCGTTCATTGTTGCGCCTAAATATCGTAAAAAGTTTGTCAGATGGTTCGAGAACCGCTATAGTTGTTCAAGGGGCATCATGGCTCCTCAGATTAAGTCTACAGCTTTATAGCTTTTAGATGCTAAATTGTAACCTGAACCAATAGTTGAAATTTTGTTTATATTCAGTAAACCTAAAAGAGACTTACGAACTACCCACAATCTTGCTCGTTTACCCTCTAAATCATTTTATTGAAGATTTCGAACATGAAGTAAGGTAATCCGAACTCGAGTGTTTCTCTTGTGGTGGTGAAGGCCATAAGTGTCGCGCCTGCTCAAAGCACCCTTAATTAGAATATACTTCACGATAGGCAGTAGTAATGCTCACACGATTTCGAATAACTGTGCAGCTAGTTTTGTCGACATTTATGAACGCGCCTGTGTTGACCAGTACGGATGTACTTAACCACAAAGGTATTTAGAACAAATAATGCTCAGCATTTGACAACAATCGATATTACATCAATGTACTTATGTGCGTCCAAAACTAGATTTATTACGCCACAAGCTTTTTCCCGCGGCTTTGCCCGCGTGGACATCGTTTTTATGACTGTCTTTAAGGGTGATTAGTAAATTATGTCGTTTCCCACCTACTCAACCATCTCTGTGCAAAAAATCACAACAATCGAGTATTTTTTTAGTTCCCTCAGGAACTGCATCAGATTATGCTATTATTAATTCCTTTCCCGTGATACAGGCTACCTGCATACCAAATTTTATAAAGATTGGTCAAGGTGTTGAAGCGTGAAAAGGTTACAAACAAACAAACACATTTTCACATTTATAATATTAGTAAGGATTAGATGATAAAAATAAAAAGTAATAAACGGGTTCCCTCCATCCTTTGTAATTGGCAATGTGGCAAAGGTAATAAACGTATATTGGCGTAGAAAGTGAATTCGCTGTTGAAGATTAGACAATTTGTTTTTGTTCTTTTTGGAGTTTACTCTTTTAGAATTGAATCATATATGGAGCCCGATATAGGGAAGATAATATGAGGAGTGAAATCGGGTAAAGATCTCTAATGAGTTACCAAAAGTGATTTTAGGAAGCGTGGCCATGGCGCCTATTGCGGGGCCGTAGGCCAAACTCCATTGCATGGGTGGACAAAAGACAAACCGTTTCACTGAGATGCTTAGCAAAAAGAGGCTTGTAATTATTTAATAGGTTGTCTCACTGATGAACCAGTCCTTGCCCTTTTCAATCCTCAGCTCACATCTGAGTTGCACACCAGTGTAAACGCGATAGTTACAGAGATGTCCTCTTTACGGCAGTGTACGGGTATAAGATACGAGTTAAAGCCTATTTCAGTATAGTGATAAGAGAGAGTGTAGCTATCATAGCTATGAGCTAGAAGACCAGATCTCTGTGGCTCTGATCTTACATTTTTTCTAATTTTATGTCAATGTTCCAAACTCATTTTGATATAATGTTTGAGGGTTATATTTTTTGGCATGTTTGTGGAAATAATTTTCAAAACTAGATTCTTACATAAGAATCTAGTTTTGAATGTACATACATTCCCCCAGAATTTCGGAAAACTGGCAGGCCGAACGGTGTTGTAGCATTGCTTTGAACCTAATAGTAGTGAAGCTTCAGGATCCAAATGGTTGGGTGAGTTCTAAGTGTGAACAAATGTGTACCCTCAAAATTGACCGCAATGCTATTCCTGGTTGACATATATGCGGTGACTCTTGTCCCTTGTATGTGACGTGGCGTTAGGCAGCGAAGGAGTAATCTGCTTGTGAGTTAATAAGAAGCGTCAGTATGAGATACTACATGAGGGTAGAAAGAAAACACGTTTGTTTAAAGTAAATGATATGGCTCTCGTGATGTATAATGCTTAGAGTGCCGTCAAGATGTAGTCTGGTATAAAGGTGATGCAGGAACTCCCTGATAATTGGTACGAGCTGGAATGGAGTTGTTGTCGGACTCGTATGGAAAGTGTACCCCGATTGCTTCGGAGTACATTGGTTCCCTGGCAAGGGGAAGACCTTTAAGACATGGTGCTGTATTTTTAAAAAAGGTAGTACGACTGTTGGGATAGGCGAAACAGTATAGCCTCACGTTGGTGACTTTGTCACGGCAGATCATCAATAGAGAGGTTGATGATGGTGCTTTGTCACGGCAGATCATCAGTAGAGGGACTGATGATGGCAGACGATTCCGTGTTTTTTAGCAAGGGTAGCATACTGCATTGTAGGCAACGATGGTGACAGTTATAGTCACTTAAATTTTTGCTTATAATGTAGTGGTAGGCAGTTTGGCTGTTACCGGCAGACGGATCGTACTGCAATAGTTTGGTCCTATTGTGGCAGACCATGGTATTGTTTTGATGTATGGTTGGCCAACAAAGCAGCGGGATATATGCGTGTGTTTCCAGAATAATTATTTATTTAAAAGAAATGTGTTTTAGATGTTTGAAAGATTGACTTTGCTTTTGATTGCTTGAGCGCTCACATGTAATCATAGTGCAAAGTGTGACTGATGAAATAGAATGAACGGTATGATTGCTGGAAAATATATTTTTGTACGAGATGATAACGCTGTTTTGCTTTTCAGCTAACGACAGAGTAAGCATCTTGTCGCCTACAGTAACAGAAAAGAGACGGGGCGAATACACTTTACAGTTATCAGATGACTACCCAGTCCAGGACCAGCACGATGAGCAAGGCGGGGACACCTCGCAGTCAGGAACGGCCCTATTATCATAAAACGGAAGAGCATGACCGCAAACTTCACGTAGCAGGCGCTAATGTCACTGCAAAGAAGGCAGGTGGGGCCGCCCGCACCCGTGGATATAAATACCAGACCATAGCCGCCGCTGCCACTTTCTCTTCGGAGCTCGACGGATTAGGACGTCAGTGCGCTGCGTGATAATTTTGTATTACACAGTACAAATAAGTGTGCATAGTGCGTGATTATTGCTGTTTACGAATCGCTGTTAAAGTAAAATTACTCGTTAAAATAATATTGTGAACAATTTGGAACGTACTTCTATATATACGTACGTATTCTGTATTTAATAAATCCTCTTCTGATTAATAATAGTCTATAATATACTTCTTTATTTTGGCCTTAATTTGCACTGTCCGCGAAACGTCCAGTATGAGTAGAATTAGGTAGAGGTCATTGGCTTGTAGAGTACAGTCGGCTCATAAGGACTGGCCCGAATGTCGATTCCATTACGCCAACATTGAATTGACCAATTCCAGTCTTAGGGTCTTGCCAGCACAGAACATGAGCCACGTAGAGTCGTTATAATTAAAAGTCCAGTGACCTTATTCACAAAGACTCTAGCAGCGCAAAAGCAATAGAACAGCGTACAAAATTATTTAGGTTTTTATAGAAAATAAATTAGAACTTACCCCAGCGGAATATTTTCACACATAAATTAATTTTAAACAGTAGACGTTACAAGATGGCGTTGACCACTCGTACACAAGAGGTGCTTGTAATTGTAGGTTTTGAAGTTTGTGCCCCCACCCCAAAAAGTAATAGTCGTGCAATGTAATTGGTAGCGGCAGCGATTTAGGGATGCGCGAGCGGTAGTTAGAACCCCAAACGCAATACAAATAGGAACGTAGAGGTTCCGTACAGATTTATTATGTTTAAATATTTTTTTATTAATAGTGTATTTTATTCATAGTTAGGTATTTATATATGTTAGTTTAGTAGAAATTTATTATTATATTTACTTATTTATTTGTCTATTAAATTTATTTATGGTAACGATCTATAACAACGTTACATTTTCTCATTTGCGTACCTACTGGAGTATGTTTTCTATACACTCTTTTTCGTACAGTATGTCGAGCCTTTTAGGCCTCTGTTACCCCTTTTACGGCTTTGTTTGCGTTCTTCGTTTCTGTTTCCACGAGGGACCAACGTAACACAAATCTGTCATGGCAGGGACGGGCCTGATACGCAAGCATCTTGATACCACGAGCAAATCCAAACGTCAGAGAATTGAAGTTTTTTTACAGAGTTTGTCTCCTCGCAAGGCGAGGCCCCCGGTCCCGTTGGATTACGGCTTCCGCGCTACGACAACACTCTAAAAGAAGAGCGAAGCGTGCGCCTTTATGCGTGACTATGACTTAACACAGAATACGCATACCTCCTACTTGTCGGGTATTTGCCGCGAGTCAATTATATCCCACAAAAGAGAAATAATTGACAAGCGCCCAGGATGCACCGGCCAAAAGATGCTGCTGTTCCATCCAGACGTATCAAAAGGAACCAGCAGCAGTTTGGCACATGAGGAGAAACCCGACTTGCATCCTAACCTAACCTAACCTTTCAATGAAAGACATCACATCCATACCAAGGACATATTAGAGAGTAGATTTACCCTGAGGTTACGTTAGTACTAATGTATATACTTTGCCGAGGTAGTAGCAATGTATTTGTTTTTTCGAAAAGATTGTTGATGTTGTTGGCCAAGGGGGGCTTTTACATTTTCATCGGACAGGGGGGAAGTGAGGGCGGAGTGCACTCAACCTTGAGCGAAGCAAAAAGTACAACTAACTAAGGGCGTCCACGCCAAGGTTCTCGGCTTAGGTAATTGCTTGGAGGGGAGAGGATCGAAAAAACGGACAGCTATATGCCGGTAGCGCTGGTAAGCACCAGAAACGGGGGGTCGGTGTAATGTTCCTCTGTGTGTAGGGGGATTTGTGTGGTCATGGTGGCTACGGATAGCGTGATCGGATCATGAGGCGGTGGCGTTTACGAGCAGGGGCTTGGGGTTATGTTTGGCAGACTTAAAGTAACGGATGGAGGCCTGCTTCAAGTATTGAGCTATGGTGGGAAACTCTCAATCATGATAGAGATTTTTATTCCGTAGTAACCTCGGGGCACTATACAGCTGGAGGCTAATGTTCCTTAGAAGCGCAATGTCTAAGATGTCGGGGATGTGGTCAGCTTGGTATGGAAAGTGGGTCGGGGTCATGGGGGTTATGACGTCAAAATTAAGTTGGTCGACGAGTCTGTCTCAGGTCCTGCCCCTGGTGTTAGTGGTGACGCAATTGTACCGAGAGTGCCACCTTTTGCCGTGCCGCTTTTGTGTTTGCTGTTTACGTTACCAGCCAGAATGACTGCGCCTCCTAGCTTAAGAGCGCCTCGATGTCGCTACCCAGCAGTTGCTTATCGCTACTGAGGGGGGGAGGTACACCGAGGCTATGATGATCGGTTAGTGTCCTATCATGGCTAGCTGTGAGAAGAGGGTGTCGATTGGGATGCAGTGCAGATACCTCTTATAATAAATGAAAGTGCCACCCTCTTTAGGTTGTACTCTGTCATTACGCACTAAGTCGTAGTTAGGGATTGTGGGCTCTCGAGTGCAGGCTTTAAGTGGCACTATTACACATGAAACACATCGATTTGGTGTTCGCGAAGGAACTCTTTAATTTCATGCCGTTGGGGGTGGACCCAGTCGGCATGAAATCCATAAAGGGGAGTTAACGTTTAATTCAGAAATGGTTGTGATAAGACGCGATTGCTTAAGCATTGCCATGTTACGCTTCTCTACACTGTTCTGGGAAGTCTAGAGTTCCCTAGCTAAATCACTAACTTGTTTAATGATAATGGTGCTGGTGAACGGGAAAATCAGACTGACCACCGTGACTATGCGGGAAGAGGCCTTTTCAGTCTTGGCTGGTTTGGGCGCGGGTTGAAGGGCCGGCTTAGCGGTTGTGGTCTTAGAAACCAGTGTTTCCATGAAAGGGCGCGGGAGGGCCACGGACGACTCGCAAGTTTTTGCTCCACGCGGACTGTTCTTGGGAGGCTGAGTCTATGGGTTTGAAAGCGGGGGGCCTTGGTGGGGCTTAAAGAGAAAGTCACCTTTGCGCGGTGTGGGGAGACTAGCGGGCCGTATTTGGAAGGCGGAGGGTGTGGCTCCTTTGTTTTGGAGCCTACGGTTAGAACTTCGTGCCTTTAGGACATCCGCGATAATTCGCTGGGTGTCCTTGTGTACCGCAGAGCACGCAATCCGGAGATTCTGTATACTCCTTGTTGGTATATCCTGAGCCGATCTTAATTAGCTCCAGAGTGAGTGAGCCTAAGTGTGCCCTATCGTGCCTATCAGCCCTAAGTGCCGTGGGTAGCCTGCAGGAACTGAAACCAGCGCAGACGCCCAAATAGCGCAACAAGAATGGAAATGAGAATGTGTAGGGTCGTAGGCGTTGGCTAGAAGACCCCCAACGCCGGTGGTGACAACCCCAGTCAAGTTTTGCGATTCCCAGGAGAAAACCGTGAGCGCTCGTGTTAAGCTATATCCGGCTTTCAGAAGCAAAAACATTTTAGACTATTTAAATATACGTTTATTTTTTGAAAAGACTACGGGACCCTAATTTGAGCGAGTCCACCTCGCATTTGGCATGTTTTTTTAAGTTTTTTAAATAATTTTTAGTACATTCCTACGGTGGTGTGGTGTGGTGCAGTATAGTGAAGTGTAGAGGAAAGTAGAGTTTCTATGGCGGTTAGAAGCTTGCCGAGTCAACTAGTTAATAAAAAAATATAATGAATTATAAATTTATGAACTAAGTTACATTATTCAACTATACGACAGCTTCGGGAACTTCAATGGCAGCGTGGCGATCACGCGTAGAGGAGTTCAGCCAAGCACGGGCGTGGCAGAGGATACGAAAGACAGTAACCATGGCGGCGCCTTCCAGCATGTTCACTATTATGTCGCCGGCTTGTGCGCCGGTGTACTGTGCCACCAGCTCCAGCCGCTGCAGTGGGTCCATCGATTCGAGCAGCGGCCGGAAGTGCCTCCGACGCCAGTCTGTCAGCCGGTTGCCCAGCCGCCCGAAGCCCCAAGCAGCTTTCTTCCAGGCTCTGCTGCCATGTTGCAACGAGTTTGAGTAAAGTCTATACCTGAAAGCAAAATAACACTTTCACATAAAAAAAAAGATTTGACTGAAAATTGACAAAAAAAAATCTTTTGTAAGTTCACTAATAAAACAAAATGTTGGGTCGTCTGTGTCAGAGCCACGGCCATTTAAGTTATAGGTGAAGGCATTTTCTGAAGTTTTGTATGCCAAATAGGGTATTACAGGTTGTGGCGAATTATAAGAAAAATTTTTTTTATAGATCTAAAATTAAGTAGCGGTAAAAATGCGAAACTATGATTTTCGAAATTCATCATCACAGTAAATTAACAAAAGCAAGATAAAAGATATAAGTGTTACTAATTGGATTCACATTATAAAATACCCATCTGGTAAACTAGCGAAACTAACAGATTCGCAAGATCACTACGACGTACTTTAATTGGCTATGGGATTTTTCTACCACACTAAAATGGTGAAAGTGCCGAATTCATGAGTTTTGTCAAGGTATTAGCAACTAATATATATACTGTGGTATTAGTCAATATAAAATATTGTTTTTTTATAGGATTAAAAGCCTTCAGATACAAGCTTTTATTAAAAATAGTTTTTATGCTCAAAAAACCAAATATTCAAATGAATACGCGGTTCCAAATTAAAAAAAGGTGAGCATAGTTGGCCATATGGCTCCCGGCTTAGAATAGGGCCATCCTATAGGTGTCGTAAGAGTCAACTAAGGAACTTAAGCCGGAGGGTGGGCAGCAGCGTCCATTTCGTGACTTGCAGTCGACCTGTAACAAAACTACGATTGCCATCCCGCCTGCCAAGCGTGGCAATTACCGCAACACCCCCCAATTATCAACACAACAAAAAAAAGGCCCCTAGTCCCCAGCGCCTCCTCTATTCCTGGCTCTGGTAGCGGTTAAGGTAACGGCGAGGCTTGGGGTGCGAAGAATCCCCGGCAGATGCCAGGCTACCAAAGCAAAAAAGAAAAGACCTCTGGCCTTGGCAACCTACAACACGCAAACACTGCGGGCTGACGCAAAACTGACAGAACTTGAGGAATGATTAAGCAGGTTACGATGGGATATCGTAGGATTGTGTGAACTGCGAAGAGAGGGCGAGGACACTATAATTCTTAAATCCGGAAACCTGCTCTAATTCCGGGAGGGTGACCGACTTTCCCAGGGTGGTGTCGGTTTTCTACTCCACAAGTCCTTCATTAACGATGTGGTCCAGATCGAGAGTGTTTCGACGAGGGTAGCGTACCTTATACTCAAAATAACTAAACCGTATTCGGTGAAGGTCATACAGGTATTTGCACCGACCGCGGCACACCCTGATGACGAAGAGGAGATCCTATATGAGGATATCTATTAGAGCTTTACATAATAGCTCCCAGACCTTATACACCGTTGTTACGGAGGACTTTAACGTGAAACTGGGCAAACGAAGTGATGGTGAGCTGAGATTGGGGCAATTTGGATACGGAAAGAGGAATACGCGTAGCCAGCTGCTGACCGAATTTGTAGAGAACCTCCCGAACGTACAAACCTATTGACTTAGGCCGCCGTTCACTCGCGCTTTGCTATGAAGTGGCTGAGAGGGCCGATATATTCGTGTATTCAAAGAGTGAATTTGCAAAAATATTACTTAATAGCTATTGCCCGCAAATTCGCCCGCGCAGTACCCGTTTTTAGCCACTTTCTTAAAAAAGAATTAGCGAAATCGGTCCAGCTGTTCACGCGTGATGCGATGACCAAGGTAAATAGAGATTCATTTTTATATATATATATATATATATATATATTGGGCATATAGATTACAATATAACAAAAATATCGGTGACGGAAGAGCTGAACAAATAACAGTTATTTAAAATATTTAACATTAAATGGTTAAATTTTTCAATAATAAAAACATGTGTCATACACGTGACAGTTAAAGTATTACTCACAAATAACCTAACAAATTTAATTTAAAATTAAAACCCGACTGTATAGAAAAATGTATCCTATGTCACTAAGAGAATCGAGACGAATCTAATGACACCTCATACTTTACAATACATGAAGCCGTTCAGCCTACAGGTTCAGAAAAAGAAACAGACATACGTACATGCGTATACAGAGTGTAAAAAAATTGGTGTAGATCTCGTTAAATATAGCTTCTACTCATTATACTGAACAACTTTTGATCTTCGACTTTGCTGAAAACGCAAACTATTATTTTTTTTACTTTTCATACAAATCGATCAGCTGATCGGCCAATTTTGTACATTTTAGTGTGAAGGGTGAATTTTTTTTTTGAGAATTGACTATGGGTTCCTTGGGAAAAGTTGTTCAGTATGATGAGTAGAACCCCCAGTTAACGAGTCCTAAACCACAGATTACTAAATAGTTACTTCGTTTTTTTTACAACCTGTATATGTTAAGGTATGTTTTTTAAAGTTTTTTTTTTAGTCGGGTTAAAAACATTATTCTTCTTCTTGGGTAGTCGGGTAATAAACGTATTGCTGGCAATTTGTTTAACTCATTAGTTAGTAAAAACCGGTTAAGTGCGAGTCGGACTTGGACACGAAGGGTTCTGTACCATCGTTCAAGATTGAACACCATGTAAAGAGGCCAGCACAACAAGCTAGACACTCGTAGTGCGATTCTGATACGGCATAAGAACGATACAGGGTCCAAATTACATTACAAATCTGTTGACCGGATCACGAAAGAGCTGTCATTCGCATTAGTATCAAATCCAATAGATGATATTTGGTTTCTTAGATCGAAAGAACAGTGATTCAGATCTAAAAGTAATTAAGTTCATGCTTTCGATCAATTATGTAGGACAGTTTGTTCGCCGCAAACTTAAGCTCGTTTTATTATCCCTGCAGCGCCATCTATTGGCAGTCTGTTGCTATAATTATAATGTCTTTGGTATGTGTAGGTTATGTGGAGAAAGTAGTACGTAAGTGCGTTTTAAATCGATTGTATTATATGTATATATACTCTAACGGTGAAGGAAAACATCATGAGGAAACCTGCACACATCTTAGAAGAAACTCGAAGGTTGTGTGTGAAGTTGAACAACCCGCACTGGGCCCACGTGGTCGACTAAGGCCTGATCTGATCACCCTAATTCAGGGTTGGCTCGAGACCCTCGGCGGGACCCTTGACTTAATTTAATCATGCACAAAGGATCCAAGAATTTCGACAATAGTCGTCCTCCCCAAAAAATATAAATTACAAAACAAAAAAAACTACAAGAACAATCTTTTAGGAGGGACGATAGCACGACCCGAACTGGTACGTTGTGGTTCTTCTAACGCAGGAACGTGTTGTATAGGGAAATCGTTGGAAGGCGTTGAGAAACAATCCTCACCAACGGCGACAGGTGCGGGAGAGGTAGAGGGTGTGTCACGTGCAGGTAACTGCAGCATTGGAGACTTGCTCACGCCGCTCCGGCCCAGCGGGCTGCATTAAAGCAGACTAAGGCGAATTTACTATATTATCATTTTTGTTGTAGCCAAACGGCCATAACAAAGTGTGTTGATTTCTGGCACTTTTACCGGTGTAAGCGTTTACGTTCAATAACTGATTTACATGTCGCCTCCAAACGATATCCGTTCCAGGCACAGATACGTCATAAAGAACCTTACCAATACGTTTTTTAATAAAACCAAATGAACAGATTAGTTTTTTTGGGTTTCTCTCGATAATCTTTCAACCAAACCTTTTATTCAATAAAACATATATTTTTACCCCGTAATTTTCCTTTTGACGTCCCTGAACAAAACGCACTCTATCATGTATATCTAACTGTACAAATACATCATTTGAATTAGTGCTGATGAAATCAAGTTCACATTTTATTATTTTTTGAAAATTACTCCTTAAGAATCTATTTTCATATACATTTACGAGTAAGCCCAGGGTATGAAAATTTATGGGGAGTAAAATCAGACGTTATGCGTTAGTTGAATAGTATAGTGATTAATTTTGTGCCCAACTTATTGGGGTGTATGTATGTTTTGTATGTATGTTTATTTATTTGGCACGTCCTGTAGCCTAAACGGCTTGATGGATTTTGTAGTGTGAGGTGTCGTTAGATTTGTCTTGTAAGATTTGAAAAAAGTGGCCGCCATTTTGAACTTTTTAGTAACTGGACCACTTGCTTCCAAAATCGATATCTGAGGGTCCCTGAGGTTCCTTATCACGAAACCGTGGCAGGAATTGAAAAAAGTGGCCGCCATTTTGAAATTTTTAGTAACTGGACGGAATGCTTTCCAAATCGATATCTCAGGGTCCCTGAAGGTCCTTCTAATGAATAGTGGCCGCCAAATCGATGTTTTTAGCAACTGGACCGAATGTTTCCAAAATCGATATCTGAAGTCCCTAATCACGAATCCGTTGTTAGAATTGAATAAGGTGGCCACCATTTCGATTTTTATAATTACTCAACCTATGGCTTCCAAAATCGATGTCTGTTCCTAATTACGAACTGGTCGTCAGAATCGAAAAAAGTGGCCGTCATTTTGAACTTTTTAGTTACTGGACCGACTGCTTCCAAAGTCGATATCTGACTGTTGTGTGTGAAGTCGACCAACCCGCACTGGGCCAGCGTGGTCGACTAAGGCCCGATCACCCTAATTCAGGGTACGCTCGAGCCCCTCGGTGGGGACGTATATGAGCTGATATGATGATGATGACACCAATTTTGTTACAACCTGTATAAGGGATCGCACTAGTCTATATGAACAATAAATTTTACTATTTATTCTGTACTACTTATTATCTGTTTATATTTTTGTTACTGTATATATAAAGCTTATTTGGTTGATTGATTGATTGAATAATAAATTGTACAGCCATGCTGTGCATTTTTTTCACTAAGCCTTCACCACCTCGCGAAGTCGGTCAAACACAAATCAACAATATATGTTACTCTTCTTACTTAGGTCATCAAGATCATCATATCAGCCGAAGGACGTCCACTGCTCGACATAGGCCTCCCCCAAGGATTTCCACGACGACCGGTTCTGCGCTACCCGCGTCCAGCAGCTTCCCTCGACCTTCACCAGGTCATCGGTCCACCGAGTGGGAGGCCTGGCTACACTACGATTTCCGGTGCGTGGTCGCCACTCGAGAACTTTACTGCCCCAACGGCCATCTGTTCCACGAGCTATGTGCCCCGCCCACTGCCACTTAAGTTTAGCTATTCTGAGAGCTATGTCGGTTAATTTAGTTTTCCTAAGGATCTCTTCGTTTCTGATTCGATCACGCAGAGAAACTCCGAGCATAGCACGCTCCCTGAAGTCCTTCATCATGAATCCGTTGTCAGAATTGAAAAAAGCGGCCGCAGTTTTAAACTTTTTAGTTACTGGACCGAATACTTCCAAAATCGATATCTGAGGGTCCCTGAAGTCCCTAATCACGAATCCGTTGTTAGAATGTGGCCGCTATTTTGAACTTTTTAGTTACTGGACCGCATGCTTCCAAAATCGATATCTGAGGATGGATCTCTGAAGTCCTTTATGGCTTTATAACAAATCCGTTGATATATATAAAAAAAATGATTTTTTTAGTTACTGGATCGAATACTTTCAAAATCGATATTTATGAAGTCCCTTATCACGAACGCCCTAATTGAGGGTAGGCTCGAGCCCTTGGTGGGGACATAGGTATATGAGCTGAAATTATGATGTGTTAAAATTTTAATATATAAAATGACCACCGGTCTGAGCAAGGAGATGATCTTTACACTTTTTTTCTGCGTGGCAGCCAGCATTACGGCTTTTGTCTCGGACTGTTTTAAAACATTTCCACAAACATTGCAACAGCTTGTTGCAAGCTGTTGCCACTAACTAACAGCGTACAGAGACACTATCTCCATAATTAGACGTTAGATAGAATAATTTTCCGTCATTTCGGAGATTCGACATATGCGGCGCGAGGTCGTTGCGCTGCGAGCGAGTGCCGACAAGTGTCGCTTACGGCAGCGTGCTGGCAACTGACAAAGGCAGGTGGTGCCTTTGTGAACAAGTCTACGCCCGCTGGCCCATGCGCAAAATAGATATCGATTTTGGAAGTATTCGGTGCAGTAACTAAAAAAGAAATTTTTGTGTCAGCTCCGACGTACGACTGGAGTTTACTTCTTACTAGCCATTTTGAACTTTTTAGTTACTGGACCGATTGCTTCCAAGTCGATATCTGAGGGTCCCTGAAGCCCCTAATCACGAATCCGTTGTCAGAATTGAAAAAATTGGGTGCCATCCCCCAGCACATTTAATCGTTAGTAAGGAGTACACTCCAGTCGTGCGTCGGAGCTGACACACACACTTTTTTTTAAATTTTAAATTGGTAAGCCCTTGGAATCATCTCACCTGATGGTAAGTGACGATGATGTCGAAGATGGAAGCGGGCTTTAGGCGGTAATATTACAGTTTTTCGTTATTTTTGACGTCAATTACTCCTAAACGATAGAAAACCCAAGGTTGAAAAAAATACTCTTATTGTTGATGATATTCTTTAAAGTCAAAAGCTATTAGAAACACGATTAATCAGTTTTGGCTCGATAAACAAAAATCCTAAAGATAGGTCTTCACCACTACTTTCAATTCAACTCTAGTTATGTATGACTAATATTTTGAAGTATAAATTTAAAAAATATATACAACAGTCACAGATTGTAATATAGAAGTCATTGACAACAGTATTTGTTTTTAGCAACTTACAAAGTGCAAAATGTTATTATTCTTTTAAAATTTCATTCAGAAAAAAATACATGAACAAAACTAACCTAAAATGAATAAAGTTCTCGTCCCACATGGGGTGTTGCTTCCATTCAGTACTGCGCGAGCCGCTTCAGAGGAGACGCGCGTGCCGATTTCTTCCGTGACTTAGGCAATTGGGAAATAAACGTAAAATAGTTGTTACTGAACGTAGGAAGGAAAGTTTTAAATGAATGGGCATTTTAGGGAGCCGTAAGAGGTAAGATATTTTATTTGATGAGTAAAACATATACTCGTAAGTAGTTGTTTTCATGCCACAGCGTAGTCAAAGTCAGTACGCTTACTGGCGAAAACTGTATTCATTTGCTTTTGTTTTAGCTGGTGCCACCCAACTCCTAATGAGTAAGTACCTACAAAGGTGAACTCGCATTTTACTCACCGAAGGAGTCGAACGAGGACGCTACTATTCTTGTTGATGTCTGATCAACCTACCTATTTAACTTATAATCAGAAAGAAAGAAACATCGGTCAATTGTAAAGTCGATTCGTTCAGATAGTGTCATTCGTTTAAACAAAATGCAAGAATTAAATCTACTTTAATAGACAATTTACAGATGACAGATATAAATCAAGTAATACACAATGTGTCTGCATTTTTTGACGTCAAGGCGGCGATCTTTGACACGCGGCGGCACGCGCTGTGTCGGTGTTTACAAAGGGCGAGCGAACTATCTAAGCCAACGGGATTTAACTCGAACTCAAAAAACCCGCTATGCTGGTGAACATCGTCGGCACTAGCTGTATACGGTACCTGTTTAGAGGTGTAACAAAAATAATAGGGAATAATTATAAAGTAAGAACTTCTAGTCATTATACTGAACAACTTTTGATCTGCAACTTAACCGAAATCATAAAAAAATGTATTTCCATACAAACCGATCAACTGATTGGCTGACTTTGTTTGTATGGAAGTCCAAACAAATATTTGAGATTTTAGCAAAGTGTTTAGTTTGAGGAGTAGAAGCCCTCCTCAACACAATAAATCTGCTCATCACTCAAATGTTTTCCCTGGGTGGGGATCGAAATCACGACCCTCGGATCATTAGGAGCACTAACCACTAAGCCACCAAGTTAGTCAGTATGTCATGTATGTTTACGAATATGTATTTCCTCGGGTAAAGGTACCTCATGCCCATGGTCAGATACATATAATGTATGTAAATTGTTTATGTATACATATACATAACAAAATAGGTGTAGGACCCGTTAACTGGGGTTCTACTCGTCATACTAAACAACAATTTGTTCTTCGAATTTTCTAAAATATCAAAAAAAAAATTGGAGTCTCCATAAAAAAGTAGCCAAACAGCTGATCAATTTGTATGAAGTCTAAATACGTAAAACAATAGTTGTTCAGTATGATAACGGGATAGCTCCAGTTAACGGGTCCTACACCTGTTTTGTTACAACCTGTATGTATGTATACAGGGTGTAAATGCAAACCCAAGAAACTTTTAAAGAGGTGAATAAGAAGCGGCAACTGAACAACTTTTCTAAAGAAACCCATGGTGAAAACGCGAGAAAAAAAAATACTTTCCCATACTAAGTTGACCGATGAGCTGATCGACTTAGAATGTGAAGGGCATTTTTTTGCAAATCTACCATGGATTTCTTGGGAAAAGTTGTTCAGTTACGGTTTCTTAGTCGCCTCCTAAAAAGTTTCTTGGGTTTGCATTTACACCCTGCATTAAGGATGTAAGGGACATGTTTTCGAAAACTAAGAGGGCTTGATCAGTAGACGAAACTAAACAACATTCCGCAAGAAATATTTTCAGGAAATAAGAAAAATATTAGCATCTCCGTACAAACTGTCCAGTCAAGTTTATATTTTTGTACAAAGAGGCCGACTTTTTTCATGAAAATATTTCTTACGAAAAGTTGTTCAGTTTTGTCTACTAAGCAAGCCCTTTTAGTTTTCGGAAACCTGTAGGTATGTATGTATTTACGTTGGTTATGAAACAATATAATATTATAGTACTTTTACTCAAATGAAATATTTAAATAAGGCTAGCATTTTTGTGTAAAAAAAAAACCTGCATAAAATAAAAATAAAAAAACCGGATACCTATACCTACCTTGTTTCATATTAAAGTAATGAAGCTTAGGAGGTCGGTCACTTTACGAGGTCGGTCACTTTTTTAAATAGTGCGGCGGTTATTTTGTGGCTTTACTTTTCAAATGGCGAGGTTCAATCCGGACTTCTTTAAGGATCCGTGATGCGTATATGTTTGTATGCGTTTGTAGAGGTGTGCAAGTTTGCAAAGTTTATTTTTCAATACAGTTGTTCGAAAAGTGGTACTATATATGCTAGTTTACTGTGCGCAAAATTGATTTTTCCGCTCACTTGCTTTTTATTTTGCCACTTTTTTAAATTAGTAGCTCTGAGAAACAAGAAATTTCTAGCAATTAAAAAATAATAATAACCTAAGATACAGAATATTATATAAGACTTTTTAAAGGAGAATTTTAAAAGAGATAGGTTGTTTCTCCGTGAGATTAGTACATAATGCTAGCAGATTAGTTTATCTTTGGGTTATACCTTTGTGAAGAAAGGAGAATAAATATTAATAAAGCGCATATGTTACACCAATGTATAGGTTACTTTTCCATGGTTGTTTTAGTGCTCACAATAATATTATTCCAAGCCTTATTGTTATCTATTTGTGGAAATAATAAAAAACAAAGTTACGCATGCTTACGTGTGCCTAGCCAAAGACAATATTTAGGAACTATAATTAACTTTGGCCTAGCTAAATTAAATATGATGCAAATTTCGTAAAACTGAAATGTTTTTTTTTGTGAATACTAATACAATTATGAATAGTTAATATACGTGTATACAAAAAATATACTTATGTGTTTGTATAGCAAATACAAAGCGAGATTACTCCCCGGACGTTTATAAAGTGAGTCACAAATCGCGTAAAATGAACTTTGTTTGCCGAAACCTTGATAGATAAGTACCCAGGTATTTTAATTTTCTGTCACAGTCATTTTTAAGCCAATTTAAGCCAACGTCAAATGCATTATATTGCATTATCTTAACTTACCTATAATATTTTCTAAATTCAAACTGTGTTATTTCTTTTATACTTTTTTATGTTATTATTGTTATTTTATTTTAATTTATAATAAACGCCATGTCTGTCTATTTTTCTTTCTCATCTTATAGTGAAACATACCGTATCATCGGAATGGCAAAAAAAAGTAGAGGCTGTCTGTAAATTGAAAATTGCATGGAGGCGCGTGGATGACATTATCATATGGCACCTATGCCATATAAATATGTCAATACTACTGTTGCTCGGTGGTTGTTTCTCTTGGCTCGACCATGCTTCGTACAAAAGTGCCCTCAAATCACAGATCCTTAAAGAATCCGGATGTCTTGTACCGTAAAAAAGTACTGAAGCTTAGGAGGTCGGTCACTTTTAAATTAGATCGGTCAATTTTTTTTTACATAGTGCGGCAGCCATTTTGTAGCTCTTCACTTTTCATATGGCGAGGTTCAAACCGGACTTCTGTAAGGATCCGTGGGTTAAATGATATTCGTTTCGTTCTCGTTAACTTTGGCTTCTACTCATGAAACTGAACAACTTTCCCCAAAGAACCCATACAAAAAGTATCAAACATTTCTGGACTTTCCATACAAAGTAATATAGATCATACAACTTGATCAGTTTGTATGAGAATTCCAATATTTTTTTTTTGCTTCGATGATATGCGTTTCAGAGAAATTTGTTCAGTTTCATGAGTTCCACAGTTAATGAGAATGAAATGAATAGCCTGTACATGGCTAATTTTTACTACCCCAAAAAAACTTTACAGCGGCTTCTTATGAGAATAAACATCTTTTCAGAAGAAAACCATGGCCAACAAATCGAAAACAAATGTGACGTGTCATGTACTAATTCTATCAGCTGATCAGCTAACTTTATATGGGAGTTCTTTTTTTGCGATTTGACCATAGCTTTTTTTTTGGAAAAGTTGTTCAGTTTCATAAGTAGAAGACATTACAAAACTTATCGTGATAATAAAAAGCTCTGTATTATCGCTGTGCTACACCTTTCTGCCACTGTGGGAGCGCAACATGTCACTGCTCTGTGGTGCCCTGTGGCGCGCAGATGGCTGTGCTGCGGGACGCGCGGCGCTCCCCGCGCTCCGTGCCTTTTCACATCCCTGCTTCACCCCCTCCAATTCTTTAATGCGCATAATTACCTCGCCTTAACAAGATTCCCCAACGCAATGGAGAACTGGCTATCTTATCTGCAAGCCGGAACACATCAATGTGGTCAACACTGATGTTTGGCGGCAAGACTTAGATAAGATGGTGGTGGCTAGCCAAGCGGGCTTAGAAAATGCCCTGCCACCAACCAAACCGAGTCTTACAAGTTGACCCCACCGGGAATTGAACCTGCGAACTTTTGGTGTGAAGCGAATGGACTAAATTACGCCACGAAGGCGGTTAATCGTAGATTCCTGCCGAACATTAAATTAGCTGGTGAAACACTTGTCGTGCAGTGTGGCGTATTCCTGTTATTAAACAAGTGCTCTTGTAACCGAGCGGCAACATCTTTAACAGCAACATCCTTATAGGAATTTATTAGGAAGCCTTTAAAGGTTTTCACTGCATTCTCGGCGAGTCCATTACTCTGAAGTGTATATGGTGGCGAAAAAATGTGTATGATGCCATTTTCACTGCAAAACTTGCCGAATCCAGTGGAAACAAATGTGTCGGTTACGACCGTTTTAGGTAACCCGAAATGGGCAAATGTTTCCTTTAGTTTCCCTATTAAAGCTTGAGTTGACAAGTTAGGCACTTCGAAACAATCAATTCATTTACTATGAGAGTCTACACAAACGAAATATGTTTTACCGTGTAAGGGACCAAGAAAATCTAGGTGGATTCGATCAAACACAGTGGTTGCCCATTCCCATGACTCGGTCAAACTCGAAGCCCTAGCAGGAGAAGGCCTTGCAGAAATCCAACAGTCACAATAAGCTGTAATCTTCTCTATGTTAGTATCAAAACCGGGATGCCATCAACGTTCTCTAGCAAAAGACTTCATCTTAACAATTTCCAAATGTGCAGTGTGCAATTCTTGGAGAACACCCCGCCTATATACAGGAGGAAAAAAATGAAAAAATGATTTTAACTGTTCAGGATTTTGAGGGACCTTGACATCGGAAATGGTCTTATCCTTTTCTGGGCTTTTGTGGAGCTCATTTTGGTCTATGATTTATCCCAAGAATTCGATTTATTTTTCAAAGAAAGAATTCTTTTAGATGCAACGACAATTCATATTTATTAAATCTTGCCAGAAAACAAATACTCGTGCCTCTTCAAAACAGTCTCATTTATGTTTTTCGTGAAATTCCATCTGCCGTGCAAGTCATGTTTGATATCGTTTTCGTATAATTTAAGGACGACAAATTCATTTCTGGAACAATATTTTCACTTGTTCATAGAAGAAAAAAAGATTAGGCGCAAAAATAGAAAAAATAGAAATAAAAATTCTTACAAAATCTATGCCTACAATTAAACCAGGAGACTATGACATGTTTTATAAAAAAAATATGATTTTGTAGCCCTGTTTATCTAGAATACATAAACATAAACTTTCTTAATAGATTGAACTAGTAAATGTGTCAAAAAAATTTATTGCCTCGTGCGGTGGAGCTGCGACGGGAGAAGTAAGTATTTTTGGATAGGATTTGACACTAAATTGTAAACAATTATTAAAATAATGAGCAATGAAACTAATTAGTATAGGTGTATCTATATCTAGAGATAATATTCTTGAAGAAATATCTAGAGTAAATATTGTTAAAAAATAATATTAGAGTTCATAACATTAAAATAAATGTTTTATAATCACTGAGATAACCCTAAATTTCAGCTTATTTTAATCATGTTAGTTGTAATATTGATTCCTATTTTAATTGTAATAATGGAATAAAGAATAAAAGGTCTATTTTAGTAAAGTCAAATAAAATCGTTTAAAAACATAGTAAATCTAAATAAAATCGTTTAAAAACATAGTAAATCTAAATAAATACTTACAATTCTCATATCCTATGAAAAAAATATACTAGTTTGATAGTTTATCCTCCTGAAAACACTTCAAAAGTTCAAAATACGTGCTTGCGTTATGTAGTGATCACTGAGTAAGATGCGAACCGACTGAACTGAGAACACGCGTGTATGGTCACTGAGCGCTCCGCGCAGCGGTCGAGTTGAACGAGCCGCTAAAGCGCAGCTCCGCCGTGCGACGCTAATGATTTTTTTTACACATTTATAAGTTAAATTTATTAAGAAAGTTTATGTATATATTATCAAAATAAACAGGGCTACATAATTATATTTTTTTTATAAAACATAATCTCCTGGTTTAATTGTAGGCAAAGATTTTGTAAGAATTTTTATTTCTATTTTTTCTATTTTTGCGTCTAATCTTTTTTTCTTCTATGAACAAGTGAAAAAATTGTTCCAGAAATGAATTTGTCGTCCTTAAATTATACGAAAACGATACCAAACACGACTTGTTTGCTAAACTTACGGAGATATGGACGAAAGAGTGCAGCGCGGCAGATGGAATTTCCCCCCCCCCCCCCCCCCCCCTCCCCCACCTACCTGCAGGGTGGTACCATGTGGGTACAGGGCTAAATCAGCTCAGATGACCACTAGGTATGCCTGTGCCAAGCGGCTTCCTTTGTTGAAGATTTGCAAGGTTCCCATACAAATCAACACACTAAATACCCGACTAAAGTGGAAACAGTTACATAAAAGAAAACATAATGATAAGATTCGCTTACAAGTCCATTGGTGCATGATACTATACGTAGGTACTACTATACTATACTACTATATTTTGTTCTGTTTTTCTCGTTGGGACCTCCGGGTCGACTTGCCATAGCACAGATTGGGTGCATGAAAGGAGCCTCCCCGCAGATGTACCAAATCATTGTACATCGGGCGCACCCTGGGCAACAGTTAGCGATCCCCTAACGCTAACTGGCAAATCCTTTCACCACGATGGCAAACACAAACGGTCCAGCTCTAAAACCGGCTTTGTGTGTAGTCTCGATCAACATCGAAGGTTTCTCACAGGACAAATCAGAAATCCTATCTGAACTTTGCCGCACCACACACTGTGATATACTGTGTGTCCAAGAAACACATCGAGACGAAACACAAAGTCGGCCACACATTCCTGGACTTACGCTCATCGCCGAGACCTGCCACCCGAAACACGGTAACGCAGTGTTTGTTACTCCCGGCGTGAGCATCAAATCTTCCTGTTGCACGACTCAGAATGGCATTGAGGTGATAACCATAGATCTTGGTCACTGCACCGTCACCTCTATATACAAACCTCCTGGAACCCCGTTTGATTTCCATCCGCCTGAAAATTTCGACAAACATCCAGTCAGAATTGTAATCGGCGATTTCAATAGTCACAGCACAAGTTGGGGGTATAACGACACGGATACATGTGGTCAGGCTGTTGAGATATGGGCTGAGACGAATGATTTAGCTCTGGTTCACAATGCCAAACTACCGGCCTCTTTCAACAGCGGCCGGTGGAGGCGTGGTTATAATCCGGACCTGATCTTCGTCAGTGAATCTGTCAGCTCCCAGTGCACAAAATCCGTAAGTGCTCCAATACCTCGCACCCAACATAGACCGATCATGTGCACAATACAACCTGTAGTCCGCCCCGTAAATGTCCCTCTAAAGCGCCGTTTCAATTACGAAAAGGCAAATTGGGAGTCGTACTCGCGGTCAATAGATGAAGCTCTTTTGAAAGTTCCTCCAGTCCCAGGAAATTACGGTCAGTTTGTTGACATCGTGACAACATCCTCTCGTCAACACATTCCTAGGGGCTGCCGGACTTCCTACATCCCAGGGCTGTCAGTGCAAGCCGCAGAACTTCTCAGGAGGTATGAGTCCTTATACAGCCAGGACCCTTTCTCTGAGGATACCACATTAGCTGGTGCGGAACTGCTATCGCAGATAAATATAACTCGTCAGGAGAAGTGGATCAGTACTGTAACAAACATAGACATGACGCACAACAGTAAGAAGGCATGGAAGACCATCCAAAAACTCACGTCTGATCCACCCCCACCCTTATCTCCGAGTCGAGTTACGGCAAATCAGATAGCTCACCAACTTCTCCTTAATGGCAAGTCATCAGGCCGCCTTGCGAAGGTCCCAAAACTGGACAGCTCTGTGAGCACAAATCACCATGTAAGCGAACCTTTCAACCTGATTGACATTGTCAATTCTATCAAAAAGCTTAAATGTGGTA
Organism: Coleophora flavipennella; assembly: GCA_947284805.1. Classification (NCBI taxonomy): domain Eukaryota; kingdom Metazoa; phylum Arthropoda; class Insecta; order Lepidoptera; family Coleophoridae; genus Coleophora; species Coleophora flavipennella. The sequence continues at coordinate 7,627,154 of OX369308.1, forward strand.
AAGCCTCAGGAGTGGATAACATCTCTGTTGAGCAGTTGAAACAACTTGGCCCTGTTGCCGTGTCATGGTTGCTGCAAATGTTTAACCATTGTCTGGAATCCGCTTCGATACCCTGCCTCTGGAGAAAATCAAAGGTCATAGCCATCCCAAAGCCAGGAAAATCAACAGACAGTCCTAAAAACTTCAGGCCTATCTCACTCTTGTGCCACACGTACAAATTATTTGAGAGACTGCTGTTGTCCCGCTTAACGCGATCTATTGACCAAACTTTGATTCCAGAGCAAGCGGGTTTCAGACCGATTAAGTCTTGTTGCAATCAGACACTGAAACTAACGCAACATATCGAAGACGGTTTTGAACTGAGACAGATAACTGGTACTGTGTTTGTAGATCTGTCCGCAGCCTACGACACAGTGAACCTAAGGCGACTGTTATGGAAAGTGGGGACTATGACAGGCGACTACAAATTCGTCACAATTCTCAGAGAACTTCTCCATAACCGTCGTTTTCAAGTTCACCTTCTTCAAGACAAAAGCCGTTGGAGATCACAAAAGAACGGACTACCTCAGGGTAGTGTCCTTGCCCCGCTGCTCTTCAATATCTACACAAACGGTCAGCCGTCTAGCCCAAACACGTGTCGTTTTCTATACGCAGACGACCTTGCGTTGACGTCTCAGGCGACCAGTTTCGAGGAAGTAGAGTTAAACCTCTCCAGAGCTCTTAATAACCTGAGCAGTTATTATCAGGAAAACTCCCTTAAACCCAACCCCTCAAAAACTGAGTCTTGCGCCTTCCATCTCCGCAATAGTCAAGCAAGTCGTAAGCTTAACATCACGTGGCAAGGTGTGCCTGTAGTTCATAATAGCACTCCGAGGTATCTTGGCATATTCCTGGACCGATCGCTTACGTATAATAAGAACTGCCAAACGATTAAAAGAAAGGTGCACACTCGCAATAACTTGCTGCAGCGTCTCACTACCACTAAATGGGGAGCAACGCCACACGTTCTGCGGACCTCCGGGCTAGCGCTTTCCTTTTCTGCAGGCGAGTATGCAAGCCCCGTATGGTGTCGCTCTGCCCATGCGAAGCTGGTGGATACAGCTCTAAATGAGACTTGTCGGATCATAACTGGTTGCCTCAAACCGACCCCGGTCAGTCAGCTGTACCCACTAGCTGGTATTGCGCCCCCTGCTGTGCGCAGGGCGGTGGCTAGCTCCTCTGAAAGATCGAAGATGGATACTGACACACGGCACCCTATGCATAGCCACAAACCAGTGCAACAACGGCTGAAAAGCCGAAATAGTTTTATAAAGTGTGTCTATCCTTTATCAGTAGAACCCAAGAAAGCGAGGTGTAACCTTTGGCAGGACAATGTAAGCTTACCAACACCCTTCGTCCCGATAGCAGAAAGCCTTCCCCTGGACATGACTTACAATGGCCGGTTTGGAAGTCTTTAAACAGACTCCGGACCCAGACCGGTCGGAGCAAAGAAAACATGGTCAGGTGGGGATTTTTGGGTGAAAGTGAATTAAACTTCGATGCCTCAACTGAATAAAGACGTAACGCTTTTTACCGAAAAAAAATTTTATTGCATTTTTCGATGGCAGAGACTGAGGCGCATATGCTAATTTTTTTTTGGAATTTTATCTGTAAATTCGGTTAAAATAGGAAGGAACACAACTTTATTCTATCGAAATTTACTACGTTTATTGTGGACGAAAAACGGCGCTATAAAGCCTTACCACTTTTACCAAGTGTCGAAAAAAGCAGAACAAAGGTGCAATCATGTATCACTTACTTATTCGTCTGAATATTTTGTAACCATTAACGCACAGATACTTTACGTCTTTATTCATGTTAAACTGGAACGAAGTGTTTTGGTGCAAAGATTTATTTGCGTTTGTTCTTATGTAAAATGCGATATACTTATAAAGCAAAAATTTTTACAGTAAAATTGTATCTCATTTTGTTACGTATAACCACTTTGACACTTTATTCGTACTACGCATTGAGGCTTTACGCCTTTATTCGGGTTAAATGTGAACACAGTCGTAACGCAAAGATTTACACGCCTTTGTTCGTATGTAAGATAAGATAAATTAAGAAGGCAAAGCTTTTTACAATAAAATTATGTCTTACTTATTCGCATATAACTTCTTTGCCGCTTTATACCTTATTGACAAAAATATCATGTTAGAAAGCAAAACGTCAATACCATACCATTTTTAGATATTGTACGTAGTAAGAGTACCTTACCATTCATCAAGCATCCAAATAATTTTGTATTCACCGATTACGTTCAAAGCAGTTGATAGTTGAAATGGTATTAAAATATTGCGCGGAGCGGCGCGTTGGCGCGGTGGCGCGGTGGGTAGCACTATAACGTTGCATCAAGGTCACACGCTTAACGTTTCGATTGGCCGCTCGCACAGCCAGTTTGCGTCGTGCCGGCGGAGTGATTAGTTGCCTATAAATGTGAGTGAACCAGCGGAATAACTATAATGTTTTCTCCGGAAATAGTACCATCTCAACGTAAGCGTAGCTCGCAAAGACCTCGAAAATGTCGTCGCAAACTAAATATGGAAAAGCAAAAATATGATCAGGATCTTGACAAAAAAGGTAAGTAATGTTTATTTCAGATGTTTATTTGGCCCTAAAATAGTTGTACAGTCAGCTGACGAATTACTTGACCACCCCCGCTCAAAACCAGTGAAGTTTTCTCGGTTTTGAGCGGTTTTTTGTTTTTGTTTTTATTTTATCACGAAATTTCGTATAATTAGCAGGTTAACAAGCTGTATAAGTATATAAAATCGTATGTAAAAATAAATAATCAACTGAGAAAATTTCCTCGGCTTCGAGCGGGAGGGGTCAGGTAATTCGTCAGCTGACTGTACAAGTTTAGTGCTATGACAGATATTTTTTTGCAGCATAATTTCGTAGGTAGGTAGGTACAGGTACTTTAGAGTTTCGTGGGTACCCAAAACGTGCCGAAGAAGTAGCCAACACCATACGTCTACGTTAGGTAGGTATTGTCTAGGTATTGATTCCCTTATTGTCATTTCCGATGTTATTTATCAATCAGTGATTGTGACGAGTACTTAACGTTAACAATATTACAAATAAATAGGTCAAGTATGTATTCGACTTTATGGAGATGGAGGGAACTCCTTCTTAAAAAACCCTAAACAGCGGAAGTGGACATGGTTGCATCCCAATGGCGTAACGAAGAACGAGATTGAATTCATCTTGTCGACGAGAAGACGAATATACAATGATGTCTCTGTGATCAACTTAGTAAAAACAGGAAGCGATCACCGAATGGTAAGAGGCACATTGAATCTAAAGAACAAGCTGGAAAGATGTCGACTGATAAAGTCTCCGCTCCGACCAGCGCCCATCCAACTCCAAGACCCTGAGAGCTTTCAGCTCAAGCTACAAAATCGCTTCTAGTGCCTAAGAGACTGCGAGAATATGGACGATTATAATGACAGGTTCGTGGAAATTGTCCAAAGAGTCGGGTCTAAGATTTTTAAAACTCTCCTTTCAAACAAAACCAAAAAATCTCGGACTTCACCAGCAACCTCATGGAAGAAAGACGCAGATTAGTTCTGCAGTCCTCTGAAGACACTATTACTCAGTTTCGGCAACTAAACAGGCGATCTCTAAATCTCTAACACGCGATTTGCGCCAGTATAACACAAATTGTATTAAAGAGGCTATTGAGCACAACAAAGGCTTAAAAGTGTACCGAAAGATCTGTCTGTTGGACAAAGCCAACTGACCAAGCTGAAGACTGAAGATGGCAGGATCATATCGTCTAAGACTGAGTTGCTGGAAGAAGTTGAGAACTTCTACGGACAATTGAACACGACCACACGTCTGCCTGTCAGCGATCTGGCTAAGGACCCAAGAGCCAGACTAACCCGAAACTATACAGAAGATATCCCAGACGTCAGCCTGTACGAGATTAGTATGGCTCTCAAACAGCTCAAAAACAATAAGGCACCGGGTGATGATGGAATTACGGCTGAACTTCTGAAAGCAGGTGGAACACCGGTACTTAAAGCTCTTCAGAAGTTATTTAATTCCGTTACAATTGTGGGAAAAACGCCAAAGGCATAACACAGAAGTGTGGTCGTGCTTTTCTTCAAAAAGGGTGATAATACCCTACTCAAAGCTGTTTTTGAGAGTCATTACGAATCGTCTCGCACGCAGGTTTGACGACTTCCAGCCTCCCGAACAAGCGGGTTTCCGAAAAGGCTTTAGTACCATATAACACATAGATACGCTGCGGCAGATTATACAGAAGACCGAAGACTACAATCGGCCACTTTTCTTGGCGTTCCTGGACTATGAGAAAGCCTTTGATTCGGTCGAAACTTGGGCTGTGTTACATTACAGTCTCTCCAGTGATGCCAAATTGACTATCGATATATCGAGGTACAGTGTTTGTATGAAAACGCCACTATGTCGGTTAGCCTTCAGGATCAAAACTCGGAACCTATCCGGCTGCAGCGAGGGGTGAGACAGAGAGACGTTATATCTCCGAAACTGTCCACTGCCACCCTGGAAGATGTCTTTAAGCTTTTGGACTGGGGTGGACTCGGCATCAATATCAACGGCGAGAACATCACCAATCTTCGATTCGCTTACGATATCGTGGTCATGGCTGAGACTATGGACGACTTAGGCACAATGCTCGATACCTACTCCTCTGAAGGCTGGAGGCTCTACACTCGAAGTTTTTACCGAATATGTGTACCTGGGACAAAAACTCCATTTGGGTAGGTCCTACTGCGAGAAAGAGATTAATCGTCGAATCCAACTCGGCTGGGCAGCGTTCGGGAAGCTTCGCAATACCTTTACGTCCCAGATACGTCTTAGGACCAAGGTCTTCGACCAGTGTGTGTTACCAGTGATGGAATACGGAACTGAGACATGGTCGCTTACTATGCGCCTCATAAGAAAGCTCAGGGTCACCCAAAGGGCAATGGAGCGGGCTGTGCTCGGAATTTCTCTGCGTGATCGAATCATAAACGAGGAGATCCGTAGGAGAACCAAAGTAACACTTAGATCTCAGAATTGCTAAACTTAAATGGCAGTGTGCGGGGCACTTAGCTCTTAGAACAGACGGCCGTTGGGGCATTCCCTCTCGTATATCTACCAGATACGCTAAACTACCAGGTTTATGATATAGCGTCCCCACTCACCGACAGCTAGGTCATAAAGTGAGGGCCGCTATTCCTGCCAACACCATAAGGTGTAGACAAGCACCAGTTACGGTAGGCCGTTGGGGCATCCCCTCTCGTATATCTACCAGATACGCTAGACTTCCAGGTTTATGATATAGCGGGGTAAAGGGCGAAGTCGAAGCATCTTTCTATTCTGACTCATGTGCCGGACAGAATAGAAACAGGTTTGTGTTTGCCATGTTCCAGCATGCTAGCAGACTTTTTGGGGTAGATATTTGCCACCGATTTTTCGAGAAAGGCCACAGTCAGTCAGAGGGCGATACAATGCATGCTTGTGTCGAAAGGGCAAAAAAAAAACCACGTCATCTACACCCCGGAACAAATGTATTGCATCATTTCGAATGCTAAAGTAGAAGGCGACAAATTTTCAGTCAAAGAAATGATGTAATCGGACTTTTATGATTTTAAACAATTGGTCAACAAGCCTGATGTGAACTGGTTCCAAGACGATGATAATCAGAAAGTATTTTGGTCTAGAGTAAAAGAAGTTAACATTAAGCACACCAATCCAGACCAAATAACATACAAGTACAGTATTCTGGCTGGAAGCGAATCCAAAACATTGACCACAAACAAAGTGTCTTCTCGCCGCCGTCGCAGGGGTAATAACTCTAACCCACAAGAAGTTGTCACATTGATCCCTGCATATACAGATCCAATCCCGGTTCCAAGGCTATTATACAACGATTTGATGGAACTTTGCAGCGCTGGAGCAATACCATCGGCATATCATTATTTTTATAATAATCTGAATCCCCAAAATTCTGCGGAAACTGACCAGGTAAATGATGCGGGTGACTCAGAATAAACATCGGTCTAATCTAAACTACTGCTTATTATTAAGTTAATATACTGTATAATTTTTAATCATATTAATAATTACCAAAAAAGTAATTAAGAACTATGCTAATACCAATTATAGAACCATGGCTCCAACCAAAGAGGTTGACTTATTTTCTAATTTTATTTCTGTTCATTAATAATTAACGTTTATTTTTAAAAAGTTTACTATAATAAACAAAATCTTAACTAAACTTATTTTTAAGTAAATTAACAATTTTATTTTTAATCATAGTGAGTATTAATAATACCAATAATTAAAAACTATGTAAATGCCAACTCTTAAGAATCATAGCTCCAAAGAGGTTGGATTTTTAAATTTTATTTGTTTGTTAATCATGATAAGTATGAGAAGTTGATGTTTTTTGTTAAGTTGATGGTAATGTCTAAACTTTGATAGAGAGATTTTATTAAGTTAATAATTTTACTGTGATTTGGAACCAACAATTTTAAAGTACTAAGTTCCTATCAGAAATACCAAAAATAGTGTAAGTTAAGGGAAGATTATATTGTTATTTAGATGAAAATAACAGAAAAGGAGATTTTTTGAGTTAGCTTTATTATTAAATATTAATATTATATCACTTTTACTTAGTTTTATCACTACATATCAAATTTATTAGTCATTTTCGACTTCTAAATGAAAAGTGTATAAAAATCATAATAATTCATAAATATCAGCGCCGTTGATACAAATTTAAACTTTTTACCACTACAACACATTATTTTTGATTATTATGTAGCCGTAGATCAGTAAATAGTTTGATTAACTATTGATTTAATATAATTAATAAATATATTTTCATTTTTTTGCGTCTTTTTTCAGTTACTATTTACCTTCCACAATTAGCGTAAACAGTTATTACGCAATATATATTTTTCAATCAAGTTAACGAACAAAGTTGTTAAGTAACAATACGAATCGAGTTTCATTAAAAAAATAGACGAATAAAGGCGTAAAGTATTCTTGCACGTCACGTATCTATGAAAAATTTGGCTTATAAAGTTATGCAAACTAATGATGCGTTTCTGTTTCATAAGCTCTTGTAGCCGAATAAAGGCGTAAATTTTTTTACAAAAAAAATATTTTTGATATGGTAGATGAATAAAAATGTAATATGTTTTTTCTTGAATATCTCTCTTTCTGATTAGAATCGGCATTTATCAAGTACACAGAAAGAAACATTATTTTTTTACTCATCTTTCAATATACATAACTAATGCTAGAAGTAATTAGAAAAGTAGGTAGATCAATTTTACGGTTTTTTGGCTCTCCTGTAAAATTGACCTTTTTCGATTACGCCTTTATTCGGTTGGGGCATCGGTTTGTGCGGTGCAGTTCAAACGATGAAACATTTGACATCGTGCCCTGCGTGCCCCTACATCTGCACGCAGGAAGACCTCATGACAGCGGCTGATAATGCTGTTAACGTGGCCAAATTCTGGGCTGCTACAGTGTAGTGTCTGCCATCGACACGCTAAGAAGAAGAAGCACAGATTTCGTCTAGTTTTTTGGGAGTTGACTCGTGGGCCCCAGCCATGAATTATTAATTAGTGATAGTTAACGATAAGTTCTTAGTGAATGCACCTACCTACATATAATATACCAAACTTAGTTAACACTTAAGCTGACATGTTGTCATTCGTCCTTTTCTGTATCAAAGATATTGAATAAATATTTTTTTTAACATCTTGTAAGGTTCTAAGAAAAAAAAGCCTCTTCAAGACCTTTTTTCAACCGACCCCTCCCGGTACTGTAACTCGGCAACACGTTGCTAATATTAGTTCTTCTTTCATTCGATCTTTTTTATCTATTTTTCATGCGCTGACACAAATCAATCCATGTGTTACATTTTGAAAACAAAGTATGACACATATGATTTGTTACGGCCATAGGTACCTTCACCTGCTGCTGAACAAACAACCGATTGCCCAACCACTTACTTCCCAGAACATATGAGTGCCCGTGTGAAAGAGCTGACAACGCAGTATTGTGTAAGGGAAGTGATGTGAAACAGTTTTTAACTAGAGCGGCGCCTTTTTTCCACGAACCGCCGTAACGAAAGGACACACATAGGTTAAGTCACTAGTTGTAATCCAGTAAATTAAGCTTCTTTGTGAAACTTATATTAAAATTACTTATAGGAACTTTCGCATCTTCTTTTTAAAAACTCCTGCCGACAGTCAACGATAATATTTGATTCAAAAACATCATCTTTCCATCTATTTATATTTTCACTATCAAATTAAATAAATAAAATACTTTATATTCAATACCTGATTCTTTTTTTAAAGACCCATCTCGGGTAAGATTAATTTTGTTTATTTATGATATAAATTTAACGTGTGAAATCCTTTTGTAATTCTTATATATTTCTTTCTAAGTCTTTTATTTCAATAAATTTATATGTGCACGAACGGAGTTTTACCCATACCCTACCAAATCTACTAATTCCCGTCGTGCTACAGATTGTTACTATTCAGGGACGGCATCGTAGCTAGTTTTTTTGTAACGTTTTTAGCGTACAGAACCACTCACCTAATTTTCCACGCATAACGCAGCACTGGGCAGCCAAACGCCACCAGCGCGACAGCAACTCCGAGTAGCGGCAGCAACGCTTGCGCCCTCCGTCCTGCCTCTTTGTAACGCTCCTGTCTCTTTCCAAGTTCTTGGATCCTCTCTATACTTCGACTTTTGAATGCTAGTTCTTCTTCCGCTCTAGATTTTGAAACAATTTTGCTTTGGTTAAAAAAAAAAATGTATATCTCTTCTGATCTGGATGCTAATCCGATGGAAAAAGATTGAGATTTAGATTTCCTTTGTGATTCTTTTATTTTGGACATTCCTGAGGTCCATGAAATCCATTGTGAGAATGACTCGTAAATGGTCCTTGAGATCTCTGATACAATCCACTGAGATTGAGATTTTCTCAGTGACTCAGTGGCTAACGATAACGATCCTTTTCGTGATGAATCGTATGAAGCTTTGCTACGTGATAATCCGATAGAAAACGATACTTCTGATGCAATCCCCTGAGATTTGGATATTCTCTGTGACTCAGTGGCTAGCGATAACGATCCCTTTTTTGATGAATCGTATGAAGCTTTGCTACGTGATATTCCGATAGAATACGATACTTCCGATGCAACATACTGAGATTTGGATTTTATCTGTGACTCTGCGGCTAGCAATGATGATCCTTTTCGAGATGAATCGTATGAAGCTTTGCTACGTGATATTCCGGTAGACAACGATACCTTCGATGCAAAGAACTGTGATCTGGATTGCCTTTGTGATTCTGCAGCTAGCGATGATGATACTTTCCGTGATGACTCGTACGAAGCTTTGCTACGTGATATTCCGGTAGACAACGATACCTTCGATGCAAAAAACTGTGATCTGGATTGCCTTTGTGATTCTGCAGCTAGCGATGATGATCCTTTCCGTGATGAATCGTACGAAGCTTTGCTACGCGACACTTCGATAGCCCGTGAGTTTTCTTGGGATATATGATTTCTGTGTGACTCTGCGTCACTTGATGATTTAGCTTTTGATGAAGATTCATATGAAGCTTTACTACATGATATTGATTGGGAATGTAATTTCTGGGATAAATCTGCGTCACGTGATGATTTTCCTTTTGACGAGGATTTGTATGAAGCTACACTACGTGATATTGATACATTTAATTGAGAATGTAATTTCTTAGATGAATCTGCGTCACGCGAGGACTTTATTCTTGACGAGGATTCGTATGACGCTTTGCTACGTGATATTAATGCCCAATCATGTGATGATTTTGCTTTCCATGAGGATTGGTATGATGCTATACTTTGTGATGACCAAGACGCATATGACTGTGAAGACCAAAGTTTTTCGGCTTCTCTGAATTCCTCTGAAAAATAGTAGTCAACTCCATCTAAATTATGTTCAATCTGGAAGTAAAATAAATTTTTTGATCATTTACCTGACTGCCCAAAAGATTTTTGTGGTACATATCTTTTTCTATTATACAAATTAGTTTTTTCATAAAAATATATTTAATTAAATGTGATGAGTAAGGCGCGAACGGAACTATGGAACTATATCGGACTATTTTGGTTAGCTGTCTTACGTCACTTTCAATCTAAATGGGTATGGGCGTTCTGTAGTAACTTTGTACTTTCCAAATAATAGAGAATGTACCCGAGGTCTTTGAACAGTGTGTGTTGCCATGGATGACATACGGAACTGAGACATGGTCGCTTACAATGGACCTCATAAGAAGGCTCAAGGTTACGCAAAGGGCAACAGTGTGTGCTATGCTTGGAGTTTCTCTGCGTGATCTAATTCGAAACGAGGAGATCCGTAGGAGAACCAAAGTAACCAACATACCTCTAGAAGTTGGGGCAGTAAAATTCTCGAGTGGCGACCGCGCATCGTAAAACGTAGCATAGGCAGGCATCCGTGGACCGATGTCCTGGTGAAGATCGCGCGAAACCGCTGGATGCGGGCAACGCAGAACCGGTCGACGTGGAAATCCTTGGGGAGGCCTTGGTCCAAAAGTGGGCGTCCTTTGGCTGATATAATGTGCGATATTCTGTGGCATAACGGCTTTTAGTGACATGTCACCAGGTGGCGCTGATAAGGCAAACGACCAAATTCAAACCCTGTTATATTTTATTTGATTTCCATTATAATAACTATTTTAAAATCATCAAAATATATTACAGTTTTTAGTGAAAATTGTTTTTAAATATATGTATATATAATAATAAATTATAGTAAATATGGCTCCTCCATCATAATCAGCTATCGATAGGTTAGTGGAATATTTTAAAAACATCAAAATATATTGCAATCAGTGACTTATATATTACTGGCCGAAGGACCCGGCCAACGCGGGCGACTAATGGTCCCAGCGAATTGGTGCGAAAATCGAAAGTTTCGCACACTCGCGACTCAGTCGTCTGCGGGAAATTGTACAGTGCGGTGGAAAGATATTTCATATAAAAATGCCTTATTGTGTTGTGAGAGGCTGTAAAAATCATAAAAGAAAGGTTAAAAAGAAACATGGGGTGTTGTATCATCGTTAAGGAACCTTACATTGTATTTTTTCTTGTAAACAAATTAAATAAACGAATTTTAAAGCGACAATTCTACCAAGGTTCTTTTAACGCGGCACTGACGTCAACTCTCGCCCACGCTAGTTCGTACGAGTTATGTTAGATGGCGCTACTTTTTGCTTGTATCAAGAAAATCTAAGTCAAATATGGTGACGGGCGGATCCTTCTATTCAAATCTGTGATTGCAATTTATAGTGAAAAGTGTTTTTAAATATATCTGATAATAAATTATAGTAAATATGGCTCCTCCATCAAAAGCAGCTTTCGACAGGTTAGTGGACGTTGTCTCAGATTTATCTCCGAAAATAACCTACATGCAATTTAAGTGAAATGTGTTTAATGAAATAGTAAGCAAACAACAAGCTTGCATAGACGATAGTGATGAAAAATGATATCAAAATCATCATAAACATATTTGAATTCCTCCAAAAAGACATCGATGAGCGAACGACATATGAACAAAATCTGACGCGAAAAAACAAGAAGAATCCAAAAAACAAAATGGGAAAACCTCACCTGACTTTAATAAAAAGTTCCCACGAGATAACGCTCTAACACTATCACAACAAAGATATCAAGGTTTTCCGTCTTACTAAGCCCGTCAACACTGGATAAATCGGGCCCACAGGCTTACACTATATTAGATCCCGTCTACTCTACCCCTAAACATCACTAGGAAACTGCCCACAACGTCCAGCCACAGACACCCAGTCCTCGTCACAAACAGGTACCATACAAACGGAACTGAGACATGGTCGCTTACTTTGGGCCTCATAAGAAGTCTCAAGGTCACCCAAAGGACAATGGAGCGTGCTGTGCTAAACTGCTTTATCGAATCAGAAACGAGGAGATCAGTAGGAGAACTAAAGTAACAGACATAGTTCTCAGAATTGATAAACTTATGTGGCAGTGGGCAGGGCACATAGCTCGTAGAACGCTGGGTGTGGGTAGGGCAGAACCAGTTAATTTATTAAAAGATCCTTATATTGTTTGGTTATGTTGATCTTGAATATGGTATGAAATGGGAACTTTATTTATAGTGCACTTTTCAGTTGACCAATAACATGTATAACCCTTCTTAAATCAATATTTGTATTTGTTTATATGAACACTATCTCCAATTTTAAATCTATTGTTCCTTATTTCACATGATTGTTTCTGATAAACAAGCATGTAAATTAACAGTTTAACTTGATTGTTCTTATTAACATCATTAAGTTTATATTTAGTACTGCTATAATTAGTATGTTGTGTTTGGTAACAGTTTCTTTTAATGGAATACCTTTCTACTTATAACTTTTATGTGTACAAGATCTTGCGATCTACGAGCGCGCGGCGCCCTTAGTTGTGTGAGTGACCAATCTGTATACGCGTCAATGTAGGCGTCAGAGTGACCGTGCGTACGGTTAGCAAACAAAAATTTCACCCATTTTATATTTTAAGTATTTTATAAAAAAAAAACAACATCCTTAAAGTAACTACTAATTAACATTAATAATAAATACAGGTAGAAAATTTAAATAAACACAAAATAAATGTAATCCTAAACAATACCTTAACTCTACAGAAAATAAAAAGCTCTCCCATTTATTATTAGTAACTAGCTGTCCCGGCGAACTACACACCCTACCCTACCCTACATAAGAACCTTCTCCTGACAATAACGTACTTAACAAAAAAGAATAAGCGAAATCAGTCCAGCCGTTCACGCGTGATGCGATGACCGAGGGAAATAGAGATTCATTTTTATATATAAAGATAAAAAATATTAATTTATATCACTACCTTCATTGAACATTTCTACACTGTGAATGTCACTGTCATCATCTTCACTGACATTTATAATAAACTGGAAATCATAGTTAAACTTTTTTTAAACGACATAGCTTTCGAGAAAAAGTTTAAAATACCAAACGCGATCCACGAACCGAACTTTATCGAACCCGAAATCTACCTTTGTGTTCCGTCCGCTGCGGGAACGGTTTTTTTAGTTTATATATGTATAATTTACATGTTGGTAACTACATCGATATCTAGGGACAAGTTTAAAAATCTTACCTCGCTATGAATTACTTTCCGTTTTCTTTCACTTTTGAGATTTGATATGCTGATCGTACTTCGTGAACAATAGCAACTTGGAAACAATAAGCACCGCTCCGTCGGGTACACACACTAACGAAAATGTGTATTTACGATAACAACTACAAATAAAGGCCACGCGCGCTCGTAGATTGCAAGATCTATATTAAATATTTACATAGTTTAATATTAAGAGTTTTTATTAAATTTCTGCGATAGAAGCTATATTTACAGAAAATGAAGAGTAATGATTTATAGCTGGTTTACACGGTGCAAGCTACTGGCGTTGACAGTAGACAGCTACTGCCACTTTGTACTCGCTGACAGTAGCTCGGCTCGCCTCACCCGGTCACACGAGTTCGAGCTGCTCGCGCGCGTCACAGTTCTAAGCTACTGCAGCAAGCTGCTGCTTGTGGCGTGGTAGGAGAAGGCGAGTTGCGAGTAAAAACAAAAGTGTTGTAATAACTCGGATGCGAGCTACTGACCGACTCGCTCATGACAGTAACTCGCATAATGCGGTCACACGGTGCGAATAGCTGCACTGCAATAACTCGCCTCGCCAGCTCACACGCTAGCTCGTACTGTGTAAACCAGCCATTAGTTTCATACATCTTTTCAAAAAATCGTTATAAAGTTGATATCCCATGTTTCTTCGTAAATTTGATGGTTTGCGGTTACTCTCTCGTAATATGCTTTCAAATGTATTTGTTACTTCTACTTTTGTTTTATATTTTATTGGTACAGCCCAAGCATACTTAGAAAAACAATTCATTACAACCAAAGTATACTTAAAATCGTTATTATCTTAACTTAAATTCTTAAAAATCAATTAAGGCTGCTTGCTATAAATCTTCTGTTCCCTTTAGTATAACTAAACGATGATTATTTTTTTATCTAGCTTCTTATGTATTTTGTCAACAACTTTTTCTTTGCTCATTTTTGACTAATAGATAACACTTGCATTGTACTCAGAAAGTTACTCGAAGTTGAATACCAATTAGTTATTCAAAACATTATTTACGGTGGTTTTTTTTGAAATTTATAAGTGAATATACGAGTACATCATACTTCATTTTTTTATAATTAACCATAAACTGAAATATTTCAGTTTTCGTTTAATCTAATTTTGAATCTATTTGAGCTCTTTTACAATCATATTTTATAGAATAATCTATATTATATTCTTCACTTACAGCATCTTTAGAGGATATAGGCATTCTTAAATCGGTTATTCGAATCTTGTTTAGATTGAATTCTTCATCAATAGGTTAAGGTACATTATCCATTTCATTTTGGTTAGTTATCCGTAATCTTGTATATACGTGATGACCAAATTAGTCAATATTTATTGCTGAAATGTGTGAGGTATAATATACACTTGGAATGAGGTGAATATTAAATATATTTTTTGTTTCATGTATATATGTAATAATTCCACTTCGACGTAACTCATAAGGAATGATATGATTTCGTAATCTAACCCTGTATTACCTGCATTTTTATAATCCATCAACAATTTTAATCTTTGAAACAACTCGTTTCGATCATTCCAATAAACATAATCACAGTCACTTTTGAAGTTTATTTTTTATTGGTATAATAATAATAATAATAATAAAATAATTTATTTCTCACCACAAAGCAACAAATATACACAAGTAAAAGGAGAAATTATAAGGTCAAAACAACAGTTGTTTGTGGGAGACTGGTGCCTAAGCTAAGATAAAAATATCTTGTGTTATAGGTCACCAGGCCCTCACTCGGAGAAACGGGTTTACAAAAAGAAAAAGAAATAATAAAGTTACGCACAAGAAAAATTACAGCAACATAATCAGTGAAATATAAACAGAAAAAGTGTGTGTGTGTGTGTGTGTGTATGTGTGTGTGTGTGTATGTGTCTGTGTGTGTCTGTGTGTGTGTGTGTGTGTGTGTGTTTGCCAGTGCGCAGTTATATCCATACAAAGACAATTATAGAGAATATGTGTTGTATGTGGGAAACGTATAAAAGGTATTTGTTTATGATACTATTTGTAATAAGAGTTCAGTTTCATTATAATTAAGGGACATTAACCATTCAGTAACAGATTTTTTACAATTATATGTGTTTAAATGTACAATGTTAAGCTTTCTGCATGTCTTATTGTAGATGTAACCACCTAAAAAACAAAAGTGGTGCTGAGCCATTGTTGTCTTGACGGCCAACGTAGTACAGACTTTATCTTTACGTCTTTGAGTTAGGGAAGGATTACTGCCGTAGGCAAAGTCAATAATTTTGTGTTGGACTGTGACTAGATCGAGGATGTAAAGCTGACGCACTGTTAGCACTTCGCAATCTCTGTAGAGATGATCAGTCGGGAACTGGTAACTTTTAAAGGTTGCTACCTTAAGAATTGCTCTTTGTGCTCTTTCCAAGGGCAAAAGAGTAGATTTGTAGACTCCTCCCCAAGAGGTAATACAGTAACTTATTAGTGAACGACAAAGAGCATTGTATAGAATTTTTATTGTTGAGGAGTCCCCTATATACCTAATGTTACGGAATATTGGCATAAGTTTTCTTATTCTTTGGGTTACTTTATTAATGTGGATCTTAAAACTCATGGAATCATCTAGAACAATACCCAGGTATTTAATATTCTTAACTTTCTCCAGTTTGTTGCATTTACACGTGTTATGAAGTCTGATGTTAGGAAGACAGTCTACTGAATGAGCGGTTATTGAGTGTGAATCACTGGGTTGCGTTCTTTTTGTAATGGAAAAGGAAATAAATTTGGTTTTATCACAATTGAGGGTGAGTAAGTTATTTGACAGCCAAGCAGAAACTGTGTTAAAACCCTCTTGTGCTGTATGGAAGGTCTTATCCCAACTCTTCTCCCGAAAAATGAGAGCAGTGTCATCTGCAAAGGTAAAAATTTTACCATTTCGTAGTGGTGTCTCACAAAGTTTATTTATATAAATCAGGAAAAGGGTTGGTCCAAGAACGCTTCCTTGGGGGACCCCAAAAGTAACAGGATGCTCAGTACTAAGAGTGTCTCCGATCCTTACAACCTGGGTTCTGTCAGTCAGATAATCCTTGTATATTTGTAACTGCTGATTCCGAACACCTATCGACTCAAGTTCTTTGATAAGTCTCGATATAGAGACCGTGTCAAAAGCTTTGGCGAGGTCTAGGAAAATACCTAAACATTTATCTTTACCGTCTAAAGCTCTTACAACAAAGTCGGTAAGATTCAACACTGCAGCAGAAGTAGATATTCCTTTACGGAAGCCGTATTGGTTATCGGAGAGGATTTTACCTTTCTCAAGAAAACTTACTAGTCTTTTATTGAGTAGGCGCTCTAGTATTTTAGAGAGGGCTGGAAGAACAGAAATTGGGCGATAATTGTCAACTTCGGATTTTGATCCGTTTTTATGAATAGGTATAATAATGGATTTTTTAAACGCTTTAGGGAATACTCCAGACTGAAAACACAGATTGAACAAGAAAGTGAGTGGCTTCAATAAGGTGGGTGCATTATGTTTGATAAGTTCTGAAGATATGTTGTCCCATCCTACCGCACTATTTAGTTTTAGTGTCAGGATAAGCGCATTTACTTCATCTTCATCTGTGGGTAAGAGTGTAAAGGAGTTTATATTATTATTGGCATTGCAGGAAAGTGTAGGGTAAGTACTAGGTTTTATTAAATTGCAGTCATTTGTGTTATTGGGACGAATTTTTTCATTTATTTGTTTGAACTTTTCAGCAAGTTTCTTGCCCACAGTAGCAAAATAGGAATTAACCAAATTTGCTGATTCCAAGAAGGACGGTTCTAGATTAAGCAAATCAAGAGAAACGTTCTGTTTTTGTTTGCGGTTAAGAATAGTGTTCAGTGCTTCCCACGTTTTTTTAATCGAAGTAGATGTAGCTTTTGTTAGCTCATCTTTTTCATAGGCCCTTTTAGCTTTCCTGATCAATGAACTGCAATAGTTACGATATCTATTATATGTAGTTTTAAGAATTAAGTTGTCTGGGTTTGATTTCAATCTACGGTGCAAAGCGTCCCGATTTCGAATACACTTGAGCATGCCTGGCGTTATCCAGGGCTTTATTATAATTTTGCGTCGAGAGGAAGTAACTATTTTAGTGTTAGCAGAAATAATATTCATTATTAGGTTTATTAGAAATTGGGTCGCTAAGTTACAGTCAGAATAATTATACAAAGGGGAAAAGTCAGCAAGTTGCAATTCTTCGGAAACTTTGTTATAATCTATTTTATTGATAGTTTTAGGCAGTTTGTTGTGCTTAGAGTTATTTTCAAAGAAAAGAAGTGGCGAGTAATGGTCCGTAACAGTGCTTTGAATAGTGACAGTAACAGCTGGGTGCTTGGATCTGAGCAGGAAGTGATCTAGGCACGCAGTACCTCTAGTGGGAATATGGGAAGTCGGTAGAAGACCATGGGATGCCATTAGGTTCAAGTATTCATGAGAATGCCGGTCAAGTTGACCTAGGTCAGCAATGTCAATATTAATATCACCTGTGAGAATAATATTAGGAATTTTTGAAAGTGATTGCAAAACAATATCTAAAGACTGTCGGAAATGTTCATGGTTGGTAAGATTTTTGTAGGACGGAGAGCGGTAAATAGATAAGAGAGCTGTATTGGTATTTATAATTGTGACAAGACAGTTGCCATCTAAAAACTGTGGCTCGTAGGTTGTTGTAGATAGTTTATCGTTGATATAAATCACTACCCCATCATTTTGATTACCTAGTTTTTTTGTAGTACAAGCTGAGTAGTTATTCAGACAGGGCGGGGAGTCATTAACCGATAACCAACACTCCGTCAGCACTATTATGTCGGGTTGAATATTTATCCGAGACAATAGAACGCAAAAATCCGAAAAATTGCAATGAATGCAAGATCCTTTTGAAAAATATATATATCTGTATAACCCGAACCTTCTCTTACCACCGATGCAAAAAGAGAGCTGTTATTTAAACTAAAAAGAGGCTTAAATACCTTTAGTGATTAACGATTTGTTTATTTTTATAGATTTTTTAGCATCGAAATCTTGTCATAGACAAGTCTGGGTTTTTTAAACAACAATTCCTACAATCCATATGTTTTTATTATTATTTACAATTGGTGAGCCCTTGGCAACCTCTCCCCTGATGGTAAGTAACGAAGATTCCGAAGATGGAAGTGGGTTTACCAAGATTCCTTAACGCAATAGAGAACTGGCTATCTTTGTAGTGCGGTGCGCTATTATTCGTTCTTCTTTCATTCGATCTTCTTTTCATTACATCTATTTCTTTTTCACGCATGCGCTGTCATCCATCTGACAATATATTTAAAATTATTTCCGAACACAAAACTTTACAATAAAATAAGTTAAAATAGGTTAACCTAACTCAGATATATTTAACGGTTGCTTCCTTTAAAAGTACCATTTTGAGTAAGATATAATCATATGTATAATTCGTTTGTGTATAATGTAAATTTAATGTGTATGTAGGCAACTTGTCTACTTATATATTATTTAATTATTTACATTTATTTATACATATTTATTAAGAACTTACATCATGTACACTATTTAAATATACGCATTTAATAATAAAAACTAACGTCGCTGTGACGCGTTTATCCCGCGTCCAAAATGCACGACTATAGAACCGCCCTTACGGACGGCTTTTATTGTTTCTAACCATTTGGTCTTTCCCGTCTCACCAGTCGAAGACTACCGGCTATACGAGGTGCATAACTCCGCGCTCA
The DNA here is from genome assembly GCA_947284805.1 of Coleophora flavipennella. Classification (NCBI taxonomy): domain Eukaryota; kingdom Metazoa; phylum Arthropoda; class Insecta; order Lepidoptera; family Coleophoridae; genus Coleophora; species Coleophora flavipennella. The sequence goes on from OX369308.1 coordinate 7,646,184, forward strand.
TATGTAATTATCTAATCATTGTTTATTATTAATATTCGCTTGAACTTTCATTTTGCTTGCTTTCTTGGTTGTAATACTAAACCTAAGTCTTATCATTTCTTCTCTCCTTCTGTAATAGTGGAACAGTGAATATTTGTGTTGTGTGACTTATACCGTTTCTACCAACAAACTGTAAGTGTTGATTATTCAAAAACAACCTAACTACATACCTTTACGCTGAACTAAGCATCAACCACCCAACACACCTAAACTGGTGACCCCATGAAGAACACCGAATATGAACAAGACGGTCCGAACACCGGGCAAAATGCCGGAATGAACGCGTTAGGGTGTCCGCTCACTCAAACAAATACCGGTTACGGAAACGCCACCGACATCGCGGGCGGAAATAATGCCGCCGCTAATTCTACTTTCGTCGATCGTCCACCGGATATTTTTAAAGTCGGAATACGCGTCCCACCGTTCTGGCCAGAAGAACCCGAAATTTGGTTCGCTCAAGTGGAAGGGCAGTTTGCCATATCTGGTATCACAGCGGATGCAACTAAATTTAATTACGTCATCGGACAGCTTGATAACAGATATTCCCGCGAGGTCAAGGACATCATCGTGAACCCTCCGGCGGTGAATAGATATGACAAGCTAAAGGCAGAGCTCATTAAGCGACTGAGTGCTTCTAATGAAAACAAGACAAAACAGCTTTTAATGCATGAAGAGCTAGGGGACAGAAAGCCCTCACAATTCCTGCGTCATCTAATGGGCTTAGCTGGAACGGATATACCGGACGACTTCCTTCGAACAATCTGGATCAGTCGGCTACCTCACAGCATTCAGACGGTACTGGCTGGTCAACCTGCATCAACTTCGTTGGAAATCCTGTCTGACCTTGCTGACAGGGTCAATGACATTGCAGTTTCAACTCCGAAGGTAGCAGCAATGACGTCTTCATCTGTTCCTGGGTCCGTTCTCGGTGATCTCACCCGAGAAATCGCAGAGCTGCGCAAACAAGTCCAGCAGTTATCCATGCAGCGGGCCAGTAGACCCCGTTCCCGCTCAAGGCGCTCATCCCGCAGAAGATCCACCTCTAGGACCAGATCCATGTTCAACAATCGAAAGTTTCCTCTATGCTTCTACCATGGAAAATATGGTGACAAGGCAAACCACTGCGTTTCTCCTTGCGACTGGAAGGCGGAAAACACCAGGGGCAGTCGGTGATGGCAACTGACGATTGTCCTGTTCCTGCTGGTCGCCTCTTCGTCACCGACCGATCCTCGAAGACACAATTCCTGGTCAACACAGGTAGTGACCTCTGTGTCTTCCCTCGGTCGATGATTTGTGATCGTCGTGCCCGAAGTGACTACGAGTTGAGTGCCGCCAATGGTACTCGTATAGAAACTTATGGTTTTGTGCACTTGTGCTTAGATTTTGGCTTACGTAGAAACTTTGCTTGGCGTTTTGTTGTAGCTAATGTAACTAAGCCAATTATTGGCGTAGATTTTTTAAATTTCTATAGCTTAATTGTAGATACTCGCAACAAACGCTTGATTGATAGCACTACAACTTTGTCAGCTGGTGTAAATATTGTTAATAACAACTGTAATGATAATATCTTTTCAGTGAAGGTTTCGTCTGGTGAGACTCGGTATCACAGAATCCTAGACGAATTCCCCGAGATCACGCGACCCGCTGGTACACAACGCACAATTCCACACAATACAGTCCACCATATCCGCACAACTCCAGGGCCTCCAGTGTCATGCACACCTCGTCGTCTTGCACCAGATAAACTGAAGATCGTACGTGAAGAGTTCCAGTCCATGATATCCAATGGTACGGCCAGACCCTCGGAAAGTCCCTGGTCATCTCCTCTGCATCTGGCACCGAAGAAGGACAACGGCTGGCATCCATGCGGCGACTATCGCATGCTTGACGCCCGCACCGTGCCTGACTGGTATCCGATTAGGCATATCCACGACTTCTCTCAAAGCATTGCTGGATGCACGGTCTTTAGCACCCTTGACCTTGTGAAAGCTTACAATCAGATACCTGTCAGCCCTGGGGATATTCCTAAGACCGCTATCACAACACCGTTTGGTCTCTACGAATTTCCTTTTATGACCTTCGGTCTTAGGAATGCCGGCCAGACTTTCCAGAGATACGTGGATGAGATGACCAGAGACTTGGACTTCGCCTACTGTTATTTGGACGATTTCCTGATATTCTCACGAGATCAGGCACAGCATGAGGAACACCTGCGGAAGATTTTCAGTATGTTGAGGGACTATTGCATGCTTTTGAATACAGCCAAGTGTGTCTTCGGTGGCTCGGAGGTAACCTTCTTAGGATACCTTATCTCCGAAAACGGCACCAAACCACAAGACTCTAAGGTTCAAGCCATCAAGGACTTCCCTCCCCCCACAAATATTCGTCAACTCAGACGGTTTTTTAGCATGTTAAACTTTTGACGGCGCTTTTTACCACGCGCTGCCCAAACTCAGGCGCCACTAAATGCCTTGCTCATTGGTTCGGTTAAGGGTTCCCAGCCAATCAACTTGACGGGTGAAGCCTCGATAGCCTTCGGAGCCTGCAAAGAGAATCTCTCCAACGCTGCACTGTTAGCGCACCCCAACTGCGAGGCAAAGCTTGCACTGGTGACAGATGCCTCTGACAAGGCTATTGGTGCAGTCTTGCAGCAGCTTCAGAAGACTGGTTGGCAGCCTTTGGCTTTCTTTTCCCGCAAGCTAAGCCCTTTACAAGAGAAATATTGGCAAGGGATTCGTGATTATGGACTTAATTACTCTCAGATATCGATATGTCGATGGAGTAATCGGTCCAGTAACTAAAAAAATCCAAAATGACGGCCACTTTTTTCAATTCTGACAACGGATTCGTGATAAGGGGCCTCTGGAACCCCCAGATTTCGATTTTGGAAGCAATTGTTTTAGTAAGTAAAAAGTTCAAAATGCCGGCCACTTTTTTTTAACGACTTCAAAAAAGGAGGAGGTTTCTCAATTCGACCGTACATATTTTTTTATGTTTGTTCGGTTCTTCTTCGTTTATAAACCGATTTTGATGATTCTTTTTTTATAGAAAGGAATTATCTCAAGATTGGTACCATGATAAGGAAACCAGCATCTGATGATGGCATCCAGTGGAAATCCCCCTCGATTTCCATCCTTCAAAAATCGTAGTGGCAACTAGTACGTTTTTAATTTTTTTGTGTATTTTCTAAATTTATTCAAGTATTTGCATTTGGTAGTCATCATCCCATGTTGCAGACCTGATGATGGAAGGTACAACTCCTTAACGGTTAGGAGTTAGACGATAATCTATAATATAATAAAACTGTAACGGGGCCGTGTCTGTACATGAAATATTTTTGGAAAATAATAACTGTGGTGGACATTACTAACGATACAGAGGCCAAAACAACAACTTTTAGAATTTTTGTCTGTCTGTCTGCCTGTCTGTCTGTCTGTCTGTATGTTCGCGCATCACGCAAAAACTACCGGGCCGATTTTGATGAAATTTTGTATGGTGGTTCCTTATAGCCCGGGTTAACATATAGGATACTTTTTATCCCAGAAAATTCAAGAGTTCCCGTGGGAAAATCAAAAGTATTCATTAATAGAATGGCTCACCACACAAATGTGGCTTGACCTATTACAATCAATTTTACACGTTGATACCCTTATCGCGAACTAAAACTGGGACATTGTGATTCCCAAAAAAATTAGGGTTCCTACAGGAATGCAAAAAATTGTATCTTTAGAATGACTCAACGTAACAATATGAAACCTTTATATTGAGATGGGGTTTTTTTGACCATCATTGTATAGTCGGGTATTCTTTATCCCGGAAAACTAAAAAGGTCCCGTGGGAAATTATCTATCGATACTTACAATAATATCAATAGAGTACTTTTTTCTATATATTAGCTACACATACCAAACATTATAATCATAGTAGCAGAATGTCAATAGATGGCACTGCAGGAATAATAAAACGCGCTTAAGTTGTATTAAAACATTAAAATATTATTTTATACTTTTGAGTGGATTTCTTTTATGTATTTTTCAGTATACGCTACTTTAAACTCTGGAACTATGGTACGATAGCGATGTGTTTCATAGACGAACAGAGAGGTATTTTTTTACAGTTTCCAATCGTGTAAAAAATAAAAACACATAAATCGAGTTTAGCATCTTTTAACAGGAGGCACAGATATGGGAACTCTTCTGACGGCGACTATTTGCGTGTGGCAGTTGCTCTCCGACTGCAATATCAATATCTGTGAACCTCATCAATATATTTGCGCTACCACGGTGGATGCAATTGGCCATCACTCACTGAGTTGCAGTCGTGTAGATGTGAAGATTCCCACGTCACCAATTCCTTAATGACCTCACTCGGAGGGCACTGGTATCGGCCAGATGGAATTGATTCCAGACAGAATGGAATATTCCATCTTTGATGCAGCCGCCGGCCGGGCTTTAGTCGATCTGATGGCAAAAGGCCGGAGGGTTTAAACAGGTGCTATGGCAGAGAGGAACGCGTCTGCTTTGGGAAGCCACTTTTTCTGCCTCACTCCTCACCCGTACGGTACTGCTGCTCAATTTGCGGTGAGAAAGAAGCATAATAAGTACTCGGTCTTGGAGGCAAATTACTGCTTTGTGCCGCTGGTCTGTGAGACAACCGGCTGCTGAACCCTCAGATGCCTTTGCCTTCACAAAGGGATTGGCCTTCGCCTTCGAGAGAGGAGATGTGACGTGAGGTCCTACCTGCTGCTAAGGTTGTCTATTGCCATCCAGCGCGGCAACGAGAAGTGCGTCTTGGGCTCCTTTGGAGCTGTTACGACTCGAGGATTTGACCCATATTAATATTGTTAGGAAATTTTATTACTAGATTGATACCTATAATGATTTGAATTAGTTTTTTGATAATATAGGTATATGTGTTTTTTCATCATATCAGTTTATATACGTCCCCCACCAAGGGGCTCGACCTGCCCTTAGTTAGGGCGATCTGGCCTTAGACGATCACGCGGGCCCATTGCGGACTCCACACATAAGCTTCGAATTTCTTCGCAGGCGTGTGCAGGTTTCCTCACGATGTTTTCTCACCGTAAGAGCGTCGTCGGATAAACGTACAGACCAGTATGAAATCGATATTCGTATAGATATTGGTAAGTGGCAGGATCCTAACCACGGCCTTCCGGACAGGAGGTAGTGGCCCTAACCGTTTTGCCACCGACGCTTTATATTTTATTTAAGATTTAGAAATCCTTACTTAATATTATAAATGTGAAAATGTGTTTGTTTGTTTGTTACCTATTCACACTTCAACATCTCTACCAATCTTGATGAAATTTGGCATGCAGGTAGCGTGTATCACTGGGAATGAAATAGTCAACCTTTTATCTGTGGAAATTATCATAGCCCGATGCAGTTCCTGAGGAAACTAAAACAATACTCTTTGTTCGTTTTATTTAAAATCGTGACGAAAAAATGGATTGGTGTGATTTTTAGCACAGAGATAAGGTGGAAAATGATATAATTTAGTAATAAGTATATCCTGACATAGTTCCCGAGGGATCTGGGGACAACTGTTTTCTACGCTCGCGCACGTCGGTGGCGTCGCAACGGAGCAACAGATTAATGTGATTTTTTTGTACAGAAATTGTTGAGGGGGTGGGAAGTGACAAAGACTGCTAATCCGAATAGCCCGATACACTTCCTGAGGTACCTGGAGAAAACTCATGTCCACGCTTGCGAGCTGATTGCGGCTGGCGCACCACTCATCCTCAAAAAGAGTCATAAAAGCTATGACCACGTGGGCGAAGCCGCGGGCAAAAGCTAGTTCTTTTAATATTATACGTAGATAAGTAGGTATACATGCAGAATTTTGTTTTCTTTCAAGTTATTCAGGTGAGCTGATGATGGAAGGTGTAACTCTTTAACTTGCATGCCGCCGAGGACTCTGTATCAGTTATTGAAACACATGCATTATGATTTGATGATTCCTATTGGCAAGTAGGTTATTGGGTTTAACGTTGTTAGATAGATAACATTATCACTAAAAATAAAAAAATAAAAAAAGTTTAAAAAACTGAAAAACGACTAAAAAGAAAATACTCAAAAGCATGAAATAATATTTTTATACATATAAATACACGAAATTCACCAACAATAGTGAAGTCAAAGGTTGGTACGAATTCAATTAGAGGACTACAATTTTTTTTGAGGTCGGAGCCAGGAAAGCGATCGAATCTTAAACATTTGATAGGTAAGTAGCTGAGTGCTGGTACCGACCTAAAAAAAAATTGTAGTCCTCTAATTGAATTCGTACCAACCTTTGACTTCACTATTGTTGGTGAATTTCGTGTATTTATATGTATAAAAATATTATTTCATACTTTTGAGTGTTTTCTTTTTTAAGTCGTTTTTTAGTTTTATAAACTTTTTTTATTTAATTATAACAACGGATTCGTGTTGAGTAACCTCAGAGGGTTTTAGATATGCATTTTGGAAGCAATCGGTTCAGTAAGTAAAATATCAAAATGGCCGGTTTCTTGATCAGAGATCTGAGGCACCTATCTTCAAAAATCGATTTTACACTATTGAAGTCATTTTTCTACGTGATGGCATTTTATTTCATTCTAGTGTCAAGTATTGTACGTGATCAGTGATTAGTGATGTCGGCGATGACACGATTATGAAAGGCGTTGGACGACTGTATGGATTCTTAGACTGTGGTAGAGTAGTGTATGTAGAGTAGGGTAGGGTAGGGTAGTGTAGGGTAGGTTAGTGTAGAGTAGGGTAGTGTAGGGTAGTGTAGGGTAGTGTTGGGTAGGATAGGGTAGTGTAGTGTAGTGTAAGGTGAAACGAAGTTCGCCGGGACAGCTAGTATAAAATATTACGGTAGCAAATTATTACGTCTTTTTTGGAAGTAACTACAAAGAATAGAGTATAGTTACATTACATTATAAATTGTAATCAAGCCTAGCAAGTAAATCGAGTAGTTTTGATAAGGAAAATAAAATATACGTTATAATAACATGAAACTTATGAGAATGAAATTTTAATAAGCACCTACCTTATATCAACCAAAAAAAAGCACAATGTAAACAAACTTAGGAGGGATTCGACAGTTTCAAATGTGAATTCCGCAGTACTTTTGTTTACCTTTTCCTGTTTTTTTTGGTTGATATAATATGGTATAATTGATATCTGAAGGTCCTTGAGGTCTCTGACCACGAATCCGTTGTAACGTTCGAAGCAATAGGCGCAATAAATACCATACCTCGCATATGTAATATAATCTATCGATAATAAAAAATACCTAAATATAACAACAACCAATAAGTGATACTATTTCCCTATAAGTGATACTATTATTGGGAAAAAATTGCTCGGAAAGTTTTATTTCAAATCTGACGATTTGTTATTTCATTCGAAATAAATGCTTTTTAATTACATACTATTTCTTTGTTCTAAATAATCAAATCATTTAAAAAAAATAATGCTCAACAATTAAACTGGGCAGTTTTACTATTCTGGTATCACTTCAACATGTCATTCCGTCAATTTTAATAGACACAATCTTATGTTATACAGTTTCAAGTCTATTTTTATTTACTGACTAGCTGTCCCGGCGAACTACGTACCGCTTTACATTCATTACACTGCCCTACCCTACCCTACCCTACACTACACTACACTACCCTACCCTACCCTACACTACACTACCCTACACTACACTGCCCTAACCTACACTACTCTACCCTACATACACTACACTACACTACCCTACCCTACACTACCCTACACTACACTACCCTACCCTACCCTACACTACCCTACCCTACCCTACACTACCCTACCCTACACTAACCTACCCTACCCTACATACACTACACTACCCTACACTACCCTACACTACCCTACACTACACTACACTACCCTACCCTACCCTACACTACCCTACCCTAAAATAAAATTGATGTTGGCCGATTCTCAGACCTACTCAATATGCTCACAAAATTTCATGAGAATCGGTCAAGCCGTTTCGGAGGAGTACAGGAACGAACATTGTGACACGAGAATTTTATATATAAGATTTTATAGGTTTGATTTTTTTTGTTTTTGGGAGAGGTTATTGTATAAAATACCCAATAGAATCAGCCTGTTTGTAGTGTGCTGTATGTGTACTCGTAATGGCTCGCTCGGTGCTGGTACTTCTAGACCATCTTCAGCGTTCTATAGAATTCTTCTATTCTGTGATGAAATCTGATACTCTGTTGTTCATATGTCCGACCCTGCGAGAGATCAAATCTATTTATAAAAGGTTTTTACGTTTATTATACTGCGGCCGTCCTGAGAATGCTGATTTGACATATGCTAGTTTGAAGTAAGTAGTGATGTGCCCATAGACATCCATAGTAAATAAATACTATGTACCTATCATATAATGTAGATGTAACATATCATCATCATCATCATATCAGCCGAAGGAAGTCCACTGCTGGACATAGGCCTCCCCCAAGGATCTCCACGACGACCGGTTCTGCGCTGCCCGCATCCAGCATCATAAGAAGGCTCAAGGTCACCCAAAGGGCAATGGAGCGTGCTATGCTCGGAGTTTCTCTGCGTGATCGAATCAGAAACGAGGAGATCCGTAAGAGAACCAAAGTAACAGACATAGCTCTCAGAATTGCTAAACTTAAGTGGCAGTGGGCGGGGCACATTGCTCGTAGAACAGATGTAACATATAACGAAATAAAATAGCCATTTCCAAAATCGTGGAATAATATATTTTCAAATTTGTGGACCGTCGATTTAAGGTTGGTTGGTTGGTTTTTGAAGGGGGTGGAAAATAAGAAAAATTGTGTGGCGGGAAACTAATTATTCGTCAAAATTAGCCAAATTTGTTGTATTGCGGTTTGAATATTTATTATTTCCTTGCAATCGAAGTGAAAATCACAGTGTAAAACTCGAGCATGAAACTCATTTTACCCTCGACGTGACTATCCACCCTCGCCATACCGGGTCGGTTTGCTAAATGATCTCGGGTAAAATGGCTTGTATTATGCTCTTGTTGTGCAATATACTATTGCTATTACTTAAACATATCACTTTTATACCCGAAACTTTTATGGTTGGTTGTTTGACGCATCAAGAATTAATTGTTTATGTGGTAATTAATTCAATCAATCAATCAAATCAAATATGCTATTACAAAATAAAAAGTAAAAAATAAAAAAATAAATAAATAAATAAATAATAAATACAAGTACAGAATAAATAGAAAAATTTTAAATTGTACAATGAAGGCGGCCTTATTGCTTAAAGCAATTTCAATTCATAATATTTTTAACAAATTTATAGGTAACAAGTAGTTACATGTGGTAACATCACTATTATTTAGAAGAAATGACCATAGAACGTAAACTTTTTACTAACGTTTTATATAATTACAAAATACACGTTCTGTTGTCCTTAATGTAAACATAAAACTAAATATGTGTTCTGTTACTATTATTAAGTAAAAAAATGTTTTATCATGTTTTTCAAGCTTAGAAACTAAAGATTGATTTATTTACAATTTCGAAGATTCATCGAATGTTACATTCTATCGCTGGCTTGAAGTGTCAAATCAGCATTCTCTGGACGGCCGCACTATATTTCTAGGTAGTTAAATAAATTCTTTAAGTCGGGGTTTTTCAATTATTTTATCCTTTTACAATTATATTTTAACCGTCGTGGGTTTTTTCGAAATTTTTAATTTTGCTTTTTATTTTAAACTTTTTTAAAACAATAGGTACATACATTATAGAAAACCAATGTAGTTTATTTTATTATATAACTAGCTGTCCCGGTGAACTACGTACCGCCTTACATTACACTACCCTACACTACACTACCCTACCCTACACTACTCTACCCTACACTACACTACCCTACCCTACACTACTCTACACTACCCTACACTACACTACCCTACCCTACCCTACACTACCCTACCCTACCCTACATACACTACACTACACTACCCTACACTACCCTACACTACACTACCCTACACTACACTACCCTACCCTACCCTACCCTACCCTACACTACCCTACTCTACCCTACACTACCCTATCCTACACTACCCTACCCTACCCTACACTACCCTACCCTTCACTACACTACACGACCCTACCCTACCCTACCCTACCCTACATAAGAACCTTCTCCTGACAATAACGAACTCGACAAAAAAATCGGTTCGTGCGTTCTGGAGTTATAGCGTCAGGAAGGAAAACCCGACTTATTTTTATTAAGTAGATTATAATAAGTATTTACAACTAATCTTTGCCTTTTAACGGTCGTGGGTTAATCAAAATTTATAATTTTGCTTTTATTTCAAACTTTTTAAGAGCAACATATATTATACAAAATCGAAAGATTAAAATATATGTATTAAATTTTAATAAGTATTTAAGAACCTTCACTAATCAACCACAAACCCTACACAGCATACCGAATCAAAATCTGACTAGATATTACTGCAGTGCCACCTAGTGAGTGCTACCGTAACAGCTATTTAAGAATCCTCACTAATCAACCACAAATACATCATTGAAAACCGCATCCAAATCGAACTGGTAGTTTTAGTTTTACACAAACAAATGTTTACTGCAGCGTCTCCTGGTGAGTTTTCATCGTCATACATATCTAAAAAAATGCACCACAATGAAACCCGAACCTATTACTGAAAAAATCGCATCCAAAACGGACTAGTAGTTTTAGTCTTACACAAATTAATGTTTACTGTAGCGCCCCCTGGCGAAGTTTCATCGTACCAGTTATAAGAACATGTACCACCTATCACTGAAACAACCGCATCCAAAAAAACAGCAACCAAAACGGATTAGTAGTTTTGGTTTTGCACAAACAAAAGTTTACTACAGCAACCTCTGGCGCGTTTTCAACGTTACACATATATAAGAACTTGCACCACTGTTCAACCCGAACCTATCACTGAAAAAACCGCATCCAAATCGGACTAGTAGTTTTGGTTTTGCACAAACAAATGTTTACAGCAGCGCCCCCTAGTGATTTTTCATCGTAACACATATACAAGAACATGCACCAATCAAACCAAAATCCATCACTGAAAACTGCATCAAAATTGGACTTGCAGTTTTGGAGATAAATGTTACCATTGGTTTGTACAAACAAATGTTTACTGCAGCATCCTGGTGAGTTGTCACTGTAAACCTATCTTAGGACATGCACCAATCAAATCCAAACTCATCACTGAAAACTGCATTAAAATCGGACTAGTAGTTTTGAAGATTTAAAGGCAACATTAGATTAGATTTATTTATTTCACATTATCAATGTCATTATTACAATAAAGTTTATTCAATAATTTGTCAAAGGATAATATGATCGTCAGAACAGTAATTATAAAAGTATAATTAAGTAAAAGTCAAAAAGCAAACAAAAAAATACAATTGAAAGAAAATTAAAAATAAAATAAAACACATTGATAACAATGTCAAAATAATGTCCAGAAATGTTATGTATCAAAATAAATCAATCAAAAATTATATGAACAAAAATTAAAATTTCATGTTAGGAGACTTTAAAGTATGGGAGATAAAACTGTGTTTACTGAATAATCATATAAACTAAATAAAATACAATTGAATATGAACTAACCTAATCTACGTACATAAATAACACATACTTATCCACGTCCACTACTGGACGCCTCCCCCAAGGATTTCTACGACGACCGGTTCTGCGCTACCCGCATCCAGCGGCTTCCCACAAGCTTCACCAGGTCATTGGTCCACCGAGTGGGAGGACTGCCTACGCTACGTTCACCGGTGCGCGGTCTTCACTCGAGAACTATACTGCCCAAGCAGCCATCTGTTCTGTAAGCTATGTGCCCCGCTCACTGCCACTTAAGTTAAGCAAATCTGAGAGCTATGTCAATCCCACTTCTCACTTCTGAGCCATCTCTACAAGCTATTTTCGAGAGTCATTACAAATCGTCTCGTACTACATTCTCTTTAGCGGTGCCAAATTGACCATCGATACGTCGAGGTGTGGAAGTGTCTGTATTAAAATGCCACAATGTCGGTTCACCTCCAGAACCAGAGTTCGAAACCTATCCAGCTGCAGCGAGGGGTGAGACGTAATATCTCCGAAACTGTGCACCGCTGCCCTGGAAAATGTTTTTAAGCTTTTGGTCTGGGTTGGACTCGGCATTAATATCAACGGCGAGATATCAATTTGGTATCGCTGGAAAAAGTTATTGAACAAATCAGTGCTCTGCCAATATGGTTCCATGTCGTAAAAAACTGCAAGCTTCCAACCTTCTCTTAGTAGGTACATGCTTGTGTCAAGATTTATTGTTTAAGTTGAAAAATAAATCTTTATACTGGCAACACTGTTCGTTTATTGTCGGTTGTCACGCAATGGTGATTAGCTCTGGGTAGGAGTGGGGAGAGAGGTTTGCCGCTCACGAACTGGGCAGTTGGTATTCAAACTGCGATGTGATCAGTCGACGTAAGTTTCAATATTAGTGCTTGAATATTGTGAATAAATACAGATTTATAAAAGTAAAAGTGTTATAAAAGTTAACGTTTTTATTTATAAAACTTTAGTAGTGGCACGCAATCCTTAGCCTAAACGATACGTAATCAATTCTGCCCTGATAAGAGAGAAAGCTGCTAACTGCAAAAACAAACTTTCGAGAAAAAGAAAAAAACCGCGAGAACACGGTTTCTGGAAAATTATGTGTTTCTAGTTAATTTTGAACACAGGTCTGGTTGGTAAATTTTTGCCGTGTCTTTTCCATGACACAAATATATTAAATTAAAGTTATCAAAAATCAACGATTATAGTTTTTCCTTAGCAAAAAATATAATTTAATTCGAAAACTAGAGAGAGTCCGTTACATATACCTTAAAAGGCGTTTAAGTTTAGCATGTTTCAAAAATTACCTATAATCTAGCCTTGGTGGGATACGAATTTCCTGTCTTTCAGCGGTAGAGCTTTTGCACTCGCAGGAAATTGAGAGATCAAACTTAGCAGTTTAGACATCAGTTAGATCTTTTTACGGCTTTTGTTGGGGAGTGTTTTCTTCAACTGTCCAAGAATTTTAACTGCAGTATTTCCGCGATTCGACAAACACATCATGTCGCGCCTTAGTTAGGAACTCTGAGATGGTTTTGTGTTCTCGTGTGAAAGCCCAACGTAGCATAAGCAGAAATAATAACCAGAAAAATTATGTTCTCGTGTGAAAGCCCAACGTAGCATAAGCAAAAATAATAACCAGAAAAATTCTTGTATTCTTTATCAAAGTTTTTTTGTTCCAAACTTGATAACGGCCCTAATACGGAGTAAAGCGTACAAACACGGGCCAGGTTTTACTAGTATTACTACCGAGACGGAGACATGCAGAGATTTCCTCAGTTAAAACGCCAGGCAAATGTAGATTATCTTTGAAAATGCTTAGGATTCAATGCTTTCATGCTTGAGAAACATCTTTCGATTCCGGAACACCATATATCAGCAATGCATTCCTGCGTTAGCTGGTCTCGTGCCTATCAAGGCCAAGTAATAGCAAGTCCAACTGAGTTTTCATCGGAGCCAAGGTCTGCATCTCAAAACTTTTGAAATCATTGAACTCACTTGACAAGCAGATCAGATCCTGCCGCTTCACGGGATGACTTGTGTTTTAAATTCGTTTCATTTTGCTTCATTCTTGCATTTAAGGTAGAAGCTAAGTTCGCCATAGTTTTGGTAAAGTTAAATTAGAGCTCCATTGTGTAACTTCAATGTTGATATTCACAGTGTAAAATAGTGCACGGAGAAAAAGTGACTAGTCACTGTTATACAATAGGGCGTAAAATGTAAGTTTTACATAAATAAAATGCTAAAATAGCTGAGTATTCATTTTAAAATCCAAAACAAAAAGAAGCTTAGCTTTTATATGTTACTAGCTTTTGTCAGCGGCTTCGCTCGCGTGAACAAAGTTTCTATGACTTTCGTCGAGGGGGCGCAGAGCGCGAGTCACAAGCGTGGAAAAAAATAGTCTATATGTTAATCCAGGTCCAAATCTGTCTACCTATCAAATTTAATCGAAATCCGTAAATCTGTTGTGGCGTGAATTAGTAACAAATGTCCATACATACAAAAATTCGCGTTAATAGATGTGCCGGCTACCCTCACAATGTCGTCCATCCTATGTCGTCCACCATGTAATTTACAAATACTTCTAATATCAATGAAACTTTTTTGAAATTTACTTCAAAAATCCTAAAAAGGAAACCTAAATGCTAAATTTCTAAGGTCAAAAAGGATGATGTATATATTCTAAAAAAACATGTTGCCAAAATGTCGTTAGGAATCTAGAATTCTTAAAACCGCCCATATTATTTAAACGAATCCAACGACAACCTCTCATTCTGTTCAAATTTGATAAGTAGTTTATGAGCTACGAAGGAATAAATGAACATCTACATAACATGAAAATGCATATACACATAGACTGTAAAACTCATATCCGTCCTTTTGTGCCGCAGTCAGGAATTTTTTTTGTTGCGATCAAATAGATTGTAGAAAACTTACCCCAATAGTTTTTATATGTATCGTTCCATTTTTAAACTCAATCTTTGTTGGTTGAACGGTATAGTAAGTTTTTTTACCGAACATTTGAATATTAATTATTTTTATTTCATTAGTGTTGCGGATTTTTGCGGACAAATAATCTGAAAAAAAAATTGAGCTCGGTACCTGGTAATGGGCCCCATTAGTAAACCTAAGCCTGTATGGCCCATAGGTCTGTCTTATGTTTGTATAGAGAATTTACTGACAAATCATCATATCAGCCGAAAGACGTCCACTGCTAGACATAGGCCTCCCCTAAGATTTCCACGACGACCGGTTTTGCACTGCCTGCATCCAGTGGCTTCCCGGGACCATCACTAGGTCATCGGTCCACCAAGTGAGAGCCTTGGTTACGCTACGTTTTCCGGTGCGCGGTCGCCACTAGAGAACTTTACTGCCCCAAAGGCCATCTTTTCTACAAGCTATGTGCTCCGCCCACTGCCACTTATATTGAACAATTATGAAACAGACGGTAAAAGACCCGACGGACTCACGATGATCCCCTGGGAGCGGGGGCGTGCCCTGCTCTGGGACGCGACCTGCGCGTGCACCTTCGCAGCAACGCATGTGCCCCGTACCACGAGGGCCGCGGGTGCGGCTGCAGAGTGGGCCGCGAACCAAAAATTAACAAAGTACGCGGACCTAATGCGGACTCACGACTTTGTGCCTTTTGCCGTCGAAACTTCGTGTGTGTGGTGCTCGACGGCCAAAGAATTTATAATGAAAATAGGCAGGCGCTTGAGAGACCGCGGTAGCGATCCCCGCGCCGCTCGTACCTGGTTCAACAGATATCCCTGGCTATACAGCGCGGCAACGTGGTCAGTATAATGGGCACTTTTGAGGCGGGTACGAGGCGGTGCGACATAGACTAAGGACCTTAAAGTACATTATTTTATTTTGACTTTATTTATAATATAATATTAATGGCTTTTATTAACCAAATGATAATCCATTTTATATAAGTATTAAAAATATGATATTCATCAATAAAAAAATCAGATTAACCAACATCTATCAGCACCGAAGAGGGAAAACTGACTGAATCTGTGAATACAACACTGGAAGTGATGTTTAAAGCCCACTTCCTGGATGGTGAAATTACAGATAGCGAAAAGGATAACCCAGTAACTCGGAATGAGCTGAATACTCAAACGAGGAAAAAATACTGGGACATAGCCAAGAAGGTAGTCAATTAGCAAAAGCTACTATGGTCTATGGATAGCTTTCAACCATAGCATCCTTAGCGATAGCGAGAAGTACGAGTTAGTAATACATTAACTAACTCAAATTAGGAACCTCATAGTTTCGTCATCTCCGTCTGTCTATATGTCGTCTGTATTACTCTCCGTCTGTCTTTATGTCGTCTGTATTACTCGTCGTCTGTCTGTATTACTATTACAGCTATCATTTGAAAAAGTCCCGTTTCATAACAAGCTCGTATGTTTTTCTTGTGAGCGTCTGTTTTGCAATGACAATAAATACTGTTTTTTTGTCATTTAGAATCTCAAATTATAATTTTCATGTGTTTTTTTCATAAATTTCATAATTATCCACGCAGACAAAGAAGCAGGACAGCTAGAAACAAAACACATCTATCTAATCTAATACCTATAGACGAGCAATTATTCTTGTATATATGTAATACTAGCTGTTTCCCGCGGTTTCACCCGCGTGGACAACGTTTCTATGACATTTCGAGGGTGCGCAGTGCGCGAGCCGCAAGCGGCTCGCGAGCGTAGTAAAAAATAGCCTATGTCTTAATCCAGGTCCTAATCTGTCTACCTACCAAATTTCAGCCAAATCCGTTCAGTAGTTTTTGCGGGAAAGCGTAACAGACAGACAGAGTTACTTTCGCATTTATAATATTAGTAGGGAAGTAGGGATTATAAAAGAAAGTCGTTTTAGTTACAACATTTATAACTCAAGAACGGCTGGACCGATTTCACTAATTATTTTTGTATTCTTGTATACATGTATATATGTATCTATATATATAAAAGAAAGTCGTGTTAGTTTCACCATTTATAATACAAGAACGGCTAGACCGATTTCGCTAATTCTTTTTTTGTTGAGTTTGTTATTGTCGGGAGAAGATTTTAGGGTAAGGTAGGGTAGTGTAGTGGGGTTTTCGGGAACGAAAAATCGATCTAGATAGGTTTCATCTCTGGAAAAACGCGTGCCGGAATGCGTTTTGTGCCGTATAATGCCGCGCAATATGTGTTATATTTTCGCATAACTATTAAAGCGTTCGTAGCCTAGTGGTTACCGAGTCTAGCTGACAAACCGAATGGCCCGAGTTCAAATCCGCAGTGAAAGCACTTCAACGCAAAAAGAGGGGTGTCAAATCGAATGGCCCGAGTTCAAATCCGCAGTGAAAGCACTTCAACGCAAAAAGAGGGGTGTCAAACCGAATGGCCCGAGTTCAAATCCGCAGTGAAAGCACTTCAACGCAAAAAGAGGGGTGTCAAACCGAATGGCCCGAGTTCAAATCCGCAGTGTAAGCACTTCAACGCAAAAAGAGGGGTGTTATGAGTTTGAAGCCAATGTCTATGTGTTTGTCTGTCTGTCTGTCTATGGCATCGTAGCTCTCAAAAGGATGTACCAATTTTTATGCGCTTTTTTGCGCTAGTTCTTAGCTATAATTGATGAAGATCTGTTAAGCCGTTTGGGGATCATCAGCTCTTATATAGGTGATGAAGGGATCTGGGCAACTTATAAAGGTCAGATCGATTCAAAATTTGGTGCCCTGTTACTGTAAAAATATTACAAAACCATATTAACCTTAACCTGATGCTGCAGCGGCGCCTGGAATCTGCAGGATACCCTTCTCCTCACCAACTTACAGCAGAGGCATCGTATTTGGGCTCATTGGAATAGTGTCAATGAATAGGTGTTAGGTAGAACATTGTAACCTTGACCTGATGTTGCAGCTTCTTCCGGAATCTGCAGGATACCCAACTCCTCGCGAACTTGCAGCAAAGGTATTGTGTTTGGGCTCATTGAAATATTTTCAATGAATAGGTGTTAGATAGAAAATGGCAACCTTGACTTGATGCTGCAGCATCTCCTGGAATTGGCAGAATAACCGACTTCTTAACAACTTACAGCAGAAGTATCGTGTTAGGGCTCATCGGAATCATCATCATATCAGCCGAATGACGTCCACTGCTGGACATAGGCCTCCCAAATGGATTTCCACGACGACCAGTTACGCGCTACCCGCATCCAGCGGCTTCCCGCGACCTTCACCAGGTCATCGGTCCACCAAGTGGGAGGCCTGCCTACATTACTTTTTCCGGTGCGCGGTCGCTACTCGGGAACTTAACTTTCCCAACGGCCATATGTAAACAGTAACAGGGCACCAAATAGTCTTAATGAATAGATTTTAGATAGAATATAGTAACCTTGACTAGATGCTGCAGCATCAAGAAAAAGAAGAATTTGACAGAGGAGAAAATTGTCGTCGTGCATTAACCAATTTTTTCATATTTTGCAAAATATTTAGAATTTTACAAGTGTTACACCATTTGAAATACTGCACGGAGCCCTCGCCGTGTTTCTGAGGTATGTGGGTTCTAATCCTTTCGTAGTCTCTCTTGATTCCGCATGGTGGAGTAATTTCGGGCATTGATTACGTTGTAGGGTCGCCAGTTTACCCCCGCTAAAGGAAATACGCTGCTTGCTGGCTGCCGTGCCATGGCTGCCGTGCTGTGGCTGCAGTGCCCAACAACCGCTCGGGGCACAATCAACCTTCGCCCATCAGGTTGGCAGACCGAAGACCTGACCCGCCCCACCTAGCCGGGCAGACGAGGGAAGTAGCTCCTTTTATTCTTTTCCTGCTCACCGTCTTCCGAGTCCCCTGCTGGACTGAACGAATCTTTTCAGTCTAATTTTTTTTAAATTTGTGCGCTGTTTAAATTCAATTGAATCGGCTTGGAAATTAATTCCTCCGTGGGCATCCTGCAGGGACTATTTAAAAAAATACAAAACTTTAACGGTTCCTGGTCTCCATATTCTTGTTCTTTTAGTGGATTTGGTGAAACACAGATCAGTTTTCGAATCCGATGAGGTAATGAATTTGCGTATGGGTGGGCACTAGGAGAAAGGACTTACATCATGTTATTGAGCCATGTTTAAATGTTGTGAACCATTAACAGACCGTGGACACTCTATACAAACGAGCGGGAAATTATATTATTCTACATATAAACAACTAACGTATCTATAGTCACAAATGCAGGTAGAGTTGAATCAAACTGGCGGCATTGGTCACGAAATGTTTATTAGATATTTACTGCACGTAACAGTTGCACGCTCCCGTCGCACACAGGGGTATTTGATCCAAAAAAGCGGATAAAAGTCAATGAAAACAAATTAAGGAATACTTGAAGACTGTTGATACCTGAGTGTTCTCTAAAGCATAGACAACAATAGCGCGTCCGCCATTTTGTTTTAACCGGATAAGATGGGCTCGAAAGTAGTCATCATCTAAGTGTCTCGCTGATTGCACGTACAAAACGCAATAACGCCCGATTTTTGCACTATAATCAGAACTGTTTTAAAGTGAGCTGTGAAGTAAAGCGTGGTTATTTTTAAAAAGGATACTGTTGAACCAGGTATGTACTATTAATATCACTTATTTATTTTAAAAAGCTACAAATAAAATAATAGATATAAAATATTTTTGAAACCGCATAAAAACGTTGTGGGATTTTCTGTCTTAAATACATATACAAAGGGTTTAGTTATAGTTTGGGGTATTTCCCGGTATATATTTTTTTTTCATAAGTTAATAGAACTATTCTGCTTTTAAAGTAATAAAAGTCTGAATGCCAAAAAGTGCCTATTATATTGTTTTTTTTAATATATTTTTTGGTATTTTAGAAAACAAAATATTTTTTTACATGATATTCAAACTATGACGTTTTCTTGGTTTCAGGGGGCTTCGGTATAACATTTATAACACGGGAACGTTTATATCACATGACAAAAAAGTGCACAAAAAAGGAATTTTCAGCAAAGTTGGATTTTGTGGAGAACGAGATCATAAACAAATCCACTTTTTTCGTTGGATAAAAACAAGAGTTTTTGCATAAATTTTCATACTTTAAGTCGGAAATGAAGAAAAGGTGGCTTGCGGCCAATAGAACGGAGCAAAGAATTAGAAATAGAACTGTTTCTGGAAAAGTATTGTTTAGATATTTTTTGTGTAACAGAACACTGGCTCAAAGACCATGAAATGCTTTTTAGTTTTGAAAATTATTGTACAGCCAGTGCATTCAATCGAAAGTCCTTACAATGTGGAGGTTTAGTTATATTTACTAAAAATTCTCTAAAGTTTAAAGAACGGAAGGACGTTGTTGGCCTTTCGATTGAAAAAATTGTAGAATTATCTTGTGTGGAGCTGGAGAACCACATCATAATTTGCGTGTATAGGCCCCCATATGACGATAACTTTGTTAGCTTCGAATCGGCAATGGAGGATGTATTAAATATCGTTAGTAAAAGCCGTAAATCCGTGATAGTATGCGGCGATTTCAATGTTGATTTGTTGGAAAAAAAGTCCTTGACGACTCGAATTACTTGTCTCTTTAAGTCATTTGATTTAAATTATGTATTTCTGGAACCCACAAGAATAACAAAGACCTCTGCCACATGTATAGATAACATATTTTGTAATTGCTGTTATTTAAATAAAAAGGTTTTTAATTGTTTGAGGTCAGATCATAGCGGAGTAATGGCTAGCTTTCCCGTAAGTATTTCTGCAGAACACATAAAAATTCAAACGAGACCGGTCACTGCTAGTCGAATAGAAAAGTTTAAAACAGTGCTAGATGAAAAACTGCCCATACCAGATTTTGATAATGAAGTGCAAGCCAACAGTTTTTACAACGATTTTTTTACAGTACTGGATAGGGAATTCCAAAGTATATTTAAGTCTAAATCCACAATCAGTAACATCAAATTTAAATTCAGTGAATGGGCTACTATAGGTATATACAAAAGTCGCCAAACTTTGTTTGACCATTATGACAAAAAAACTTACACTTTTGATGAGAACTTTACAAATTATGTGAAACAATATTCAAAAATTTTTAAGCAGGTTTGCCACGTAGCAAAATCTAATTATCTGGCTAGAAAAATAAAATTGTCAGATAATAAAATAAAAACTGTTTGGAATATCATTAGAAAACAAACAGGTAAAGTCAAACCTCGCGACAAAGAATATGTTTTGCAAACAGATCAAGGTAAAATTAGTTCGAATGCCGATGTAGCCAAAGAATTTGAAACTTTTTTCACAAATATTCCACTTAAGACTACTGAAGCCCTAAACTCATCACCTATGTATGCTCAAAGGCTGCTAAAGGATAATGTTAATAATTGTGATCAAAAATTCTCCTTCAGAGTAATTAGACCACAATCTATTGTAAAAGCTTTTAAATCTCTTAAAGTGAAAAGAACCGAAGACCTCTGGGGATTATCGGTAAGCTTGATCAGTAATGTAATTGATACTTTAGCGCCATATTTAGCTTGTCTTTTTAATATTAGCATTGATAGTAGCGTCTTTCCAGATCTCATGAAGCTTAGTAAAGTGATACCTTTATATAAATCTGGTTCAAAAACTGATCCAGGCAACTACAGACCAGTTTCTGTGCTGCCAGTTCTTAGTAAAATGTTTGAAACGATTATGCTTAACCAAATGCTACAATATTTTACAGAAAACAAACTACTGCATAACCAACAATTCGGTTTCACTAAAGGACGATCAACAACCGATGCAGGAGTAGCACTCATTCGAAACATATATGATGCTTTCGAGGAATTGCAGAATGCAATTGGAGTGTTTTGTGATTTATCTAAGGCTTTTGATTGTGTTGAACACCAAACATTGCTTATGAAATTAAAGCATTATGGTGTAGAGGAAGGGGCTCTCAGTCTTTTAAATTCGTATTTAGACAACAGAACACAAAAAGTACAAGTGAATGGCACGAACTCATCTGGATCTAAAGTGAAAATGGGTGTGCCCCAGGGTTCCATATTAGGGCCTTTTCTTTTCCTTGTTTACGTAAATGATTTGCCTTTTATGGTGCAACATCTGTCAAATATTGTGTTGTTTGCGGATGATACATCTCTTATTTTTAAAGTGAATAGGAAAGAAAACGAAATTGACGAAGAAAACAACACTCTTTCAAAGATACTGAACTGGTTCACTGTGAACAACTTATTATTAAATGCTAAGAAAACAAAATGTATAAAATTTTGTTTGCCAAATGTAAAAAAGGTCAATATTAGTGTAATATTAGACAGTAATAAATTAGAATTTGTAAATACCACGGTGTTCCTTGGTATAACTTTGGATGTTTCACTTCAATGGGGACCACACATTGAAACTTTAGCGGGAAGGCTTAGTTCAGCTGCTTATGCCGTTAAGAAAATAAGACAGTTAACGGATGTAGATACTGCGAGACTAGTGTATTTTAGTTACTTCCATAGTATAATGTCTTATGGCATATTACTGTGGGGGCATGCGGCTGATATAGAAACTATTTTCATCCTGCAGAAAAGAGCTATCCGCGCAATCTATCAGATGCGATCACGTGAGTCGTTACAGAATAAGTTTAAAGAAATCAATATTTTAACTGTTGCTAGTCAATTTATATATGAAAACATCATGTACGTTCGTAAGAATTTGCATTTATTTCCTAAAAACAGTGACAGGTATAATTTGAATTTAAGAAATGTAAATAAAATAGATATAGCCTTTTCGAGACTGAGTAAGGTTAAAAAGTCATTTGTGGGGCAGTGTATAAGATTCTACAATAAAATTCCAGAAAATGTAACTAGTTTGTCAGAGAATAAGACTCATGTCAAAAAAGTTTTGTGCTCTAGAGGATATTATAAAATAATAGATTATGTAAATGACAAAGATATATATGTTGATTCTATATCAAATACCATTACCTGAGACTGTAATCTGAATCATGACATTATTTGTAATATACTGTATTTTTTTTTGTTTTGACTATTTAAAAGTGTGTGTAAACACCTATTTGAAATAAATTGTTTTTGATTTTTTTTTGATTTTTGATTTTTTGAGCATATTTTCTTTAATAAAATCACGATTGGTTGCAAGTGGCAATGAAAGTACCTAAAAAAAATACCGAAAAACCGGAGCGACCATTGAAGTCTTTCGAGGACTTGTGCGATCACAGTAAAAGGCGAAAAACTCAGAGTCTAAGGGATAGCAATTAAGTTAAGAGCTTGTATATGCTACCCAAATGAAACTCCGAGAAACTAGTAAGCAAGGGGCTGCCAAAGTAGTCAAAGATCAAACACAACCCCCACAAGAGGTGCCAAATATCTAAAACGCTATAGAAGCAATAACACGCCACCAAGGAAACAATTAGCACCAACACAGGCGCTATCAATTTTTGTTGAAGCGTCTTTAACAAGGAAACAATACAAAATTATTAGAACCAGTGACAAACATCTATACGCATGTTATAGTGTTTTTCAAAAAGCAAAAAAAGATTTTTACCCAAGCCAAGAAGAATGTCGTGTGACTGAAACTTGTGCAGAAGTCCAACTGCAAGGTTTATTAAATCATACTTCGCAGCGCTTGCTTTTATATCTAGGTGATGTTCTAGAAAGTCTTTCAGAAGAAGAAAAAGCTTTACTGGAACTAATTTGCAAGTGGGGTTGTGATGGTTCACAGCAAACAGAATATAAACAAAAATTCGAAAACAGTGCCGACTCTGACAAGAATATTTTTCAGTCATCACTAGTGCCTATTCAGCTTATTTGTTGCATCAATAAAAAAGTGATTTGGCAAAATCCAACACCTTCCTCACCCCGCTATTGCCGACCTATGAGAATCAGAATTGTCCATGAGACATCTGACATCACTAACGATGAAATACAATACTTTAAAAATCAGATCAGACATTTAGAAAAGACAAAAGTAGCAAGCGCAACAGGAGAAATATCCGTAAAAAATACATTGCTGTTCACTATGGTTGACGGTAAAGTTTGCAATTCAGCAACTGACACGAAGTCAACAAAGAGATGCTATATTTGTAAAGGGACTTCCAAAGCTTTCAATAAATTGGGAGCATTAAGAGAAGTAGACTTAGACAATCTTAAATTCGGTTTGTCAGTGTTACATGCAAGAATAAGATTTTTCGAAACTTTGCTCCATGTTTCCTACAAGATAACCTTACAAAAATGGCAACTAAGAAAGCAGGCCGACAAAGATATTGTCAAGGAGAGAAAGGCAGAAATTCAAGAACAATTTAGAACTCGAATTGGCCTCATTGTTGATGTTCCCAAAACTGGCTACGGCATCAGCAATAACGGCAACACAAGTCGAAGATTTTTTGAAAATCCAGAAGAATCTTCAGAAATCACTGGGATTGATATCAGGTTGATTAAAAGATTTGCTGTGATCTTAGAAGTAATTTCAAGTGGACATAAAATTAACATCGATAAATTCACAACATACTGCCGCGATACAGCATTACTATATGTTGAGTTATACTCCTGGCATCCGATGACGCCCACAGTGCACAAGGTACTAATTCACGGCCCCCAAGTGGTTCAACATGCGATGTTGCCAATTGGAATCTTGTCGGAGGAGGCAGCTGAGGCGAGGAACAAGCATTATTGACAATATCGCCAAAATTTCTCGCGAAAATTTTCTCGAGAGCAATGCAACCAATACGTATTAAATAGGTTGCTTCTGAAGTCTGATCCTTTAATGAGTAGCATTAGACCAAAACCACAAAAACGATCGAAGCCATTTAGCGCCGAAGCCACGGAAATGTTACTTCCAAGTGAAATTGATGCCTCGAACGTAGATGATGATTTGGCACAGGAGATAAATGATTCCTTCGATGAAGAAGAGGAAGACGTCGTCTGAGTAGTTTTAAGCTAGTTTCTGATCAATAAACAATTGTATTCCTCCAAGGCGTCGAAACTGATTTGTAAGTTCAGTTCCTGTGAGAAAGCGATTACGAAGCATTGTGTTCACCAAGTATCAATATTCTCGTGCTGTGGTACACCTGGTTCTGCCTGTTCCTGGTCTGCGTAGGTTAGAGCCAGTTTCCTCGTAACGTTGGAGAACTCTTTGTACTGTTGAGAGCGACACACCGACAGTCGTGGCTGTATCGCGCTGACCCCGGCCGTTTTCCAGCATTGTGAGTATTCTGGTGCATTCTTCAGGTGTAAGCGACATGATTACTGCTTGAATAATAAATATTGAACACTATCAACATAGTTTATGTACCCACTTAAATGACAGATTAGAAACAAAAGCAAAAACAAATGTAGTAATTTCGTAGTTCTATCTTCGAAAGTCTCCCTTTTTCTAATTTGATTTTTTTAGACATAACTTTACAATAACTAAGAAGTTTTAATGACTTCATTTAAGGAGTATTAAATTGTCTATTAAACACAATTTATTTCATGAAGCTAGCCTTCTTAGTTTCCGAGATTTTTAGGATTCTTTAAGTGACCCGGATTCATCGCTCTCGAGTGTATTATATTCAACGCAGTATGGCCAAATTATTTTAATAGCTTTTCAAAAAACATAATATTTTGTATTTTTTTTATTAATATATTATAATATCAATATAAGGCCATCTGAATTAGAGCAATCGGGCCTTAGTCAACCCGCGTGGTTGACTAAGGCCCGATTGCCCTAATTCAGGGTAGGCTCGAGCCCCTCGGTGGGGACGTTATGAGCTGATAAGACAAGGCAATGTTGACCAGTGTATAAAAGGAGAAACTGACTGACTTGGTAACTGATATATCAAGTCACAAGCTAAAACCCTGGGTCAAGAAAATTAAAATTTTGCACAAGAGTCTCTTAGATAACGTATTCATTCACTCAGGAAGGGTTTTACAAAATTCATTTCCTATGAGAGTTAAAGTGTAGATTGAAGTTTGAATAACAAAGTCGGGTTTTGTGCTTTCATCAACTCAAAACTTGGCGTAAACACTTTAAAACAAATTAGAAATCAGCATTTAAGATTTCCTAAATAGTATCACCCCTTTACGCGGTATATTTGTATAATATTGTATGGTATGGTTTGTATTGTAATGCACAGGCTAAACTCCTGAGTGTTGAAATTCAAAATTTCCATAAGGACTCACTATATTGCACCGACATCTACTTAATAGGCGTTTTACGAAATTCGTCCCCTGATAGGGTCAAAGTGGGGTTTAAGTTTGAAACGTCTGATACAAGAGTGAATAGAATTCACGAGGATTGACGGCGATAGCTTCTCTACTGCCTACTGCCTAGGCCAAAGGATTTTAGAACTGAACGATCATACTATAACGACATTGTTTTGGATATATCGCAGCCCGCAGCCAACTGGTTAAATCTGTCATTTAACTAAAAGGCTAGCCCATTGATTGAATAGCGAATATCAATTGAATGACTAGGCTAAACTTTGATTGAACAAGCGTCACTCAATGCTCCACTAGTTGGCTGATTGTAAGCTAGGCAAACGTTGTTTCAACAAGCGTCACTCAACGTTCAACTAGTCGGCTGATTGTAAGCTATCCCTTTGAACATGGTGGACGTAAAATACCATACAACGAAAAGGGAACTGAAAATTCCTAAATGTAAAATGTTACTGAGCGAGCGATATTAGGTTCAGTAAGGTTTAATTGATTATAGTATTATACAGTCAAAGAGCCTCGCTAGCGATAGCAGAATGCTTCGCAGAAGAAGAAATCATCGGTTTTTTATTTGGAGTATTTTTAGGAATATCTGATTCAACGACTTGGCCAGTTGCCTTTTAGTCATTAATTGAATGTTGCCATTCAATCAACGGGCTAGCCTTTCAATCAAATAGCAGATTTACCCAGTTCTCCAGTTCTTGTTCTTCCAACTCCATTTTAACCGACTTCTAATAAGGAGCAATTTATATTCACCATTTTATGTATTTTTTATGTATGTTCACTCACGGCTCTGTCAATTGTGGACCAATTTTTAAAATTATATTTTTTTAAATAAAAAATGTATACTTACGTACTCCAGAGATGGTTCAATTATCACCTAGTCAGGATCCGATGAAGGATGCAAGGAAAATCGAAGACAACTCTAAAATTGTATAGGAACGTATTACGAGTTCCATATATCTTCTAAAGCTATTGAAGTATCAACTTCCTTAATCATTGTATTTTTTTTTTCTCTCTCATGTTGTGCAATGAAGTGTTTTCAATCAATCAATCAAGTATTTTCGTCTGCTAGTCATCATCTCATGTTGATAAGCTGGTGATGGAAGGAACAATTCCTTAACGGTTAGGAGTTGGAGGATATTTTTTTTAATATTATAGGTACGTATAGACCGACACAATTCAATTTTAACATAAATCTATCTTTCTTTTTAATTAATGAGCGTCAGTGGCGTAAAGGCTAGGGCCGCTACCTGCTGTCCAAGTTATTCAGATGAGCTGATGATAGAAGGTTTAACTTAACTCCTTAACTTTCATGTTACTAAGATGATGATGGAAGCCACAGGACTTTGTATTGGTTAATAAAATACATGCTATATGATTTGATAATATTAAAATGGTGAGCGAGTTATTGAGTTTAATGTTGTAGGATAGCATTGTCACTAAAAATAAAATAAAATAAATTGTAAAAAAACTATAAACCGACTTCAAAAAGAAAATCACTCAGAATTATGGAATAATATTCTAATATTGTGTACCGCCTTTGACATAAAAGCCGGGAGAGCAGTGGACTGTTTTTGTAGAGGAGACGGTAGATCGTATGGTTGCGACTGACTTACCGAGGGGAAATAACGCCTCGGAGTGGAAGAAAACACGATGAATTACGAGGACAAACGTAGTTTGCGATGTACTGCTTCCGATTAAGAGAGGCGAGGCTTTCCTTCTTCTTGGTTCTATCACAGTATATATATTAGTACTAACGTACAGTGTGGACACTCCCTGCCGCTCTCTAGATTCGACCTCACCCCCCCGTCACTCAGATTGGGTACCAAACGTAAAGGACGAGCTACGCAAGCACTTTTGTTCACTATATTCACTTTGCGCGCCGCTGTGATTTCGTTCACAAGCATAAAAACCAACCAGTTACCGAACGTAAAGGCCCAACTGAACTCTTTTTTTTTCATACTTGTCATGTTGTAAACAACCACCGCTCGAACAAAAAACACCACTTTCCGAATACACCATACACATTATGAGACTATGAGACTATAAAACATTGTAAATGGTAACTGCGACGTGGACGTATGAATTAACACTGAAAACTGCTATTATTTTATACGTCATCTTCTAACACTTTTTCCATAAAATTGCGAAATTGATAAAGGATTTTGTCACAGATTAAAAATCGACATGATAGTTTTGTTGCTTTGGTGTAGAGATGGTACGAAGTGAATAACTGAATGAATGATTTTGAACTGTTGTTGCGAGGTAAAAATTGGGTCATCTTTGGGGTCAACTGTAAAATAGGGTACATCGATTTGGCAGTCCGCGATTTTTCGGTAAGAGATAGGCTTTAGCTGAACATCCATACCAAATTTCAAGGTTAGAAAACGAGCGGTTTTTGAGTTATGAATTTTTGAAAATTGAATTTTTAGGTACTCTTTGGTCTTTGTTTTGTGAGTTTATGTAGGACCAAAGATGACTTATTACTGATTGTATAATTTGATTCCAAAGATTTATAATATGGGGTTAAAACCCCCAACAAACCTTCGGGATCCGAGGGGGATGTGGGAGTATCAAGGCGGGGAAAGCACGCGGGGCCGACAAACTCGGGGCTCCTACATCTTCATTCTCATGTTAAACCTAACACTACGACTGTGCAGGGAGATAGGCTTTAGCTGAACATCCATACCAAATTTCAAGGTTAGAAAACGAGCGGTTTTTGAGTTATGAATTTTTGAAAATTGAATTTTTAGGTACTCTTTGGTCTTTGTTTTGTGAGTTTATGTAGGACCAAAGATGACTTATTACTGATTGTATAATTTGATTCCAAAGATTTATAATATGGGGTTAAAACCCCCAACAAACCTTCGGGATCCGAGGGGGATGTGGGAGTATCAAGGCGGGGAAAGCACGCGGGGCCGACTTGAGGGCAGACAAACTTGGGGGTAACATATCGAAAACCAGGGAGTAATCCGTCAAGGTCAAGGTCAATCAGTCAAGGTCATTTCAAGGTCAAGGTCTAAGTCAATTTGATCCCAAAGATTCATAATATGGGGTCCGCGAGTGAGGTACGGGGAGTTCTAAATAGAAGCGGGAGCGAGCGAAGCGAGCTCGGACTTTCGGAGCACCCCGACTCGGATCCGTTAGGTTCGGAGACTGTGCGGGGAGGCGAGCTTAGCTTGCCTCCCCGCACAGTCGTAGTGTTAGGTTTAACATGAGAATGAAGATGTAGGAGCCCCGAGTTTGTCGGCCCCGCGTGCTTTCCCCGCCCTGACGCCCTGATACTCCCACATCGCCTTCGGATCCCGAAGGTTTGTTGGGGGTTTTAAATGGGTGGGTGGCGGGGCCTGCCCCCTGGACCCCATATCATGAATCTTTATCAAATTGACTTCACCTTTTTTTGGAATAAGTGGTAGCGATTTTCGCCGTCAGAGAAGTGGATGACCTTTTTTTAATAAGCGGCAGCGATTTTCGGCGTCATAGAAGTAGATGACCTTTTTTTAATAAGCGTTAGCGATTTGTCGGTCAAAGACTATCTAACAATAAATCATTCACTTCGTCCCATCTCTACACCAAAGCAAAGCAACAAAACTATCATGTCGATTTTTAATCTGTGACAAAATCCTTTATCAATTTCGCAATTTTATGGAAAAAGTGTTTAAAGATGTACAAAATAATAGCTGGTTTCAGTGTTAATTCATACGTCCACATCGCAGTTACCATTTACAATGTTTTTTAGTCTCATAATGTGTATGGTGTATTCGGAAAGTGGTGTTTTTTGTTCGAACGGTGTTTGTTTACAACGAAAAGTATGTAAAAAAAGAGTTTAGTATTCACACTGTTGCATTCAGTAAATAACTAACAAACATTTCGTAACCAATACCGCCGGTGTGATTCAACCCTACCTGCATTCTTGCCTATAGATACGTCAGTTATAATTATGTATATCATTCCTCGCTCGTTTGTATGGAGTGTCCGGGGTGTGGTTCTATTACGACACTGTCACTCGAGCGAAGGTCCTAGCAAGAGTAGCAAGGGTTGATTACGGCACTGTCTTTTGCATAAGATTCTGCTAGGCTCTTCTCACTTCTCGTTGCTTCTTCGGAGTTTCAGCTCTTCTCGCAGATACATCTGCTTTATTCAAAATGACCTGAAAGAATGTCGAAAACTGTTGCATAACGTCCCCGGGACCCAAAAGGGAGGCTAAACAAGCGCAAGCGATACACCACGCAATACTTAAAACTACAGTGGTCCCTAACAGGCCCTGCAATCAGACGGACAGGGTAATGGGGGGGAAGGATATATCAACAACAAACAACTACTCTGATTGCCCCTATCAGTAAACTTTATAACTAAACTTGTACAATTCCCGGTGCCAAGATGAAGGGCGGACAATCTGCTACAGTCAATAATATTCGCGTAATCTCCACTGGAAACAGGGACCCCAACTGTCGATAAGGGAGCGGGTATATTTGATTTGAAAGGTCCGGCTAAAACTTCCATGTGACTCCATGACAACCTGATCACCGATACCAGTGCACTGTTCAACAGTGGCAGTGACCAAGTTCGCGACATCACACTCAATATCGTGGTCTACCATTTCTAGGATCTGGGCATACAATTTTTTAACGCAATCATCAATCCAAGGGGCCTTCTAAATCAAGGCATCCGCCACGTCATCGCAACCCTATCAACGCGGAAGCCCCAGAAAACCATCTTAGCTCTGCTCTAAGTCGTGACCTCAGTATCGTCAGTTTTGGGACCATAATACCAATTGCAAATATAAATCTATACTAAATTGAGACAAAGATGATTGATTTTCAGCTGCCGATCGAAAACAATATACAATAAAAATCAAAACCGAAGACAATATTTTTCGAGCTGAAAATGGTAAGGGTAAATAACCTTTTCAATATAACCGTACAATAAAATAAGAATAACTGTGTGTTATACAAACAAAAACTGATATAGAAAAGAAGTCGCGTGAACAAACCGTGAACCACTCTCTGCTACCAGAATTGTCGCAAAACGTCAAGCGATACACATTCTTGAAACTACAATGGTCCTTAACAGACTCTGCTACCAGATGGACAGAGTACTAGAGGGGGATGGGGGTATATCAACAACAAACAACCGCTCTGATTGCCCAATTAGTCAACTTAATAACTAAACTTGCACAATGCTAGGTGCCAAGATAAAAGTCGGACAATCTGCTACTCGGTCAATATGATACTTGATCACTATGCGACAATTAACTACAATAGGTCAATTTTAATGTGCTTAAAATTAATTCAAGAATGTCTTACTGTGCGTGGGCGTGACGTCATCACGGATATCTGTCGGTTTCTGCGGAAGTACTGAAGAACTTAAGTTCCCGTGCGACAAGACAACCTTAATGGTGGACTTCGGAGAATGCTACAAGGTCAGGTGTATAGTCGCATTTAGATATCACATTTTACATTTCGCACTTTCTGTAGGCACATTTAAGCCCTAACGCCCTATTGGCTAAACATCTATACATCGAAGTAGTTATAACCTGCCTATAACATCGAAATTACGAGAAAATACCTATCTGAGAGATTCTAGTTGTTTGTGAAACTCGTGTTTCACGTCTTTTGTTTTAATGTTTGTAGGTGAGTTGCCACTGTAGGGGTGCGTGTACTTCGGAGGGTGCGATATTGAAAGAGTCTAATACGGTTAACACTTTAATTGTAGAATATATTGGTTATGTAACAAAGTAATTTATTTGCACCGGCGCAGCGGCGCGAGCGCGGGCAGGCGAGTAGGGTTACCGGGAACGACTGACTAGTCGTGCTTACACACTAGTACATTGCTAATTTGCTTGGTCAACATTTTGTGTCCCTACATAACTCCCCCCCTTTTCAAAAAAAATTTAAACATTCAAAAAAATTTTTCCAAAGTTGAACAATTTTAAAACATCCTGTAGATTTTCATTTAAGTTACACAAGTTTAGCACGTTACAAAGTACTCTACATTGAAACAACAACCAAGAATGCCACTCAGCAGACTTACTACACTTACAATATGTTTAGACTGAGTACCTGCCTCGGCTTATCGCTGTACGGTGTTACATTACATGATTCTTTGGACACAGTTTTAGAACATAATAAACCAACTTGGTACAAAAAATGTTAGTTATGTTATGCAGTTTAGAACATAAGATGAAATGTTACAATTACACTGATTATACACTGATTTATATAAAAATGAATACGTTGTTTTATTGTTTTTATACATTAAAAATTACCTTAACTAATTTTCTTTCCGACAGAAAATCACTTTTCACTAATCCTTTCACTGATAAGTCTGACTTGCAACTTGCACTGGTATTTGCTGTACTACTGGTCGAGTTTGAACTTGAGGGAGTTGTCCCTTTTCCAAAGAAGACACGATGTCTTTGACTAAAACAGTTTTAACTCGCCGTCCACAAAATTTTATACTCAAAAATATTATCACGGTAATTATGATAATTATCACCAAAATAGTAAATATACTGAACATTTCCATTTTCTTCTCAAGGATAGCAGTAGTGGCGTCATTTGCGCCATTTTGCGCTATAATAACTTCAGAATTTTTACTCTGTTGCTTTCCCATAATCGGAATAGAGATAATACTCATTAAACGTATTTAGTAAATTAAAAACTTTTCTTAAGTGCTTCTCTGTTGGAAATTATGTTTCTTAATAAAAATCTAAACTTATGTAGCATAAGAATGCTAAACTAGTAAATTAAGTAGGTTAGTACAATAAGTTTAATAAAAATGTCGTTATGATAAAACATGAGTACAATATATGCGCACTTTGTACACATCCTTGACATAACAAGATTCCTATTGTTCTTAATTCTAAGTTAGTAGAACGCTTAGTACTTGCGTTATAGTCAAAACAATCGCAATACAGTACGTGATCAACGAGCGAGCGTCAACTTAGCGCTGACCTAGAAAAAACTGAACACCTTTGCGCTGAAAGGTACTATCACGTACACAAGTGTTAGCATCTTTATATTTTCTATGTAGGAAAGTTAAATTCAGTTTACATGTTTCTTTAACTTCCTATACCAACTTGATATACTACAAAATAGGTAAACAATTAGATAGGGTTACCTACCCTATTGAACTAACTACTGGTGAACACAACAATATTTCTAATTGCCTCATCCCGTCTTTGCCTGCTATAATTAATGTCTAAATGTAGACCTTGGGTAGACCTATAGAAATACCTTTCACCTTTAGTTATTTCAAAAGATAAGACAAACAGAATATACACAAAAAAATATTTCAAATTACATAACAGGATAAAAAATATATATAATATGCTTTGGTAATAGGTTGTCTGACCGGTTGTAATTACTAATAAAATCTCACTGGTGGTCTTATCATACGACCACTTCTAGTTGTTTTTGTGTTCGTCACATTCGTATCTTGTGCTAAGTTAGCAGTTTTCGACGAATCCATTCTAATCGCATCGCCATTCATTGTTGTATTATCGTTTTTGTTCACTCGGCTTGGAACGGATGTATCATGTTCATTTAACACGAAAGCTGGTTTCAAACCTATCTATTGAAATATAAGCTTGTCGGTTAGGCAACTGAATTAAAAATACTTTGGTACCTCTTTCTAGAACTTTATATGGGCCTTCATATGGTCGTTTTAAAGATTTGTGTACGACGTCATCTCGCATAAAAATGAATTCACAGTCCTTTAATTTCGGATGTACGAACATAGCCTTAGAATTACTATGCGACTGTGTTGGCCTAAAGGTACTTATAGTTTTTCTTAAATTTTGAACTAGACTACTAGGGTCATCAGGTTCTTTTTCCGTATTAATGTCATAAAAATCTCCTGGTAAGCGCAAAGTACGTCCAAACGTTAACTCTGCGGCACTGACGCCAATGTCAGTACGACTAGCCACACGCAGACCTAACAAAACGGTAGACAGTTCCTCAACCCATGAATTGTTGTTTAATCTAGCCATTAATGCTGTTTTGAGCGACCTATGAAAACGTTCGACCTTTCCATTGCTTTGTGGATGGTAAGGGGTCGTACGTATTTTTTTGATTCCTAACATTTTCATTAAATTTACAAACAAATTGCTTTCGAACTGTCGGCCTTGATCTGAACTAAGCTTAATGGGACAACCGTAACGCGTTATCCAGCCGTCATATATTACTTTGGCAACTACTTCCGCTGTAATTTCTCTAACAGGAAATGCTTCTGCCCACGATGTACGTCTGTCTACTACAGTTACACAGTATCTATATCCCTGTGGAGATGTTGGTAATGGCCCAACGATATCTACATGAACGTGTTCAAAACGATTTACTGTATCAAATTTTCCTAACTCTGAGACTGTATGACGCGTAATTTTTGACTTTTGACATTGTATACATGACCTAGTCCATTTACTGATTTCTGCATTCATTTTTGGCCAAAAGTACTTCTGTGTAAGTAACTTTTTGTTGTACGCACTCCAGGGTGACTTAAAGAATGCACGCTATCAAAGGCTGTTTTTCTAAATTCTGATGGTAAGTAGGGTCTTACATAATTCGTAGACGTTTCACAAACCATCGACTTTTCACTATTAGGCATTGAGACTTGTCTAAATTTACATTTTGTGACACTATCTGTACTCTGCATAAGTGTGTCGGACACAGAATTGTTTCGACACGTGACAAAGTGTCGGCTACTACATTATCTTGTCCACTAATATGCTGTATATTCGTTGTAAATTCGCTAATAAATAATAAATGCCTTGTCCTTCTTGGGCACTCCTTGTCACTATTTATTTTCTTGAATGCATATACTAACGGTTTATGGTCAGTAAACACTACTAGCTCTTTTCCTTCAAATAACTGTCTAAAATGTTGTATAGCCATGTAAATTGCTAACAATTCTCTGTCATAGGTACTATAGTTTTGCTTGGACTCTGATAATTTTTTTGAAAAATAACCTAACGGTACCCAACTATCATTTTCTCGTTGTTACAGTACCGCACCTACACATGTATTTGATGCGTCACACATAAGTCCTAATTGTGCATCACTCCGTGGATGCGCCAATAAAGTTGCACGTTCTAAGCTAACTTTACATTCTTGGAATGCCTGTTCTGCACTATTTGTCCATTCTATCTTTGATTTATCTTTCTTTTTACTGCCTTTAAGATAATTATTCAATTCCTTTTGTTTTTCTGCTATTTTAGGTAAGTGAGCCCTATAAAAATTCATCATACCTAAAAATCGTCTTAACTGATCTACTCTTTCCGGTTTAGGAAATTCTGATATAGCTTTAACCTTGTCTGGTAAAGGTCTAATTCCTTCTGTACCTACTTCGTAACCCAAAAAGTCTAATTTATCAGTGCCAAAACAATAAATTGTTTTGGCACTGATGCCAAATTCATCAAATCGCCTAAAAATTGCTTCCAAATGAGATCTATGCATTTCTGGTGTTTCACTTGCTATTATTATATCATCAATATAACAGAAATAGAAATCTGACTGTACACTCTTATTTCCGTTTTTATCTACCACTTCAATATCTCTTAAAACTGCCTGGTCCATGAATCTTTGGAAGGTATTTGCAGCTCCTCTTAAACCAAAAGTCATGCGATTAAATTCATACAATCCAAAAGGGGTTGTAATTGCTGTTTTTTCTATGTCCTCGGGGTTAATTAATATATTATGGAAAGCTCTATTTAGGTCTATTTTTGAAAATATTTTCTTGTTACCTAGAATATACGTAAAATTACTCATTCTCGGTATCGGATACCTATCAGGTTTCGTTATAGCATTTAGTTGTCTATAGTCTCCTACTGGTCTTATATTTCCGTCCTTTTTGGGTACTACATGTAACGGACTTGCCCATTGACTACTACTAGGCCTACAAATTCCCATTTCCTGCATTATTCTAAATTCTTCCTTTGCCTTTTTGTACCTATCCGGTGGTAGCGGTCTTGTCCGCGCGTGCACCGGGGGTCCTTGTGTCTCTATGTAATGCATAACGTTATGTTTAGGATCCTCTTTAAAAGAAATTGGCCTGGTAATCTCTGGATATTTAGAGATTAAATCGTAGTACGGATGACTAGCATCAATGGTCTTTAAAGATGGTTGCGTTGCGTTTACAATGGATGCCAAAACATTCAATTTCGTAACCTGGTCAATCAGCCTTCTACCATTTAAATCTATAAGCAACTTATAATGAGCTAAGAAATCAGCACCTAATATAGGTTGACTGACGTCCGCAATCACAAAAGTCCAACGGAAATCTCTTCGTAAATTTAAATTTAGAACCATCGTATGAATACCGTAAGTTTTTATTTCCGAACCATTTGCTGCATATAATTTGTATTTCTCACTTTCACTCACTTGTCTACTTTTTCGCACTGCAAAACGTGGAATAACCGATATATTTGCTCCACTATCTACTAAAAAACGCAAAGCACTTACTCTGTCCGTGACACATAGGCGGTGATTATAAATCCTGGTGCAGCCTTCCGCCATGGACTGCACTTGACTTAGTTTCCCGAGCTCTTCCAATTGCACGGCTTGACACACCTAGTTGCTTTCTCCCTGTACCGATAATGCGCTGTACACAGCCAATCCGGACTTTCAGGTGTACGTCTGGGTTTAGAAAACGACCAGTTCCTTTTTCCTCTCCAGTTTCCTGGGGATTTCGACCTATTTCTAAATCTATCCCTGCTGAAACTTCTTGATCTGGATCTCGTTCTAGCTATCCTCTTCACTTCAGCACTCAGTTTTGCAATTTCAGCTGACAGGTCTACGTTTTTCTTATTGCTAGACTCACCGATACTGCTACTAGGTTGCGACTGGTGTACCTCTGAGACGTCTAATGGCCTGGAGTTCTCCAGTATGGTGTCTGCTACCACTGCTAAATTCTCCAGATCCTTGGCTTCACTGACTGCCAGTACAGCTCTGACGTGTGCTGGAAGGTGGTTTGCCCACATCATCCTTAACGTCGCATCAGCCATCTTTCCCCTTGCCAGGTCTCGCATTTTTCTGAGGAGTTGTGATGGTTTCTGATCACCTAACTCCATTTCGCTCAGTAACTTCTGAAATTGTCGGTTTTCGGATTCCTCATATACCGTTAACAATCTGTTTTTCAGAGTTTCATACTTTCCACTTTCTGGCGGTGAAACTAATATGTCGCTGACCTGCTTGATGACATCTTTCCCGAGCCTCGCGACTACTAGATTAAATTTGTTTTCGTCGCTGAGCTTTTGCGGCGCTAATACAGCGTCGACCCTTATGAACCATAGCCTAGGTTCATCTTGCCAAAATTCTGGTAATTTCGATTGTACCGATACTGCTGCAGCCATGTTGCCTTCACTTTCTTGTTTAACAGGAATTACAGGAGGATTAGCCGGTGTTACTACTGTGGGAGGTTGTGTTGACACAGGTATCTGTGGCTGTCCTGCAGCGGGAGTTCCTTGTGGATTCATTGCAGTTCACAAACAAAACAAAATGTCCTACTCTACTCGCCACCGATGAAAATGAGCCGTCCCCGTTGAAAAAAAAGTTCACACAATTTAGATCACACCCTCTTACACTATGTTTGGTTCAATTCACAGTTCACTGTTTTATAACCGTCCATAAACACATGCGTACGCGACTGTCCAAACGCGGAATGTCCAAACGCGTTTTTTTTTTGTTCCGGTTGGTTTTCAAACGCGGGGTCACCACTGTAGGTTTGTTGCCACTGTAGGGGTGCGTGTACTTCGGAGGGTGCGATATTGAAAGAGTCTAATACGGTTAACACTTTAATTGTAGAATATATTGGTTATGTAACAAAGTAATTTATTTGCACCGGCGCAGCGGCGCGAGCGCGGGCAGGCGAGTAGGGTTACCGGGAACGACTGACTAGTCGTGCTTACACACTAGTACATTGCTAATTTGCTTGGTCAACATTTTGTGTCCCTACAATGTTTCACCCAAAATGGCCTCTTTGTAATGTACTGTGCTGGTGGGGCTACGGGGGTGGCTTCTTGTTTTTGTAATATGATATCCAGACCTCAAAATAAAGAGATATTGCTATTAAGTTGCAGATTCTTAAAGCTAAATAGCTATTCTTTTAGTTAAATGCAATATTAATAACGTATGCGTTGTAAATTATTGCGTGAAAAATTCGCAAACATATAGATATGGTGAAATGTACCTACCATATTTGTAGCGAAAAATTTTCCTATTCACAGCACCGTTACGAATAAAATATTACTTTCACTATTTACTACGTTAACTGACGTTTATGTGCATATATAAATCATTAATTACACTTAATTTAATAATCAAAACAAAAGAACATCAAAGCTAGAATTCCTCTACGGCACTACGGCGGGCTCGCGCAAAAAGTTACTAAGAAGTAACAGATTCTAGAAGTTAATTTACTATACTTTTAATTAAATCAAATACCAACAATATCGTATGCAATGTAAATTATTACGAAAAAAATTCACAAAAAATAGCTATGACAAAATGTACCTACCATTGCCGTCGTATTTCAGACGTATTTCAACTGACGTGGGAGAACCAAATCGACCATCTGTACGAGAGACTGGGTCGGGCGAGCTTTGCACTTTGGCGCCTCTCGGCCACTCTGCCGCTAGAGATGCTAGGCTCATGTTACTTCGCGACGGCGCACTCTCTGTTGCAGTATGGCATCGACCTCTGGGGTCCGCGGACCTACAGGATGCAGAAAAGAGCCGTACGAGCCATAGTGCGCGTGCCTCGCGACACCCCGGCACGACCATATTTCCAGTCGCTGCGTATACTTACGCTGCCGTCACTCATAATTATGCAAACAGCGCAATATGTGAGATAAATTCTTAATTTAAATTTGACGTTTTATCTTTTTTATCTTTAAAAAAGATTTTTTTATTATTACTTAAGAATTGTTGTCTTGTATCATTATTTCATTCTAAGACATGGCCCCTTTACAGCTGAAATAATTTTACTTATTTTTTTTAGATTCTTTTATGACCTGTGCACAACCATATAATTTTTTTTTCTCTTTCTCTCTGTGGTGATACTGTCTAAACTGAACTTTATTGTAATTAGAATAGGATGACGTAACCAAGTGTTCAACATTGTACCGCTTTAACCGCTTGCGGCTCGCGCACCACTCACCCTAAAAGACTGTCATAAAAACGGTGTCCACGCAGGCTAAGCCGCGGGCAAAAGCTAGTAGCTAGTAGCTTTATATATTTTCTGTTGTTGTTGCTCGCGTACTACCTGTCTCCTTGCTTTTTCTCCGAGCACTGGGTTGTCTGGTAGAAATCGCTCTCAGCGATAAGACCGCCTAAACTGTACGTCTCTTAGTTTTTAATATAAATTTTGCAAATAATATGTATTCATTTATTTTGCTGTACAATAAAGAGTTATTTGAGTTTGGGTTTGAGTTAATTTGATTTGACTAGGGATTACGCAGCTATTGTATAAGTCAACTGTTGAATAACAAAGAGACAGTGTTGGTTCGAAAGATGGAACCTGGGAACTTCGGCTTTGGAAGCAAATCGCAGTCATTGAAAAGTGTTACCACGAGTGAACCTTGGCAGCATGTTTGGTTGTGTGAAATTCGCTGAAGTCATACTTTACCACACACGATGTAGAGCCATATTAAAACATGGTTTAAATCGTTGAATTGGCTAAGCAAGGGCGTTGTCCTATGTGTTGTAATGACCGGACATGTTGCCTATATTTTTCAGTTGGAAAATCATTGAGTCCGTGAATTCTGATCTTTTTCGTGAATGGTGGTGATATCTTGGAGGTCTGTAAATACTTCCGATTCAAGAACAGGGGTTCCTGTTTGCGAACCGGAATATTACCATAGGTCCGGATGGTCCCTTTCTAGAACACTGTATTGGGTTCTAAGCAATCTGTTTGCTTAAAGGACTATATAAATCTTTCCTAAAAGGGAGATTGTGATATTTCCGTGATCTGGAAAGTATTGTGTTCCACCCCTTTCGCAAGTCTAATACGACAGATTACGGGGGCCTGGGAAAACAGTTGGTTGCCAGGACCAAGGCGGCAAAGAACGGAGCCGACCTTCTCCCGCATTTCGTTTATTTTTAAAGGAGTGAAGAGGTGTGGGGTACTGCTGCGTCATATTTCTCTATTCGAGATCGAGGACGCAGCCTAAAAACGTGGTATCGCAACTTTAATAAAGTTGCGAGAGAATTAAATGATCGAACCCTTGAATACACACTAAACAGTCAAAGAACCGAGTTGCCACGGTTCACAACAATATAAATAAGTTATAACCATGGACGATTAGTGGCCAAAATAAATGTGCTTAAAGCGAATTTCAAAATTAAATAAATACCTTTGGAAAGATCAAATGTTGACAAGATTTAAGGATGGTTTCCGATGGCTTTATTTTGTTAAGGACAAGTACACAGTTACACTATGGACCTTATAAGAAGGCTCAAGGTCACCCAAATGGCAATAGAGCGTGCTATGCTCCGAGTTTCTCTTCGTGATCGAATCAGAAACGAGGAGATCCGCAGGAGAACCAAAGTAACCAACATAGCTCACAGAATCGCTAAACTGAAGTGGCAATGGGCAAGGCACATAGCTCGTAGAACAAATGGACGATGGGGCAGTAAAGTTCTCGAGTGGCGACCACGCACCAGAAAACGTAGGGTAGGCAGGCCACCCACGCGGTGGACCGATGAGCTGGTGAAGATCGCGGGAAGCCGATGGATGCGGGCAGCTCAGGACCGGTCGTCGTGGAAATCCTTGGGAAGGCCTTTGTCCAGCAGTGGATATTTTTCGGCTGATAAAGAAATCGGTTTTTAGTTTTTACACTTTTATTTTAACTTTACAATTACTTACCAGGTTTCCATAGAGCCCCAAGTCGTATTAAAGTAAGTTCGAAAGCAAAACGTAAAACAAAACCATTTAAAAACTTGGATATACGCACTGATTGAGTGTTCAAAATAGAATAAAAGCAGTAACTGTAAAATCCACTCGCAGTTTTAAACTTTGAATGAATGTCTTGTAGTTTCTCTCTTTTATTATTATTTGAATAAAATGTATCTGAAAAAAAAATATGAGCACACAATTTTCAAAAAATATTTAAATATAATATAATTTTTAAACCCAGCTAGCCACCCGGCACTCTGTCTGACCTGATGGCGAGTTTGTATATTAAAGAAGACTAGTTATATTATGAACCATAAATAATCGAATTTTGTTGTAGAAAAGTAATAAAATTTTGTGCGATACTAGCGACTTCCCTGCTACTAACGTTTTGTTTAAAGCAGCACCAGCTTTGTTTTCTGACTTGGAATCATATTTTGTTATATCTTACATTATTGTGACACGTCAGTAAAAACAAGAAGTGATCACCGAAAAATAAAAGGCACATTAAATCTAAAACTGAAGCTAAAAAATATGTCGATTTATGAAATCACATTCAAATCTGGACGGCCAATGTACCAATGAGTTTTTCAAAAACTTACGTACATACTTACCGATTGCTTTAACGGTGAAGGAAAACATCGTGAGGAAACCTGCACACGCCTGCAAAGAAACTCGAAGGTTGTGTGTGAAGTCGACCAACCCGCACTGGGCCCGCGTGGTCGACTAAGGCCTAATCGCCCTGATTCAGGGTAGACTCGAGCCCCTCGGTGGGGACGTATATGAGCTGTAATGATGATGAAATCACTGTTACACATTTCCGTCGCATTTCACGAAATCACTCCCACAAATTGCAGGAAAGCGAGAGCAAAGCTCATTCGTCAGATCGAATAGCGCGCGCTTTCGCGACTTCCTGTTACACATTTCCGTCCAATTTCAAGAAATCACTCCCACAAATTGCAGGAAAGCGAGAGCAAAGATGTTACACATCAATAAAATATTTGAAATAATAAAATGAAAATATGAGAATGAAATTTTAATAAACACCTAATCGATATCTGAAGGTCCTTGAGGTCTCCGACCACGAATTCGTTTTAACTTACAAAGCAATAGGCACAGTAACTACCATACCTTGCATACGTAATGCAATCTATCGATATTGAAAAATGCCCAACTATAACTACAACACTATAGGAGTGATACCATTTTTGGAAAAAAATGGCACGGAAGGTTTTAATTGAATAACTTTAGTTCTAATCTGACGATCTGAAATTTAATTCGAAATAAATGCTTTTTAATGAATTGCACAACATTACATATTATTTTTTTAGTTCTAAATAATGACAATATTTTTTTAATTTTTAATGCTCAACAATTAAATTGGGCAGTTTTAATATTCTGGTATCACTTACGATTGTCATTCTGTCAATTTTAATAAACTCAATCATAAGTTATACAGTTTTAAGTACATTTTTAATTATTGATTTTATAGGTTTGTTTTTTGTTTTTGGGGGAGGTTACTTTAAAAAAGTACCCAATAACAGCAACCTATTTGAAGTGTGCCGTATGTGTAATGGCTCGCTCGGTGCCAGTAATCAACATCAGCGTTCTATAGAATTCTTCTATTCTGTGCGGCCACATGTTTACCTGTCAGGGATCAAGCTAAAGCCACAAGAGCCAGATTAATCCAACACAACACTATACCGATGATAACCCAGACGTTAACCTGTAGGAAATTAGAAGGGCTTTTATACAACCCAATAAAAAACTGAATGTTCGCTCGCAACACAGCGCGCCAGTAGATCATCTTTAGTAGCGGAGCTCGCTACGACCCCCACCACCAATATAAAAACAGGCCCAGCTCCTCAGCTGCGGCCTCTCTCTGCCTGCGGCCGCCATACGAAATAACGCGCACTTCATTTCAATTTTGTATTTAAATATCGATAATTAATATTAATACCGTGAAGTTTTAATATTTATCATTATATTTCGCTAAAGTAAAGTGAAAGTTATATAAACTATTGCAGAAAGTGGTTTAGATAATAATGCCGGAATATCTCATAAACACGTGGGTGCAAGGTACGTTATAATTCATGTATTATACGTAGAGCATGACGTGTTATTTGTATTGATTAGATATTTAATTAATAATGTAGTTTTTATAAATATATATGAACTATACATATAATTAAATATTTAATTCAATATGAATTATAAAGCGCATTCCACGCCAAATAGTCAATTTTTTAACCTAACCAAAAATTGTTTTTTATCAATGTCTATAATTTCCTCAAGGTTATTATAAATTATTATATGAATAATTAATTTGTTTGCATTTTCAGGGCTATTAATTAATCTGTATCTGTAATATTCCCCTACACCTTATTAAAAAACAAATAATTAAGCATAAGATTAGAACCAAACACGAAGACCCGATACATATTAAGTCATATCGTTTACCTCCTTCACAAAAAGATGAAATTAAAAAACAAGTAGAAAAGATGTTGAAAGATGACGTCGTTAAAGAATCCCATTCACCCTGGAGTGCTCCAGTACACCTAGTACCAAAAAAGATGGACGCCTCTGGTAAACAAAAATGGCGAATGG
This sequence comes from Coleophora flavipennella, assembly GCA_947284805.1. Classification (NCBI taxonomy): domain Eukaryota; kingdom Metazoa; phylum Arthropoda; class Insecta; order Lepidoptera; family Coleophoridae; genus Coleophora; species Coleophora flavipennella. The sequence continues at coordinate 7,689,541 of OX369308.1, forward strand.
TAGTAGACTATAGGAGAATCAATAAATATAAATAAATAAATAAATAAATATTCTGGGACAAATCACACATGGTCATCTGGCCCCAAAGTAGGATTCCCTGTGTTATGGGAACCAGAGACTGATAAACATACTTAAATACGTTTAAATACATACATATATAGATATTTAACACCCAGACACAGAGCAAACAAATCTGTTCATGACACAAATGTTTGCCCTGGGTGGGGATCGAACCCACAATGACATTACAGTAGATGATAAATACCCTCTACCTAATATTAGTGATTTGTTTGATATGCTAGGAAAGAGCATGTACTTCACCACACTAGATTTAGCCAGCGGTTACCACCAGATTCAGGTAGAAGAAGAGGATAGAGCAAAAACAGCTTTTAGTACACCATTTGGTCATTTCGAATTTAACAGAATGGACTTAAAACAGCTCCTGCAACCTTCCAGAGAGCAATAGACAACGTTCTAAGAGGTCTTCAAGGATTACACTGTTTAGTCTATCTCGATGACGTAATCATATTTTCAAAAAGCTTACAGGAGCATGTACAAAAACTAAAAACCGTATTTGACAGGTTTAGGGAGACTAATCTCAAAGTACAGTTAGATAAATTACATTTTCTTCGCAAAGAGGTTCTGTACTTAGGACACACGATCACTAGTGATGGACTCAAGCCTAATAACGACAAAATAGAGGCAATACTAAAATATCCTATACCTAGAACCGTTACAGAAATGAGAACCTTTGTAGGATTGGCAGGATACTATCGAAAATTTATCAAAGACTATGCCAAAATAACACGGCCGCTCACACAATGTCTTAAAAAAGGAGCTAAGATAATTATTGATGAGGAATATAAAGAATGTTTTGAGACAATAAAAACAATACTAACCAATGCCCCATTACTACAGTTCCCAGATTTTTACAAGCCATTTGGGCTTACCACCGACGCATCCAACTATGCAATAGGTGCAGTTTTATCACAGGGACCAATAGGATCAGATAGGCCAATAGCATATGCTAGTCGTAACCTCTCAAACACGGAGATAAGGTACAGTACCATAGAGAAGGAACTGTTGGCTGTTTATTGGGCAGTTAAGTACCTCAGACCATATCTTTACGGAAACAAGTTCATCATTTATACTGATCATAGACCTTTAGCATGGCTCTATTCACTAAAAGAACCTAATAATAAGTTAATAAGATGGAGGCTTAAGCTAGAGGAATACGATTATGAGATTCGTTATAAGAAAGGGTCACAAAATACAAATGCAGATGCATTATCCCGCATTCGAATAAATGCCGTGGACGATAATATAGAGTCCATGATAGTTAACATTGGTGATGAAGATGAAAGATTGAAAGAAGTTAGGAAGGAGTTAGAACAAGAATTAAATATTAGAAATAATAAACAAACAGTATTAGTCAATACTGATGATGACGAAGCAGAAATAGAAGTGATAGAACTTTCTGACTCTGATGATGGAGCTACTGCTCATTCCATCTCAAATAGAGAACATGAAGGTATACCGATTTTAAACGAAGCAATTGACACAAAACCAAAGCAAATACTCGTATATGTTTGGTCAAGGGATAAGTTTAGTGTTAAAGATATTTCAAATAAAAAACAACGCATACTAGAAGTACATAATTATGCCAACAACCAACGAAAAGTTAGTAAAAGATTATATGAAAGAGTATATTGATTTTAAGCATAAATACTTCATCTATTTCTAAAATGGAAGTATTTCAGGAAAACTTTTTCAGCAATAGTAACACAACTCTATAAGAAAGGTAGTTTAAACCTAATCGAATGTACAGAACGTACAGTGAATCTAACAGGAGACGAGACCGATCAGGTACAGTTAGTTAAAAAGTACCATCAAGGCAAAACTTGCCATAGGGGGATTAGGGAAACCTTAGCTAAACTCAAAAGAAATTACTGGTGGTCAAACATGAAAGAAACCGTAACAGCCCTTATAAATAATTGTGAGCAGTGTAAAAAAATGAAATACGAAAGAAAACCCATTAAACCTCATATTCAACTTTCACAGACACAAAGCTTACCATTTGAAGAAGCGTTTATGGACTTGCTATTTATTGAAGGAAAGTACTACCTGACCATTGTAGATGCCTTTAGTAAACTAGGACAGGCTATACCTATTCCCAATAGAAGTACACCAGAAGTAGTTAAAGCTCTGATAAAATACTTCAGCATGTATGGGTTACCAAAGAAGATAAACTGTGATTCAGGAGCAGAGTTTAACAATGAACTTCTTAAGGAATTGCTAACCCTTTACAAGATAGACATTCACATAGGGACACCTAATAATCCTAATTCAATGGCACTTACAGAGAGATTCCATTCAACTATTATAGAAATCTATCGCCTTGCTAAGTACGAAAAGAACGAACTAGACGCCGCGTCAGTTATAACATACGCTATTATGGCGTATAACAACACTATTCACTCTGCAACTGACTTTACGCCGTTCGAGATAGCTCTAGGACCAACCGATGCTGGTAATATCTTTGATATCGATAGAGAACGTAACCTCTTACAGAAGTTACTACAAGATCACAGAAAACGACTTAAAGTCCTCTATGACCATATATCTGAAAAATTACAAGGGGAAAAGATAAAGTTAAGAGAAAAGAAAGGGGGGGGGAAGAGCCACCAGTTGTTATACCAGGTGATGAAATTTTTATGAAGAATACTAGAACTAGAAAAGCTAAAGATTTACCTAGGTACGAAAAAGCAAAAGTAACAGGTGAAGTCAGTAGGAATATAGTTCCTGTAACACTAAAGAAACGTAATACGCGAGTCGCACTTAAAAATGTAAAACGACCTCCACAGGTGGTGTGTGACGCTAATGCTGGCCCAAGTGGATAAGGACTCAGCCTGAACGTACAGAATCTCGGGCAGAATCCTGGAATTATTCCGATGAAGATAGGTACAGCAGTGGTGAGAAGTAGTCAATGGAGTATAATTAAGATATTAGATTTAGAATCATTAGACATACAGTTAGAAAATAATATTAAAGAATATTTTAAGATTAAGAACATCGTTAACAAGTTTTCAGATTCAAGAAGAGAATTACTAGGATTAGAGGTTCAAGTAGAATCTTTTCTAGAACTAACTAAAGATAGGTTACATCAAATTTTTCAGACATCCAGAGTTAAAAGATGAATTATTAACCCATTAGGTTCATATGTTAAGTTACTAACAGGTAATTTGGATAACGAAGACGCCTTAAAATATAATAGAGAAATCAGTAAATTAAAAAGTAAGAAACATTCTGTTGAACAGATGTCTATAATGCAAAAAGCTTTTTATAAATCACTGAACATTTCTGACGATATTAATTTTAATGTTAATATCATTCGTCATAAAAACTTGCAAATAGAAAATGTCATTCGTGAAGAAGCTAAAATATCGAATTTCATGACTTTATTTAGTAGCTTAAACCAAATTCTAAATAACTTTCGGACCATTTACAGTATAATCCAAGAAATAGAAACAGCTATTCCATTTAGTAAACTAGCAACCTTACATCAGTCAATAGTAAACTCTACCGAATTGTATAATATTTTAAAACAAGTAGAAAATCATTCTAGGTTAATTTTTCCAGTAAGTAAAGAAAATTTAGTAAAACTAGAACGTAATATCATTCTTAAATCTTATTTACATGGTAGAACTTTAGTGTTTATATTAGAAGTACCACTAGTAGAGGAAAACACATATATCTATTATAAAGTCATCCCAGTTCCTATTTATAACCCTACAGAACTTAAAACCTTCATAATTACCCCTGAATTTCCCTTCCTATTGGTGAATAGATTGAAATACAGGTCCTTAGTAAGCTCATGCGAAGAAATAGAAGACCAAAACTTACTATGCTCGGAAAACACTGTCGTCCCGTACCACACTGATACCTGCATAGAACAGCTGATGCTTTTTAAAGGAAATTTCACTAAATGTCGACAGATTTCTATCCTTCTAGAAGACACCAAGGCGTGGCAGATTGTCTATAGTTCCTGGTTACTTTTTTCGAGAAAAGACACAATGATTACAGAAAATTGCAACGACGAAGTTCGCAGACAAGTTTTACGCGGCACATACATAGTATCACCGAACCTAAACTGTGAAATGGCTATTGGAAATTTTTCAATTGGCTCGACTACTAATGCATCCACTATAAGAATCCCAAACCTGAAGTCCAACTACCAGAACTACGAGAAGTCAACAGAGAAGATAAACAGCTGGATCTACAAAAAGTTGATTTTAGTGATGTGAAAGAAATTCTTACCTACGTTAAATACTACAATAGTGATAGTGATGAAACAACCGACGAGGAAGGTGTTATAAGTAATAAAATTAGTTTATGGACCATAATACTATATATAATAATAACTATTTTTGTAATAATTTTAATTGTAAAACATTTGTATCCCAATTTTATAGTTAAACAAAATCTTCTGAAGCCAAATGAAACGTCTTCAGAAAATTTCTCCCCTGGGGTGGGGAGGGAGGAGTTAAGTGCCACAAACCCCCAAATATCAGCCTCGTAAGCACTTACAAAACAGCAACTCATAGAGCTGCTGTCTAATCATTTAATTAGTATATAAGCTAGGTATAATTGTATTTTAATCATATATTCTCTTACATTGTCACTCTGTTCAGTTGTCGTAATAAATTATTTTTATAAAAACTTCACATCCGAGTAACTTAGCTCGCGCGCCGGTGCTGGCGCCTCGGCTGCGCACGTAACGCATCGCGCGCACAGCGCCTCCACGTCGCTGTCGATTCCCGGCCACCATACATAACTGCGCGCCATCGACTTCATTTTTACGATGCCCATGTGACTTGCATATAGTTGTTTTAATATAATTTCTCGTAACGAACTCGGTATCACTAACCTATAGCCCCACATTACACAGTTGCGATCTACGTACAATTCATTTCGCCTACTATAATACGGTTTAATTTCGTCCTCAGTACAAGTTGTTGGCCACCCGGATTGAAGGTACGACAGTATTTTACTTAACACGATGTCCTTCCCTGCGTCCGCTCGAACGTCATTATTTGTGACAGGCATGAACGGATCCGGTCATTTTGAACTCCTCAACGAAATTTATGTAAGTCACTTCCTTTACCTCAGGTCTACAGCTAGGCAGGGACAACCTTGACAGAGCATCCGCGCAATTCTTACTCGACTTTACATATTCAATATCGTAGTTGTAGCCTGACAACAATACCGCCCAGCGCTGGAGCCGCGTCGCCGCCATGATAGGAATGCCTACCTTACTACCAAATATGTAGGTTAACGGCTTATGATCCGTTCTCAAAATGAATTTTCTCCTATATAAATATTGATGGAACTTCCGCACTCCAAAAACGATAGCTAAAGCTTCTCTGTCTATCTGAGCATAGGCGCGCTCGGCGGAGGAGAGCGCGCGCGAGGCGTACGCCACGGGGCGCTCGCCGTCTGGCGTGAGGTGCGAAAGCACGGCGCCCACGCCCACACCGCTCGCATCCGCCGTTAGCACCAGTGGAACTCAGAGCTCGCTTGATTGTTGTGAAGGCAGCTTCACATTCCTTATCCCACACAAATTTAACGACTGTTCTAAGCAAGTTATATAGAGGAGCAAGAATCGTACTTACATTATTCACAAATTTGCCGTAGTACATGATCATTCCAATAAAATCACGCAACTCAGATACGTTAGATGGCGCTGGGGTCTTTTCTATAGCTTTAATCTTTTCTGAGCAAGTGTGTACCCCGTCTTTACTTATAACGTGACCTAAGTAACTTACCGACTTCGCAAAGAACTCGCATTTCTCTTTCTTTACCCGAAGCCCGTGCTAGCGTAAACGATCAAATACTTTATACAGATTAGTCACGTGACTAGCATCATCGGCCCCAGTGATAATAATATCATCTAAAAATACACCAACGTGAGGCATATCAGCGAACAACTGCTCTAATCTTTTTTGAAATATCCCCGGACTCGACGATAAACCGAATACCAAGCGATTGTACATAAATAACCCCTTAACGGTATATTTTCTTGACTCATCTAACTTAAATTGAGCATAAGCCTACGAAAGATCAATTTTACTAAATCTCTTCCCTCCATCTAGACGTGCTAATAAATCCTCAACTTTTGGCAATGGATAACGGTCGACTTCTATGACATTATTCAAAGTTAGCTTATAGTTAGCGCATATTCTAATGTTACCGTCCTTTTTAACAACGGGCACGATGGGTGTCACCCAGTCGGATGGGTCGACGGGAGTGAGGATGCCGTCGCACACCATCTGGTCCAGCGCGCGACCTACCGGCTCGCGCAGCGCGTACGCGAGCGGGCGCACGCGCAGGAACAGCGGCGCAGCGCCCTCGCGCACATGGATGGTCACCTTGCCGCCGGTGAACCGCCCCCAAACCCTCATCGAACACATCAGAGTATCTGGAACTAAATTCATTTACATTAAAATCATTTACTCCTACATTATTTAGTAATGAATTACAATTCAATGAGGGCAACATTACATTTAATTCGGCCAACCATTGCCTACCCAATAAAGTCGTCTCAGCATCGCGAATAACATACAAATCCAATTCTTTTGTTATGTTCCCATACTTCACTATCGGTCTCACCATACCTACTGGTTTTACTAACTTGCCTGTGTAGTATTGCAAGGTCAATTCACAATCTTTAATTTCTAAATTACTCAAATATTTTCTGAAACATCACTGCCTGTATCACATTCCATTATTATTTCTTTTCCATGCACATCTAAACTAATTAATAATGGCTTATAGACAACTGATTAATATTTGTAATATTTACCTCGTCGCTGTCCTCACTTTTCATATCGTCGAACTGGGGGTCCGACATAGTGACACTGTGATGCTGCACTAGGTAGGGGCAAACACGTCGAAGATGTCCCTGCCTATTGCACACCCTGCACACGTAGCTGGTGAACTGGCACTTCGATGTGTCGTGTACACCGCCACACGCACGGCAACGCGACTGCGCAGAGCCACCAGGCCCGCGCGACTCTGCTCCCGCTGGCGCTGGCGGCCGCGAGCCTGCTGCGCGCCTGGTACTACCGCGACCCGCACTGAGAGCGCGTGCCGTGCGAGCGCTCCTGGGCGCTCCGCTGCCGCCACCGCCGTTCCTATACGAGCCCATTGCCTGGCAATCAGCCACCTTCTCTCTGCCGGCTTCGCTACCTCGGCCTTCGACTAGTGCCGCGTCTTTCTCCGCCGCCTCCATCTAACGGCCAAATTGTACGCCTTCCCGAAGTCCAGCTTGTCTTCGGCGAAGAGCCGTTGCCGTATCGTCTCACTAGTAATACCACAAACTAGTTGATCACGTAAACTATCCTCAAGCCAACTTCCAAACTCGCAAGTTTTCGACATTTTTTTAAGTACCGCAACATAATCTGATATTGATTCAACACTGTTTTGTTTCCTAAGTCGAAATTTACAACGTTCGGCGAGTACACTAGGCTTGGGTTGTAAGTGTTTTTTCCAAGATAGCTGTCATCTCCTTAAACTTTTGGTCGTGGGTTTCGCCGGAGTGCACAAATCCACTAATAGTTCATAACACTCAGCCCCCATAACGGTAATTAAAGTAGGCACATACAAAGATTCTTCTACTTTATTCACAAAGAAAAATTGTTCCAGGCGTTCAATGTATGACCTCCAATTGTCCGAACGTAAATTGAACTCTGATATTTTTCCGATCGACATCTTGATCATAAAAATATTAAAAATAACACTTGCACACGTAAAATGGGTTTATTTGTCCTCGTCGCCACTGAGAAATACGTAATTAGTAGGTTAATTATGGTTTTAAAATGAGACACGATCTTAGCAACAGCAAAATAATATAATGCAGACTGAAGGTACCCTCAATACAAACATAATTTGTACAGACCTACCGGCATGACTTGATAAGTGAAAGTATCAATAGACTATCAAAATGGTTTGAATGTAATAATCTTCACCTAAACGTTAACAAGACTAACCTTGTGCATTTTACCCCTAGCTACTAGGGCACACAACCATATTACACAAAAAGATGTAACTTCAAATCTTACAAAGGATCTAACATTTCTTGGTATAAAGGTTGATGCGAAATTAACATCTAGCAAAAAGTTTATGCAGTGCTTGTTACGCTATCAAAAAATTCAAAGAACTATATAGCATGGAGGCAGCAAAAACTGTTTATGACGCCTATTTTCACAGTTTAATGACTTATGGGTTGCTATTATGGGGTACAGCAGCAGATTCGAATCGAATATTTATTTTGCAGAAACGTGCTATTAGGTTTATACTGGGTCTTAAACCAAGGAATACTTGTCGAAATTCATTTTTAAAACTAAACATTATGACTTTACATAGTTCATATATTTATCAATGTCTCATGTATGTAAAGAAAATATTATATTAAGGACTTTACAAAGTTACAGGATATACACCCTAACTATATTACTAGGCATGGAAATAATATTCAACTTCCTGCAACGAGGCTCAGTAAATTTTCCAAGAGCTTTCTATGTAATGGAGTAAGATTCTATAATAAATTACCTTTTGAAACAAGAGAACTAAGCTGTGATCAGTTCAAAACTAAAATTAAAAAATTACTCATTACTAAAAGTTATTACAGTATTAAAGAGGTTCTTGACGATAATACATTTACTACATCAGTACTTTAGTAGGTATAAAGTTTTTTTTTACGAATTTCTATAGCCTTTTTTCTCTCCTTTTTTGTTTTATCATAATTATTTTGATTTTTAAGTGTATTAATCTTTTTATTATGACATGGCATTTTGCAGCTGAAACTTTATATTGAAAAAAAACTTTTCGTTTCTTTTTTATTATGACATAGCCATTTTAAAGCCGAAGATTTCTTTATTTAAATTTTGACATTTTATCTTTAAAAAGTATTTTTTTATGAATAAGTATTGTTAATAAATTTGCTGGATATATTTTAGGCTGGACAGCATGTTATCATAAAATCATTGATGAGCGCGATGTTTTGACATTCTGTTCTTACTGCATTAAATGCCCTTTGTATGGTGTTAAATTTCTTGTTTATTATTTTGTATTGTTTGTCGAATATGCTTTCTGTGCGTTTTAATAAATGGAACTCTGCTTCTACGACAGATGTTTGGTTTTTCCAAAGAGTAGCTAAATGGTTTTGGTTTTCCTTGATTAGGCTAATGTCCTGCTCGTATTTTTTGGCGAACTGTTCATTCAGGAACCCGAGTAAGCTGTTTGCTAAATATCCGACCCCATTGATTAACCCCCGTCGGCGTCGCATGTTACGTGTATTCGCATTATGGTGCATAAGTATATCGTTGTAATACTCCAATTTGAACTCCAACTCCATTCTTGAAGCAACTCAACGTATTTTTTCAGCTTTTAATATTTTTAATAAAGACTACATAAACTTCCTGAATTTTGTTTTGCATTGTATACGTAATGTTTCTGATACAGGTTGGTGTGAATAAAATAATAAAAGAAGGCAACTTTTTTTTAAGGCGAGAGCTTGCGCGGCGTGGCTAGTTACCATGGTGTGGTCTAAACTACGACTGTGACGTCGGTTGTTGATAAATGCTAAGCAGGTGCAGGGTAGAATGTAGGATAAGTGCACCTCGTGAGTAGCCACCAACCAGTTATCTTAATTGTTTCCAAAATTATTAACATGTATTTTTACATATTTTTCAGGAGTCAAGACTAATGCTTTTTATTCAGGTAAATCCTAAAACTACATAATTTTACATATTTGTTTCTATAAATTATTATAAAGTTTCCTTTACAGGTTCAGCAGCGTGGCCGTTGTTTACACGTAATGAAGACAGCGTATATTCTAATTTACAAGTTTATACCTTTATCGGTTTTTTAAATTTTATTTATCGAATAATTCTCACTCATTTGCCTCTTGTAAAAAATGAAATCTCGAAAAATCTAAACCAGTTACGAAAGAATTACGCGGTCTCGTTTGAGTAAATTAAAGTCTTTCGTTGCAACTAGTATCGTAGAAAATAGATTATTTCTTCTGCCGCAATAGGTTACAAACCTCCAATTTCGTACGCGGCCGAAGGGGAAGTTTCGATATTTTGTCACTCACTCATTCATAAATCATCAAAGGGATAGACCACTTTAAGGTGACTTAGAAAGTTGAAATATGGCACGGGAAAGCCGAAAACAGCAAATGTCCACCAACTTCGACTAACCTAATTTCGACTCAGAGAACCTCCTGGTAATGATGCACATAAGAGGTCACACCCTCAGAATAGAAGAATTCTATAGAATGCTGATGTTGATTTTTTAGTACTAACACCGAGCGAGCCATTACACATACAGCACACTACAAACAGGTTGGTGCTATTAGGTATTTTTTTAAAGTAACCTCCCCCAAAAACAAAAAAACAAAACTATAAAATCATGAAATAAAAGTAGACTTAAAACTGTATTGCATAAGATTGAGTTTATGAAAATTGACAGAATGACAATAGTAAGGTGATACTAGGATAGTAAAACTGCCCAGTTTAACTGATGAGCACTAAAAGTTTAAAAAATAATGTGATTATTTAGAACTAAAGAAATAATATGTAATGTTGTGCAATTCATTAAAAAACATTTATTTCGAATTTAATTTCAGATCGTAAGATTAGAAGTAAACTTATTCAATTGAAACTTTCCGAGCAATATTTTTTCCAAAGATGGTATCATTTTCATAGTGTTGTGGTTAAAGTTAGGCATTTTTTTATATCGATAGATTATATTAGGAATGCGAGGTAGGATAGGTTTTTCAATTACTACGCCGATTGCTTCAAAAGTGACCACGGATTCGTGGTCAGAGACCTCAGGGACCCTCAGATATCGATTAGGTGTTTATTAAAATTTCATTTTCATAACCTTCATTTTATTATAACATATATTTTAACTACTATCTTAATATATAAAAATACGTCGGTTTTTCCTTCCTGAGGCGATAACTCCAGAACGGCTGGACCGATTTGGCTAATTCTTTTTTTGTCGAGTTCGTTATTATCAGGAGAAGGTTTTTATGTAGGGTAGGGTAGGGTAGTGTAGGGTAGGGTAGTGTAGGGTAGGGTAGTGTAGGGTAGGGTAGTGTAGGGTAGGGTAGTGTAGGGTAGTGTAGTGTAGGGTAGAGTAGTGTAGTTTAGGGTAGGAAAGTATAGGGTAGGGTAGTGTAGGGTAGGGTAGGGTAGGGTTGGGTAGTGTAGGGTTGGGTAGTGTAGTGTAGGGTACTGTAGTGTAGTGTAGTGTAGTGTATGTAGGGTAGGGTAGGGTAGTGTAGGGTAGGGTAGTGTAGTGTAGTGTAGGGTAGTGTAGTGTAGGGTAGGGTAGTGTAGTGTAGTGTATGTAGGGTAGGGTAGGGTAATGCAGGGTAGGGTAGGGTAGTGTAGGGTAGGGTAGTGTAGTGTAGGGTAGAGTAGTGTAGGGTAGGGTAGTGTAGGGTAGGGTAGTGTAGTGTAGGGTAGGGCAGTGTAATGTAATGTAAGGCGGTACGTAGTTCACCGGGACAGCTAGTAACATTATAATTATAAACTATTAGCGTTAAATATTTTCCTTAACTCAAAAATACACAGGAGGTTTGTGATAGATATAGTGTAGAACGGTTTTCAGTTTCCTAAAAAAATTTTATGTTCTGTGCTCAACATGGTGTAACTTGGCATGTTTTTTGTATCCAATTTTATTCTATATTAATATTTACTTTAAAAAGTAAGCTTTGCTTGCTTGGCACCTTGATCATTGAAACTTGCCAAGTTACACCATTTAGTAGAACAGAACATATTTTTTTAAGAAACTGAAAACTGTTGTACTTTTTCTATTACTTGGAGAAGTCTAAAATAAATATTTCTATTTGAAGTTTCGTAGCTATGATTTGGAAACCACTATAGAACTGGGTACCTGCCCATTTAGATCGCTGTAATTTTTTTATATTGAACTTGGCCCCATTACTAATTTATGTTTTGTTGTGATATCATTAAATTATGTAAAGTACAAATACTAATTTCCTATCCTTATTCAACTAATAGATATACATATAAGATATTTTTGGTGTTACTGAACCCTCGGTGCACAAGCCAGAGTCGCACTTAGCTAGTTTTTTTATTTTTTACTTATTACGTCCAAAAAACCCACTGCGATTCCAAACCTCAATTTAAAAAAGTCACCTGGAAGTGGCCCATATAATTATTCCAATGAGGAGTGATGGTACGGAACCCAAATTTTGTGAGTACGACTGAAACTTGGCCGTTTTTCGAATTTTTCCTTTGTATACGTCCAATAACCTACCTCGGTCCCAAATTTCAAGTTTTAAAGTCACCTGTAAGTGGTCTATATAATCTATGATTATTGGCGATACGGAACTCTTGGTGTACGAGTACGACTCACACTTGGCTGGTTTTCGTATTTTTCCTTTATATTCGTCCAATAAATTACCTTGATGCCAAATTTTAAGTTTCTAAGTCACCTGGAAGTGGACTATATGATATTTTGATGAGTTAGTGAGTCGTCAAAATAGTGATTTTCGGACGTTAATATCTGAGATAATAATATTACCATATTATGGTAAAAGATAATATATTTATGAAAATTCTTGGTCAGAGACCTCCAGGACCTTCAGATATCGATTAGGAGTTTATTAAAATTTCATTCTCATAACTTTCATTTTATTATAACATATATTTTATTTTCCTTATCAAGACTACTCGATTTACTTGCTTGGCTTGGTTACTATATACAATGTAATGTAACTAAACAATAAATACTTTGTACTTACAAAAAAAGTAATAATTTGCTACCTAATATTTTATACTTACCGGTTTCCGCGGACTTCTTACTTGCGCTATGTACGAGTAAATAATGTTTGCTGTTTATAACTATTAACATATGCGTTGCTTAGCAACCTTGTTCTGTTTATACTGAATTTTCTTTTTTTACGAATGGGAAACAATTTTTTTCCGCCACATACCTGTATATATTTTTTTGTATGTTTTCTTAAGTCTGGAAATACTTTAATGCTTACCTGTGCTAATGATTTATTTCATTTAAAGAAACTAAACTAAAACTCTATTATAACTATATTTTTTACTACTTATAAGATTATAACCTACTTACAGAAAAAAATATTCATGGACAAATCAAACACGGTCATCTAGCCCCAAACTATGTTTTCCAGTACTATGGGTTGTAAATAGGTAAAAAGTAAAGAAAATATAAAAACGACCGATACGTACTGAAAACAGTATGCAAACGTCCTTGAAGACTTTTCCTTCAATTCGGGAAAATAAAAAAAATATCGTTGAAAAATATCGACAACACCCTCGCACTAAATCAAGAATTCAAAAATAAAAATTCATATTTTTATATAATTATTGATTTTTATTTAGGTTTTTAAAATTTACTTTCTCCATTTATTAAATTTACTTTGCCAGTCGCATTTTCGCACCTTATTATTGACCATGTCGGCAATTTTGACACCAAAACACACGGAGCTCTGCCTGCCATGAAATTGTGCAATTTCTGCGCAGTACAATCATTTACGAATGACAGAAACATATCTCGTTGTGCATGAAGCTAACTCGCTGCCACGCCTCCTTCAGCAATCTATCGGAGCGGCAAAAAATTTTTCTTATCTGTAGGCACATCAGTGTCTTCTACCAAGTCGAGCAGACAAGCACAATAAGGCTTGACAATTTGTGTGGAAGTCTGTCATTTTCAAAGAAAGAGAAATCAAAATCAAAAACAATTTATTTCAAATAGGTGTTTACACACACTTTTAAATAGTCAAAACAAAAAAAATACAATAAAAATAAAAATAAAATTACAAATAATGTCATGATTCAGATTACAGTCTCAGGTAATGGTATTTGTTTTAGAATCAACATATATATCTTTGTCATTTACATAATCTATTATTTTATAATATCCTCTAGAGCACAAAACTTTTTTGACATGAGTCTTGAATTTATTCTCTGACAAACTAGTTACATTTTCTGGAATTTTATTGTAGAATCTTATACACTGCCCCACAAATGACTTTTTAACCTTACTCAGTCTCGAAAAGGCTATGTCTATTTTATTTACATTTCTTAAATTCAAATTATGCCTGTCACTGTTTTTAGGAAATAAATGCAAATTCTTACGAACGTACATGATGTTTTCATATATAAATTGACTAGCAACAGTTAAAATATTGATTTCTTTGAACTTATTCTGTAACGAGTCACGTGATCGCATCTGATAGATTGTGCGGATAGCTCTTTTCTGCAGGATGAAAATAGTTTCTATATCAGCCGCATGCCCCCACAGTAATATGCCATATGACATTATACTATGGAAGTAACTAAAATACACTAGTCTAGCAGTATCTACATCCGTTAACTGTCTTATTTTCTTAACGGCATAAGCAGCTGAACTAAGCCTTCCCGCTAAAGTTTCAATGTGTGGTCCCCATTGAAGTGAAACATCCAAAGTTATACCAAGGAACACCGTGGTATTTACAAATTCTAATTTATTACTGTCTAATATTACACTATTATTGACCTTTTTTACATTTGGCAAACAAAATTTTATACATTTTGTTTTCTTAGCATTTAATAATAAGTTGTTCACAGTGAACCAGTTCAGTATCTTTGAAAGAGTGTTGTTTACTTCGTCAATTTCGTTTTCTTTCCTATTCACTTTAAAAATAAGAGAAGTATCATCCGCAAACAACACAATATTTGACAGATGTTGCACCATAAAAGGCAAATCATTAACGTAAACAAGGAAAAGAAAAGGCCCTAATATGGAACCCTGGGGCACACCCATTTTCACTTTAGATCCAGATGAGTTCGTGCCATTCACTTGTACTTTTTGTATTCTGTTGTCTAAATACGAATTTAAAAGACTGAGAGCCCCTTCCTCTACACCATAATGCTTTAATTTCATAAGTAATGTTTGGTGTTCAACACAATCAAAAGCCTTAGATAAATCACAAAACACTCCAATTGCATTCTGCGATTCCTCGAAGGCATCATATATGTTTCGAATGAGTGCTACTCCTGCATCGGTTGTTGATCGTCCTTTAGTGAAACCGAATTGTTGGTTATGCAGTAGTTTGTTTTCTGTAAAATATTGTAGCATTTGGTTAAGCATAATCTTTTCAAACACTTTACTAAGAACTGGCAGCACAGAAACTGGTCTGTAGTTGCCTGCATCAGTTTTTGAACCAGATTTATATAAAGGTATCACTTTACTAAGCTTCATGAGATCTGGAAAGACGCCACTATCAATGCTAATATTAAAAAGACAAGCTAAATATGGCGCTAAAGTATCAATTACATTACTGATCAAGCTTACCGATAATCCCCAGAGGTCTTCGGTTCTTTTCACTTTAAGAGATTTAAAAGTTTTTACAATAGATTGTGGTTCAATTACTCTGAAGGAGAATTTTTGATCACAATTACTAACATTATCCTTTAGCAGTCTTTGAGCATACATGGGTGATGAGTTTAGGGCTTCAGTAGTCTTAAGTGGAATATTTGTGAAAAAAGTTTCGAATTCTTTAGCTACATCGGCATTCGAACTAATTTTACCTTGATCTGTTTGCAAAACATATTCTTTGTCGCGAGGTTTGACTTTACCTGTTTGTTTGCTAATGATATTCCAAACAGTTTTTATTTTATTATCTGAAAATTTTATTTTTCTAGCCAGATATTTAGATTTTGCTACGTGACAAACCTGCTTAAAAATTTTTGAATATTGTTTCACATAATTTGTAAAGTTCTCATCAAAAGTGTAAGTTTTTTTGTCATAAAGGTCAAACAAAGTTTGGCGACTTTTGTATATACCTATAGTAGCCCATTCACTGAATTTAAATTTGATGTTACTGATTGTGGATTTAGACTTAAATATACTTTGGAATTCCCTATCCAGTACTGTAAAAAAATCATTGTAAAAACTGTTGGCTTGCACTTCATTATCAAAATCTGGTATGGGCAGTTTTTCATCTAGCACTGTTTTAAACTTTTCTATTCGATTAGCAGTGACTGGTCTCGTTTGAATTTTTATGTGTTCTGCAGAAATACTTACGGGAAAGCTAGCTATTACTCCGCTATGATCTGACCTCAAACAATTAAAAACCTTTTGATTTAAATAACAGCAATTACAAAATATGTTATCTATACATGTGGCAGAGGTCTTTGTTATTCTTGTGGGTTCCAGAAATACATAATTTAAATCAAATGACTTGAAGAGACATGTAATTCGAGTCGTCAAGGACTTTTTTTCCAACAAATCAACATTGAAATCGCCGCATACTATCACGGATTTACGGCTTTTACTAACGATATTTAATACATCTTTCATTGCCGATTCGAAGCTAACAAAGTTATCGTCATATGGGGGCCTACACTGCGTTGCTTACACATTACTAGTAAATATATCCAAGTCGAAACTTAGGAACATTATAATATGTTGTAACATTTATAAGTTTTAATACGTTTTCTAAAATCACTTTTAGCAGGTTACTTATATTAAATTTAATTCATCATCCTTGTTCACTATATAACAAGCTATATCTATCAATAATTGGAAAACCTTTAGCGTATAATATATTAATATAATTTGTGCAGCATTGCAATTCATTAAACGCTCTTAGCCGGATCTACTTATCAGCTCAAGTTTTACGACTGAGATAAGATCTATTTTTTAAAATGACATTTTAAGGACCATGCAGAACCGCTAATTAGTAGCGATACTATGTAATTTTATTGGTTTGAAACCAGAAGTTTTAGGTCATGGGACCAATTTAAATTATCAGCATTCATCGAGAGCATTCATTGAGAAGTCTATAATGTCAATTTTGGCTTATCATGTGTAAAATTTACAGGCAGTTTTCTTATATATTAATTAATGCGTACCTGATATTTGCGTTAACTTAATAACATATTTTAATAACTTATGAACTATTAATATTTCAATAATATAAAAAGCAAAATTTAAATTGCTTCGCGAAAATTTGCAGGGATGGCCAGTAGGGTAAACCGCAAATAGAAGAATTCTATAGAACGCTGAAGATAGTCTCGAAGTATCAGCACCGAGTGAGCCATAACACATACAGCACACTACAAACAGGCTGTTTCTATTGGGTATTATTACAAAATAACCTCCCCCAAAAACAAAAAACAAACCTATAAAATCAATAAATATAATATAAATAGACTTAAAACTGTATAATAAAGGATTAAGTTTATTAAAATTGACGGAATGACAATGGTGAAGTGATACCAGTATTGTAAAACTGCCCAGTTTAATTGTTGAGCATTATTTTTTTTAATATGTGATTATTTAGAACAAAGAAATAATATGTAATGTGGTGCAATTCATTTAAAAGCATTTATTTCGAAATTAATAACAGATCGTCAGATTAGAAGTAAAGTTATTCAATTAAAACTTTCCATGCAATGTTTTCCCAAAAATGGTATCACTTCCACAGAGTTGAAGTTATAGTTAGGTATTTTTTAATATCGATAGATTACATAACGTATGCGAGGTATGGTAGTTACTGCGCCTATTACCAGAGACCTCAAGGACCTTCAGGTATCAATTATACCATATATCAACCAAAGAGAAGCAAGAGGTAAACAGGAGTATATACGGAATTGACATTTGAAACTGTACTGTACTACAATGCCAAAGTCAAATACAAAATATCACATTTGAAATCCTCACAGTAAGATGCGAGTTATTTTTTTAATTATTAAAAATTTGAGTGTGTTTAGCTGCATTTCACCTGATGGTAAGTTCCGATGCAGCCGAGGATGTAACAAAAAAGTGCCTATTCACTCTCGTCTTGAATATTCCTAAATTTTATGAGTCGGCGAATACAGACGCCGGAAGGGAATTCCACCCCTTGGCCGTTCGCATGATGAACGAAGAAGCAAAACGCTTCATGTGTAACGGTGAAACATCATCATCATCATATCAGCCCAAAATCGTCCACTGCTGGACAAAGGCCTCCCCCCAAGGATTTCCACGACGACCGGTCCTGCACTGCCCGCATCCATTGGCTTCCCGCGATCTTCACCAGGTCGTCGGTCCACCGCGTGGGAGGCCTGCCTACGATACGTTTTTCGGTGCGCGGTTGCCACTCGAGAACTTTACTGCCCCATCGGCCATCTGTTCAACGAGCTATGTGCCCTACCCACTGCCACTTCAGTTTAGCGATTCTGTGAGCTATGTCGGTTACTTTAGTTCTCCTGCGGATCTCCTTGTTTCTGATTCGATCACGCAGAGCAACTCCGAACATAGCACGCTCCATTTCCCTTTGGGTGACCTTGAGCCTTCTTATGAGGCCCATAGTAAGTGACCATGTCTCAGTTCCGTAAGTTACCACTGGCAACAGATACTGCTCAAAGACCTTTGTCTTGAGACACTGCGGTATTTGGGACGTGAAGATATTTCCAAATTCCCCACTGCCCAGCCGACTTGGATTCGTCGATTGATCCCTTTCTTGAAGTTGGACCTACCTAGCTGGACTGTTTGTCCCAGGTTTACATATTCGTCAACAACTTCCAGTGTAGAGTCTCCAAACCTTTAGAGGGGTGGGTGCGACACGGACATTTAACATTATTTTCGTCTTGTCCATGTTCATTTTACCCACTTGTTGAGAGACGTTACTGAGGCCATCGAGGAATGTACTTAGATATTCCATAGTCTCAGCCATGACCACGATATCGTCAGCGAATCGGAGGTGGGATATGTACTCGCCATTGATATTGATGCCGAGTCCACCCCAGTCCAGAAGCTTAAAAACATCTTCCAGGGCGGCGGTGAACAGTTTCGGAGATATAACGTCTCCCTGTCTCACACCTCCCTGCAACTGGATAGGTTTCGAGTTCTGATCCTGGAGGCGAACCGACATGGTGACGTTTTCATTCAGACACTTGAACACCTCGATGTATCGATGGTCAATTTGGCACTGCTGGAGAGACTGTAGCACAGGCCAGGTTTCAATTCAATCAAAGGCTTTCTCATAGTCCACAAACGCCAAGCATAGTGACTGATACGGCAGATTATACAAAAGACTCTTCGGTCTTTTGTATAATCTGCCGCAGAGCATGTATGTGGTCTATGGTACTAAAGCCTTTTCGGAAACCGGCTTGTTCAAGAGGCTGGAAGACGTCAAACCTGCTTGCGAGGTGATTCGTAATGACTCTCGAACAAGGAACATTGACGACAAAGAGGGGGACCCGCCCTCCGCACCTGGTCGTTCGATGATGAAATGAAGAGGGGTAATGAGGTCGTGTAGCTCCAGGACACCCTCTCCGAACATTTGTAGACCACCGATAAACTATTTTCTATTATGACTAGAACTTTATTCCGTAGGTGAACGTATTACATTGAGTTTACCACTTTTTTCAATTGATAGAATTCTTATAGGTTTTTCTGCAATCTACAAGCTAATAAATATATTTTGTATTTTTTTCAAAATTTTAGGCTCAGTAGTTTCGGAGAACAGGGGGGTGGGAAATGGTAAATTTTCGTCTTCTTTTATGAATAAAATCAAAATTATTTATTTTCAAATTGAAGCAAAAATATATGTAAGATCCTGATAACGAGCCCATTCATTTGATATATGACACAATACGCTTATCA